>CM069861.1:127775863-129019613 GCA_036172795.1 Pelodytes ibericus
AAGGACTGTCTATACCTGCAATTGGGGTCCCCCATGTGTTTAAATCATGGTACGTTGGTTTCACTATCTTACACATACACACACACATACAAATTCCAGAAAGTGTGTGTACTCATAACCGATGGCTCCCTGAAGAAGACATGAGCCTCAGAACAAGGCAGACTTCCAAGAGCCTACTCAGAGCACTGCTGGGGCATACATATTCTGTGATAACAAATCACAGTAACCGTATCCCGCCTGTGTTAAAGCCATTGGTCTTTGACACCAAGGGGTTAAGTTTGTTTTAGTTTTGTTTGAAGGGACTTTTATTTTCTGTATCTCTCTCTATTATAAGTTATTTTGGAAGGGATTTTGTGTGTGTGTGTGTTTGCATGAGAGGGTTTAACCTTTTAGTGCTGGAGTAGTGGAGAGAATGTTATTCACTCCCAGGTACTGAAGGTGCTAAAGTTGCAAAATATAAAAGATTCTAGACTATCAGCATTTGCATTTTATAAACAATCCTAAGAAAATAATGAAATATGTATTTTTTGAACTCTTTCTTCCTTTAAAAAAAAAAAAAAAGAAGTGTCCTCCTCTCAAATAAATCCGCCGTGATTCTTTATACACCGGTCAGGAGGCTGGTCTGATGCCAGTCTCCTGACCAGTTCTGCACTAGAATAAATAAATATTCGCCGACCTGAATAGGCCTGCTTCCCAGGGAATCATGGAAGCCGCCCCCGTCAGAGGATAAACTGGCATGTAGTGTCAAAAGTACATGTTAGTTATCCTCATACTAGGGACAATGCTAGCAAGTTTAGTTATCCTTTAAAAGTTCTCATTACTATACCTTTATGTGTTCAAATCTGTTTTATTATATTTGTGTATGTTTTGTTCTTTTTATATGTATACCTCCAGATTGATCCATCAGAATTCTGTTTGCTTCAGTCAGTAATATGGATTCATATTGATGTACGAAATAGTGTTCCTGTAAACAATGTTGACAAATAAGACATCCATCCAGTATGAGAGAACATCTGCGGAAGTTGACACTCAAGCAAATACTTTTTTTTCCGCTTTAGTTTTATGGTTTGCATCAATAAATGTGGATTTGATATATTTTTTCCTTCCTGTTATTCATTTTAGATAAGATAGGAGCTGCCAACAGCATCCAGTGGAGTAGCACTTAAATTGGTTGGATCATGATCTATATGCCTCCCTTTACACTCTGTCAAGTTGCAGGGACATTTTATAGAGATATTCCTTATCATGTGCATCAGAGGCACTATCAATATTACTGCTTTTTCCTTTGATCTTTGGGGTAAAGCATGCTAACTACTCATGTTAGAAGAACATAAAAAAAAAGAAAAGAAAACTTAACAGGGCTATTGTTATATTTTATAGGCACAAACTAACATCTTGATGCTAAAATATTGGTATTCTAACAGTTACTCTGGTAAAATGTATTAAAAAGCTTGGTTAATGAACATGAGCTATGTTCACAGGTAAAGTGTGGAGAGAAGTGTGGGGATGATTATGAGTATGAACTGAACAGAGGTATAGAAACAAAGCAAACATTTGCTATACTGAGAAAAATAAATTTTATCCCACACTGTGCAATTAAAGGTTAACTAAATATACTGAATAAATATAAAATACCCTGTGCCAATATACACCTAGCACATAATTAGGTTCTATAGTGACCATGGTATTTGTAAAGATCTGCTTATCTTGTGAACATTACCTCCATGCTTTTGAGTGTCCCTGTGCAAGATGCCAATCAAGTCAGTAAGTTGTTTAATGTGTTCTTCGTTTTAAATGACAGTAAGCTGCACTACTGAGGCAAGAGCACAGCCTGGTGGTAAGAGTTTATGCAGTAATGCACAGTACAACACAATGGTCCCCTCTACCAACTTAGTCTACCAGTTGTTAAAAGTATGAGTGAAGGAAACAAAAGTTAAATAGAAATCTCATTAAAAGGTGAAGTGCATAAATTTGTTTATTTCTGTGGGTTATTATTGTGGCACTAGTTCTGTTTCTGATAAAGAGAAATAAAGCCAAGATGATTACATTTGTAATGCATTTATTTTGCAAATGCAACAAAAACAACTGGAATTAATGATTTTTGAACAAAAATTCTTAAATCATTTATTTTGATTTAAAAAATATATATATATTTATTCTCTTATAGGCGTATTGTCAGATGGCAATAGAAGAATTGCCTCTAGCAAAAGAATGACTTGGAAAACAGATACTGAACAGCATGAGATAACTTTCTAGTGATGTTTCTTTGTCTCAAAACATTTCGCTAATTAAATGTTTCAGCACTAACTGCCGAAAATATTAAAGCCAAGCTGAGAATATCAATCAGCACCATTCTGAACATCCCCAAATGATTTGTACAAAGATCATGTTTGTTTTACAAGATGTGAATCTAATTATTTGAGAACAAGGAAAGTCTCTTGCAAGTTCTGCAATAATAAACTGGGAGGAACTTTCAAAAGGCTCCATTTCTAATCAAAATGAAAGCAAAGTTAGCACCATTTATTTATTTAACAAAATACTTTGCATAATTTGATAACTGCATTGTTAAATGGAAACTTCAGATTTAATTTGGCTTGAAGTTGTATAACTTCAAGCCAAAGATAGCTGAGCATTATAGGAGTGACTAGCAAATATGCTGATAGAAACATAGAAACATAGAATGTGTCGGCAGATAAGAACCATTCGGTCCATCTAGTCTGCCCAAAAGTCAGTGGCGTCCCGAGGGGGGTGACACCCGTGCGGTCGGCATCCCCCCCGAAGCGCATTGCGCTACTGAACTTCCACTAGATTCGGCAGCCAGGAAAACAAAGTTTAAAAAAAATAATCAATGCGACCGGTTGTGACGTATGAAGACTGCACGGAGGAGACAACCGGGGACAAGGAGCAGCAAGGAGGTAAGTACTGGGGAAGCGGTAGGACGGTGGCATATAACGAGCAAAATACTGGCATATGGAGTGGCTCAAGACTGGCATATTGAGTAGCAAAAAAATGGCATATTGAATGGCTAAATACTGGCACACTGAGTGGCAAAATACTGACATACTGAGTGGCAAAATACTGGCATACTGAGTGACAAAATACTGGCATACTGAGTGACAAAATACTGGCATATTGAGTGGCAAAATACTGGTATATATTAAATGGCAGAATAATACTGGCATATTATTGGGCAAATTGGCTGTGGTTTATTAACGACAAAATAATACTGGCATATTATTGGGCAAATTTGCTGTGGCTTATTAATGGCAAAATAATACTGGCATATTATTAGTTTTTTGGAAATCGTTTTTTATTGATTTTTCAGAATGACAACAAATAAATCAGAGGAGGGAGGGAAGGAATGGGGTGGAGGGAGGGGAGGGAGGGGGGGGGTTGGGATAATCAAGAAAAAGCCATAGAAATCTCAAGTCCTTCCGGAGGTATACAGACCCGGTTGAACAAATCAACAATAACAACAAATTTCAGGTAAGTACAATGATATACATACATCTGGCATGCCTCGATTCGTAATTCAGAAATACATTTTCCATACAGTGTTTTCATACTAAAATCACGGTGTTAGGGTTGTTCACAAATTCTAACCAATAGAACCATGTTTGGGTGTATCGTTCTACCTTGTTCTCTGAGTGGGAGTTAAATTGTTCCACTGTCTGAATCCATTCCCTCATAGATGGTGGACTGGGCTTTCTCCAATGTAGTGGAATGAGGGCTTTGGCCGCATTTAGTAAGTGTCGAACCACTGATTTTTTATATTGGCTGCCCGGGATGGAAGTATGGTGCAGCAAAAATGCCGCTGGTGTGAAAAGCTGGTGGTCGGTCTGTGATGGTTTGTAATACTTTATGTATGTTTTCCCAGAACGGGGCAATCATTGGGCATTCCCACCATATGTGTAACATATGTGCTGGTGTAGCCCCACATCTCCAACAGGTGTCAGGGCTGTCGGGAAACATCTTGTGCAGGACTGCAGGGGTCCTGTACCCCTGTGCAAGAAATTTGTAGGATATTTCTTGGGTCTTATTTTGCCTGGATGTCTTATGTGTGAGAAGGAAGATTTGTTCCCTTTGTGAGCCTGTTAATGTAATACCTAGTGTGTTTTCCCATCTGCCCACGTATGATGGGAGGGGACTCCCATTGTCATCTTGCAACATCTTGTACAAAAGGGAAATTGTGTGTCCGGGCAGGCTGTCACTGGCGCAATAGGTTTCAAATTGTGTCATGTCTCTTAGTAAATGATGTTTACCAGTTGTGGACTGCACAAAATTCACCAGTTGTATATACTGATAGTGGTCCATGGCCGTGAGTGGTCTATCTGGTATCAGGTCTCTAAGAGGCCGGGTCTTCCCCTCGTGAGTGAAGTCGGCCAGACGACGGGGGCCGTCTGCTAGGGGGCATAAAAAAGGTCTGTTGGACATGCCAGGTGGGAACTCTGGGTTGTCTCGCAAAGTCGTCAATGGGGACGGGTAGGTTGTGAGGTTAAGAGCGCAATGATTCGCTTGTAGGACAGTGAGCGATGCTAAAATAAAAGGGTTGGCTCTGACCAGTGGTCTGGCTTTAGAGTAATGAATCCATGGCAGCACAGCCAGTGGGATGTGAGTGGCCCGTTGTTCTATCTGTATCCACAATTTTTTACGGGGGTTGTGGGACCACTCCATTATTCTATGTAAGTGGCAGGACTTATAATATGTACGGACGCATGGGAGACCCAATCCCCCTTTTAGTTTATGCTGTGTCAGGAGGTCAAATTTGATTCGTGGAGATTTCTGCGCCCAGACGTATTGTATAAACATTGTTTTTAGTGATTTGAAAAAAGCTGTTGGAAGCGTGATCGGGATAGTCTGAAACAAATAGAGTAGTCGTGGGAGGATAGTCATTTTGATCGAGTTGATCCTTCCTGTCCAGGATATATGCTGGGGTGACCAGTTTTTAAAATCTTTCTGTATTGTGACTAGTGAGGGCAGAAAATTTTGCGTGTAGAGTTGTGATAAGTCGTTAGGGACCCAGATTCCTAAATATTTTAATTTGTACCTAAAAGGGAACAACTGGGCTATGTTGGTGGCTAATTGGTTGGGTAGGTTAATGTTTAGGATCTCGGACTTAGCGAAATTTATTTTAAAGTTAGAAATGGCACCATACTTCTGTAGTTCTGACAATAGAACCGGAATAGAGACCTGTGAGTTAGACAGCGGAAACAGGAGATAATCTGTGTATCCCAGCACTTTGTGGTGGGTACCCGCTATCTCCACTCCCCTGATATCAGGGTGTTGGCGTATTGCTTCTAAAAATGGTTCCACCGAAAGGACAAATAAAATGGGGGACAAGGGACATCCCTGTCTGGTTCCATTGTGTATTGGGAATGAATCAGACAAAGCTCCATTGACTCTAATTTTAGCCGAGGGCCGGGAGTATAGGGACGACACCCATTGCAACATATTGGGTCCAAAACCCATGAACCGTAAAACTTCCAGCATATAGATCCAATCTACCCTGTCAAATGCTTTTTCAGCATCAGTGGACAGGAGGGCCATTTCTGTGCCAGAATACTTGGCATAATGTATCAGGTTGAGTGCTCGAATGGTACAGTCCCTAGCCTCCCGGCCCGGGACAAAACCCGTTTGATCCGGGTGGATCAGGGTGGGTAACAGTCTATTGATTCTTGTGGCTAGAATTTTAGAGAACAATTTGATATCTGCATTGAGCAGCGAGATGGGTCGGAAATTGGTGCATATCTCGTGATCTTTACCCTCTTTGGGAATCAATGATATGGTGGCAGATAACGTGTGTGGATCTAGTTGTGTTCCTGTCCGGAGATCATTAAAGGTCTGTGTGAATTGGGGGCTCAGGATGTCTATGAACTCCTTATAATAAGAGATGGGCAGGCCATCTGGACCTGGACATTTACCTGCTTTCATGGACTTAAGGGCCCATGACACCTCAAGTGGTGAGATTGGTCTATCTAGTGTGTCCGCGTCATCTTTGGCTATTTTACGGCTGAGATGGGTGTGTAAATATTGTCTGATCTCTGCCCGTTTCTTAGATATTGCGTCTGGGGTTTGTGACGGGAGCAGGTTGTACGGGTGCGTGTAGTAGGACACAAATTCTTTTGAGATTTCGACAGGCAAATGGCGTGTCGTGCCTTTTGAGTCTCTGATCTTGGATATATAAAATTGCTTACGCCGTGACCGTAGAGCTCTCGCTAGGTATTTGCCCGGTTTATCACCGTGCTCAAAGTATACTGCTTTGAGTCTCGCGAATGATCTGTGGGCTTTGAGGTTCAGGATTGAGTGCAGCTCTTGCCTTAATTGAGTTAGTTTAAGAAATTCCTCACTGTCAAGTGAACTTTTATGAGAGCATTCTAAGGTGGCTATCTGGGTGTGAAGCCGCGCCAGGGTGTCAGTTTGTTGCCTTTTTAAAAACGTACAGTGCTGAATAAAATGACCTCTGACCGAGCATTTGTGGGCCTCCCAAACCGTACTTAGTGGGACCTCTGGTGTGAGGTTGTTAGCAAAATATTCAGTCAGAAGGCTCGCAGTGGTGCTTTTCAGTTCCTGATCTAATAGTATAGATTCGTTTAGCCTCCATGTTCGGTGTGTTGGCCTGGAGAGTTCAGCCGCTAATGAGATTGAGAGGGGGGCGTGGTCGGACCATGTTATGGATCCATAGGCCGCCTGGCGCAACGCAGACAAATGGAAATAAGAAAAAAAATGTAGTCGATACGCGAGTAGGAGTTGTGAGGGGCGGAGAAGAAACTATAGTCCCGTACTGTGGGGTGTAAGGCCCTCCATGCATCCACTAACTGTAAGTCGTGGAACATTTTTGTGATTTTTTTGGAGGTGTGGAGGGGTGTTCGTGAGTGGCCAGAAGAGGTATCTATATTCGGGGATAATGCTAAGTGGAAATCCCCTCCTAACACCAGAAGACCCTCTTGAAATGGCCGTAGGACTGTTAGACAAGTCGCCAGACCTTTGTGTTGATGTGTGTTTGGGAGATATACGTTGGCAAAAGTGTACATTTGGCCCGCAATCGTGCCCTTTACAAACACGAATCTCCCATCCCGGTCAGCCAAAAGAGCCTTTTCCACAAAAGGCAGGTTCCTGGAGATCAAGATCACTGTACCCTTGACCTTAGCCTCCTGGGCATTGCTATAATACCCTAGGGGGAAATATGCATTCGTGAGTTTGGGGTGTGAGGTTGCTTTAAAGTGGGTTTCCTGGAGGAATGCTACAGAGGCCCCGTGGTACCGAAGGTCTCGAAATAAATGTGATCTTTTTCTGGGACATTCAAGCCCTTGACGTTTAAAGATAAGACTTTTAGATCCGCTGGGCGGTATGGGGTCCTGTTAGAATTATTAGGCATTAGGTTTGCTATGGCAGTGTGGGTGTGAGTATAGCTATACTGGATGAAGACCAAAATGCAGGATGGTATAATACAGATATATATAAACAAAGAATGTGAAGCTCCCACTTCTGCACAATCCACACAGACAAGGGTTATATGCAGGAACTTGCAGCAGTTGTAATCCACACTGACAGGGGTTAAATGCAGGAACTTGCAGTAGTTATAATCCACACTGACAGGGGTTAAATGCAGGAACTTGCAGCAGTTGTAATCCACAATGATAATAAGCAAAACGATAACAGTACAAGATCAGGGGTAGTAGAGAGGTAGCAAAAACGAGAGACAAGCCAGGGTCAGGTTACCAGAGAATCAGAATAACGAGAAACAGTCCAGGTATCAAGGGGCACAGGCAGGCAGAAGGGTAGTCAGGAAATCCAGGTTCAGCAACAATCAAATATAAAGGAAACGCTAGGCTATCGAAATACACGAGAATCACCAAGCACTGTTTGCTTGGTGATTCTGACTTTTAAATCTTCCCGCGCCTCGCGGGTATCGCGTCGCATGACGTCATCGGGCGCGCGCCTCCATGGAAACACATCACGTGATGATGTGGACGCGCTGGCAAGCGCGTGTGACGGATCTCGGCTGGGAGAGAGGGTATACTCAGGGGAGCTGCTGCGGGGAAGAACCTGACAGTTCCCCCTCCCAAAGCGAGACCTCCGGGCTCACCACTGGCCAGGACAATTGGGATGACGAACATGAAAGGCATGGACCAAATCATCAGCGTGAACAAGTTCAGCCGGTTCCCAAGATCTGTCGCTCTCACCATATCCTTTCCAGTGTATGAGGTATTGAAGCCGACCACGATGAAGGCGAGAATCCAACACCTCCTCTACTTCATACTCCTCCATACCATCGACCAAAACCGGATCCGGGGGGGAACCCCGTCCCCCCGGGAAAAGGTTAGCCACCCACGGTTTGAGCAAGAAGACGTGAAACACCGGGTGGATCCTCATAGACGCAGGTAAGCGTAGTCTCATGACCAGAGGAGATATAACCTCGATGAGGTGGAAAGGACCAAGGAATCGAGGACCCAATTTCTTCGTGGGACATGAGAGTTTCTGGTGTTTAGTGGATAACCACACCTTGTCGCCCGGCTTGTACACAGGAGCATCCGAACGATGCCGATCTGCAAAGGCTTTGTATCGTTGTTGAGAGTGGAGAAGAGTATCACGGAGTAAGGCAAATGTGCGGGTGATATTACGTATATGAACAGAAGCGGAGGGAAGAGTGCTTGGGATGGGGGACCCAGGGAGCATTGAAGGGTGAAAGCCATAGTTGAGAAAAAATGGGGACTTTCCCGTTGAGCTGTGGATGTGATTGTTATAAGCAAATTCCGCCAGCGGCAAATACTTGCTCCAGTCATCTTGAAGATGCGTGGTGAAGCAGCGTAGGTATTGCTCAAGAGTTTGATTGGTGCGCTCCGTCTGACCGTTACTTTGGGGATGAAAAGCCGTAGTGAGAGAACGATGGATATGTAATTCGGTACAGAAAGCCTTCCAGAAATGAGAGGTGAATTGAGTTCCCCGGTCCGACACCAAGTTTTCGGGTAGACCATGCAATCTAAAAACTTCTCTTATGAAGAGGTCCGCAGTTTCTGTAGCCGAGGGTAGGTGAGTATAAGGGATGAAGTGTGCCATTTTGGTAAAGCGATCCACAGTGACCATCAGTGTATTGTATCGTTGGGACCGGGGTAGATCTGTAATGAAGTCCACGGAGACATCACTCCAGGGTCTAGCGGGTATCGGCAAAGGTTGAAGAAGACCTGAGGGTTTCTGGTGTCTTTCTTTCGCACGGGCGCAAGTATCACAGGAAGCAACAAATCTCATGACATCTTCTTGTAGGTCAGGCCACCAAAAAGTTCTGGTAATGAGATCCTTGGTCTGTCGGACACCGCCGTGCCCCGCTGTAGGGGAATCATGAAAGTATTGGAGGACTTGTAAACGGACCTCAGGGGGAACGTATGCTTTGTCTTGGTAAAAATATAGTCCTTGACGGTGTGTCAATTGGTCAGGATGGGGTACACTAGGGGTCGAAGGATGATTACGGAGAGCCTCCCAAATTCAAGAAGTGTTCAGATTGAAGTATGGTACTCGATCTCTCACCTTGAGGCTCTTTGGGTTCAGACATACGTGATAAAGCATCGGCCTTCAAATTACGGGATCCTGGACGATAAGTGATATGGAGGTTGAAGCGTGTGAAGAAGAGTGCCCACCTGGCTTGCCTAGGTTGTAGTCTCCTAGCGGTGCGTAGATACTCCAGGTTCTTGTGGTCAGTAAAGACAGTCACAGGAAAAAGAGCACCCTCCAATAGATGTCTCCACTCCTCCAATGCAAGTTTTATCGCCAGTAGTTCTCTCTCACCTATATTGTAGTTTCTCTCTGCGGGTGACAGAGTCCTGGAGAAGAAGGCCACAGGATGTAATCTTCCATCTTCCTTGTGCCTCTGGGAAAGGATCGCACCAACTGCCGAATCGGATGCGTCCACCTCAAGTGTAAAGGCGCTGGAGGGATCTGGAAGGATTAAAATAGGAGCTGTGGTAAAACAAGTCTTCAGAGTATTGAAAGCCTCCTGTGCTGTTTTAGTCCAGAAAAACAATCGGTTCTTGGAAGTCAAGGCGGTAATAGGTTGTATGACCGTAGAAAAGTTTCTGATGAATTTCCTATAAAAATTTGCGAAACCCACAAACCTCTGTACACTTTTCTTATTCGAGGGTGTAGGCCAGTCTCGTATCGCAGTAATCTTCTTGGGGTCCATCTGGATGTTATTTGGAGACAAAATGAAACCCAGGAATTCCACTGATTTACTCTCAAATTCACATTTCTCCAGTTTAGCGTATAGCTGATGTTGTCTCAGGCGGGTGAGAACTGTACGTACATGTTGTCTGTGTGTCTCTAACGATGGGGAATAGATGAGAATATCATCAAGATAGATGATCACAAAGCGGTCCAGAATATCTCGAAAGATGTCATTGACAAAATGCTGAAAGGTAGCTGGTGCGTTGCAAAGTCCAAATGGCATAACTTTGTACTCAAAATGTCCATAACGTGATCTGAAGGCCGTTTTCCACTCATCCCCCTTCCTGATACGCACTAGGTTATACGCTCCTCGCAGATCGATCTTCGTGAAGAACTGTGCTGTGCGGAGATGATCCAATAATTCCGAAATGAGGGGTAGTGGGTAACGATTCTTCTTAGTAATATTATTAATCTCTCTGTAATCTATACAGGGACGCAATCCACCATCCTTCTTTTTGACAAAGAAAATACCCGCACGAGAGGTGGAGGGTCTTATAAAACCTTTGGCTAGGTTGTCTTCTATATAGTCTTTCAGTGCAGTAAGTTCGGGTTCAGCGAGGGGGTAGATTCTTCCAAAAGGAATGGGTGCTCCTGGAAGAAGATCAATTGGGCAGTCATAATTCTGGTGAGGAGGGAGTGAGTCTGCCTTCTTTTTCTCAAATACGTCCTGAAATTGAGAGTAGGCTGAAGGTAGAGTAGGGAGTGAATTTGACTCAGAAGTAAGACACGCAATGTTTTTAAACAGGCACTTGTTGATGCAGAGATTAGAGGTAAATGTCAGTATGCCAGATCCCCAGTTGATGATGGGATTGTGTAACCGAAGCCATGGAAGTCCCAGTATGATAGAGAATATAGGTGCTGGTACGATGTCGAATTGAATGATCTCCCTATGTCCTTCGCCAATCGTCATGACCAGAGGGATGATTTCATGTGTAATGGGACCAGTTTTCAAAGGACTCCCATCTACCAGTTGGATGTGCATGGGTGATTTTTTCCTACGGGTAGGAATTGCGATGGCCTTGACCAGATCAGTATCGATGAAGCAACCACTGGCTCCGGAATCCCCCATCGCTATCATGGGAATAGGACCTTTAGTCCACTGTAAGAAAAGAGGAATGGAAAGATGAGGGGCCTTATCTGTAGATGACACCATATTACTCTCACGAGAAGAGGAAGTTGTCTTACCATCTGTGAGTCGTTTTCGGGCACGGCATTCCTTGTACATATGTCCTGGTTTACCGCAGTACAGACAGAGATTCAGGTTTCTACGTCTGGTCTTCTCTTCTGTAGAGAGGGGACCTCGGACTAGTCCAATCTGCATAGGCTCCTCTGTGTTTTGAGGGATTGGGGTTCTGGACTCGTATAGAGGTGGGCTGTAAGATAATCCCGCAGAGTTAGGAGTGTTGGACCGTTCTGCTCTTCGTTCGCGTAGTCTGCGGTCTATCTGGGTGACTAAACGGGTAAGGTCATCCAATGAGGAAGGTATGCCAACACGAGCTAATTCGTCCTTAAGACCATCGGATAGTCCCAGACGGAATTGGTCTAGGAGTGCCGATTCGTTCCAAGTGGTCTCTAATGCAAGTCTGCGGAATTCAGTTATAAACTCCTCCACCGGTCGACGGCCTTGTCTCAGAGCACGAATGGCGTTAGTAGCTGAAGTGACTCTGAAAGGATCTTCGTATAAAGAGTCTAATGCTTGTCGGAAAGAACCCCAAGTGTCAAGGACCGGACTGTTGGTGTGGAGGAGATGGTGAGCCCATAGTTGTGGTTCGTCCAGGAGGAGCGAGATTACTGTATGTACCCTCACACAGTCAGAGGCATACGTACGAGGACGAAGGTTAAATAGGATCTGGCAAGAAGTGATGAAAGTACGATACTTCTGTCTATTGCCTGTGAATTTCTCTGGTAAGACAACTTGTGGTTCAGATGCGATAGCCCCTTCCAAAAAAATAGAGTTGGAGGAGGTGCATGCGCCGCCACTGCGGGTTCAGGGGCATTACCTTGTAGGTGTTGTATCTGTTGTTGTAGATTTGCTTGTCCTGTCTGTAGGTCTTGTACTGACTGGTTGAGAGTGACTAATTGTTGAGTGAGAGCAGCAATAGCGTCGGTTAGTCCCGCGGTCTCCATGATAAATGGCTTGGTGATTATGTGAGTATAGCTATACTGGATGAAGTCCAAAATGCAGGATGGTATAATACAGATATATATAAACAAAGAATGTGAAGCTCCCACCTCTGCACAATCCACACAGACAAGGGTTATATGCAGGAACTTGCAGCAGTTGTAATCCACACTGACAGAGGTTAAATGCAGGAACTTGCAGTAGTTATAATCCACACTGACAGGGGTTAAATGCAGGAACTTGCAGCAGTTGTAATCCACAATGATAATAAGCAAAACGATAACAGTACAAGATCAGGGGTAGTAGAGAGGTAGCAAAAACGAGAGACAAGCCAGGGTCAGGTTACCAGAGAATCAGAATAACGAGAAACAGTCCAGGTATCAAGGGGCACAGGCAGGCAGAAGGGTAGTCAGGAAATCCAGGTTCAGCAACAATCAAATATAAAGGAAACGCTAGGCTATCGAAATACACGAGAATCACCAAGCACTGTTTGCTTGGTGATTCTGACTTTTAAATCTTCCCGCGCCTCGCGGGTATGCGACGCGTGTGACGTCATCGGGCGCGCGCCTCCATGGAAACACATCATGTGATGATGTGGACGCGCTGGCAAGCGCGTGTGACGGATCTCGGCTGGGAGAGAGGGTATACTCAGGGGAGCTGCTGCGGGGAAGAACCTGACAGTGGGGGGGACTGGGGGGAGAACACGAAAAAACAAGGGGTCTAGAATTAACTAGAGGGAAAATCCAGTGACGTCTATTGGAGGATAAATGGGCTCCAACCTACGCTATTCGGGAACCAACGATATCCCACAATACTTCCAGAACGTCTATGGACACGGGGGTAGAATGTCAGCCGGCTAAACAGCGACACCGTCCAATCTGTATCGTCCCTGTCACTATGAACCGTGAAAGGGAACTACACAGAAAGGAGTGTGATCTTCACATTACAAAACTCTTTGTCTTCAGCCTTCCCAAGCCGAGGATCAACCACATAAACATAACATCTAAACATTAATAACCACGGTGATGCTTATTGCTGTGATAATTCCCATGGGCAACCTTTATCTGCCTAGAAAGTGCATTGTAACCTTTAAACATGGTTGCAAAATAAAAAATGAACAAATAACAGGTAGTTCGCTGTAATTGGTACACTTCCACTATTAAGTTATGGTATCTCCCCACCAATAGTACAGTTCACCTATGAGGGAGTGGGTACCTCCTCATCCTTCATTCATCGAGATAGGACACCCAGTTGAGAGCAGGACATCAAATATATGTGTATGCTGTCGATATGGCTCCGATAGAGTGCTAGAACTACAATCCCTGGGAGGGGGGGGTTGAGTTGGAACGTTCCGTTGGTCCACGACCGTGGCAATGTGGGGGGGGGGGGGAAACACGTCTCCGCGACGGTCATTGATTGTTATCAAGTTATGGGTTGAGTGAGACTTACATGCTAACCTAGTACCACCCGCTTTAACGTCTCCCTGCATCCCCTACATATCACCATGCCCTTGGAGCCACACAGACAGCCTCACCAAACAATCTCGACAGCCAAACCAGTAATGGACTCAAATTGTGTCTGTCTCATTTATCAGGAGTCCTGTGTTCACTAGGGGAAAGTTACTATGGGCATAGCATGAACACCATCATCACCGGCACAGGCAAGGAGTGACTTAGGCTTAGCCCCATTTCTGTGCTTGTGGGGCAGACTGAGACTGCTGGTGTAAGGGGGGGGGGGGGGATACTCAATACAACCTGCTCCGATGTGTTTTCGTGGATCAGCCCGGTCCCCTAAACAATAATATGTCACTGTGGCATAGAAGCTTCGTGAGCCATGTAGACAAGAGTCCCAAGCAGGAAGGAGTTTCTCTCTGTGTTGTCTGCCCAGTCTCTTCTTTGGCTAATCGTGCCGGTTTTCCAAGCGGGGGGGAACATAGTAAAGTTGGTGGAAACAGCGTGCGAACAGTAACTAGGTGTTCAAAACAGAGAACTCTGGAGTAAGTGGGCTATTCCTCTCGTGCCATGGGTGCTGGGGGTGGAATTTCCGTCCGACCACGCTGCGGTCCATGGGGGTCCCGTTGGCGGACTGACTGTCTCGGACGTTGTCTCTGCGGGAGCGCTTGCCTCCAGTTTGTGGGTCTTAGTTGCGGGAGGCTCCAATCTTGTATGTTTATCCCGGTCAGCCCCAGCTCTTCCAGGAACAAGGGGAGCTCATGGTAGTAACGCAGGGTTTTGGTGGTGGCGCCCTCGCGGACGTGCAGGCTGAATGGATGGCCCCAATGATATTGCATGTCTCGCCGGTTAAGCTCCAGTGTCAGGGGGCGGAGGGCCCTTCGGGCCTGCAGTGTCAGGTCTGAGAGATCTTACAAGAATGAGATCTCTGCATTTTCATATCTGAATGGACCTCGTTCTCTGGCTTTCCGCATGACCGCCTCTTTAAGATGGTAGTCTGTCACTCAACAGATTATGTCGCGTGGGGGCGCTGATGGCGGCCCTCGCGGTCTCAGGGCCCGGTCCATCCCAAATGGTGTGTCTGCGGGGCGCCCCAGGAGAGCGTTACAGATCCTAGCGGTGAGGTCTGCTGTGTTTTCAGCGTTGGAGGGCGAGCTGGACTCGGGTACACCTCGAAGGCGGATGTTGTGCCTTCTGCCCCTATTGTCCAGGACCTCGATGCGTCCCCTATAATCGGCCAGGTAGAGAGCATGTTGCGCTGCCGTATTGACTACTTGAGAGACCATGTGTGTTTGTTTGTGAAGCTCTGTCTCTTGGGCCGTCAGGCGCGTTTCTACCCTTTTCAGGTCTGAGCGTAGGGCCGTCACCGCCTCGGTTACCGTTAGTTTCAGTTCTGATATCAGCATACCGAAATCCTCTTTCCACGGTGCGGATGAAAAGATGTGGTGTGCCGCCGCCGATGTCGTTGCGTGGGCCTCGCCGGGTATCGGGTGTTCGGGGGATGTCGCTTCATCAGAGGCCAGTGAGGTCGCGGGCGACTGGGCCTCAACCGCCTCGTGGTCGTCAAGGGGCTGTGACGATAAGTCCGCTGGGGTGCGGAAATATTCATGCAGAGACGCGGGTTTTTGTCTCCTACCGCCTCCCGGCGTCCCTGTCTCTCCAGTAGTCCGTTTATTTCTGCCCATGTCGGTCAAATTCCGTGGTTTGTGGTGGTTTTAGCCTGGGAAGAACGGGAGCTAAGCAATTAGGCAGCCATGTCTGTCGACGGCTAGACACGCCCCCCATACTGGCATATTATTGGGCAAATTTACTGTGTCTTATTAATGGCAAAATAATACTTGCATATTATTGGGCAAATTGTCTGTGGCATATTAAATGGCAAAATAATACTGGAATATTATTAGGCAAATTGTCTGGCTTATTAACGGCAAAATAATACTGGCATATTATTGGGCAAATTGGCTGTGCCATATTTATGGGCAAACACTGACATATTAATGGGAAAACTGGTTTATTTTAATTGGCAAAGTGACACTGTTGTATGTTCTGTGGTGTATTGACACTGTGGCATGCCAAATCGTGTAGGTGCAATATGAGTGCAAGCCAAGTGCTGTGGGTGCAATATAGGTGCATAGCAAGTTCTGTGGGTACTGTGTTAAGTCCTTTAGGTGCAATGTGGGTGCAGAGGAAGGGAATAAAAACAAGGATTTACATTTTTCAATAACATTTTTTATTACATATGAAAATAGTTGAATATTAAAAAATTTAAATAAGTATAAATGCAACAAGTTATATAGAGAGATAGAGAGATGTCTGTGTGTTTAGATATGTATTGTATTACAATTGTTATCTCATGACAGCCAGGATTTTGGTATTTTAAGTGGTATCATTCTAAAAAGATATGACCATCTTGGCAGAATGTAAGATTTAACTATATTTATCCTCCCCTACCAAGACAGACCCAATGGCTTCCATTCCAGTAACTGCCTATTAGTTTTTTGAAGTAATGGCAAAAAGTTTAGTTCTATTGTTTTAGATGGGTCTATGCCTAATTTGACCCCTAGATAATTAATATATTGGTTTGCCCATCTAAACCCGTATCTTCTAACTAGCTTTTCTTTCACCTTCTGTGTGATGTTACTAGGTAATACTACGGATTTATTCAAATTAAGTTTATATCTCGAGAGTTCAGAGAAATTTTTAATAACCGCCATTAATTTGGGCATGGTATCGCTCGTTTTTTGTATGGTCAAAATGACAATCTGCAAACAAGTTGATTTTAACTGGGCCTCTGGTAGTCCTGAATCCGTATATTTTAGGGTTGTCTCAGATAGCTATAGCCAATGGCTCTGTTGCAAATAAATACAAAGCCGTAAGGGGGGCATCCCTGTCTTACTCTCGCTGAGGGGGATGTAAATAGGGCCATGATTTTATCCAATATCCTCCCCCCAAAGCCGAATGCATGCAGTGAGTGTCCATAAAGCCCCAGCCGACCCTGTCAAACGCCTTTTCAGCGTTTAATAACAGGGTCAGCTGGGGCACGCTGGATCGCCTAGCGTCATCCAGGACATCCAAAAGCCTCCTTATATTATTTGTTTATGAGCGACCTGGGACAAAGCCCACCTGATCCGGATGAATCAGGGTTGGCACTACTTCTTTCATTCTTTCAGCTATTATAGAAGAATATAACTTAATGTCAACGTTTAACAAGGAAATTGGACGATAAATACCCAGAGCAAGTGGCAACAATTTATCTGTAACATCTCGTTTGGGATCTTACTGTTGCCTCCAAAGTCATTAAATGTATTTAACCCCTTAGTGACATGACTTTTTTGGCTTGTCCGACACTTGGTGACATGGGCTGTTTTAACATTTCTGAGGTGTTTGTGTTTTGATGTTATTTATTTCTGTCTCATTTAGTGTACCCACACAAACTATATATCGTTTTTATAGTCATAAGAAGGGATTTCTTTTGATACCATTATTTTTGATAATATCATGTAATTTGATTTTAAAAAATAATAAAATATGGCAAAAAAAAAAAACCCTGACATTTATTTGAAAAATCGTATACTCATCTACAAGAGACAACAAAAAAACACTGCTAAATAGTTTCTAATATTTGTCCTGAGTTCAGAAAAAGCCCATGTTTTATGTTTTTGTGCTTTTTTATTCATGTTACAGGACCAGAACTATAAGTAGTGCAAAGCTATTTCAAAATCCTTTTTTTGTTTTTCAAAATTAGCGATAGGGATATTGTAACACTGATATCTGTACTAAATCCATGAATGACGCCCCACATGTACATATATTTGAAAACTAGACAACTCAGGGCATTTGACACATTTAATGTAGACATTTTACCACCAACCTCTGCCAAAGTTTGCAGCAAAATATTTTAATTTTTTTCACATAGATTCCAATTTAGGTAAACATTACCTGAAAATGTGAAGGGGTATTTCCAAACAACACCTCAATATGTGTTCAGCAACATCCTAAGTGGTCAGATCAATATAGGGTTAATATTGATCTAACCACACAGTGGGGGTGCTCATCAGAGCATCCCCACTGCTTGTCAGTCTGTCTGCAGTCACAGATTGCCTCTGTGATGAGGCAATCATGTAACTGCTTGAAGAGCACAGGAAGCAGCTACTGTGCTCGTGCCCTTAGAAGGGCAGCGCCATCTTGGTCACACAGTGACCAAGATCGTGCATTTTTTTTTTTTAGTGTTACTGATTGCCTTGACTTGCGAGGCTATCAGCAACACTTACAGAGCATAGGAAGCGATTAAATTTGCTTCCTATGCTTTTTTTTTAATGCACGTCGTTTTAAAGGCACTGTGCTTTCCGATCGAAATGCAGACGGGCATTTTTTTCAGTATTGAACGATGCTTCCATACGGATGCATCGTTCCAATACCATTTGAGCACTGAAAGCGGAAAAAAATCCGCTTTCAGTGCTCGTTTTGACACAGGACGGACAAGTTCCGTCCTGTGTCGGCAAGGGGTTAATATAGCACCTCAATTGGTAGCTCGTCTACGATTAAGACTGCCACCCCTCTCTTCCGCTCGTTTTTCCAGAGAGGCCGTGAAAACATGTGGGAAACATCTAGATCCTGTGAGAATCCCTCACCCTCCAATGAGTCTCTTGGAGCCCAGCTATATGGATTCGCTCTTTCCTTAATAATTCTTATATCATATGTCTTTTTTTGTGGTGTGTTGGCACCCTACACATTAACCAATGCTATTCTAATCATAGGGAATGGTGTTTGCCTACTCCCTCCAACAGAACTTCAGAGACCATTTTCCTTACATCCCCAGCACTATTCAACCGCAAAACACCACTAACCTCCCACCCTACTTTAGAGGGATTTAAGTACATCCCTCTAATGATTATATTTACCCCCCCCCCCCCACAAAAAAAAGAGAAGCTCTAATTCAAACTAAATTGGAGTACTGCGCCCCTCGGTGTCCCTGCTGGCCTTTGCCAGAGACGGTATTATTACTTATTTATCCATATATCTCTCATTGGACCTTTTCGTCCATAAACCCTCTAGGCCCTAAGGAGAGTACATCTTTGAAGATACTATTCAGCTATATTCCAACTGGGGGCGAAAGAAGAGAGGGGAAATATAAGGAGAAAGAAAAAACAAACTCAATCTAAGAATATTTAGAAATAAAGTTGTTATAGTAATTCAGACTAATCAAAACTTCAAATTATGAAATTAAAATGGATTTTTGAGTAAATAGGTGTTTTGTAATATTAAATCGTTAAATAGCTTAGAAGTTCCTAAGTAAGTTTCCTATTGTAACTGATGAAAAAGTTTTAACCTCAAGACCAGGGAAATATCAGCTACATTGCATATTCCTCTATAGTACCAACATTTTAAGTCTACATTTTATACCTTACCTACATTGACAGGGAAGATTTATTTTCTTTTTAAACTGAGTCCACACTCTCAGTATACAATTAAAAACCAGACCTTCAATTCTTTTTTTCTGATTAAATGTTTTATCATCGGTGGTCCAGAATAATATCATCAGATATAACTGCTTTCATTATTCAATTTGTGTTACAGATATCAGCAGGGCCTTTCAAGATTTCACTGAGATCTGGTCAAGATTTTAGAGTGATCCTAGAAATTATATGTGCGCATGATCGCTATTGCAAGAGCAATCTTAAAGGGTCAGTGTCTCTAATACACTGTGCACAGTTTATTATTTGTTAGTGAACTGTATTAGGAAAGGGGGGCCCCCAGGCTACAAGAGGTGCCTAAGGTCTGAGATTCTCATATAGCCAAGACAAAATGAAGACAATCTGAAGAAGTAGACAGATACATGTTTTGGGTTTGTGTTTGCTGTAATACCTATTAATGAACCAAAGCGAAGAGGCGCTCAAAATGAAAGTAGATTCTCTCGTTATCTCCCATCTTGACTACTGTAACACTATCCTGTTTTGCCTTCCTTTGGTTCACCTTTCCCGTTATAATCTATCCAAAATGTTACTGTCACGCTCATCTTTTTCGTTCGCTGTTCTATGCAAAGAGCAGCAGCAGCAGACGAAGTCCTCCATTGGCTTCCTGTCTGCTCTAGGATAACATTAATAATACGGACGTTTTCCTACAATACCCTCCACTCCATGCCCTCTCCGTACATTACCTTCCTTCTTAACAGATATTTACCTGTACAACCGCTATGTTGCTTACATGGTGTAAGGCTACAACCTCAACATGAAAACAAAGAACCTCCGGAGACTCCTAAAAACTCAAATCATTATTCAAGTTTCCGTAAACGCCTTGAAGGGGTTAAATAAAAAGCTTAATTGTCCTATAATGGGCAAATGCGTTGTCCTAAAGGCATTGACATTACTTGTAATATTTTTATTTTATGCACAATAAAACATCTCAATTAGCTACACAGAAGTTTTCTTTTGTACTATATAACAAATCTCTATGTATAGCACCGCATACAAAAGGAATAAGTATGGTAACATAATAGGACATAATTCAGATCACTAAAAATAAATATCCCATTTTCAGCAAGTCATAAATGCAGTTGAACCTGGCAAGCAATGTCCATGGGCGGACATTGAACCACAATGAATCAAATCATAAGAAATAGCCTTAGTCTGTAAATGGTTAAACCACACAGCAGGAAAAAATACAAAAAAGTTACGCAGAAATACACATAACACAATTCAGATTTAATTAAATGTTAAAAGATAGTATAACTGGAAAACCTAAGCTTAACATTGCCTTATAGTTTTTTTTAATTACATTTTTATTATAGACACAAGCATATCTGTAAAAGTTTAACAAATAAACAAATGTTTCGACCTTCATAAGTTACACTTTGTTAAAACATTTAATGATTGATTTCATATGAGCAGACATATCCCCAGCATTACCCAGGGTTATGAAAAGATGTTATTTCACAGCATAACTCTTCCGTATTGTTTATACTTTCATACAGCCCCTATCTACCTGACAATGTGTGAAACAGTGAAAAAAAACGAGATGAAAACACAGTACTTTAATAAGCATCTGCACAAGTCTTGTGTAGTATTTTTCCAAGGCAGTTGTTTTTGTGACCTCCACTAGCAATTTGCTATAGACATGCCGAATCAGCTGTCACTTAACATGTTCCCTTTTCTAGAAAAATGTTGGAACGCCATTTGTATTTTATCCTTTACAAAGAACACAAAATTGGAGAATAAATTCACTTATGCAATATAATATTTGCACCATGGCTGAGCAAGAAAAAAGATTGTATCCTTAAATAGGGAGCAAATGTCACTACACAAGTTAATGTACTACAGCTACAATCACTCATCAAAAACACAGGGAAACACATATGGAAGAGAGCCGTCCCAAGGCGGGTACACAGGCTATATCATGCCCAGCAGCAAATGTATGAGGTGCTGCACATGGGAAGTCACTCCTAATGTAAGCTTTATAAATGTCATCCTCCATCTCCAACCAAAGCAGGACTTGGATGACGGCACACAGTACAATAAGTGGGTCACAGGACTTGATCTTAGATCTCAATATAGAGGAGATCAGTATGCTCTGTGTCTCCTCCTCCTAAGCACTTCCTTGAGGCAGGGCACACTGAGCAGATATGGAAGGAGGTAGCAAGGCACATATGGTGCCGGGCAGGCTGACGTGGGGCACATCTGGTATTCATTCTTCACAACTTTGGTGCCAATTCTCTCCCTTGTTGCTTTCTGTGCAGAACCTTTGTTTCAATCAATATGCCACAAATTGTATAACATAGGTCAGAGAGTGGGTATAAAGCAGTAAAAGTGAGGTAGGTTTGTGGATGACCTTCTCTCTACTATGACCTCACAGACAAATGTTTACCATCTATTTCAGATGTTAAAAGGAGAAATCTGAACTATAGTTGGCCACAAAATATTAGATAAGTGCTGCAGCATATTAAGTAAATGAAAAAAAATAATCAAATTTGTTATTCATCACACAATGCAGTTTGGCTGATACAAACGCTCTGGGGTTCTATTCAATAACGATCAACGCGCTGAAGGTTTAAAATCTTGGCCAGCACTCAACCCCATGAGTTTAAGGGGACGACGACAAAGGAGATGTGATTGGAGCAGCCCGTGGACTGGATGTGTAGGTTACATATTGGGCTGCGGGCCATTGCCAAGCCCTTGGCCCTTTTCCAAATGGGGGTTTGGTGGTCGAGATGAGCTCTTGCCTCTCCAAACTCTAACTTTATAGTGTAATAGACTCTTGTGATTTGTTAAACTAGAGATTTGCCATAAGTCAGTACCAAAATGAGACCGTTATGTACCATGGATGTGTTGTGCACCTCCTTAGCTATAAATAGGTTAATTTGTCTACTAAACACCTACTGCCGGTAACTAATGAATATAAATGTTATTTTACTTAGGTGATTAGATAGTATTGATTTCAAAGTGTAACTGTTCAACTGCTTTATGTTGCATTTTAGCCCTGCTTTGTTAGAAGCCTCTAATCTTGCGCTCGACCTTCAATGAATTCCTCAACAAAAAAAGAGACACAAAAAAAGGAGAGAATAAAAATGAATGATTGCTCGAGTTATTGATATTTTTATTTTGCATCTGCAGAGTGCATGGAAGTCAGAAAACCCTTGTATCTTATTAATGTGTATTGAACGGATGTGTAAGAAAAACACAAAAATGATATTTTAGTTAAAGAGTTTGGGTGCAGCATTAACAAAAACAGGTAGAGAAGACTTTTTATTTAACAAGATAAAGAATGTTTTTTTTATAAACCATATGGTAGAATTGGTCAGTATGATTACAATCTTTAGAAAATCAAACAAAATTGTATTATTCTGGCTGTACTTGGGTGTATTTAAGATTGTTTAAGCATCCCACACTTTATAGATAAGCAGACATGTCCCCTGGGAAAAATGCATTAAAAATGCAGTTGTCAAAAAACTGCATTTAAGTTGTGTTAAGTTTTTTTTTTTAAAGTTTTCCAGTTCAACTATTTTAACTTTTGCACATCATACCCTTCTATTTTAGAAGGAACAATGGACCTGCTCCAGCATGTATCTGACATTCTTATTGCTTAGCTGCTAATTTTATATCTATTACATTTTAGCAAAATGTTTAACAAATGAAAAAATGGATATTAAAAAAGCGAACACACAGGGCAATTTGTATAGCTCTATTGAAGATACTGTCATTTTTCACATGACCATTTCACTTTTACCAAAAATGTAGATAAGATTTTTTTTTTAGACATTTAAAAAGTGTGCAAACAAAAATAGAAGTCACAGTCTTAGTTGGAGTGTTCATAGTAAACCCAACAATACAACCCTGCTCATCCCCAAGCAGTATTTACATTATGACATACAGTATGACAAGCATGCAAAATTACCCTGTGCATATTTTAGACTAGAGAAACATTTAGCTAAAAATCACATTTATAGTTGAATAGTTATTTTTCCAGCTAAAGAAATATCTGTAAACACTGGCCTTTTGCTGGTTATTGAGCAAAGTTATTGCTCATTTGTTTATTATATTTATACTTTGTCACCCTGACTTTTTGATTTAAACCATGCACGAATACCTCTGGTTTTGTCATCATAGTTCAGAACAGACAAATCAATAAGCTGTAGGTGCATTAACAGCATATTCAATTGCTACAGTACTTTAGCAAATCAATACAGATTTGTGCTACACATTCTAAAAACTACTGCAGAGCAAAACTCTATAAAAAATAAAAAAAAGTGCCAATCAAAGTAATTTACAGTTCAACTGACCTTTTTGATTTTCTCTGTTTTCTTTGATTCCAATAGGCATTTAATTTGCTCTTCATTAAACATTTTGGATGGTCCATCTCTGGTATCAGTATCGGAACCTCTATTCTCAACACCTGAAATCAATATAATGAATGGTCTAATTACTGCTAAGGCCACAGCAAGTAATTAAGCACATTGTAGCGAAAACAACTGATGCAAAAAAGTAATGCTTAAAAATTAAATTCTCATGGATCATCTTAAATTATGTGAGAAGATGTAACATTGCATAAACAATAAAAAAAAAATAAAAAAAACAGGTTTTTCCACCATGAGCAAAAATGACCAATGACCAAAAATGACCAATCACATAATTAAAATATCACATATGCATAGACCAACATGCACTGATAAATATCAATCTGTACCAAAACATGCTCAGTTCATTTTAGTAAGGTGATTTTGAAAACATATATCATATGGAGGAGTACTAAGTAAAAAAAAAAAAAAGTAATGTCAGCTTGTTTTCATAATGTATAATATATATATATATATATATATATATATACACACACACATAGACACATAGACACACACACACACAAGATACTTTTTTTTATGTATATATTGAGACATTTGTGCAAACTGCCTTATTAACAAATAAGTTATACACTTTTTCTTTTACTATACAGTTTTGTGTAAAATAGAGTAATACAATGAATAATGCTCTTTACATCCCTGGAAATGTTCCTGGTGAAAGCTGCAGACCTGTAAACAGTCTTCTTTGAAGCAAGGGACTATGCTGAAAAAATGAAATTCCACAATGGAAGGAAAATAAATTATAGCTGAATTTGATGTAGCTCTACAGTTCGCAATAAAGCTTCTTAGCACTGCAAAGTAAAAAAAAAAAAAAAAGTTTTATTGATCCAGATTAAAAACACAAAGGCAAAGAAGGATCTGAGTCCAGAGTCAATGATTTAGCACCTCAGGATGCAAAGACCATTACATGACGCTTGTACTGTGCTGTTCTTCTCTGCATGTCTGGACCTCAAATGCTGCTTTTCCAACGTGTTATTAAATATTGATCAATACATTTATTTTGCTTGCTCTTTACTTTGTTGTGCTAAGGCAACTTATTTTCCATTTTACAGGAGAGCACAACAGGATTGCATGCTAAATGATATAAGACAGATTTTTATGACCTTTACAATATTGTTGTATATTGTGTAAACATAATGGAGAAAAAAAAATGGTGAGA
This sequence comes from Pelodytes ibericus, assembly GCA_036172795.1. Taxonomy (NCBI): domain Eukaryota; kingdom Metazoa; phylum Chordata; class Amphibia; order Anura; family Pelodytidae; genus Pelodytes; species Pelodytes ibericus. The sequence goes on from CM069861.1 coordinate 127,800,658, forward strand.
TGAGCAATCAGACAGCAGGAATTTCCCTTCTTTCATTAGGTGTGTATATATATATATATGTATAGGATGTGTATATAAATATATATTTCCATACTATACATATATCCATGAGAGAATGTGCGTTATTATAAATTACAGGAAAGTCATATTTATATCTATCCAACCTACATGTGCAGATTTTCAATGTAGAGAAAAAAGCACTGGAATGTCAACCACATGGATAACGGAATCCAAAGAAAATCAAAAACATGTAATTTTATGTAAATCAGCATAAACATGAAAGAGAAGATTAAAGCACTGCATAAGGCTGTGTTAAAATGTAAATATGATTAGAGTAAATGCTGATGATAGAGTTCCACTAATTAACATGGATGATTGGCGGTCCAGATCCGTATGTTAATCCAACAAAGTGGATTAGTAAATAAAACGATTAAGAACAAAAATAATTCTTTGTAAAACAAGCTGTTAAATATACACTGTAAACCAGAATAAAGGCTACCCACATATACTGATACATGTAAAATGAAGTATTAGTGGTGTTTAGGTTAAACTGATTTAAAAAAAAAAGTGCTGTTACACAATGAACAACAATAAGAAATATGTGAATAAGTAGAAAGAGATAATGATCCTACTGTATTAGCTAAGAAAACAGGGATATTTTTTGCAACAGATATCAGTGGAATATAAATAGTGGTGATGCTTTCTACTTTTATAGTCAACAAAACAAATCTAGTTAATTTTAAATAAATACTTAGGAGACCCTAATCTCCCAAATACTAGTATCTCTAAAATCTTAAGATTTTTTCCAGCAGTTAAAATATTATTCATAGTAAATGTTTGCTTACCTTACATATAACTGGATTTTGTGCAGAGGACTCCTCTATCTGATAACATTTTAAAACATATTAATTGCATATTGTGTATTCTTAATAGTCTGTTTTATATTTGTGCAGGACTGCAGAGAACGGGATTTCATTAAATACATTGGAGTTCTCCAGAAATGATCCAGAAAAAACATTGCACAAATTGAATTGTGAATATTTTATTTTAAAAAAAATAAATAAAAAAGGATTAACAAATTGTGTCCTACTGACTTCAGTAAAGTTAAAAAACTATTTGAAAAAAGTACTTTATTTTCATTATATTCCATTTTTGCATCATCCTTCATATTCATTTATGACTGAGCACTTTCACAGCACAAAAGGACATTTCTCTGTAGGTCTGGTTTCCTTAATCCCCCAGCTACTGCCAGTATATATTTTATATAAACTAAGATCATGAAAATTGTATTTTAGCATCATTTCACTATTGTACAACGAGGCATCTTCCTACTTTGACTTATGCTGCGATAAGTGTCAATTTGTTTTAAACATCAAAAGTCACAATAGAAAAAAAATGTACATGTTGAACATGCAATGCAAAAGTGTATTTGAAAGGTGGACACAGGCCTGGACACAAACGTGGATTACAAGGCAGAGTATTCTGAATGAGTTTTATGGTTACCTGTTCCTCCCTTAAACCTTTCATTGCTAAAGTTTAAGAATTCTTTTAAAAAAATGCAGTAGCGTTGAAAGCTGCAAGGCTGGGTTTTGTTCAAACTACTTATTCTCATTTGTAATTATTTCACTTATATCACCTTCAAGTTCACATTCACAGTCAAGTACTGATGAAACATAAGTTGCTTTAACCCACTGCTCATGGTTCTTTCAGATTATCATTGTAATAAGGAAACATTGGTTATGCTGTGGCTGAGTCACATACAAGCATCCAAAAATATCACAAAATGAAGTTGAATGTGCTGATGTAGAGAGTTGCCTCCTTTGTAGGTTTATTTTTAAATATCTTCAATCTGATAAATTGGTCTTTACTCTTTGAACAGTTAGATTTGATAAACAATTTTGATAACCACAATCGAATTACAACAACTGAATAATGGTGTTATCTATTAGCTGTGGAAGTTCTTGAGTCGGAGTTTAAAAAAGACTTTACAACAGGGCAATAAGATATTGCAGGCTGTGTGCCATTCTCCCAAGTTACATAGTGCTTTTTCTTTCAAGAACTGGTTTGCTGAAATGCATTCAGCAAGTACCTAAAACCATGCAATGCCAAAACCCAAAATAATCAATCTTAAGTCTTAAGGCTAATGGAAGATGTGCTAAAACAGTTATAGGTCAAGTCAGTAAGATCTGTCTGCAATACACAGACTGATGGATTGGTTCAGTGGACCAGATGGGCACTCAACACAATGTTGATTATGTTTGTGAATGTACACGCAACATCTTGATACAAAACACATCCTTTCCAAAGCTATATCCAGCTACTTAAACAGCCATTGGGGGTTATTTATAAAAACTCCCATACTGCAGTGTCGGGAATTTTATACAAAGGCACAGTTGCTGTTTGTTTTGTATAACAGCGATTGCAAATTTTTTTATAACTCCCTCTGCAGTGTGGGAGCAAGACCTCCGCCAGACAGCGTTTGGCGGAGCTTCTCCAACACTAATCAGGTGCTTTTAAGCACATAATTCTTTTTACATTGGGTGCGACGGCACACTGAGCACAGTCAGAAAACTAAGTGCATTTGCGGTATACCAGGTGGGAGTCTGCTTTTTACATAGGTGCACACACCAATAGAGCCACTATTTGGCACTATCTGCGTGTGCGCCATGTTTATACATAACCCCCATTATTTTAGGATTATGAAGGTACAATAAAACCATACATTTACTATTGTAGCATTTAAGAGCTTTAGGATTTTTGTCAATTCACTTGGATTGTTACTTAGTTGTAATTTAACTACTATTTTGTGTGAACAGTGAAATAGTCAAGATTAATGAACTTACGACACAGAGGTGGCAAGTACATTTTCTGTAGATCATTTTGTTGGGCAGACTAGATTGGCTGAATGGTTATTATCTGCTAACACATTCTATGTATGTTTCTATGTTATTTAGCACATAGTATGTACCTTCCGTCAGGACAAATTTAAACTTTGGGTATATAGTCACAGGCAATTTTAAACAAAGCAAATATTTTCACAAATTTCAGGAAATGCTACAATACAAACATTTTCTTCACATTAATTCAAAGCTCACTTAGGTCTGATGCCATAGGGCTCACCATTAATTTCCTATCCATATTTACAGGTCCATGGAAGGGGGCCTAGTAACTTGGTCTTGAAAGCTTGCAATCAAAACTTTTCAAATAGCTAATAAATGGTGTCATTTTAACTCTACTTGTTTCCTGTACTTCCTTAGAAGTACACAGTACAACCATTTTACCTACAGGATTCTATTGTCATTCTCTAGTTTCTAGTGTATCAAATGTTTCTTTTAATCCTGTATTTTATACTCCATCATTAAAGACACATACAGGTGATACTCGAAAAATTAGAATATCGTGCAAAAGTTAATTTATTTCAGTAATGCAACGTAAAAGGGGAAACTAATATATGAGACAGACGCATTACATGCAAAGCAAGATAGTCGATTGTGATTCCTACTGAACCAGACATAGACCATTTAAAGGCTGAGAAACCCTTTGCAGGTGGCTTACTTAGCTGATTATAGTGGGACACTGTGAGCCTAGAATATTGCACCTTTTTACAATATTCTAATTTACTGAGATTGTGGATTTGGGGTTTTCATGAGCTGTAAGCCATAATCATCGAACTTATGACAAATCACGGCTTGAACTATCTTGCTTTGCATGTAATGCGTCTATCTCATATATTAGTTTCCCCTTTTACGTTGCATTACTAAAATAATTAGTAATTAGACTATCACCTGTACATGTTTTCCTGTTTTACCTTTCTCATGTAAGTCACACTATTAACAGCTTATGGTATGGCCTTATAAATGTGAGCGAGCACATTTGTGATTCATTTTTAAATACGTACATAGATGCAGTCCCTTTTTTTAAATTTATCATTAAGTTTTAACCCCTTTGCGACAGAGGATGTGCCAGGCACGTCCAGTCGGCAACTCCGTTGCCAACATAGGACGTTCCTGGAAAGTCCTGCGGTGGAACGAGCTCTGGCAGTGCTGCTCTAATGGCATAAGGCAGCACTGAATTTTTTCTTCTGTGGCCCCCACGATTACTCCAATTTGTGGGTGCCATGTCGGAGAGCAACATGCTCCTCCAATATGGTTGTGGTCCTCTTGTTGGTACAGTGTCGGAAGTGAACAAAAATTGCACTTCCGTCTCTCTGATGCTGTTGCTAAACTACCCCTAGAGGCAGTCAGCAGCATTGCAATGTAAAAAAACCAGTCTGTTTTTAGAAGTTGGGCTTTTAGACTAGTGGATGATTTGATGGCATCAGGGAGGCTATTCCACATGAATAGCTCTGTAAAAGAAAGCACGTTGACCTACTTACTTTTTGAAGTGATGGACAGGTACTAAGGGGCTTATGCTGGATCTGAGAGTGTAGGATGTGCAGTAAATAAAGGTGAGCTTGCTGCTCAGGTAAAAGGGGACATGGTTGTGCACTAAGGAAGCTAGGCAAAGGAAATGGACTTTTAACCTGCTATCAATTTCACAGTTTTTTACATTTTAAGCCATTCAAAACGTAAAACATGTATTTAAAAATACTTTGAAAGCATATTAATATGCATTAATATTTGGAAGACATATTTGGAAGACATATTTTGGGCACCAGACAGTCCCTTTAACATCTTGCCGTGAAGTGTTATAAATCACACTTGAGGACAAAATCAGCACAGAGTATAATTGTACAGAGTGTCTGTGGTGCGAAAGCATAAACTACATTCCCATCTATGACCAGCATCAACACTGGCTGCTTTATTAGTTTCCTAATAAGGGATCTAGGCAAGATAAGTTCCTGTGTAGAAAGCCAAACCTACGATGTAGCTTTGCGGACAGCTTATCAATGTGGAAACCACAGGACAAATTGGGCTCTAGCCACACACCAAGATACATAGAATGTGATGGAAGTTAAGAACCATTTTGGCCCATCTAGTCTGCACAATTTTCTGAACACTTTCATTAGTCCCTGGCCTTATATTATATCTAGGATAGTCGTATCCATATCCTAAGCATGCTTTAACTCTTTCAGTGTGTTGACCTCTACCATTTACCCTAGAAGTTAACATAGTGAAGGAGGAGCATACATGGGATAGGCATAAGGCTATTCTAGATATAAAGATACTTATAAGTGTCTACTTGGGTCACCATATAACATTATTAGATCTTGATGTGGAGGATTGCTTAGCTGAAGTAGTTTAGCTTCTGTCCCAAACAACATGGACACTGTTTTTTCAGTATCAAGGAAAGTTTGTTGCTAGCAAGTCATTTTTTAACTTTAGAAAATATACCCTGTAGCATGGTTTCCACTTGTGATAGCTTAAATAAAGGATGGAGTCATCCATGTCATATGCACATTTGCCATATTGCACACAGAGGATAGATCATTTCTAAATAGTGAAAACACTTAATTAGCAACAGAAGGGAAGAAGTGTTGGCAACAGATATTGTATTCTATCAGATAGAAAGGAACGAAAAGAGCGGAGAGGCCGCTCACTTGTACCTGAGCATTTAAGTCTATTTAGTTTATTTAATGATCTATCATTTGTCAAGTCTAAGAAAACTGCTTCAGTAAGTTAACCTCTCTCCATGCCACTCTAGATATCATTGCTCAGTTTTAAGAGGGCAGTAACTGTGGAATGATTTGAAAGAACACCAGACTGAAACAAGGTCAACACCATTTTTGTGGATAGTGATAACGTTGGCTACTTTCCAGACTTTGGGGACATATCAAGAGGACAGTGATGGATTGATGAAGTGGGCAGTTGGACGGGTGGTAAACGGTGCACAAAGTTTAGTAGTGATGGCAGAAGGCTCCACCCACATTATAATTTCATCTTTTGGTTGAGGATGGGTGCTGCTCTTTAACCCCTTAACGCATTTGGACGTATATATATACCTTAGCGCAACACTACATGCCTGCAGCTACTCTCAGAGGCTGCTTCGGCTGCTTTCAGCCCCCCCTCACACCCCCGCGCATACTATCACCACAAATGTGATCGTATGCGCGTTACACACATAGGCAGTGAAAGCTGATCACTGCCTATGTGTGTTAAAGTGTTGCATGAGGCATCATGCAACACATTCTGTGCCCCCGATTGCTCCTCCAATACAGCGTGCCCAGCACCGGAAGAGAGAGAAAAAAAATCGCTTCTGTCGCTCTGAAACCGCTACTTGTCTGCCCCTAGAGGCAGTTAAGTATATTACAGTTGGAAAGAAAAAATGAATTAAATAAATAAATAAAATAAATAAATAAATGGAAAAAGCTAACCCTAGATCTACTAAACCTAGATCTAGGGTTAGGGTCATAACTAGGGTTACAGGGGGGTTCGGATGATTACAAGTGTTAGATTTAGAGTTGGGGTAAATTTAGGGTTGGGTAAAAAAAGTCACTGTAGAAGAAAATGATTAGAAAACAAAAAAAACACTAATATTGTTTATTGCCCTATTACTTGAAATAAAACATAGACAAACAAGGAAACATTGGTATTAATAAACTCAGGACAAATATTAGAAATATATAGATGGGGTCTTTTTTACCATTTGTAATTGTGTAAAAAATAAAAATTGGGTCAAAGTTAGATAAAGTTTTTTTTATGGCATATTTTCATCATATTTTATATTTTTTTTTTTATAGTAAATGATATCATATGATGAAAATAATAGTATCACATGAAAGCCCAGTCTGTCCTTTAAAAAAATGATATATAATTTGTGTGGGTGGACTGAACACAAAGAAAGAAATTCACAGTTCAGTAAACGTATGACAAAAATAATGGAATTCTGGTCTTCAAGGCACATTTGGCCTGGGATAATGTTGAAGGGGATTGGTCAGCAATAGAAACAATGCCGTGGTCATCATTCATGTGTTTTGTGATCACAAATCCTACTATATAGTTAATTAATTTGCTATTTCTATTTGGAACTTCATTACGTGTTTTAATTATATTAGATTGTGAACAGTTTGTAGAGGGCTAAAAAAAAAAAATGTTGGCTGGATTTCTGTTCAGCTCATCAGTGAAATCAGTCATCTTGCCAAGTTTGGTTTGCTTCTTACATTAATTGCAAATGTATCGATAAGCATACTCTGTTCCAGTTCTCTTAAATAAGACCATAACACATTGCTAAAATGGAATAACTGCATGTGGTTAGCAAAGACCGAGAGTCTGATTCCCTTTGATTGTGGTTACCAGATTATGGAAATGGGATTTTGTGGGAAGAAAGAAAGATGAGCAGACTTTATACAGAAAGGAGTGAAGTGTTGGTTATTTGGAGCATTTGCCATAAATCAGATAGGGGAACTAATAGAGCATGGTGAGGGTGGAAATAAAACATTTACCATATAGTCAGTCACTTGTTATTCAATCAAAGATTCAACATACAAAACAAAGACAAATAAAATGAGATATGGATAGTAAAGATACACATAAGTAAAGAAGGTCAATTTAAAAGAGCAGCTAAAGGAATCAGATTGTATACCTTGTGTAGAGATGTAATTTCCACACGTATGACCTTACTGTTTACAGTTATTGTATTGTGGGTATGGGAATCTTGTGTAGATGTATAATTTCCACACTGATTCGCTTTCTGTTTGCTGTCGAATTGTGGGGATGGTCAATAGAAGGGGGGGGGGGGCTTTCAAACAAGTGATTTAATTTCTTAAGTTTACTTTATGGTTGACCCAGTATGTGATACTCAGCCCCGAAATTGTGCGGCACATCAGAAACCTAATTATAATAGTTTGCCTCATTGTGCCTCCGAATTAGTTCGCTATTCAGAAACCATAGCCTATTCCACAGGGATTTCATTTGAAACTGAATGCAGACTAAATGTGTCTGAAATGCACCAAACCGGTAACCTTAAAATCCCCATTAAATTCCCATAAATACCAAAAAATCAACAGAAATAAACTGGACATCCATTGGGAATAAGCCGAGCTTCAAGAATTTGATACAAAATATTGATAGAACCAACTTACAGCCAATCACTGTCGAGGAATCTGTGGATAACTATTGATCACATAGTAAGACCACCATTTTAGAGCAAGATATTGCAGAGAGAAGGAAAAAAAATAAAAATAAGAGGAAAGGTTGGAAAGTCAGGAAGCTGGGCAGGTGTGTGGGGAAGGAGGGGAAGAGGGCAGGACACGTGTAGCAGAAGATGGGGGAAGGCAAGGGCAAAGCACTATACCCAGAATTTTGTGGAGGAGAACCTGGCACTGGTCAGGGAGCTGTGCAAGCACTACAACTAGGTGACAAGGGCAGCAATCAAGAAGATAAGACTGGGGAGGAGGAGGAATGACATCTGGCAGGAGGTTGTGGATTAGGGCAATGAAGTTTCGTGAACTTGGTGAAGAAAAGGTAAGGCATTGAAAACAAACAGACCATAGGCCACATGTAAAATGCACAACACACATAGCTTAGACACCTGTAGATACTTTAACACATGTGAGAGCTGTTCAAGGATAGTTAGGTATGTACAGATACAGAAAGTTACATGTGGCGGCACATGTTAAAAATACTGGCACAAATGGAGAAGCGGTAAGTGAGTCTATAGAGAACTGAACTTGTACAGAGAATGTTAGTTGGAGAAAAGGTGGGCAAGCAGCACATTGCAGCAATTAACATGTACAAACAAATTCTGCAAGTAGCCAAGAGCAATGGGTGTTGCAGTACAAGGTCAGATATGTGGTAGCACATGTACATTGGTGTGTAGATATGTCATGATCAATGTGTATATGCATGGATAGATGGTTGGATAACATTTACAGATGATCAGTGATAGTAAACCAAGTGCAATGTTCTATGTTTCAGATACTCGATAAAGAGGCAAGTGAAGAGGAAGCGAACAAGGGAAGCTCTCCGGTGCCGGTTGACCTGATGGACTTCATGGAGGAGCTACTGCAGGCCATAGGGAACCTAGAGCTGTCATGAAGGTTGAGGGTGAACAGGACCCACAAATAGCTGGTTGTAAGTATTCAAGATCCATTAATGTTTTCCCTCACTGTACTCCTGGCATTGTCTGCTGTATCCCTTCAACCCCCAGCAACATCAGATTAAGGGGCCCCATGGTATATAGAAGTCACACAACAACTGGCAGATACCCCTCAGACTTCAGCAGGTCAGGTAGCACTGTTGGCAAATTTCCTCTTTACCTGCCTCAGGTAACATACACATACACCAGCAGTAGAAACCTGAAAAACAAACAGCTTCATTTATGAAAGAGGGAATTGCATGGCATATCCATATCTCATGCAATTTCCTCTTTCATGAGTAAAGCCCAATACAAATGTTGATGTGACTCACCACTAACAATGGATTCTTCTCCATCTCTTACATAGGTATCTTCACCACTTCCCCGACAAGAACACTCCCACCAACTTCAGGCTTGTGATGTGCACGCATTCGAATGTAGAGCGTTGGGAGGGAATGAATCAACAAAATGCAATGTACTTAAGCACTGCAATAATTGCCCAGTTTCATAAATACCTTATTATCTGTATAGGTAAGCTCAGCCCACACTGGAGAGGCAGGAATATAATACAAAACCTGTTGCAGGTAGAAACTAGCAGGATATAAGATTTACAGGGGTTGAATGTAGATTTAGACCATAATTGACTTTTATGAAAAGGACTGAAAAGCTTTGCACTGGTCCTGTGGTTCAGATGGCACACCTAGTACCCCCCAGTTGCTCTATACTATTGCTACTGCTGACCCTGTTTTCCGCACACCTATGTGATACCTGTCTGTAAGAATGTATATATATTATCTATTTGCAATAACCAGGAATGTAACTCATAATGGACTTTTGTAGATATATGGACATTTTATATGTCCATTTCTTTTCTTGAGAAAGCTGGAACTTGTAAATAACCAGCAAAATGAGTTGACACCTTTTATCCAGTATGGCAACACTTTAATACTGGATTTGTTCTTGGCAACTGAACACAAGGTGATCGGAACCAGGAACACTATGGCAGAGACCCTGCCCTGTCAAAAGACTGAGAGACCTCCGGACATCACGGAGGCATGCCCAAACCGGGAAATTCGGGCAAGGCACTATTTAGTGAAATGTAGTCGGTGCTCGCTTTGAGCCATTATGAGCTGTTTAACGCTGGACGTACTATGCCGTCCTAGCATCTTTTAGGCATTGTAAAATCAGGACGGCATAGTACGTCCTAGCACGTCCTAGCATTAGGAAGGGGATAAAGGCCTTTTTTCAACTGGGAGCTTGTGTTAGTTTATTAAGAAGAGTTGTGATTTTATATAGTACTGCTCTTTGTACATTTTTGATTTGAGATTAGAAACTCTTCTGGACCCCACTGACATTAGGTCTTCATTATGATTCATTGAGGCTCACTATTTACTCGTCCAACATTGCTGTAACAAATTGCCCTAATTGTATTTTCCTGTGTATTTATTTCCCACAAACATACTGCGCCTACCCAACTTATATTTATGCCATTGTTTGCAAGAACCTTGAGGAGTGCTAAGGAAGGCTGCACTTGGTTTTGTGTGAAAATTTAATTTCATTTATTTTATCTTTATTTAAGTGCCATTTTTCTTTATTTTTAGCTTAGGCACTGGGCTCCACCCCACATTTGCACCACATCATTCTAGTTAGATGGTAATGCAACTGTAGCAAATTACAAGTAGATCGCATTCTACTAACATGTCCACAGAAATATGGACATAGATGTAAAATAGTATGACATCTATGTCCTTGCGCCTTAAAGTGATTTGAAGGTTTAAAACTTAATCGGTTTAATCAAAGCTTTAGCAAGCAATGAGTGTAGTATAGATTCATTTGACGTAACTGGTAACTTTTTCAGTTCAGGAAATAGCTATGATAAATGCAAAGACAATATTATATTACAAATGATTTTTATTAGGGGAATGTCAATGCACAATAGATCAGGATATAGAGAACCCTACATTTGAACTGTACATGAACGCGATTAATACAATCTTTATAGAAATGTGCTAATCATCTTCCTTCTTTTAATGCAGTAACATCTGTTGAGGAAGAAAGTGTCCACCGAACGGTGGTGGATCCCAGAGTTGAAAGCACATCAGGGGCTCATCCATGAGCTCCTACCCCTCCCTCTGATGATGGTATTCAAGAATGCGGCCATGGTGTGGTTGCTGGGATATAGCAGGACAGTGTCTGGATGAACCAGTAACTCTTCATGATGATGAGTAATCAGGATTGGTTCCATGACCAGGTGATGAAGAGGCAGTTCTTTAGCTGGTTAGAAGTAGGAGCTGTGAACCTAGAGAAAATGAGACTGACGTACCAGCAGGGGACTACAGCAGAACACCGCAATCAAGTCAGTCTGGTGACGTGGACAATGATTCTGACATTGCTAGATGGTGGCCTAGCTCTGATGACTGCATAGAGCAGATATGACATGACTGGTATTGTAATTGCAATCACACATGGAGGGAGGGGTATAATTGTAGCTTTAGTCATATCAGTGGACGGTATGAGAATGGTTCAGTTAGGTGTAATTACACAATTAGCATTGCTAATGGGAAGACTGAAGATGTGACCAAGTGGGAGATGCACAACAGACAGGTAGCGAATCCAGCTTTCCCAAGATCCTTGCAAGAGTTGTATTGTGTGCTAGCAAGAAAACAAAAGTCAAACATAATTTACATAGTAAGTCCTGTGTATGATAGATACATTGTAGATTTTTAAATCGGTAGCTGCCTAGGATGTAGGATGTGTACAAAACATGGTTAGTTCTTTGGTTGTCTCTTTGCATTAATGTGCTTGGCTATCAGCAATGTCTTGATCTTAGGACCACCCTGATAGTCATCCAGGCTTTAGATACTTTAATAAATAAATTTCATATTCCTTTATATTTAAAAAATACAATGTGATGCTTGTATGAACGTTTTAAAATTGTTTTAAGCTCGTAGGTGATCTGACGTTTGGCGCTCGTTGCTCTGTCACCCGTTTTCACAACAGTTTCATGGTTTCATTTAACGCCTTGTTCCATTTCAAGCATGTGATGTTTTCACTTATGATTGGTCAGTTCATGATAGCAACATGCTATGAAAACTATCGTTTTTTGCATAGATTCAGAGATGATGGCCGAACTGAGAGGTTATTCGGGGGTCACATATTGTGTAGCTCGAAATTTGGCCTCTGATTTGGCTCCAGTGTTCCCTGAATATTTCTAAACTTCAGGCCAATCAGCTTAGAAACCTTGCAAGTGCTATGAAGTTGATGAGGTATTTATCTTTTTTCTCTCACCCTCCTATGGGTGGTATGTGTCTTGCTCAACCTCAGGTCCTCTACCAAAGGCCTGGGAGTTTGAGGGTTCTGCGCAGTATCTTGACTGTTAATATCACTGTATTCTTCTGGAAAGAGTGTTCTGATGTTGTTCCTGGAATCTGTTGGAGCCACTCTCCCTGCTTTAGGTGTCACATCCCTGAGTGCACCAATCCCTACTGGGAAAGCTTTGGCTTTCACTTTCCACATCCTCTCTAGTTCCTCTTTCAGGCCCTGGTACTTCTCCTGATTCTCATACTCCTTCCTGAAGTTGCATTCGCTTGGCACAACTATGTCAATAACAATCACCGTCTTCTAGTCCTCGTCTGCTACCACAATGTCAGGTTGATTGGTCAGAACCTGTCTGTCGAGATCTTCAAGTGCCACAGGATCTTATTCTCCATGACAAGCCACACTTGATGATTACTTGTGCCAACTGCCTTCAGTTGGTTTCCAGTGTTTTCACATTGAGTTTTTGAGCAAGTCCTTGGAATTCTGTTGACTTTGTATAGCACCAATAATTCACAGATCCATGTGTAAGTCATATGCTTTCCTGTAGTCAATCCAGGCTGTGCTTAGGTTGGTCTGTCTAGATGCATGCTATCTATGCGCAACTGGTGTTTCGAGTGTGTGTGAGACACACACACTAGTATGAGTACACCTCCCCTCTCACTGTGTTAACCTATTGGTGTCTGTGCTGCACATGTATTTTGCTGCCACACACTTTTTCTATTTTTTTTTGTTTTGTTTTTTACATGGCCATAGTTCCATATATGTGCTAATATCTTATGATCAAACTATTGTAACAATGGATATTTGTATCAAATTATATTAGGGCAGCTATGTAGGCATGTCCATGTAAAAAAAAGTTGAATTCTCCTGCTCAGATCGGGAGAATTGAAATTGTTTAATTCAGTCTTTTACCTTTATTCGCAGCATGTTTGGGTGTGATTGGTGCATATTGGGTAGCTGAAAATCTGTGATTTTCATGGGGAAAATGTCTGAACACCTCTGATGCTTTGTATCCGAATGGCCTGAACTATTTGGAGGTGAATACTGGGATACTGAGTGGTCATATCTCGATGATTTGTGAATTTTGGCTAAAGTGACCGACCCAAATCCAATGTGCAACAAACTAGTGTGTACGGAGTTAATCCTTATATTTTTAGAGATCACATGATAATCTAAGCAGGTTATTTACAATATATCTGTTAGCAAATTTGGTTGTGAAGGGATGACAACATCTCGAAACATAATTTTTTTTCTTAAAAATACCATGTAACTTGCTTAATTAAATAAAACATTTTTAGCAACTATGGATCCCAATCACCTATGTTTTATCACACCTAGCTTTAAAAATCACCTCTTTACATATTCAAGGTAGTTTGTGAGAAAAAGTTCTTTTCTTTTTTAAAAAGATAATGTTGAAAATTATGTTTTCAATCTTAATTGTTGGTAACTGCATCTCAGTTTGCTCTGTGGCATAAACACCACTTGTTTGGGAGACACATATGAGGTGAAGTGCTCTTCATACTCTTTACAGTTTGTGATAGATTAGGGAGATCTTGAATCAAAGAGGCCTTAAAGAGCACCATAGATAAATACAAATAAATACAGACAGCATTTAAAAAACAAAAAACAAAACTCATGTATAGATTGAACTACCAAAAGTAAATTACTATAAAAACACAGATCATTACATACTATATAAAATGCCTACATTTAATATGGAAGGAAGACAACAAATTGCCCAGGTGGATAGTTGCCTACAAGTATCTGGCTCTAGAAATAATACACAAGAAACTGTGAATTTAACCAGTGAAGTGTAGTTGCAACAACCTGTGAAATCCCTCTTACACGCCTAGCAAGAAACTAAAAATTGGTGATGTGCTTACAAAAGTATACAAAAATAAAATACATTTTTTTTACTTGAAAGCAATAGAAATCTCAATGTATCCTTCCTGGTAAAAATACTGTGTAAACAGTTTATCGGCGCTATTTGTACGGGGAGAGCCGCATTACCCATAGTTTCTTTTGGCTTTGAGGAAGCTTGTTCGAGTTCCTGTTCCTGAGTGTGCACCATTAGAACATTAGTGGTAAAGGTCGTCATCACAAGCATTTTGTCGATGTTAAGAAGTATAAATAAAAGTAAGGCTTAAACAAAAAGCATATAAATTGAAAAGTTCAGAACAGAAAAAATAAACCAACCATTCTATGATACGATATGATGCAACACAAACTTTATTTGGAGTATAGCAGCATATTCAATTCTAATTAGTCACATTTTCACAGAAAAACCAAGGATAAATCATTCATTATTCACCTTTGTATTATTTTCACAGTTACAACAAATAATGTTTATTATGGTCTGTCAGTTACTGAGATGAGTCATAGCTACAGTGGAGAGAGAGAAAAAAAAAAAAAACGACACTAGACCAAAGTTGTCAATTCTTCAAAGAGCAAAACTCAAGCTATATTTACTTGGAGTCTGAAGTAGCAGGTAAAGATTCCTGCTGTTAGATTAAGGATCTATCAACATAATTGGTCATCTGTGTTAGAGACCCACAAACACCGCAGAGGAGTAAAAACAGCACATTACAAAGGGGCTAAAAGGTGCTATTCCACATAGCATACACCAACAAGGACTGATTAAGCAGCACTCCAAAGGGTCGGTGCAAGAGCAGGGCTCCACCAAAGCCCCCAAGATGAAAATATCAAGAAACTTTCAGCGCGTCGGTCCAGTGAGAAAGGGGATAGGTCCAATTCCCTATTGGGACCCTTTGGTGCCATGGTCTCCAATTCATAAATCCACCAAGCTTCTCTTTTCTTTAAATGGCTCTCTCCATTACCCACCCCCTACTTCAATCGAGGTATATGCTCAAATCATTCAAAATTTCATTTCACCTGGTTGATGCTTAAAGAGACACTAAAAACTTTTTTTTTTCTAAAATAGAAGCACAAGTGAAAGATTAGTTGTCCCTAGTATGAGGATAATCTGGCGTGTACTTTTGATGGTACACGCCAGTTTATACTCTGACCAGCAGTAGAATATGACTATTCTGGATGCATAAATGTTTTCTTTTTGGTCTCTTTTGTACAGTAGTAGCTGCATGTGAATTGGAACCAGCAAACATTAATAGTTAATATACATTGTAACTTGTGAAAATTATAATATTCAGGTTACTGGTTTCTGAAGTAGGCTTTGTTTTTAAAATGTGTGTTTTGTGACCAATTGTTCACCTTTTGGATATACTCACATATGTGTTTCTTTCACTTTTATCATTGGCAAAAGATTTGTTTGACCGACAGTTCAAAGACAGACAGTTCAAAACGTTGCCACCGGCATTTATGGAATGAAAAAAAAATCTCTCACTGGACCGGAATGCTGAGCGTTTCTTGGTAGTTCCACATAGCATAACTCCATGTCAGTGCTGTATCATATAAAGGAACGCAAAATAAACAGGTTCGCTTTTTAATTTGCTTCCTAATGCTCTGTGTCATATAAAAAAAAAATGAGAAAAGCTCCAGGGGTTTCTGAGCAAGAGATCTGCCATTAACTGAAGGCCTTCCTCTATCTGTGACATCACTGAAAGACAAACTCCTACAACATCTCCCATCCCATGTTAGAACATGTAAAACAGCATAGCTCCATATACCGTATTTGCTCGATTATAAGACGACCCTGATTATAAGACGACCCCCCCAAATTTGTACATTCCTTTAGGAAAAAAACTAAAAGCCTGATTATAAGACTACCCTATAGGAAAAAAGTTTAACTTGAATATATATGTAAATTGCTTTTTAATATTTAATAAAAAATTTATATTATACAAATGCATTTCTTGTTTTTATTTGCTTTTATGTGCCAATGCGGCCTCTCTCCCGCTCCCCCAGCTGTCTTTCCCCCCCAGCGTTGTCTCTCTCTCCCCCCCAAAACTTCTCTCTCTTGTCTCTATCCCCCCTCCCCTTTTCTCTGTCCCCCTCCCTCCCCTTGTCTGTGTCCTCCCCCTCTCTTTGTCTCTTTCTCCCCCCCTCCCCTTGTCTGTCTGTGTCCTCTGTCCACCCCCCTCCCCCTTACCTGGTTTTGTTCCCTGGTGGCTAGTGGGGGCAGCCGGGGGATGACATCCTCCATGCTGCCCGACACGGCAGTCTATTATGACTGACAGCTGCCCGATTCTCCCTGGGGGCTAGTGGGGCAGCAGAGGATGTCTGCCCGATAAGCGCAGACCTCCCCTGCTGCTGCCCGGCACGATCGCCGGGACTTCTGTGACGAAAGCGGAAGTACCCGGCTTCTTCATAGAAGCCCCGGCGGTCGTGCCGGGCGGAAGCAGGGGAGTCTGTGCTCATCGCGCAGACATCCCCTGCTGTTAGAGAGGGGGATCCAGGGCCCCTGCAGCTCTGCTGGGGACCTGGATCCATGTCTTATAATCTGACCTCAATTTGAGGTCAGATTATAAGAAGACCTCGAATTTGCTCTGAAAAAAAAACTTTGTCTTATATTCGAGCAAATACCGTACATTGCTTTTGCAATGACGGACAATGAGAGGGTTTGCTCTCATGAATCCGTGTCATACTTCAGTGCAAGCATATCATACGACATAACAAATCTGTATTGGTGTTGCTGGCTTTGCTATTATTAGTTATTTTGCACACACTATTTTGTAGAGTGCCATGCACATGAATAGCAACCATGCTGCTGGGATAGTCAGATATTTGATGGGCCTGTCCGGATAAATCCAGGTCTGTTGGCATGAATATGACTGGTGAATAGGTCAACATGTTTAACCCATCTATGATAGACTGTTTTGGGCTATGTTTTTAGGAAGAATTTTGCATATGTGCGTCTCTCTCTCTGCGTCTCTCTCTCTCTGCGTCTCTCTCTCTCTCTCTCTCTGCGTCTCTCTCTCTCTCTCTCTCTGCGTCTCTCTCTCTCTCTCTCTGCGTCTCTCTCTCTCTCTCTCTGCGTCTCTCTCTCTGCGTCTCTCTCTCTCTCTCTCTGCGTCTCTCTCTCTCTCTCTCTGCGTCTCTCTCTCTCTCTCTCTGCGTCTCTCTCTCTCTCTCTCTGCGTCTCTCTCTCTCTCTCTCTGCGTCTCTCTCTCTCTCTCTCTGCGTCTCTCTCTCTCTCTCTGCGTCTCTCTCTCTCTCTCTGCGTCTCTCTCTCTCTCTCTGCGTCTCTCTCTCTCTCTCTCTGCGTCTCTCTCTCTCTCTCTCTCTGCGTCTCTCTCTCTCTCTCTCTGCGTCTCTCTCTCTCTCTCTCTGCGTCTCTCTCTCTCTCTCTCTGCGTCTCTCTCTCTCTCTCTCTCTGCGTCTCTCTCTCTCTCTCTCTCTGCGTCTCTCTCTCTCTCTCTCTCTGCGTCTCTCTCTCTCTCTCTCTCTGCGTCTCTCTCTCTCTCTGCGTCTCTCTCTCTCTCTGCGTCTCTCTCTCTCTCTGCGTCTCTCTCTCTCTCTCTCTCTGCGTCTCTCTCTCTCTGCGTCTCTCTCTCTCTGCGTCTCTCTCTCTCTGCGTCTCTCTCTCTCTGCGTCTCTCTCTCTCTCTGCGTCTCTCTCTCTCTCTCTGCGTCTCTCTCTCTCTCTCTGCGTCTCTCTCTCTCTCTCTGCGTCTCTCTCTCTCTCTCTGCGTCTCTCTCTCTCTCTCTGCGTCTCTCTCTCTCTCTGCGTCTCTCTCTCTCTCTGCGTCTCTCTCTCTCTCTGCGTCTCTCTCTCTCTCTGCGTCTCTCTCTCTCTCTGCGTCTCTCTCTCTCTCTGCGTCTCTCTCTCTCTCTGCGTCTCTCTCTCTCTCTGCGTCTCTCTCTCTCTCTGCGTCTCTCTCTCTCTCTGCGTCTCTCTCTCTCTCTGCGTCTCTCTCTCTCTCTGCGTCTCTCTCTCTCTCTGCGTCTCTCTCTCTCTCTGCGTCTCTCTCTCTCTCTGCGTCTCTCTCTCTCTCTGCGTCTCTCTCTCTCTCTGCGTCTCTCTCTCTCTCTCTGCGTCTCTCATTTATTTATTTATTTAAAAACCCACAATTTTGTTAATTTATAAAAGCAAAACATACAGATAGATTTGCTAGTTTATAATGCAGATACAAGGCCAAATTTGGGATACGGCCATTACAACATTGAAACATGGAATTTTGATATACTGCTTTGCGAACTACATTTTCTATTTTGCTAGGGCAGC
The DNA here is from genome assembly GCA_036172795.1 of Pelodytes ibericus. NCBI lineage: Eukaryota > Metazoa > Chordata > Amphibia > Anura > Pelodytidae > Pelodytes > Pelodytes ibericus. The sequence goes on from CM069861.1 coordinate 127,819,132, forward strand.
CAAAAACTACCTCAGCATTATAGGAAATGTAGTCTGTAGTAGGCAGCACAGACCTTCGCTACCCGTGCTAACCTGCTGCTAAATGGATGACATATTCAGCTGCTGCAGTCTTTTTTAATTTTCTTAATGAGGATCAAGGACAGTCCTAAAATGCCACAGGTCCTCTGCAGGATAAATCACTGGCCTTCACATTTATACAGATGCGGTCACGGTGATTGGCGGTCACAGCGATCAAATGTGTATCCGGGGTCCTCAGCCAACATGGCTGAAGTGCCTCATTATCAAGGAATTCAGTCATGTCACTTAGCCTGATTGTGGTAAGCCAGGAGGCATACCTTGATCATAGCTGTATGACGTGCCAGGATAGACCCTTTTGGGTGCATAATTGGGTATATTATGGACATCTTTTCCTTCACCAAGTGACTGGAAATATTGAGGTATGTCAGTCACAGACAGGCATACTGCGCTCGGAGCCGCATACTGCGCCAGGACAGTCATCCGTCCAGTAGACGTTTTATCGTGATGGTCCTGGCACATCACTGGGTGTGAAGGGGTAAAAAAGTTAGTTACTTCTTAAATGGATGGAAAACACAGTTAAGAGGCATAGATTTTGTTTAACCCCTACACTTCTGGGCACTATGCGTGTTCTGACTCTTTTTGATTGCCTAAAAAATAGCTAACTTGAGTTAGATTGCATCTATAGGCTTATGCAATGGCAGTCTAACAAGATTTGATGAAAATCATGGAATATAAGAAAACCCTTCTTAGGCAATAAAACAGTATATAAGGTACATTAAACGAGTAAAATAAATTGCAGCTGAACACAAACACCGGTAGAAGTGCAAAAAATGCCCATTTCACCAAGGTGAGCGTGACAAAATATGTGATCCAGGGAGAAATGCAAATCTGGAGCTGGTTTTTCTAACTACAGGAAGTTGACATGCATGTAAAAGTACTAACACACTGATGGAAGTACTTAAACGTGCTGTTCCATAGACTTTTTTCACATTTTTAAAGGACAAGCATATGATGCCAGACAAAATTAACCATCTTGCACAAGTATGCAGCAAAGTAGAAATTTAACAAAAGTAGATTGTTTTAGGGTCTCAAAATTTTTTAATCCAATAACTAGGAATATACGAGGTTTACATACTTTGCTTTGAGGTTTTCATTCCATCTTCTGGCTTCTCAAAAACAGTGTGGCTTGTAACATGTTGTGCCTTTTCTTTTGGCTCAAGTCCACCTTTTGTTTTACATGGCATTAAAGTGATGATTTTTTCCAGACTTTGAACAGGGTGTTTATTCACTCCAGAATCTGTAACTTGTGTAATGCTAAGATCTTTTATTAATTGATCATTCCTACTTAAAATCAATTCTGACTCTTGTAAAGGGTTAACAGTTGCAATTTTTTCACCCCTTGTTTGATAACAAGACTTCCTTTTAAGTGGCACTCTTATTTTCTTTTTGTTCATATCAACAGTCTCTGGATCTGGACTCCTTTCTTGTTTTGATTTTGGGCTTAACAGGGATTTAAAAATAAAACCACATTCTGCATGGACAGTCTTTCGCCTCTTCTTAGCATTGGTTTCATCAAGATCAAAAGAATCTTCTGATGACTTTTTTTTACCATATGATCTCTTATTCGTGGCAGTCGGTTGAGGGGGGCTGTGTGATCTCCGAGGCAGCTTTCCAAAAGAAAGCCTAGATTTATCATCATTTAAACTAGACGAGGAGAAGAAATCCTCAAAAGATCTGTCGTCTGAATCAGATTTATTTGAAGAGAAGTTAGATGTTGCGATATCGTGCATCATGTCCTGTTTTGGAGACGCACATGAAATAGATGTAAACATATTAGATCTTAAACTAGGAGATTCCGATTTCTTGGCCTTTCCCTTACACTTTGCAATACGTCTGTTTGATGAGGTAGAATAAACCAAATCAGGGGTATTTTTCTTTGTACTTGGGATGTCACTAAATACATCATCTGTACAGTCATCGCTTATACCATTAAAAGCTTTAATTTTATGTAGTGCCTTATGGTCTTTATTTGGCATACTTAATGCTGAACATTCTTTTTCCAATTCTGTCACTTTGGGTATCAAGTGTGCCAACTTCCTCTTAGAATTCATAGAATCATGTTCATTCTTCTGGGATGACCGCTCAAAATTGTACTTTATTTTTGAGGCAGGGGATTCTATTTTTGGATTTCCCCAAAGTTCTTCATAACTGGTATCAAGTCGGTCATCCTGATCTTCTGGAAGAGAAGCAACAATAGTATAATTTAGCATGCTACATATCTTAATGTACGTCTTCACAATAAACCACCAAAAATATAAATAAAAATAATACTCTAAACTAAAGCTGTCACTCTGAAGACCCAACAAACACAAATATTGAGTTTGTACATTTATGCTAATATGCTAAAAACAAAAAAAAGACAAATTATATATATATATATCTTTTTCTCTATTTATCTTCTTTCAATATTGATAGCACAATCTACAGATCAGATATTTATAGAATGCAGTCTAGGCTGTTACGGTCTCGAGTTGTGCTACATTTTCCTACATGGGACATGGTTAGATAATAAATACAACTATCTAAAGCAAATATTTGTGACAACACTTCAGAATTTAAAACGTCTTAATTAAATGTTTTCAGACACTTGACACAAGGTCTTTAATTAGGTGCATTATGCACGTGTTTTCCTTCAGCAACTGCCGGGAATCAATGGCTACAGCAGTGATGCATAATAAAACACATTTAGGGTTGTAGGTTGACATGGAATAATAAAAGAGCTCAGTGCTGAGGACTAGATTTTTGACATTTTTTTTCTTGGCTTGAAAGATCTGTTCAGTATTTTGGTTAATTTTCCACATTATAAAAAATATATCTAATTATCAAAGAGAAACAGAAGTATTGTAAGGTGACAAAAATGAGTTAGCCCTGTTACTATATAATGTCATCAGTGAATATTCAGATTATAAACTTATGTACTTACAAGATAAATAAAAGAAGTAAGTCAAAATTAATTTTTTTACAAATATTTTGCATACCACACATAGAGTCTCTAATGACTGAAGGGCTTTCACCAAGCAATGGCTTTAATGGAGGAAAATCAAAGGTCATGGACACTTGAGAAGCTAGAAGAGAAAATGAGGTACATTTTAAACCAAACCTTAGAAAAATAAGTTTTTGGAAAATTTGAATAAAAATCTCAAAACACTTAAAGCATTGGTAAAAGTTATGGTAAGATTTTAGCACTCCCAAAATTCCATGGAAATACAAGTGTAAAGAGTTTCTGTACAGAGAAAGATTTATCTGCTACATTATATTCATGTGTTTCATATTTGTATTTCAGAAACGTTGAAATTTTGTTTTGCTGGTCAACCAATCTTGGCCTTTAGAGAGACCATGCACACACAGCTAAGGGTCAAAACAATGCATGCTTCAGTGAGTGACTTCATTGAATTTGAAGTAGATTTACCAGCATCTACTATAATCATGTTAGTCAGTCCTCTAGCTCTTGCCATTGCCCTCATTTTATGGATAAATGCAGGCTGAACGCTATACTTTGGGTTTGGATTCTAGTAGAGAGCTTCACAGAGCTCTCCAAATGGCTGAGGAGATGGACTGAGTGGCGCTGACGACGAGGTGCTGACTGCAATCAGCCGTCCAAGGCACAATCACATTCACATACATTGAGGTATTATGCAAAATCAAAACCAATTCATAGCACAGTTCTTTTTATAGAATTATTAATTGGCTCATTGGTTTTGGTATTTTTCAAACACTAACTTACTGAAAAGACTGATCTATTATTACATTTTATATAATATTATTGTATATATTATACACAAGTTTCTTTTTGTGGAACCTCTTTATAAACTAGTTTTAACAATAATATAGATTTTCATGCTTCAAAAAGTTACACAGACTACCAACAGAGAGGACCTTGGCGGACAGATCGCGATTAAATGCCGTGACCCAGAATCAGATGAGCGGTCAGGCAGAGCTCAGAGAAAACCTGTGTCAATTTGCAAAAATACATGACTGTTGTTCTCTGGACTACTGGAACCAGATTTCTTTACTTTCGCTCATGGCAAAAAGTTAAAAACACAAAGTATAATGCCACTTTAAATCAAATATAGTTTAATGGATCAACTCAAGTAAGTATATGTAGGCTTAAAATCAAAGAATTGTGTTCATTTAACAGTGGATTGGGAGCTCCAGGTCAGCAGACAGATAACATTGTAATTATAATAAATACAACTTTGCACAAACAATCCACTACTCTATAGTATAGAATTTAAAAAAACGGTCAACCTATTGCCAGAGAGCACCAACTTAATCATGCAGAATGAGAACAGATATTTTACAAATAACTACAATAATGAAAAAAGGATTCACAAATGCATGACGAAGTACTTTGTTTCTACATTACAATTTAAGTACAGTCTACACTTCCTGTTTTTATAGTTAACGTTACCTGTAGGGGAAAGATTTTCTCTTTTATACTTCATTTCTTTAATTCTTTTTTCCATCGCTTTGCACTGATCAGCAACAGCTTTCGGGCTGTACATTAATTCCCCTACCTCATCAAATAATAAAACCGGAACATCTGTAAAACAGTGAGGATGTACAATGAAGCACGTCTTAAATTAAAAGGATACAAGAGAAAACCTTGGTAAACAGTTTTTTTTAAGTAAGAATCATTACAAAATAGTGTATTTTAACATGCCTACTGTATTAAAGAGGGACAAACTCCTAGAATTATTTTTTTAATGGGAAGGGGGGGGGGGGGGACGACGACACTTACTAAAATTGTAATTTGCCAGAGCATTGCTCTGTGGCAGCAGAGAGAGCTGGTTGAAAGACTAATATAGCATGGTATTTAATGGGGCATGCCATGATTCATCCCCATGTAACTTTATGGTCCCTTGCAAAACTTTGGTTTCTGTTGGGACGATGGACCACGCTACTACTGGAGCTATGAATGCTCTGCTTAGCCTGTTCGTGCACTGGTAGCATGAAACAGTTGAGCCGAGCACTAGGGGTACATTATTTAATCCGGCTCACCATCCTGAAAGGATGTCCCATTATAGCACACTCTTTTTGGTTTTCCCCAAATTTAAAAATTGTTAAATTAGGGGTTTGGCCTATACATCGGGACAATATGGTATATAAAAGAATAAACCTGAATTACCTGGACACCCATTCTGCATATGGAGAAGTGTAGAATGGTTCTGAAATAATAGCAGATAAGGTATCGCTTCCAAATTGTTGTAAAACTCACCAACAGAGGCTTTTTGCACATCAAGTACTTTACACATCTTATTAAATTTTCTTTGCAGTCGTTTGTCATTTTCTGGTGTTTTCTCAACAAAGTCCTTCGGTTGCATACATTTGCGCTGTAAATGTTTGGAACACCGCAAAATGTAGTCATTAGGTTACAATTGTACTATAGCCTGTGAAATGTTGCAATTTTACAATATATTTTAAAATAATAAAAAAAACATTACAATAATTTAGACCAGTGGTTCACAAAACATTCATCATTGATGACCAACTTGCAAGATATTTATAGCCATTAGCATTGAACCACAATGGGTTATTTCCCCAAACGCTGCATGATTGCTGGTTCTTGGATACTAGTTTCCGAGCCACAGAGCTATAGCAGGGCTTCAATGTATTTTAAAAAATATTAATTGATATCAGTATTAGCTCCCTCAGCCTCACTTCTTTCAAATCAAGCAACTTACTTCCACAGAAAGCAAAAAACATCTGAGCAAAAGCATAATAAAAAAATATTCTACTTTTACACATTTAACAACATGTAAAGAAAATATACTATTTAAGGCATTTTTAGATTCAAGAATACTAGCAGATTCATCTGCTATGTGATGCGATATAGATTCAATACACGTGTCCTACTTTTGGAACAACTATACATAATGTATGCCTTTCTTGAAATATATTGTATTGTAAACTGTATTTCAAAATAAAAATGGATTGTAAAATGTTGCCGTTCTGAATTATTTACAGGCAATGTGGTAAAATACCATTTTGTTTATTAAACTGTAAACGCACCCATATATTTTATGCATGTAAAACAAGAGCCTTGGAAAATATTAAAACTGGCCTTTTGTTTCCTTTGCAGAAGCAATATTGTGAATTCAGATGTGATTTAAAACACATTGTATTTCAATGTCCAATGGTAAACATATAAAGTATTTAAAACGTTTTGTTATGCAATTCAATGATGCTATAGAAAAAAAAAAAAAAAGGATTCAATGATTTGGGGGAAGAATAAAAGAATAAAGGCTTGCTTACTTTCTTTTTGAGAAGTTGTGGCAATCCATCATTAGTATTTATCGGTAGAAATAAAGATTCATCAACATGGTCAGTGGATTCCCGGCATCTACATAAAAGCATTTGGGCAAACAGACTAATGTGTCAATTTCCACATGGTGGTCTCAACAAAAAAAAAAAAAAAGAGATATATCTGTCAGATAATTTAACAGATGTACACTTAGAATTTGTTGGCATCAATGATATTACAAGTTAGTCTTTGAATGAGAAAAGAAAGTCAAAATCCCTCTGTCAGACTACTCAGACTAGAGATAACATTTGGTTCCAGACACATTTACAAATCAAAAAAGTTTACACCAGGGGGATATCAAAAGCTAAAACATGGTTTTGATTATTTTAAGAAATATCAAATTTTGATATAATGATCACTTATTGAGGACTCATGGTAAGCTCAGTGGGCAACTACCTCTAGCTTGCTAATGTGTGGAATCGTTTCCAATTAAGACATCACTTTTATTGGCAACAAGTTAAAATCGTACACATATAACAAACAAGGTAAGTGAAAACAAGTGAATAAAGTGAAAGAAAATCTTGCAAATCCCTAATTATAAATGTTTAGGATAGCCATTCCTGTCAGTCGCTATCTCTCTCTCTCTCTCTCTATTATATATATATATATATATATATATCTTTCATTAAATATAAAACCTATTAAGCCTTAACTGACCACCATTTAAGGAGCAGATCTGGCTGCCTGTGGATTTCTATCACTAATATATATTTCACTCTTATACCAACTGAATATCTTTACTATTTATCTATGTGCAAATACTTACCTGGGCAGATTGTATCCTAAACATCCATTGCTAACTGTAGAATATAGATTTAACCAATTAAAGTCTCAGGCTGTCAAAACCAATTTTGCTGTGATTAAGTACTTATTTGGTATCACACTGTATCCATGTAGATACTTCTACATAATATTTTTCATTATACAATGTTACACAGGTGGCAGATAAGGACTTTGGAACCCCTTCAGTAATTGGTCTTTCTACAATATTAACCCCGAGTATACACTGATATTGACAATAATCACCCCTATGTTACCCTTTGGAATGGCTATCCTAAACATTTATAATTAGGATTTGCAAGATTTTCTTTCACTTTATTCACTTACCTTGTTTGTTATATGTGTACGATTTTAACTTGCTGCCAATAAAAAAAGTAATGTCTTAATTGGAAACTATTCCACACATGTTTCAGATCTTCTAGTTAACATCAGGGTTACCCCCTTGTGGATATCACTATTTAGTATTTCAGCTATTTTTTTAGATCCTTTTTACTTTTTTGTTAACTTGCTTATGTGTAAGACTTGCAATGCACATTAAGCACAGCCATTACATTATTAGTAAATAGATCTGATTATATATGGCATTCAGTTATTGACTAATTTACCACTGTATTAAACACCATAAAAATCAGACTAACAGAAAGGTAGAATATTGCAAACAAATATTCACACTCTGAAATGGTCCTTGGAAACAAGAAGAAAAAAAAACGTAGGTTTGCCTACACTCATGTTTGCCATTGTTACTCACAGCATCATGTAGCTAAGTAAATTAAATATGGGTACACTAAGATACTGTCCTGGTATGCACTTTGGAAAACAAAAATCAAATCTGATCTGAAGCTACCAATGATAATAAATGGAACAATGATTAGACTAGGTAAAGCTATAAACGCTAACATGAAATGTGTGAGATAGTACGTAATATGTTGTATGTTTACTGTTTACTGATGTGAATGAGGTACCACTTTGCTCAATTTCATAGCTGTAGGTCAATGTGCAACAGCTTTCAATATTCCCTTCCTCTGTAGGCATAGACTATTAATCCATTAGTGATGACTTTTTGGCCTCCTCTTACCCTTGGTGACATGGGTCATTTTAACATTTCTGCTCTGTTTGTGTTTAGCTTTTATTAAATTATATAATATTCATATCGGCATAAGAAGGGCTTTGTGTCGATACCCTTATTTTGATCATATCTTATAATTTTATATTTACAAAAAAGTAATATATGGTGAAACATTAAAAAAGGCAGTAAAAATAGGACGGCATAGAACGTCCTACAAGCTCAGAGGTTAAATTGTTTGATAAACAGATGATTGTGCTTCGTGTAACAGATGGCTAAAATATGAGAAGGAGATGGAAGGCATTTCTAGCAACCTCCCAGTGTTATCTTGTACAAACTTTTAAAATATTTGCCAGATCAATGAACATTTAGGCCAAAAATATTTTATCTATACCTTGGCCATGGTACCACACAAACTTGTCATGTTAAAATACCGGCTTCATTCAAGCCAATTTTAAAATACAATGAATGCCACTTTATGTGGCATTTTAAGATCTTCTGTGTGAATAAGCATTTTCACCAGTCTCTGTCGAGAATTAATTTATTTCCATGGGAAAGTACATTGAACTTCTGAGCTGATAAGACTTCAAATTAAACGAGGTCCATTTGCACACAGGGAATAAGTCACTGAGATTGCAATGTTTACCCAAATTTTTAAACATTCCTACATTAGAGAGGATTACAATTTCTACATCTAATAAAAACTTATTTTTCAAAGTTAGTAAGCCAGATTAGGAAAACATGACAAAAATGAAAGCAGGGTATTTTTTGTTTCATACATTAAGCATCAGTTAAATAATGATGATTTCAGTTGTGGGGCTGTATAAAAAAAAAAGTGTGTAAAAAGAAAAAACAAAAAAAAAGAAAACCCCACACATTTATTTCTCTCTATATTCTTTCTTTTCAATTTTCTTATATTTGCATTATACCTAGAGGCCTAATCAGTTATTTTGGAAGAAGCCTCAGTCACCAATTATTTGCATTGTGTCTTGCAATGCTCTTCATAGTAGACAGAACGTCATAAATAAATGAATCAACAAGTGATTTCTAAAGCATGCTCTACAAGCATTTAAATGTATTTTAATTACATTAATTGTATTTAATTAGTGCCAACATGCAAATATAAAGAACACAAACAAAAATGACTTACTTTTCCACCCAAAGGACAGACACTAGCTTTACGCCGGTCTTGATTGCTTTATCCCATGTACTCTGATGCCCATCTTTAAAGACAACATGAGTGACCAGTTTGTTGAAAGTTTTGGAAATCTGTAACAAGATATTCACAACCAAATGTAAAGTGTTACAGTATGGTGGATTTTTATAACAAGTAAAAAAAAAAAAAAAAAAAAAAAAAAAAAAAGGACTACTAGACCACAACAAATTCTTGAACTTTGAAGGTTATCTGTACAGATGCACAATTGTAAAGATCTGTGCCACCAATTAGAGGATAAAATGGCATGTGTTTTAAAATAAAAGAAAATGGCATATCAAAGGATTCCTCTAATGCTTCCCTTTTATACTTGGTACAATGTTCTAAAACAAACAACTTGCCTATAAATCTTCAACATGTTCTGTGCTCCATCTCATGCTATAATGCCGACATCTTGGGTCTGTGTCAATGTCTGCCTGCTCCCTCCTCCACGGTGTCATACTTCCTACTTGTTTAAGATCAGCGTTCACATATGCATTCAGTCCTACTCCACACAGTCACCCTTCCTAATTTTTCACATTAGCACACACGTTCTAATATTTCTTCACCTTTCAATTCACACATACTTTTCTCCCACCTGGCTTTCCCGTGGCTTGACAGATTAGATTTACATCTAGTAGCCAGCGCAAAAAGCCACCGTCAAAGTAAAATTCTGTTTGGGTTTCAGTCTATAAAACATATATAAAATGACATACAGCTATCTATACACACACACACTTTGGGGTCAACTGAGCCTCCCCCTCGTTCTGCCTCAAGCACAGCAGCATTGCCTGTAAGGAGTTCCCTTCACTCCTCACAGGTGTTTCCCACTGCTGCAGTAAGGTCTGGTGAGCAGGAGAAAGGCTGGATCTGCTGTTTGTGTAACTTAAAAACATGCTCTTTAAGATACATATCATTTTACCCTTTGACTGGCAGTCTCCATGTTTCACTGTGAAACATGCAGGCTGGCCTGAAAGGAAAAAAAAACACAACAAAAAACTCTTTAGCAACCTTTATAGTAAAATTATCTATGTCAATTATTTCATACCACCAGCAATCCTGGACTGAGCCCAGAGAGTCTATTAGGATTTTATACTATATAAAAAAAAAAAAAAAAAAACACAACATTAATGGACACTTTAGTCCCTTATTTCACAGGAGGGTTGATGCTGTAAAATTTGATTAGACATTGGGGGCTATTCAGTAAAAAAGGGAGTTGAAGAGATCTAGGTGACACGAACACTTCATCACACCAATGTAATTGTGCACATTGTGCAGGGACAACCCTGATGAGTAGTTTGCCAATTGGGGGAAATTACCAGGTTTGTTCCTGCAGAAATCTATCGTGAAGATAGGCTACATAAAAATGTTCATCTGCACATGCAACTTACCTTTAAGCTTATAAACCCCCAATGTCTCAGCTTCTCTCTCACCACTTTGTATGCAGTAACCTGGACCCACTTATTAGGGAGTATCCCAGCATTTGCACAGCAAGCATGTGCGGGTCTCCATATAAATGGTAAAGCTCTATTTCTATGGAGAGACTTGCACATGCACTACGACTCCCACCAGACTTTCTTTTATCCCATAAAACAACCAGGAGGACCCCGGCAGCTACAGAGCACACACATCAATGGGGCGAATGTTTTTTTTTTTTGCTTTCCACATTTTATGCTTAAGTGTATTATAGCTCTTTGTGAACATAATTACAGGTGGTGGTATAAACATAAAATTAATTCTACAATGAATTGTAAAGCACTGTTTAAGTTATATACATACCTTAGCCCCTAAATTAAGCAGCTGTTGAGAAAAGATTTTGGAATAGTTTTCTGTACGGTTGGATGACCACACTTCTACATATGCAACAACATCTGAAAAAGAGACCAATAGATTGCGTGAATAAAAACTTAGGGTATCTGCCTCAAATACACAACTGCAATGTACAAAATGTAATATCTATTTTTGATGTCTGGGCTTTGACTAAAGTTGTCGATTTGTGGTTATTTGTACACAGAGTCCAGAAGGAAACGTAGCACACCATATTTATCCAATTTGCACAGAGACATTTAATTTGCAATGATTATGAATTAATCTAAGAGAAATTGATGAGAATGCAATGCAACAAACTTGATGTGTTTCACATTGCACACAGCACTTAATCGTAAGTAAATATACACAAATGTGTCAAAAGCAATCATACGGTTTAGTCCCTGTAAGATCCTGGGAGTGGATATCCCAGCAAATCAATACATATTTGCAAATCACAAATGCTTTTCCAGTCTTCCTCTTAACTAAGTCTGTCCGCTGGCAGATGTGACAAGTATGGACATTTCTATACCCTTCTTAATTTAATGCAGCACAAGAAAGAAATCCTACTTAGTAGATCCCATAAAAGCACTTTAAGAACATAAAATATAGGGAGAATACACAATAGGTCATATCAAAAACCAAGGCAAACCTGGTAAATTAAATCACACTAGACACAATCCATATTGGACTTAACACAACTTAAAACAATTTTTAAAAAATCATGGTGTCCCCAGTAATCATCAAGGACTGACTCTTGTATCAAATCCACCCTCCACAATGGAAGACTCTGCAAATGGTTTGACACAGACACTGAGAAAGTCAGCAACACGGGTACCAAGTTATGGTATTGCACAGTCCCAAAGAAAGCAGTCCAATCCGCTGCAGGATACCTCAGCTGGCTCACCAGTCCAATGGTGCATCTAAGTTAGTAATACGGTGTCATACTCAGGGGGAATTCCCTCAGCAAACCAACAATTGTTTCACCAATCAGGCTTTATCCAGGTCTGATTGCACCAGAAGTCCTTAAAACTTTATAATCCTTAGCCCAGAAATGGTGAAATATAAACTGCATAATATATATATTTCTGAACATAATAAAGAGCATTTACAGTTCATTTACCCAACAATACCATGAATCACATTAGGAGCAGAGTTTCCATAAACACATGTAAACAAAGATAAAAGTAAGGACAGAAAATGAGGGGGGGGGGGGGGGGGGGAGAAACACAAGCCAAGCCATCTGACAGAAGGGCTAATTAAACTGAAAAATCATTACCCATTAGGAATCTAGGCTAAACTCTTGAGTTTTCAGTTTAGCACATATTATTACAGTTATTATTAAAGAGGGTAGTGCCCATAAAGAGAGGTAGCTAGACATGCTATATCACCTATTGGGGAAGTCTAGTAATCATGTTTTGATATGCAATAGGATACATACCAATGTTAGCATGTAATCAAAAAATCCTTTTATAATACCTAATAAATTGCATCCCCAGTCATGTGATATAACCTCAAAGTCATACACTCCGACTTCCTAATTATGAATCTGCAGGTCTTACAATGGCAACATGAGAAACATCCATTCCCCATCATAGTCCCATCTAGCAATCATCTCAGGGACTTCCCCAATACACAGAGCCGGTCTATCACACCTCACAATTTGCCAAGGTCTCTGAAATATTGATCTAATGTCTACCTACTGCTCGTTAAATCTCAAAATAAATCTCACAGAATCCTTAGTTTGTTCCTTATTATTATCATCATCAAACAACTGTTAATTTCTAAATATATTTCTTACTCTTTGATAGCCTTTAGTGATAGATTTCAACAGAGAGGCTATAGTAGAAAAGTATCACTTCCGTTTCTCCTTGTACGTACAAACAGTCCCACTGGGATAGAGTCTATCATGGAACATGTCAGTCAAAAGGGAATTTGTAGAAGTCATTATGTTTTATTACCATCCCATTCAATGCAAGTCTATGATCAGAATTCTGACTTTAGACTGCATTCTGTGTCCTCAGCCCCAAAGTGAGATACTAATGCTGTAAAGTTACTGGGGGGTCGACACCCCAAAACACAATATTTCACAAAATGGTGGCGCCCAGTCACACTTGTTTAGTAAAATATTTCATAAAATAAACTCACACACACACACACAAAAAAAAAAGACATATCTGGAATCAGCAATGAAAAATTTAAAAAAATAAACCCTTTTCATTTTTTGGTGGGAGTATCCTTTCAAAAGATCCACGCAGGTTCAGGAGGCTGGTGCGCAGTGTCAATGTTACCACACTCGTCTGATTGGGGGTTTTCTCTCTGCGAGTGGGATCAGCAGAGGGGACCTAATTAATGCAAAGTCTAGGGTCTCTGTGCTAGCAAAGAGAGCCAGTCGCTGGGCTGCCTGCTTCACATAGAAGCATGATAGCTGCCAGTCAGATGATAAACTGGCATGCACGGTCAAAAGTACATGTCAAATTAACCTCACACTAGAGACCCCTACATTTTTCACTTGTGTTTGTATGTATGAAGCACATGTGAAAAAAAAAAAAAAAAGTTCAGATGTCCTATAAAGTACGGAATTCAAAAGTAGAGTAGATACACCCTCCCAATTTTAAGATAAACATATTTGTCTATTTTAAAAGAATATTAAAGGAACTGTCTAGTGCCAAAAATGCATCTTCCAAAAATAATGCATATTAAAGTGCTTTCAAGGTACTTTAAAATATTTACAGCTAGATGAAATTGTGAAATTACAGCAGTTTGCAAGAAACCAGAACTGCCCACACAAGCAGTAGTGTAAAAGTCAGTTCCTTTTTTTTTTTGCTACAGGAACCAAAAGAATAATTTCATTCAAATGAATGGGATTTCGTGACTCTCTGTGTATGTCATCAGACAACATGTTGCACTGTTAAGAGATCCCACTGTGTACAAGAGAGTAAGTTTATCACAGTCCACACAATGTATTCACTTACAAGAGCACAGGAAGTGACTAAATGAAACAAAAACTTTATATCATCAGTGTCTATATAATCAGTATTGCCGCACCTGCAGTAAACATGCAGAGTAATCACTGGGGAGGACTTGAGTCAAATATTAAACATGTGATTTATGAAGAATACCTGCATCAAATCACACTGGGAAAAGCCCGTGCACTATACAAGCAGTAATCTTCATCTTGCACCAAAGTGAGTTTTGGGACTACACTGTCCCTTTAATAAAACTATACAATATGAGTGTTCTAGTGACATGGAAAATCTACAGTGTAAGAGGATTTTAAAACCAAAGTGTTGGTTGATGTTTTTAGAGTTCATAAAGGGTATAATAATACCTCCAAATATTACAGCTTCTGACTGTCTCTTGGGCATAAAATGGTTAGAAGTTCAGACATTTCTTAGCATGTGCCCAATTAAAGAGCCTGACAAAAGTGTTGAAATAGGGGTCTGCTATACTGTTAGAACACTTGAACACTTTTCACTCAGCAGCCATAAAAAACATCCTGTTCATTAGTAGGCTGTAGTAGCGCATGTGTTAATTTAAACAGTGTTCACATCTCACAAAAGAACCCACTCAATTTAACTCAGTCAAATTCTGTGACTAGCAGCTCGGATAGAATCCAGCTCATGTAGAGTTCTTGATTTGTGAGGTTTAAATACAAAAGGAAGCTAAGCTGCAATACCCAAATCATTTCCTATAACCTTCCTCAAATAATGAGGAATTTGTGCAAAAAATTGTGATTTTATTATTATTACAAAAAATGGAATCCACCGCACACACAAAAAACTACAATAGTAATTCCCTATAGTCCTTGACATTAAACAATTAAAATGGGTTCAGAGAAGTCATCTGACTCTTAGCGGTGTATCACTGGGCTCAAAGAATGCAGCTAGCTGCTAGAATTAGTGTAAATTGCAGGACACATTGGTCAATTTATGTAAGAAGAAGAAAGAAATCCCCCTCAGTAGGAATACATTTTAATCACAACTGATATCACAAGCAAAATTACACCTTTGATATTAACCCACAGACAAAAATGTTCACATTGCTCTTAACCCTTATTAATAATTATAGATTTAGTTTTTTGCAAAAACAATATTGAAACCAATTTAGGGTTCAGTCCTTAGAAGTTCCTAGGAGTGGGCAAATCATAAAAACTCAACTAAGCCAGCCCACCAGATGTGACAAGCATGGACATGTCTATGCACTGCTTACTGAGGGAGTCAACAAGCCTAACTATACAATATTACTCAAATAAGAAATCACATGATTCTTAAAACAAAATATACTATAACCTCAAGAAATGTTGGTCAACCCTGTAGTACAGAATATTCCTGAACGCAACACACTTTTTCTGTATATCATTTAAAACTGTACAACATTGGAAGAAGAAAAAGTTACAAGCTGCAGGTTTAACCCCTTAACGACAGATGACGTGCCAGGCACGTCACGGCAAATCGAGGACTTGCCGACAGGTGACGTGCCTGGCACGTCATGCACTAAACTGAGTAAAGAAAGCGACCAGCGGTCGCTTTCTTTACTCTAACGGTGTTGCTACAATGCCTCTAGGTAGAGGCATTGTGCAACACCCCCCAAATGTGCAGGGGCGCGCTACGATCACTCCACGGAGTGATCGTAGCAGCCATTTAAAAATGGCTGCGCCGGCTGCACACATGTGCTTAGAAAGCGAACGATCGTTCGCTTTCTAAGCATCTGCGGTGTTTCTAAAGTGCCTCGCTAGCGAGGCACTTAGTAACACCTTGATGCTCCCCAGAGCCGATGGTGGTCGCTCTCCTGAGCGACCCCATCGGCTCAGTAGAAGGGAACGCTGCCTGTACAGGCAGCGCTTCCCTTCTAATGGCAAGAGCATCGGAAGTGAAAGTATTTCACTTCCGATGCTCTAGGGGGAGCCAATCAATGCCGGCACAACAGATCTATGTGATCTGTGTGCAGGCATGTATGGTAAGTGCTCTGATGAGCACTTATCATACTGTCAAAGGCAATATTACTAAATATTGCCTTTGACAAGTATTGATCTGCCTCCCTCACCTTACTAGTTTTAGTAAGGGAGAGAGACAGATCAGATAAAGTAAAAAATAAAATAAAATAATAAAAAAAATATTTAATACAATTTTAAACACCAAGGGCTTTTATAAAAGCCATTTAACCCCTTCCCTACCATTGATCGCTGTGTACGCAGTGATCATACACAGCAGCACATTTTTTGCTGTCTGTGCATTTTTTAGGGGTTCATTTTTTTTTTACTGTAATTCATTACAGTATTAAAAAAAGCTCTTTTAAGAGAGATTAACCCCTTTCTTGCTGTAGATCACTGCCTAAGCAGCGATCTGACGCAAATTCAGCAATCTTGCTGCAGAAGCATTTTTAATTTTTTTTAAACTTTTTTTATTACACCGTCACGTGTTAATTATACCCGCAAAGGCGGGTTGGTGTAAATATTTGATCTGACCCGTGTAGATCTGCCTCCCTCTCACTTGAGTTTTAGTGAGGGAGGGAGACAGAGCTGTATAATGTAAGTTTTTAATTATAATATATTTAATTGAATTGAGACCCAAAGGCTTTTATAAAAGCCGTTTCCAGTATTTAACCCCTTCCCTGCAATTGATCGCTGTGTACGCAGTGATCTTACACAGCAGCACATTTTTTGCTGTCTGTGCATTTTTTTAGGGGTTATTTTTTTTTACTTTGATTTATTACAGTATATCAAAGGCTCTTTTAAGAGCTATTAACCCCTTCCTTGCCGTATATCACTTCCTAAGCAGCACATATGGTCACTGCCTAAGCAGCGCATATGGAGCAATCTAGTCGCAGAAGGATTTTTTTTTGCCATCAGCATTTTTTTTGTCAGACTCGCTAGGGGTTAGTTATACCCACTATGGGATTACGTGTATTCCTTTTGAAGCTGTCTGAACGCGTGTATAACGATCAGTAACAGCCGATCAGTGGCAAAGGTGGTTTGGTGATTTCTCAGATGAGCATCACCATACGTCTGGTTTGTAAATATTGTTCTGAACCATATGGATCTGCCTCCCTCTCCTCACTTGAGTTTTAGTGAGGGAAAGAGACAGATCTGTATAACATAATTTTTTAATTGTAATAAATTAAATAAAATGTTAATAAATTGTGAGTCCCAAGGGCTTTTATAAAAGCCATACCCTTTGTATAGTGTAGTGTATTAACCCCTTCCCTGCCACTGATCACTGCACAGCAGAACATTTTTTCTTGTCTGTGCATTTTTAGGGGTTAATTTTTTTGTACAGTACTACAAAGGCTCTTATAAGAGCTATTAACCCCTTCCTTGCTCTACATGTTCAAATTCCAAGTTTGAAAATCAAAAAGCGCACCTCTCAAATGTAGCCTTTCAACACCCAACAAAGCTGACAAAGCTATGCATTGGTGGTATCCCTGTGCTCGGGAGATGTTGCTGAACATATATTGTGGTATTGTTTGTCAGTGACACATACCGAAATATGTGAATTTGTGTCTAAAGTACAATGTATGTGGGAAAAAATACACAATAAAATGACTACCACAAACTTTGACAAAGGCTGGTGGTAGAATTGGTGCATGGAAAGTGTTAAAATAACACCATTTAAAATAGCCTAGGGTGTCTACTTTTACAAAATATATACTTTTTGGGGTAAAATACACTGTCCT
This sequence comes from Pelodytes ibericus, assembly GCA_036172795.1. Taxonomy (NCBI): domain Eukaryota; kingdom Metazoa; phylum Chordata; class Amphibia; order Anura; family Pelodytidae; genus Pelodytes; species Pelodytes ibericus. Next base: position 127,837,030 of record CM069861.1, read on the forward strand.
ACTTTAAAAAAAAGTCCCAAATGAAAGATGGGCTCAGGCTGGCTACACGTCAATATTCCAAGTTGAAAATGCGCACCTTCACAATGTGGCCCTTTTAGCCCCCAAACAACCCAACAAACATATGCATGGGTGGTATCCCTGTACTCAAGAGATGTTGCTGAACACTTATTGGGGTGTTATTTGGCAGTGACACATACCAAAATCTGTAAATTTATGTCTGAAGTACAAGGTTTGTGAAAAAAAAACACAAAAAAAATTACTACCACAAACTTTGACAAAGGCTGGTGGTAGAATTAGTGCATGGAAAGTGTTAAAATACCACCATTTGAGATAGCCTAGGGCAGGGCTCGACAAACCCCGGTCGCCAGGTCGCCATGGCGACCAGGAAATCAAACCTGGCGCCCGGGTATCGTGAGTCCCGCGTGGTGTCCTCGGCAATAGGATCGCTTTTTCCCTTCTCTCCAGCAGCGGTGCGCGAGGGAGCAGAGTGAGTGCACCGGCTGCACAGACTTCCTGCTCCGCCCCCTCGCGCACCGATATAGTGCTGATCGGGGAGCCCAGCAGGAAAGCTGCTCTCTGCCACCAGGCTTGAACACCTCTCCCCCCCCCTTTATTGAGGCTTGAACGCCCCCCTCCCTCCCATTCTGGTGTTATAGCAGGGAGGGGGGACATTGATAGGTGAACATTTTTTATTTATTTTTTTCCTTTAAAAAAAACCTTCTGCCATGTGTGTGTATATATGTGTCTGACTGGATGTGTGTGTGTGTATATATGTGTCTGACTGGATGTGTATGTATGTATGTGTGTGTGTGTATGGATGTGTGTGTGTGTGTGTGTATGGATGTGTGTGTCTGTGTGTATGTATGTGTGTGTGTGTGTATGGATGTGTATGTGTGTGTGTATATATGTGTCTGGATGTGTATGTGTGTGTGTATATATGTGTCTGGATGTGTATGTGTGTGTGTATATATGTGTCTGGATGTGTATGTGTGTGTGTATATATGTGTCTGGATGTGTATGTGTGTGTGTATATATGTGTCTGGATGTGTTTGTGTATATATATATATGTGTGTGTCTGACTGGATGTGTGTGTGTATATATGTGTCTGACTGGATGTGTGTGTGTGTGTATATATGTGTCTGACTGGATGTGTGTGTGTATATATGTGTCTGACTGGATGTGTGTGTGTGTATATATGTGTCTGACTGGATGTGTGTGTGTATATATGTGTCTGACTTGATGTGTGTGTGTGTGTATGGATGTGTGTGTGTGTGTATGGATGTGTGTGTGTGTATGGATGTGTGTGTGTGTGTATGGATGTGTGTGTGTGTGTATGGATGTGTGTGTGTGTGTATGGATGTGTGTGTGTGTGTGTGTGTGTGTGTGTCTGGATGTGTGTGTGTGTATATATGTGTGTGTCTGACTGGATGTGTTTGTGTGTATATATGTGTGTGTCTGACTGGATGTGTATGTGTGTGTCTGACTGGATGTGTTTGTGTGTATATATGTGTCTGACTGGATGTGTTTGTGTGTATATATATGTCTGACTGGATGTGTTTGTGTGTATATATATGTCTGACTGGATGTGTTTGTGTGTATATATGTGACTGACTGGATGTGTGTGTGTGTGTGTGTGACTGACTGGGTGTGTGTGTGTGTGACTGACTGGGTGTGTGTGTGTGTGACTGACTGGGTGTGTGTGTGTGTGTGACTGACTGGGTGTGTGTGTGTGTGTGTGTGTGTGACTGACTGGATGTGTATGTGTGTGTGTGTGTCTGACTGGATGTGTGTGTGTGTGTCTGACTGGATGTGTGTGTGTGTGTGTGTGTGTGTGTGTGTGTGTGTGTGACTGACTGGATATGTGTGTGTGTGTGACTGACTGGATGTGTGTGTGTGTGTGTGTGTGTGTGTGTGCGCGACTGACTGGATGTGTGTGTGTGTGACTGACTGGATGTGTGTGTGTATGTATATGTAGAAAAACAAGGTGTAGCGGGTTTCGCTATGTGTGTCTGTCTGTGACTGCGTGTGTTTATGTGCTGTTGTCTGGCTCCTAGATATTTTAGCTGGCTCCTAAAACTCGGATACATTTGTCAAGCCCTGGCCTAGGGTGTCTACTTTTAAAAAATATATGGGTTGATGGGGTAAAATACACTAGCTGGTTTCAAATATGTCCCAAATGGGACATGGGTGCAGGCTGTCTGCATGTAAAAATTTCAAGTTGGAAAACAAAAAACTGCACCTCACAAATTTGGCATTTTAGCCCAGGGCTTGACAAATTTAATTTTATTCTAGGAGCCAGCAAAAAATTTTAGGAGCCAGACAATCACGCAAACATACACGCAATTCATAAACACACACACACCAACCCTAGTCACATATACACCCCACACACCAACCCACTTCACATATACACATATATACCCACCTTCACATATACACATATATACCCACCTTCACATATACACATATATACCCACCTTCACATATACAACTCCCCCCCCCCCCACATATACATCCCTCCCCCCCTTCACATATACACCTCCCCCCACACTTTACACATATATACCCCCCCTTCACATATACACCTCCCCCCACACTTCACATATATATCCCCCCCCCACTTCACATATATACCCCCCCTTCACATATACACCTCCCCCCACACTTCACACATATATACCTCCCCTTCACATATACACCTCCCCCCACACTTCACACATATATACCTCCCCTTCACATATACACCTCCCCCCCCCCCACACTTCACATATATACCCCCCCTTCACATATACATCTCCCCCCCACTTCACATATACAACTCAAACATACACAAGTTTTTTTTTCCCTTCTTAACTTCTGAGTGCTGGGTGTCGTCTCTTGACAACCCAGCACTTAGCCGAAAGAGCCATGAAGATCGGCTGCGGCACGAATGTTTCCCCTCCCTGCTGCCATACCTCATTGTTGGGGAGGGGGAACATTCGTGCCGCAGCCGATCCTCATGGCTCTTTCGGCTGAACACGAACACACGTGTTGCGCGAGGGGGCGGAGCTTGCTGTCTGTCCCCTCGCGTTGCAAAAGACGGATGGCAGCGGCAAGGGGAACATTAGGGCAACGGCACCCGGGCGCCAGGCTCCATTTCCAGGTCGCCATGGCGACCTGGCGCCCGGGGTTTGTCGAGCCCTGTTTTAGCCCCCAAACAACCCAACAAACCTATGCATGGGTGGTATCCCTGTACTCAGGAGAAATAGTAGAATCTATTTAGCATGTTTTTTCATTCGCTTTTGTCGATGAGGAGAAGTTGTTTCAAATAAAAACAAAGAAATTTGTGTATTTTTTTTTTTTTACCATATTTTATTATTTTTTTTTAATAATATGATAAGATATGATCAAAAATATGGCATCCATAGAAAGCCCTTTTTGTCCCGATAAAAACAATATATAATATGTGTGGGTACAGCAAATGACGAAGAAGAAAATTACTGCTAAACACAAACAGCACAGAAATGTTAAAATAGCCATTGTCCAGAAAGGACAAAAATGTTTCAAAGGCTCTGTCCTTAAGGGGTTAAGGGACAGACTGTAAAGACTCAGCATTGAGGCACATGCCAATAGCGGAAGTACTTGGCACTATCAGTTTGTGCAACATCTTTATACATAACATTGCCATGTATTTATACAGTGGCAACATTTTACATAGCAGTAAGTAAAGAGCATTGAGGGAGACTACATACTAAATTAGATGAACAAGAACAGACTGATACATGAGGTAGATAAGACACTCACAAGCTTGTTGCAATACTATTTTATTACTTTGTAACACAGGGCTCGACAAACCCCAGGCGCCAGGTCGCCATGGCGACCAGGAAATTAGACCTGGCGCCTGGGTGCTGCCAGCCTCCTGGTCCCCTTGCCGCTGCCATCCGATTTTTCCGCAGCGCGAGGGGGTAAAGTCTGTGCCGATGGCCGATGGCACAGACTGCAAGCTCCGCCCCCTCGCGCAACGCGTGTCTGAGTGCCGGATGTCGTCACGTGACATCCTGTCACTCAGCACGCCGACCAACTGAGATCAGCAGCAGCATGAAAGGGACACATCAAGAAGAAACCCCCAAGAAAATACTGTGTGAGGTGGGTGTGTGTTTGTATGTATTGTAAAGTAGGTGTGTGAGAGGTGTTTGGATATATGTGTATATGTAAAGTAGGTGTGTGTATGAGGTATTTGGATATATGTGTATATGTAAAGTAGGTGTGTGTGAGGTGTTTGGATATATGTGTATATGTAAAGTAGGTGTGTGTGAGGTGTTTGGATATATGGGTATATGTAAAGTAGGTGTGTGTGAGGTGTTTGTATATATGTGTATATGTAAAGTAGGTGTGTGTGAGGTGTTTGGATATATGTGTATATGTAAAGTAGGTGTGTTTGTATATAGGTGAAGTAGTCGTGTGTGTTTATGAATTGCGTTTATGTTTGCGTGATTGTCTGGCTCCTAAAAAAAATTTCTGGCTCCTAAAATCAAATTAAATTTGTCAAGCCCTGTTGTAACATATATACATTGTTGCCAGTTTAACAGTGCCCAGTCTGTAATAAATGTGCATTATGTAGCTGTATTTAAATCTGCCTTTTGGTTTAATTAATTGGTTGATAAATCAGTGTTGCCTGAGGTGATTGATTTGTAATCAGGTGTTTGCCTTTGAAGTCCATAATTGGTAATAACATTGGGAGTTATTAATATAAACCGATGACAACTAACCATTGTCACTCCAGCTGATGTTACTGGCCGAAAATAACGGAAAACATAACTGGATCACTTACATGCACATTGTAAATACAATATGTGCTTGTCTCTTTAATATAGTGTCTGATACTTCGTTTCTCACTCCATGTTGTTTTTACCAGTCGTACATTTAAAGAGCGAGTTCCACGCAACATCATTTCTCGGGTCCTAAAAGTTGGCATGGTATTTCTTACCTGTAAGGATCTTAAAACTACCGCAGGCCGGTGATAATGGTGCAGAGCCATCCATGCTGTTAACATAGTTCTTCGAACCCGCCACCACTTCAAACTTGACTTCCGGTTTTTGAAGACGTCATCACGCAGCGTGACGCGTGTGAAACGTCAGAAGAAGAGGACCAGCTATATCGACATACGTCACTATAGCTTCCCCGATGATCGTTGTAGACGGCGAAGCACTGGCCCCAAGCGCATTGCCGATGGTTTGTGACCCGAGACTTTAACACTAGCGAGTCACACTTATGTGCAGGAGAGCTGATTGGAGGTAGAGGGGAGCTGCCGCAGAGCCTAGCGGTCATGGTGGACTCAGTGGCAGTCCCTTCTGGCCCATGCTCTTCATTGGGTTAGGCTCAGCTATCAGCGCATCTTCACTGGTCAGCTCATGATCCCTACGGATCTCCTCTGCTCTTGGTTGGATGAAGTTACAGGATTCCTTGTCTGCACTGTCCAAGGAGCTCTGTCTGCTCTACGTGCCTCTTGTTTTTGCTGTGCTCTGCAACTAAGTGATTAAAGGCAGTATACAACAATCTTATAGGGACAGTTACTTTCCATGCTCAGTGGATTTATATGTTCCTGATTAGACAATGCGAGTGTCTATATCTGTCTATCCCTATAACCTGCAAAAACGGTGGCAGCTACCAGATCTTGTAGACTACAGCACCCATGATGCTCACCAAAGATTGGCTTAGGATCAAGGGGCATAATTATGTCCGCAATGGTTATAGGGACACTAACACTTACATAACATGTAACTAGAGTACCTGTGCATCTAAAACAAACACATGGCTCAGACTTATGCCACTGGTTTTTTCCTGTGTTTGAATTAATTGCATATAAAAGTAAAAATAAAATAAGGTGTCTACCTCCAGCATCCATTTTTAGAATTTTACCCATGATGCAATGTTCTCCACAATCTTCTGACAACTCTCACTTTACAACAGGGTTCCTCAAACCTTTTAAACAGGGGGCCAGTTCACTGGCCCTCAGACCGTTGGAGGGCCGGACTATAGTAAAAATAAAAACTATGAACAAATTCTAAAACAATCTCTCTCTCTATATATAACAGCCAATTTGCCCAATTATATGCCAGTATCATTTTGTCATTAATAAGCCACAGCCAATTTTCCCACTAATATGCTAGTTTTATTGTGCCAGATGCCAATACCATTGTGCCATTAAGATGCCACTATTATTGTGCCATTCGTATGCTTGTAATATTGTTCCAGTCAGAGCTCATTAATATTGTGCCAGTCAGAGCCCAGTAATATTGTGCCAGTCAGATTGTGCCATGCAGAGCCCAGTAATATTATGCCAGTCAGATGCCCAGGAATATTATGCCAGTCAGATGCCCAGGAATATTATGCCAGTCAGAGCCCAGGAATATTATGCCAGTCAGATGCCCAGGAATATTATGCCAGTCAGAGCCCAGGAATATAGTGCCAGTCAGATGTCCAAGAATATTATGCCAGTCAGAGCCCAGGAATATAGTGCCAGTCAGATGTCCAGGAATATTGTGCCAGTCAGAGCCCAGGAATATTGTGCCAGTCAGATGCCCAGGAATAGTGTGCCATTCCAGTGCTCGTTATACCTTCCCCCTCCCCTTCCCCATCACTTACCTCCAGCTGCTGTGTCCCCGGCCGGACGTCTTGCTCAGTGTCCTCCTGCACGGAGGAGGGAAACACAGTCACCACGTCACATCCGGTCGTAGTGATTTTTTTTTTCTTCTTCCAGCAGCCGCATCCGCTGCGGCTGCCAGAAAAAAATAAATAAAAGGTAAACAGCGCGGCGCGGGGGGTGCGGGCCGTATAAATGTCCTCGGCGGGCCGCATGTGTAGTTTGAGAACCCCTGCTTTACAACAAAAGAGGAGAATAGGTGCCTATAATAGTGACCAAAAAGTACTGCACTCACTTGTGTGAACCCCACACACAAATATATAGTTAAGAAATATATGAAGGAATGGTGCACAAAAATAAAATAACAAATTAAATAAATAAATGTGCAAAAAAATCAAAACAAATGTACTTATCAAATATACAGGATTGGTGTCCTCCGGTACATATAAAAGAAATAAAGACAAACAATGTGTGACACTGTGTGTGTGTATATATATATATGTATAAAATGAACAGTGGATATCCAATAACCCCCAATTAGGCCACTCACATATGCTAGAGCCCACAGTACTGGCTCTAGTATTAAAGGCTTTGTGGGACAATAATCCTTACCATCCAAAAGGTATGATGATCTTATCATTTCCTGGGGGTAGATAGACAGTGTAGGAAAGAAGTTCAGAGGACTTATCAACGTGGCTCCCTGCAGCGCTGTATACTTTGTGAAATGCCCCCTTCTGACGTCACGCAGCCGATGTGTTTTGTTGAGATACGACTTATTCAGTTCTCAGCTACTGAGTACACTCTGAGAGATTGCACGGAAGTCCTGTTCAGCTCCATGCAAGTTGCTGCTAATATCATTGTTTACATGATTTTTTAAAATTGTTTTTAAAGTAAGCCTATACAGTGGGGGCCAATAAATTGTTACTTTTCTACATCTATCTTCTCCTGGGAAGTTATAAGATCTGCATACTTTATGGATGGTGAGGATTATTGTCCCACAAAGCTTGAAATACTATAGGCAGTACTGTGGGCTCTAGCATATGTAAGTGCCATACTTCGGGGATATTGGTTATCCACTGTTCATCATATATATATACTGTGTCAGACATTTGACATTTGTCAATATTTATTTGTTTTATATGTACTTGAGGACACCAACCCTGTGTATTTGATAAACATATTTTTTTAGATTTTTTGCACATTTGGCCAGAGCCTGCATGATGAAACATAGACATAGAAAGATAGAATGTGTCGGCATATAAGAACCATTTGACAACAATGAACCATAGAACAACATTATTATATTTACTGGCATAGCTAGGTATGTTCACTGGTTTAGATAATTGTTTCATCTATATTGCCCTTTGAACTGTAAAAAGCCTTACTTTATTTTGCCCCCTCATGCATCCAGTTATCATTTTAAAATACAATATTTTCCTGACATTTCCTTGAAATTAAACTAGAGGCGTTCTTTGGTGATGAAATATATTACCGTATTTTCTCGATTATAAGACAAGGTTCGAGGTTGTCTTATAATCTGACCTCAAATTGAGGTCAGACTATAAGACTGGGATCCAGGTCCCCAGCAGAGCTGCAGGGAAGCGCAGACTCCCCCTGTGGCCACCCGGCGGTAGTGATCATCGCGCAGACATCCTCCGCTGCCCCGCTAGCCACCAGGGAGAATGGGGCAGCATGGGGTGGCTGTATGATACGTGCAGACATCCTCCATACTGCCCGACACTTCCGTCTATTATGACGGACCAGCTGTCCGTCATAATAGACGGAAGTGTCGGGCAGCATGAAGGATGTCTACACGTATCGTGCAGACATCACCTGGCTGCCCCCACTAGCTACCAGGGACCAAGAAACAGGTGAGGGGGGGGCAGATAAATGATGGAGGGGGGGAAGAGGCAGAGAGAGACGAGGGGGGAGACAAAGGGAGGGGGAGAGAGAAAGCTGGGGCAAGGGAAAGAGAGGCAGTATTGGCACATAAAAGGATATAAAAACAAGAAATGCTTTTTTTTATATCATAATTTTTTATTAAAAAAGCCATTTACATGTGAATATATACAAGTTGAGCTTTTTTATTCCACCAGCACAGGAAGTGACTAAATGAAACTAAACTGTATATGCTGGGCATTTACACAATCAGTGCTGCAGCACCTGTAGTATACATGCAAGAGTAATTACTGGGGGAGGGCTTGAGTAAAATATTAAAAATTAGATTTTTGCAGAATACCTGCATCAAATCACACTGGGAGAAAAAGCCTGTACACTATACTAGCAATAGTCTTCGACTTGCACCAAAGTGAGTTTGGGGACTAGACTGTCCCTTTAATCTGCTCCATCCTAGAACCAACATGAATCCATGGGGTAGGCTGGGATTTTGCCAGTATGTTTTGGTCCCCACATACAACAATGCATAGGCTCTTTATGTAGGAATCCGACAGCCAGAGTGAGGGTGAACGGAATCTTTGGTGAGAATTTATCCAGATGTAACCGAACTCGACAGGAGTGTCCCCTCTCTCCTATTTGCCCTCACACTAGAGCCATTCCTTCATGCCTTACGTGATAACCCAGTGCTTAAAAGCTTTCAAATCCGCACTGCAAAATATAAGCTTTTTAATAGTAGCAGAATCCTGTACAACATTACCACACATTCTGCAGGAGTTTGATACATGTGATGAATCACTTAATCTATATTAATTACAACAAATATGATATCTTACCCATCACGAACCCCTGACTTCTACACACATATCATCAGTGCTGTATTTACCGTGAGGCATCGTAGGCGGATGCCTAGGGCGGCAAATTTTGGGAGCGCCCCCCAGCACTGAAAAAAAATAAAACCCGGCCCTTTAAAAAAAAAAAGACCGCGCTTGCAGGCAGAGACGGAGGTGAGAGGGGATCGGAAGATCCCCCCTCACCATCGCTCTGCCTGCCAGGCTGCACGGGGAGCCGAACAGGCAGCACAGAGAAACCTCCGTGCTGCCTGTTCAACTCCCCGTGCAGTGTGACACGGAAGTGCCGACAGTCACGTGACGGGCGCGCTGACGTCATACGCGCGCCCGGTCACGTGACCTCTCGGCACAATCGCCGGGAAGTCGAACAGGCAGCATGGTGGGACCATGCTGCCTGCCACTAGCCACCAGGGAAAGGTAAGTGTGTGTGATGGGAGACAGTGTGTGTGTGATGGGAGACTGTGTGTGATGGGAGACAGTGTGTGTGTCTGAGTGTGATGGGAGTAGGAGTGTGTGATGGAAGACAGTGTGTGTGACTGAGTGTGATGGGAGTCAGATTGTGTGTGATGGGAGACAGTGTGTGTGACTGAGTGTGATGGGAGTCAGAGTGTGTGTGTGATGGGCGACAGTGTGTGTGACTGAGTGTGATGGGAGTCAGAGTGTGTGTGATGGGAGTCAGTGTGTGTGACTGAGTGTGATGGGAGTAGGAGTGTGTGTGTGATGGGAGTATGAGCTTGATGTGAGTCTGAATGTTATGTGTGATGTGGGGTCATGAAATGGAGGTGATGGTGCATGTCTTAGGTGTGTAACGTGGGTGTGCAGCTTGGGTAGGGGGGTGCCCGGATTTTCTCTGCCTAGGGCAGCACAAAATCAAGATACACCACTGCATATCATTAAGTCCAAATCCCAATTTAAAATGTGCACAGATAAAATGTAATACTTAGGGATATGGATCTCGCCCAAACTAGACTGACTTTTCTAACTGAACTTTTTACCAATAGCCGAAAGGTTAAAGCGAGACTTCCGTAAATGGGATCTCAAACATATTTTGTAGTCGTGACAAATTGCAGTGGTTAAAATGAATGTCCTTCCCTGTACTCATTTCAAACACTACTAATGATCGACATACCACAGACATACCTCTCCTTCCTTCACATGGAAATAACCTAATATATCTGGTTGTGGGGAAAAAACTTTTTTTTAATCTAAAAATAAAACAAAACCTGCTGACTTCTGTGTGTGTGTGTGAATGCATGTGTTTATGTGACTGAGTGTGTGTATGTGTGTGTATCTGACTGACTGTCTGTGTGTGTATGTGACCGACTGACTGTGTGTGTGGATGTGACTTACTGATCAAGGAGATCAAGTCCATGGAAGAGCTCCTGGGTTCGATATCCGATAAACTTTCTATACACTTGAGAGACTGGTTTTACTGGGAGGAATTCATTCAAACAGGCCCCTGTATAATTTTGTTATCCCATATTATCTTTTCTGTACTTTTTGAAAAATTGGGTATACATAGAAACATCAGATCTGTGCTTGCACGGCGATATCCCTATTTGTCTGAATGGGAACCCTCTAATTGGCTCCCATGAGATACAGGGGTCACCCATTTTTGAAGCCCAGGAGAGGAGACAACAGAGGTCCTTCAGCAGGGAGAAAGTCTGAGCAATAAAGAACGTATTAAAGCAACAACTAAAAATCATATAATACATGTTTTTATGTAGATTGTTAGCTTTAGTATGCAATATACATTTTATATTGTTGAATGAACTTGGAGTGGTCAATATTCAATTGATTTTTTTTTCTATCTAGGAGTGAATCAATATTCAATTGTTTTTTTTTCTATCTAGTTAAATCTTAAAAATATCCACATAAAATCACCATACCAACAGAAAGGGGGAAAAAATCCAGATTATCTATACATTTATATTCACACAGTAACTCCCACATTCGTTTACATGTATTCATATTCATGTATGCATGCATTATACAATATAGCTAGTCTTGTATAGTTATTACACCTACATTTGTTTTCCTCTAGTGGAATTTTAGTACCCTATTCTGACAGATCTCTACTACTTTAATGTATCAAATTTTATTTCACACACAAACAAATGATACAAATGAATGGAAGTATAAGTGTTACAATTGCGGCTAGCTGAGCAGGTTCGGGTACTATTTATTGAAATTATCATGGCTTGCATGGTTTTTTTTAATGCTCCTTTATGTCTAAGGAACATTATCACACATGTGCACTTTTTCTACAACCATTATTAGTATTATCTACTTCCTCTGTATTAAAACAGTCAGGGACGATCCTAGGGTCACGGGTGCCTGGGTGCAGGTTTTCTTTTGGCGCCTAAAAGTGGGCGTGGTTATATTATGAACTCCTCCCCTTTAGACATGTCTGTTCCAGACGCCCATTAGAGCATAAACTTTATTTTGATGTAAAGGACAAACACAAACTTTTATTTTAAATAAAGATATATATTTTGCCATAATACTGTGAAGTGGTTTTATTTATTTATATACAGAAAGGATAAATCCTGGCGCTTTAAACTATAACAAAGCAGCACCAATCTATGTGTTCCTCTGAAGACACACGTGCAAAAAACAAAACATATAACCCAAACAAATAGGTGTGATTGGTGCGCTAAGTAAAATCCACCAAACAGTGTATAAAATTATGTAAAGGAAAATATAATATTTGCCTGAGAAAACTGTTATTTCAGTGTAGTATAATGAAGATCTTCAATGTCTCCCAATGTATATATAAGGGAACAGAAAAAGACAAACAAACATAGTATAATACAGTAGATATCAACAGTACTGTTGCAGTGTGGGTAATTGCACTCACAAACAGTGTAGATAAAAATGGCTCATCTATCTCTTGTAGAGATGTCTCCTCTCTTCTTAATATCCCGCTCCCAGGCAGTAAAACAAGATGAAGAGATGGTATATTAGATAGTGAAGGATAAAAATTTAATAAAAAAACAATAGCATCTTACATATATGTTTATAGATGTCAGATGTTTTTCTGTGCCAGCAAAGATCCAAATGGAGGACAAAGTCCAAAAGGCCAGTACAGCAAAAGGCAGATCCAGAGGGAGTCCACAAGTTGATGATGTAAATCGAAAATGGCAGTATAGGTAGGCACGCTACGCGTTTCGCCACTATTTGGGCTTCCTCTTGGCATGTGCCTACCATACTGCTCTTAGGTCCTTTTAAATGCTGTGATCTTCGTGCGTGTGTGTACTTCCGGGTTCCTCCTATGGTGACGTCATCGCGACTCCGTCGCCTCATGTGGTTTAGTTATTCTCGCGAGACTTGCCTTGCTGAGATCTGTCTAACCTCGCAATTCTTACGAGGTTTAGCAGCTCAATAGAGATAGTACACCATGGGGGATATGAGAACAAAGGACAATGTTTTAACAAATGGAGCCCAGCAGAACATCTGCATACAGTACAATTTTATAGCAGCGATGTCCAACATTCATATATGTTTGTATACATGTTAAAAAGAGAACAAGTGTGTTCCAAAAATGGGGGAAATAATAATAAAAAAAAATATATATATATAAAAAAGTTTATATTTTAATAAAAAACATATGTATATTAAAAAGCGTTTCATTTTTACATTTTTTATATTTTTAAAAAAACAAACACAAACAAACATATATGGTATTGCACTATTGCACATGATAAGTACATATATAAAAACGTATTAAACTTATGAACCTACAAAAAAGTCCAGAGATATATAAAAAATATGTATAAAAAATATATGTACTGATATGTAAGAAGGATGAATGAAACTAATCATAAAAAATTAAATAAATCAAATTCTGCATTGTGGCCCCTAGGTTGCAGGGTGTCTACTTCGAATACCCATTTCATTTCACTTTTCCCCATTTCTTTTATATTATCTCCACCTCTCCAATATTTTTGCCCAAAATTTCATACCTCTTGGGTCTTTGTTATATTTCTCTAAAAAATGTTTGGAGAGAGAATGTTGCGTGAAACCCTTTTTGATGTTTCTGACATGCTCCCCCACTCTCTTTTTTAAAGTTCTTGATGTTCTTCCAATATATTGTAGGCCACATAGGCACTCTATAAGATAAATTACGTTGGTGGAGGAGCATGTCAGAAACTGTTCAATGGAGAACTGTCTTCTATTAGCAAAGGAACTATATTTAGTGATGGGATATTTTTGGGTCGCAGATACCCTACATGGCTCACAATTTTTGCATCCATAAAAGCCTGCCTTTTGTGTTAAAAAGTTATGTACAGTTTTCTTTTTTTGTTGGGAAAAATAGCTTTTAGTTAACTTATTCTTCAGGTTCTGAGCTCCTCGAAATACAAGTTTAGGTTTTTCTGGTATTATTTGTTTTAATGTTTCATCCTTTAAGAGGACATTCCAGTGTTTGTTAACTATTTTCCTAATATCTGTAGATTTGTTATTAAAATCAAATACCAAAGGTATTTGATATATTTTATTTGTATCTTCTAGATTATTTTTTGGCTGTAAAATAGTTTTTCTATCCATAGTTTCTATATCTTTGATGGTTTTGTGTAAAGCTATCGAATCATATCCATTTTCTTTAAATCTGTTTTTAAGTATGTTTGACTGTTGTTGATACATTTCCACGTCTGTACAATTTCTTCTCAACCTCATACATTGGCTCTTTGGTAACCCTTTAAGCCACGGTGGATAGTGGCAGCTATCAAAATTTATAAACCCATTTGTGTCTACTTTTTTAAAAAAGGTTTTTGTTTTAAGAGAACCATTTTCTACAAACACCATCAGGTCTAGATATTGGATGTCTGTTTTACTGTACACCGTGTTTAAGACAATGTTTTTGTCATTTTTATTGAGGGAGGCAAGAAAAATATCTAGACTGTCTTGATCACCCTTCCAGATAAAAAAGAGGTTGTCTATATATCTTTTATAGACAACTATATTTGTTTCCCAGCTATGTTGGTTCCACACAGAGAGATCTTCCCAATCCCCCATAAAAATTTTAGCATAACTGGGGGCGACTTTTGTCCCCATGGCTGTTCCTGTCTTTTGAAGATAAAAGTTTTCTTCGAACCAAAAGAAATTGTGTTCTAGGATGATTTTTAATCCTTCGAGGATATATTCTATTTGTGCGGGTGTCATTTCGCTATTTGTTAAAAGATTTCTGACAGCTTGGTATCCTTGGTGATGCTCTATGATGGTATATAGAGAGGACACATCACTAGAGACCAGAAGATAATCCTCTTGCCATTCAATGGTCTCTAATATTTTTATAAGACTTATAGAGTCTTTTAGATAGGATCTTTGTTTTTTTACATAGGGCTGTAATACCATGTCTAGATATTCTGACAGGTTCGACAGAATGGATCCTATTCCAGACACTATTGGTCTTCCTGGTGGTTCTATTGGATTTTTGTGTATTTTTGGGAGAAAATATATAGTTGGAATTTTTGGATGTAAAATATTTATATAATCAGCTTCTTTTTTAGTAATGAACTGATTAATTTTACCCTTATCCAAAAAGGCTGTTAGTATCTTTTTATATTGGTTGGTCGGATTTTCTTTAAGAGAACAGTAGACTTTCTGATCTTTTAGATGTTTATAAGCCTCGTTTCTATATTGTTCTCAAGATAAAATAACGATTCCTCCCCCCTTATCTGCTGGTTTTATGACTATTTCCTCATCTGCTTGTAATTCTTTCAAGGTTCTCAGCTCTTTGTGAAATTGTTTTTGTCGTACTTTGTGTGTTTGATTTTTTTGAGGTCATCTGTTACTAGTTTTTCAAATATCTCCAATGCGCCCGATTTATATGTAGTCAGGTAAAATTTAGATTTATTTTTTAAATTGGAGGTAATGATCTGATTCTCACTTTCTGTTTGGATTTTCCCATTTTCAATACTGGGTTTTAGAGAATAAAATCTCTTCAAAGTTGCCTGCCTCACGAATTAGTTTATATCAATAAAAGCTGCAAAGGTGTTAAATTTTTTTGTAGGGGCAAATTTGAGCCCTTTACTTAGTATCAACAGTTTCTCTTGGGAGAGGATTTTTTGAGACATGTTAAAAATGCCAGAAGAGGAAGGGGTTATTGTTGTTATTTCTTTTTTCACATTTCTACTCTTCCTCTTCTGTGCCAACTTGCCCTCTCTGTTTCCTCTCCCTGAAAGAATGCCTTTCTTTTTAGATTTGAAACTTCTTTGTGGTTTTGGGGGAATTCTTTGTGATCTTTGGTCTTGATCTAAAAAATGAGGTTCAGATGTATTATAATTTTTACTTCTTTTATTATATTCTTGTGGTAGTGGTCTGAGTAATCTGTATTTATTATATAAAATGCGTGACGTGTCTCCCAATTGGGACAAGACGTGAAATTGATTGGACTCTAAAGTACCATTTTTTTCTTTATTATTGGTGTTTCGAATATGTGAATCAGAAAAATTGTGTTTATTGGTGTTTTCCCTTATCCTTATTAATCTATTTTGAATATTATCAACAGGTGGTGTGTCAAAGTGTTCTTGGGTGTTTACTGCAACTAAATTATTTCGAGTGGGGGAGCATGTCAGAAACATCAAAAAGGGTTTCACGCAACATTCTCTCTCCAAACATTTTTTAGAGAAACATAACAAAGACCCAAGAGGTATGAAATTGTGGGCAATAGATAAAGTGCAAAAATATTGGAGAGGTGGAGATAATATAAAAGAAATGGGGAAAAGTGAAATGAAATGGGTATTCGAAGTAGACACCCTGCAACCTAGGGGCCACAATGCAGAATTTGATTTATTTAATTTTTTATGATTAGTTTCATTCATCCTTCTTACATATCAGTACATATATTTTTTATACATATTTTTTATATATCTCTGGACTTTTTTGTAGGTTCATAAGTTTAATACGTTTTTATATATGTACTTATCATGTGCAATAGTGCAATACCATATATGTTTGTTTGTGTTTGTTTTTTTAAAAATATAAAAAATGTAAAAATGAAACGCTTTTTAATATACATATGTTTTTTATTAAAATATAAACTTTTTTATATATATATATATTTTTTTTTTATTATTATTTCCCCCATTTTTGGAACACACTTGTTCTCTTTTTAACATGTATACAAACATATATGAATGTTGGACATCGCTGCTATAAAATTGTACTGTATGCAGATGTTCTGCTGGGCTCCATTTGTTAAAACATTGTCCTTTGTTCTCATATCCCCCATGGTGTACTATCTCTATTGAGCTGCTAAACCTCGTAAGAATTGCGAGGTTAGACAGATCTCAGCAAGGCAAGTCTCGCGAGAATAACTAAACCACATGAGGCAACGGAGTCGCGATGACGTCACCATAGGAGGAACCCGGAAGTACACACACGCACGAAGATCACAGCATTTAAAAGGACCTAAGAGCAGTATGGTAGGCACACGCCAAGAGGAAGCCCAAATAGTGGCGAAACGCGTAGCGTGCCTACCTATACTGCCATTTTCGATTTACATCATCAACTTGTGGACTCCCTCTGGATCTGCCTTTTGCTGTACTGGCCTTTTGGACTTTGTCCTCCATTTGGATCTTTGCTGGCACAGAAAAACATCTTGCATCTATAAACATATATGTAAGATGCTATTGTTTTTTTATTAAATTTCTATCCTTCACTATCTAATATACCATCTCTTCATCTTGTTTTACTGCCTGGGAGCGGGATATTAAGAAGAGAGGAGACATCTCTACAAGAGATAGATGAGCCATTTTTATCTACACTGTTTGTGAGTGCAATTACCCACACTGCAACAGTACTGTTGATATCTACTGTATTATACTATGTTTGTTTGTTTTTTTCTGTCCCCTTATATATACATTGGGAGACATTGAAGATCTTCATTATACTGCACTGAAATAACAGTTTTCTCAGGCAAATATTATATTTTCCTTTACATAATTTGATACACTGTTTGGTGGATTTTTCTTAGCGCATCAATCACACCTATTTGTTTTGGTTATATGTTTTATTTATTTATATGATGCTCAGCCAGCAACATGGGAGAGTTTTTGCTGGCTAGCAGAATGTGTTTTTACTACCGTTCCCATGATGCCCAACCAGCCAAAGTCTGGCTGAGCATCACTGGAAAAGAAGTACACAAGAAGCGATAAATAATATTCCACCATGCCAGTCACTCACGTGTCTCTCTCTCCCCATGCCCCCATGTCTTTCTCTCTCTTTCCCCATACCCTCATGTCTGTCTCTAACTTCCTATACCCACGTCTGTCTCTCTCTCTCTCTCTCTCTCTCTCTCTCTCTCTCTCTCTCTCTCTCTCCCCACTCATACCCAATGTCTGTCTCTCTCTCTCTCTCCACCAATACCCAATGTCTGTCTCTCTCTCCACTCATACCCAATGTCTGTCTCTCTCTCTCTCTCTACAATCATACCCAATGTTTGTGTGTCTCTCTCTCTCCACTCATACCCAATGTGTGTCTCTCTCTCTCTACAATCATACCCAATGTGTGTGTCTCTCTCTCTACAATCATACCCAATGTGTGTGTCTCTCTCTCCACTCATACCCAATGTGTGTCTCTCTCTCTCTACAATCATACCCAATGTGTGTGTCTCTCTCTCTACAATCATACCCAATGTGTGTGTCTCTCTCTCTTTCTCCACTCATACCCAATGTGTGTCTCTCTCTCTCTATCCACTCATACCTAATGTCTGTCTCTCTCTCTCTCCCCTCCTGCCCCCATGTCTGTCTCTCTCTCTGTCTCCACTCCTGCCACATATCAGGCACTTTTCAGTGCTTTATTTTTTTAAACATAGGCTGCGCCGGCACAACGAGCGCGAACCAACTTAAAACTACGCATTCAGCGTAGATAACTCTCGTGAGTCTGTTTTATACATTGGCGCACATGCCGATTGCACCAGCGTGCGCCATGTTTATACATGTCCCCCAATGTGTATATGTGATTATGTATGGGTGCACATACATAATTAAATACAGTCACATAATCACACAGTCATATGCAAGTATGCAGTTACATAGACACACATATATACAGTCACACATGCAGTCAGTCACATACACACAAACACACATATACAATCACATACATACACATAAATATACAGTCACACATGCAGTCAGTCACATTCACATACATACACACAGAAATGTTGTCGACCTCCCTGCTTAATTACCTTTATGTGCAGGGAGGAGGACGTTCTCGATGGCAGGGCCGCCACCAGGAATTTCAGGGCCCCTTATTGAACACATTTTCTGTCCCCTCCCCCAATTAATATGTCAGGGTTATGCCAATTAATATGTCAGGGTTATGCCAATTAATATACCTGGGTTATGCCAATTAATATGCCAGGATTTAGCCAATTAATATACCAAGGTTATTCCAATTAATATACCAAGATTTTGACAATTAATATGCCAGGATTATGCCAATTAATATACCAGGGTTATGCCAATTAATAAACCAGGATTTTGCCAATTAATATGCAGGAATTTGCCATTTAATATGTCAGGGTTATGCTAATTAATATGGCAGGATTTTGCCAATTAATATGCCAGGGTTATGCTAATTAATATGCCAGGAATTTGCCAATTAATATGTCAGGGTTATGCTAATTAATATGGCAGGATTTTGCCAATTAATATGCCAGGGTTATGCTAATTAATATGCCAGGAATTTGCCAATTAATATGTCAGGGTTATGCTAATTAATATGGCAGGATTTTGCCAATTAATATGCCAGGGTTATGCTAATTAATATGCCAGGAATTTGCCAATTAATATGTCAGGGTTATGCTAATTAATATGCCAGGAATTAGCCAATTAATATACCAGGGTTATGCCAATTAATATGCCAGGATTTAGCCAATTAATATACCAGGGTTATGCCAATTAATATGCCAGGATTTAGCCAATTAATATACCAGGGTTATGCCAATTAATATACCAGGATTATGCCAATTAATATGCCAGGATTATGCCAATTAATATGTCAGGATTATGCCAATTAATATGTCAGGGTTATGCCAATTAATATGCCAGGAATTTGCCAATTAATATGTCTGGGTTATGCCAATTAATATGCCAGGAATTTGTCACTCAATATGTCAGGATTATCCCAATTAATATGTCAGGTTTATGCCAAATAATATGTCAGGGTTATGCCAATTAATATACCAGGGTTATGCCAATTAATAAACCAGGATTTTGCCAATTAATATGCCAGGAATTTGCCAATTAATATGTCAGGGTTATGCTAATTAATATGGCTGGATTTTGCCAATTAATATGCCAGGGTTATGCTAATTAATATGCGAGGAATTTGCCAATGAATATGTCAGGGTTATGCTAATTAATATGCCAGGAATTTGCCAATTAATATGTCAGGGTTATGCCAATTAATGTCAGGGTTATGCCAATTAATATGCCACGATTTTGTCCCTCAATATATCAGGATTATGCCAATTAATATGTCAGGATTTTGCCCCACAGTATGCTCGTTTGCCACCCTCCTCCCCCCTGCTCCACTACTTACCTCTGCTTGGTCTCCCGCCTGGCCCAGGACGCCTGCTTGATGGTGTCTGCAGAGGCTGACACCGGCATCTAGTTTCTTCTGTCGGATGTCAGCTGACATCCGGCAGCCTCTGCAGACACCATCCTCCCTGCAGCCAATCAGAGCGCGACATGGGCGGAGCTTGCACCCGTCGCGCTGTGCTTGGTGTGATAGGGAGGTGCGGTAACCGCAGGAGCTCACCTGCGTCTCGCACCTCCTTGTCACACTAATCACAGCGCGACGGGTGCAAGCTCCCGCTTCAGGCGCCACAGTATTGAAAACAGTATTGAATGACCCGCATCATATGCATCATTTACCTAAAGCTATTGGTCATTGCCTATACAGTCCTACTGTTCATTGGCATCATATAATCCTTTATATATATATATATATATATATATATATATATATATATATATATATATATATATATATATATATAGTCTTGATAATGGTTCCTGGTAGAAACCGAAATGTCGATTTTTTTGATGCTTTATATGCTTTTTTCCTAATACATCGACCTCTACACCATTCATTTAACCCTGTTGTAAGAAATTATCATACCCTCCTACAGGGGTTATTCTTTTAGGGAATGTGTGACGAATGAAGCACAGTGACAAGTGTATATAAAAAGGTATATTGTTATTAAATTGAGATACTGTTACAGGTTATACAGGAAATACACAGTGTACACATTACACATAACTGGTTCATAATAACAAGTAACAGACAATGGTATACTTATACATTCATATCTTCTCCTTGTTCCTTCATCTTGGGTCTTCTGCTGGCTGTCCCCTCCTCACACAGGAACATACAAGACTAGCACTCTCCCTCCTTCCACAGGAACAGCAAGACTCACTCTCCCCATGCCACAGGAACAGCAAGACTCACTCTCCCCATGCCACAGGAACAGCAAGACTCACTAGCAAAAGTGGTTCACTCAACTAAGTATCCCAAAATCCCTCCAAGATACCTCCCATAGAGATAAAAGAACCAGTTCCATCCAGTTTGGAGACATATGGTCAAAGTAATAAAGGCAACCCCCTTCTCACATATCGGTTAGTAAATAAAGACTGGAAAGGTGAGTGAAAGGCTTGCTCACACAATCTAAAGAAGTCATCTCTGTAGCCTTGTTTACAACCTCTTCTGATGTGCAAATGACCTTCCATTGTGAAACCAGATTACACGCCCACCCCACCAAAAGCAGATATCTATGTATTAGATGTAAAACAACATTGTTTATAAAGGCACCCTATATTTCTTACAGTCCCCACCTAGAGGGCGAATGACTCCAGTAGAAAATGAGCCCTCTTAAATAAATATAGTACCTTTATGTGAGCTCTGAAATATTATGTGTATTACTGAGACACAAGTGATATGACAACCACAAATATTTAAAATTTAGGGTACTGTGAGGCGTAATTTAGCCGAATCATGGAGGCACTCACAGTTATCATATTTCCTCAATAATTTGAATCCTTCAGCCATATTCTCAACCTTCCATTACCCTCATAGGCTCAGCATCACCTCAACCATTCGACTTCCCATCACCCTCAGTTACCTGTGCCACCAACACTGCTCACTGCTTCCACCACACGGTTCCATTAAACCTGACCTCGCATAATTTGAGGTATTAGGGCCCTGATCCTTGCCCACCATGTCATCTGGTGTATTCTCACACCAACAGCAGTTCATTTGCTGTTCTTACACAGTGTATTGAAGAGACCACACAACAGAGAAACCCAGTTTATTGATTGTTTGTAGTGGGGATCTGAGTGAAGGTGTCTGTGCACGTTTATTGAAAGCTGGATAGCTGGAGTGGGTTAGTGTTTGAGCCCTTTGAAGGTGTTTGATAATTTGTCAATAGGCCCCTGGCTTCTGGAAATTAAAATATACTCAGCACAGAAAGTGTGCATTGGCCAAATCACTAGTGGTTTGGTTATCATTCTTGTCTCAGCATTACCATCTGGCTTCACAAGTGGTCATCTATTACAATGTAAGTAAAATACTACCGTTCACCTTATGTCAATTAAACAATACATCCCAATAACCATATAAACTCATTTAATAAAACCATCTCATACTCTCTTAACCATTTAAATTATAAATTGTCACTCTATAATTCACCCCACCTTAAGAGTATTAATTACAAAAAAAACAGACAACTCATAATAAAATTAAGATGGAGAGAGAAAAGAAAAAGTAAATTGAATGCTACCATTACATTCAGGCATTGCAATGTATGCACAGTTTGGCAGCATGCAATCTATAAAAAAAACTGACAATTGTCTGTCGCCATTCAAAGATAACAGTTTTTTTTAAAAATCAGCTTGAGGCTACATTTTGTGGTAACCAAAATAATAAAAAAACAAAAATATTTAGTGTTGTAAACCAACAGGTTACACTCACATTTCTCCGGTGTGACAAAAATGTAAGCCTCACATTGGCAACAAATAACCTAATCTATTAGTTTTTAAGGATTAATCCAGCATCAAAAATAAAAAGCATAGCTGGCAGTGCAGGTGTGCTAATCTAATAAACCAAAAATAATTTGGAATTTTGCACCTGACTGTGTGTAATGAATTAGGAGGCTTTTTCCATAATATGAAAAATAAAAATACATATTACAGTCCTCTATGAACTGGAATTTAACATTTCCTGAAAGAGAATAAATATTAAATGGCAGGCCTTCTCACAGGTCTATTTCCTCTTCCTCCTCAGTTGGTATAATCTTCACATATTTCTGAAAAGTAAACTTGAAGAGTAAAAGTTAGTATCATAGAATTAATCTGTTCTACCTTTTTGAACAGTTTCTTTGTAAATCACCTCATGTAATTTACCAACTTGTTCCTTAAGATATTCCAGTCTTTCTAGAAACCCACTTTTTAGAGAATCATTTTCTGCCTGTAGCTGTTTCTTCTTAAACACATGGTGTGGAACCCAAGGCTTGGTGTAGGCTTTCCTAACAGTATTATCTCTTCCATGAGATCCCCACCTAGTGTAATTAAAAGCATACTTATCTCTCTGCCTCCAGCTATCACCCATGGATCTTTCCTGAACATGATGTGTTTTAACAAAGCAATTTCTAGAAAAATGTCCTACCTTACCACATGCAAAACATTTGAGGGCTTCCCTCCTGCCTGTGGATTCTTGAAATTTGTGTGGGGGTCTACTCTGATAGTACTGTCTCTGAAGTGAGGGGCTTAATACAGACACAGGCTTTGCATTAACTTTCCAGTGATTTCTGATAACTCTGTGATTAGCACAAGTTTGCTTTTCACCTAAGCTTTGACCATCTATTTCATTTACACCAACATTTTGTGCCACTTTGAGTGCAGCCACAACCTCATTTCTTTTCTGTAACAGTCCATTTGAATCAGTAATTTTAGCTATACAATGTGAATGGTCAGCTTCCTCCTTGCTGGAAGTTGCATTGGTTTTACGCTCTCCATTGGCATCATTCAGCCTTTGAGTGAGCTGCTCATTTGTACTGTGCAGTTCCTTGTTTTCCTGTAAAGTCTGCTGGTAGCTTACACATAAAGCATTAGCACTCTCTGCAGCAATTTTGAACATCTCCACTTCATCCTTTAAACTAACAATTTTTGCTTCCAAGATTTCATTTTGCTCTTTCACTGATTTGTACTGCTCTGCTATCCAACGAGCAGCAACATTCAAAACCTTTTTCACTTTTGATTTAGACAATTTCTTATCAAGAACTGCCCTGGTCACATACTCCTGAGCTTTGCACCATGGATCGGAGGCTCCCTCCATGCATTTAATAACACTGTCATGGTTTGTGACCTTGGTAAATGCTCTCAAGAAACTCTCCATTATTAGCAAAACAATTCGCTTGGCTATATATTCAAAATATCAGGACAATATTCCAATTCAATACACAATTTATACACTTATAAATATACTCACTCGTCACACTAAATCCCTCCTACCTGACTCGCCACTTGTAAGAAATTATCATACCCTCCTACAGGGGTTATTCTTTTAGGGAATGTGTGACGAATGAAGCACAGTGACAAGTGTATATAAAAAGGTATATTGTTATTAAATTGAGATACTGTTACAGGTTATACAGGAAATACACAGTGTACACATTACACATAACTGGTTCATAATAACAAGTAACAGACAATGGTATACTTATACATTCATATCTTCTCCTTGTTCCTTCATCTTGGGTCTTCTGCTGGCTGTCCCCTCCTCACACAGGAACATACAAGACTAGCACTCTCCCTCCTTCCACAGGAACAGCAAGACTCACTCTCCCCATGCCACAGGAACAGCAAGACTCACTCTCCCCATGCCACAGGAACAGCAAGACTCACTAGCAAAAGTGGTTCATTCAACTAAGTATCCCAAAATCCCTCCAAGATACCTCCCATAGAGATAAAAGAACCAGTTCCATCCAGTTTGGAGACATATGGTCAAAGTAATAAAGGCAACCCCCTTCTCACATATCGGTTAGTAAATAAAGACTGGAAAGGTGAGTGAAAGGCTTGCTCACACAATCTAAAGAAGTCATCTCTGTAGCCTTGTTTACAACCTCTTCTGATGTGCAAATGACCTTCCATTGTGAAACCAGATTACACGCCCACCCCACCAAAAGCAGATATCTATGTATTAGATGTAAAACAACATTGTTTATAAAGGCACCCTATATTTCTTACACTGTGAGTGCGTGATTTTGTTTGCCCTCAGTAGTGGGCAGACGTTTTTGGACTTATATATATATATATATATATATATATATTTACATTTTAATTTGTTATATTATATTATTAATACCTATTGCCCATTGGCATCATCATATAAATCATGTATATGGATATATACTGATTATATTATATATACCTATTGCTCTTGTCATCATATAAATCCAGGGGCGTAATAATCATGGTCACAACTACAATGGGTCCACCACACTAGAGAGCCCAGTCGACCCCTGCAACCGCCCCTTTAAAAGCCACAAACTGCAGGTAATAGCAACAACTAGAGGCATGGAGAGTGTAGATATTATCAGATGATCTCTCACACTCTCTTCCTGCACGCCGTCTGAGTACATCATCACAGCCAGAGGGAGAGACACACAGTTAAACTGTTCGGTACCAAATATGGTTCAGGCAAAACGCTGACGACAAGGATGGGATAGAGAGGCTGCTTCGGAGAGAGACTGTAAAATAACAGAGAGACTGTTTGTGGGGGCTAAAACAGCACAGTGAGGGGAGGTGGGACAAAATCTGCACTTGTGGATTCTAGTTACACCTCCAGTATAAATCATTGATATTCCTACCGAAGTGTGTGCGCTTCTTTAATCTACTTTTATTAAATCTGCTATGGACTCTTTATCACAGCAATAAGAATTGGGTGAAACTATCTTCTGTGAAGGGCCGGCCTTAGGGGTGTGCGACCTGTGCGATCGCACAGGGCGCAACACTCCAGGGGGCGCCTGCCCGGCCGTTGAAAAAAAAAATAAAAAGTTGAAAAAAAAAAAAAGCCGGTAGCGGCACTGGATGGGGGAGATCAAAAGATCCCCCCTCACCAGCCCTCTGCTCGGCATGCTGTGCTGTGTCCGGGGAGGGGGCGGAGCTAAACAGCTCAGTGTTGTAGCTCCGCCCCCACCCTGTGAAGCAGAAGCAGAGCAGCAGGAGAGACAGACATGGCAAGGAAGAGGAAAGGGACACATACATAGGAGGGTGAAAGACGGGGGGGGGGGGGGGGCGCCATGGGGGAAGCCCGCACAGGGCGCCGGAACACTTAAGGCCGGCACTGCGTCTGTGTACTCCCTCTCACTAATGTGCTCACATAATCATAGCACAATTCAGCAGTTCCAGTAAAATTATTTTAAATAAAATTACAGAAGAACTGTGTAAAGCACGGGGTCCCGGATGGAATTAGACCCTGATAGTCAAAAATCAGGAGCTACGTTGCAGGGGTGGAGTCATAGGGCTGGGTGCTGGGTAACTGAGTTTCTCTGGTAGCTTAAGGCTCTAGGTTATTCATCTACATACCAGGCCCTGTGTAAGCAGCTGTTGTATCCAGATTGCAAAGCTAGGACAGAATGAAATAAAAGACAGCCAAGCAGAGCAAAAGCAGAAAAGCAACCAAGTGACAACAGAACTGAAATGCAGAATACAGGACAGAGGCTAAATATAAGTAAGATAAAGCAGAAACCAAACTAAGGATAAACAATAAAAGGCATAGGGTTGCAGATAAAGGACAATGTTATAGAATTTAAAGGGACAAACACAGATAAGACAAATAGAGTGCGGGGCTAAGGGACACAAGAAACATACAATGGAACAAACATAATACAGGAAATAGTGGAACCCTAAAGATGGTAAAATTGTGGGGGTTTGGCTCACCTATTGTTCAATTAGATGTTAGCTTGCCAACCACGTCATGGTACCCCACATTTAGGAAAGTCCACAACTAAGACAGCATATTAGGAAATTAATAAAAAGAGATTAAAGATTAACATTGCACACAAACAGAATACCTGTAGGAGCTGCAAAAGGACAGAACAGAAACAGGTGTGGTTTATATAGAAACTAACAAGGCATCAGAGAAAACTTGCAATGGAACAATGACAGGCAATACATAAAACAAGAAATGGATCAGAACAGAGAACAAGAGAAACATGGGCAGGAATGAGCATAAGTAATAAACAAGTAAGCAAAGCAAGGAGGATACTGTAATGCTTTTTGGCCTTGTCTAACGGTTGTCTTACAGTTGGTGACATGACTGTTTTAACATTTCTGCCGTGTTTGTGTTTAGCTTTAAGTTTTTTCTTTCTTCTTCTGTACTGTACCCACACATATATATATTGTTTTTATCGGCATAATAAGGGCTTTCTACTGATACCATTATTTTGATCATATCATATAATTTGATATGAACAAAATAAAATATGGTGAAAAAGTTTAAAAAAAAAGTTTTTATGACTTTTATTTGAAAAATCTTATACTCATCTACAAAAGCTAATAAAAAAAAACTGCTAAAGAGTTTCTAATATTTGTCCTATGTTTAGAAATGGCCCATGTTATATGTTGGGTTTTTTTTTTGCTTTTTTGTTCAAGTTACAGAGCAAAAAGTACAAGTGGTGCAATGCTATTTGAATTTTAAAAAAAAATGAGCGATAGTGACATTGTAACACTGATATCGCTCACGAATCCCCGAATCAGCCCACATGTACATATTTTTCAAAACTAGACAACTCAGGGTATTTAGACACTTTTCATGTAACCATTTTACCACTGAACTGTGCCAAAGTTTGCAGAGATAAAAAAAAGTGATGATTTTTTCACTCCGATGCAATTTAGGTATAAACGTACTGAAAATGTAAAGGGGTACTGCCAAACAACACCTCAATATATGTTCAGCAACATCTCATGAGTACAGGGATACCACTTTGTTTCGGTGCATTTTGGCTGATTTCGGTATTAGTGTGGAATCAGCTATGATTTCTGAGTTGTGTACGTATTCGTAGCTACCTGAGTTGCTCAAAGTATGGGTACCGATGTGATCTGAATACAGCTGCAACTCACAGGCACCATTTTGGTGCTGAAAACTGATACTGAGTCAACCCTTAATTCTTTTATAGAAACCTGAAATTGAAATTAACATTTGTTGACATCTTTCTTTGTTTATTCATTATTTACTGCTTAGATCTTGAAGAATTTTACAATTTTTTTTCACATGCATACATAATAATATAGAAAATTAAGAACATTTTCATATTGATATGTTTTTATTGCATATGAAAAAAATACTAATATAATTGTAGTATAACATCTATAAACAGCTTTTTAAATCAAAATATCATCTAAGACTAGGACTTTTCTATTAAAATTACTAGCCATATACAGACTTTAGAATTAATAGTAGTAATCATATAGTGTAAGAAAATATGTTTAAGCTGTAGCTTTTCATTTGCAATGATTCACTGTTTTAATAATACTGAAGAAAAACAAAGACGGGCTATGTGTCTGATTAGCACAAACAATTATAATTTTAATGGAAAATAATAATAGTGTATTTTTTATATCATGATCAAATGCAGATTGGACCTTGTAGAGCAATACACAGAAAAATAATTATTTCATTAAATATTATGACACCTTAGGTGCCGGGATGGAAAATGACTTGTAAGAAGTCAAACTGAGATAGCACCTGGTTTTAAACTGATGTTTCCCACTTCAGAAGCAAGTGCCTTCATTATAACTCTGCTGTCCTCAATCAATCAGTTTTGTACAGTTAAAATCCCTAATTAGTTCACAGCCAACTGTTACATAAGATCAAAGTTGTTGGATTTTTTCCATCCGTATGGCTTGCCCTCATAAATGTCTGTTTTTCTTAACTAATATTGAACAGTTGCTAAGTGAGATAGAAACAGTTGATGTTGTTTAACAGTTGTAAAAGCACATTTAATACCAAAACCAATTTTGGTCATATGTTATTCCTATGTGCTTAACTTAGGAATATGTTGCCACTGAATAAGGGTTCCTAAATGTGTTGTTGAGAGGCTCTAAATACTAATAAACTATATCTTTATTATAAAAATGAGAAAAAGTTCTACCTGTACATACTACTTTTAATTAAAAATGGTCAGTATTTTTGTCTTAAGATTTTTTAGTATTTAGATTTCCTGAAGATCCATTTTCTTTTACCATTGATGAAATCAAAACAACATAGACACACTCACAATAATAATTAGCAAGCTCTGTGTCTCGAAAGCTGGTAACGGCCAAACAACGGTCCCCGCGTCACATGAGTAGTGCAGGAGTGCAAAGAACAGGGCAGTAGTAGTAAGAATAGGAGGCAATGTCCTAAAAATAAATAAATTGAATACGCTCATAAAAGCCTGGGCTCTGCAGACATCGCACGACACTCAAGATCTCCGGTCTTACACATTTCATCTCAAATGGAGACTTTCTCATAGGCTATCTATGTGTTTTTTATTTCATTAAAAGTGCTTTGTTGTATTTCACCATTGGGTATTGCATCTCTCTCTCTTTTTTTTTTTTTTTGCAGTACCCAGTTTGAGTATCGTTTTATTTTATTGGATTTATCACTGTTTATTGTTTGTTCCCTTATTTACTTTTAGTATTTCTCATTGAAAAATCAGATGATATGAAAGAAATCTGTAGAACCTCACATGCTGTTTGTCTTCTGACCTCTGGACCGAATCAAACTATTCTTTTTCCTTGGCTCTCATGCCATCGTTCCTATCTTAATGTCTGCATACATAGAGGTTATTGGTGTTTACAAGTTTGATCAATCTATTACCTTCATTTTCCAAACCTCCCACAAACATTCCCTGACTGATCCTTTTTCTGTTTACAAAGTAGTCAATGAATGAATGAAAAACTTACAACTTACATTAAATTCTGGTGAATCTGCCAGTGACTGTATTTATTTATTGAACTTACTGTATCCAAATCATCCGAACAATAAACCCCCATCTTCCCTCACTTCCAATTAGACATCTGTAATTTAACTCCATGATTTAGATGAACACGAAATTAAATTCTTATTAAACTACTTGTTTGCCTTGTAGAATTTAGCTATAATTATATTATTTTAGAAGAACCTTTAGAAACAAGTTATTCTTTATTGAGAAAATGTAAGAATCACTTTAAGCGTTTTGCTGACACTGTTGATTGGATTTAATTGTTGAGCTAGTTTGACTTTAAAATGTCCTATAAAATCAATTATGACTTGTCAGTATGTTTATGGATGGTTGGCAAAGTCGCTTAGTGACAAAGTACATTCCAAAAGACCAATTTTCTTGCATCAGCTATGAGCTAAATGAGTTTAACTAGCATTAAATTGTATGCACAGTTGTCTGTAAAGGAGATGTTCTCTATTTGTGACTCACAAGAGGTTAGCACTCGCCAAATACATCAAAATTGACATTACCACCATTTTCAAGTTCAAATAAAGCTTATTAAAAGTGAGACACCTAAATGTTTGTACAAACATTAGACTAAATGGAAAGGTTCTGTTTAACTTGACATCATAAATAAACATAATTATCTTCCATAACATTGGTTATTTAGAAACAAAAAAAGCAACAGGTAAAAAAAATGCTCTCTCTATTATGTATTGGTTTGTCTCTTTCTGTCTTGTATCATACCCAGTTCCTTCTTTATGAGCTCCATAAACTGTTGATACTATAGGATTATTTGACGACAATAATAAAAACAATATCTGATTAATTCTAGATATTGTCTTTTATTATAAGACATTCACCATGTGTGTTTATTAACTTTCTAAAACTGCTGGTTGAAATGCTGTGCATTACAATATATTCTAACAACTAATGTCAGGAGAGTCCAAAATAATGGCCATCATAATCTGTTAATGGCTTTTAATAATGTTTTTTTATAAATGCTAGTTCCAAGACAATGTAGCTCTGTAGAGAAAATGTGAAATCCCATAGGCAAGATACCATTAAATTATATTAGTAAAATCTGAAATCTGACAAGATCAATAACAAACAAAATGCTGTAGTGTGTTGTTCATCCTGATCATACATTGATCAGATCTCAGGGACACATTAGCAGAGACCATAATTAGAGACCCTGTGGGTCTCTGCCAAAGAATATAAATGCCCCGTCATATCACTAATGTCGCTGATGGGGCAACCCCGAATCCAGAGGGACTCAGTGATTATGCTGAATGTAACTAATGCTCACTTTGAGTGTTGGCTACATATAACTTTTCAGTGTGGTCCACTGAAAGTGTCCTCATCTGACAGATATCTGCATCTTAGTGTGGTGCGGATGGTGGTGCCACACTGTTGTTTGTAGGTTGGAGCAAAGTGATTGATCATCATGAGACATTCTATACATTTCTTGGTAATTTTTTTCATGTTTCATTCTAGCACAATGTTTTTATTGTCTTGGCGGATTTTTTTCCCATTGATAATTTATTTTAAATAAGGAACAATGGAGCCTGGGGAAGTTATTTATTTGTTTCATTATTGTGAATGCTTCTAATTCCTTTTACCTTGTCATGTTCCAGAGCCTATCAATAGCTTTCTGATTTGAGCATCATTTGTACAAAACTTTTAGGTAAAATACTGGATATGGTTTTGCTAGCATTTCATCTTCTTATACATTGAACAACTTAAAAAGAGATTTGTTAACATGATTATTTCTCCACTCACCTTTAATGTAACTTTAGGTTTTGGGAAATTAAAGCTTTTTTGTTCTCGAAGGTTCAATGATAAATGTGATAAAGGGGGGCTTTATGATTATAAACCTTGCATGTGATATAGACAGACTTTCAAAAAACATACTATACAGCATTGATTGCAGGTTTTTTTTTTGACATTTAATATTTCCCCACTATTGGTTATTTTGTACATAATGTATTCATGTATTCAAATCTTATATAACAACATTGCTGTAGACAAGAATTCAACTATTCCACAATACATTATATGAATGCGTTGATTAATCCTGCTGTTTGGCTCACTGACATTTGTTTAACACCTTTTGCAGAATAAAAAACCATAGAACAAATCTTGCTGTTGTGTTTAGCAAAGAGACACAGATACAAAGAGCTAAACAAAAGCGGTTTGTAAAAAAAAATATTACAACTGTATAAACATTTTTTTTCATGGCAGTGCCCTATAAACTACATTAAATATCAGGGCTCGACAGATATCGACAAATACAGGGTGCCATGTGCACATGGCGACTAGACCATGGCTACTTGTGCCAAGAACCTTGGTGTTATACTGACAAACAACAGAGAGCTGCAAACAGATTCAGCCCTCCCCCTGCTTTCTGGTCCTCATGCTAAACAGACCATGATGTAGCAGTGGAAACACCTGTGAGGAGTGAAGGGAACTGCTTACAGGCAATGCTGCTGTGCTTGATAAGGATGGAGGAAGGTGGGGTGGCTCAGTGACCTCATCATGCCTCTAATGCCAAAGGAGACATAAGCTGAAACTGCCCTGCCCCCACTGAAGTGATGGACCTTCTGCCATGTGGTATATGTCTATGTCATGTGTCAGCATGTGTGTATATGCCAACATGTGTTTGTCAGCATATGTGTGTGTTTGTCAATATGTGTGTATGTATATTTTGGATGTGTCAAAGTATGTGTGTGTGCCAGTGTGTATGTATTGCTGGATGTAATTTATATATACTTGTGGATTAAGACCCAAACAACATTTTCCTTTGTAAAGGGGACTTTTCGTACTGGCTCCTAAAATTTTTTGCTGGCTCCGATTTGTCAAGTCATGTTGTATTTATGTGTTTATACAGAATGCAGATTTCTTCATTAATTTGTGAATTCATTTTTTAGTGAAGTGATTCATCCACTATACAGAGAAGTGCAATAAGCAGAGGTGTATGTTGGACCAATGGATATAAATATGTAATTCACAATAAGGCTTTGTTTTGCATTTCTAGATTCTCTCTGCGCAGTTTCCCAATTTTGAAATGATCTATTTTTTATTGAGAGAGGTTAATACAGGGATGGTAAGCATGTGTGGGATAAGCAAATATGGGAACAAAAACGAATGCAATCAGACTCAGCAGCGCTGGAGGTATTTGCAATGTAATGAATCCTCTGACCCCGACTCCGGTGCCTCTACAGGTGCCTGGTCCACACGTATGATTCATAAACACAAAGGAATTGACGTAGAAACGGCACTCAAGGAATCGATGGATGCAGGAAAATAGTGGATGATTTAATGTCCAAAAAGTGAAGACAGCACAGCAAATAATACAGACAGAAAGTGGCAAAAAAAAGTCTACAATCCGCTTGACGCGTTTCGCGCTATTAAGCGCTTAGTCATAAGCTGGCTTTGTGATACAAACCGGGGATTTAAATATGGTGCCAAAGAAAGAGCATGTACACAACTTTAGCCAATACAGCGAAAGCCACGCCCTCTAAACGTCCCTCAATCTTTGTGTTACTGTGAATGGGTGTATAAGGGAGCGTGTAGTCTGTTATGTCAGCAACACGCCCCTACCAAATGTTTATGAATGAAAATGTGAGAGAGGGAATGGAGCGGCGGGTAGAAAGTGTAGGGTGCATAATAGAACTCGAACAAGTCGAGAATAGAAACAAATGTATCTAGTGGCAGTGAAATAAACATTAGAAAGTTGTTGATATATAATGTTAGTACATGTAAAAGTGTACTAGGTTAAAAACAAAGACAGACTATATGTGAACTGATAAAACGATAGTGAAAAGACGGATAATTCCCATAAGAACGATACTATGTATTTCATATATATTCGAGTTAAGGATATTGTATTGGTACTGCAATATAAAGACGGAGAACATAGTTAGATAATTAAATTGGCTGACAAGGATAACTACTTTACATGTTAAAGATGGTATGACTAGTAAAGAGGTTTGGAAAGAGTGGAAACTAAAACGAATAGATGAAAAAGTAGTGACAGGTATAGATTATAGACATTTTGATAGAAGTATGTAGTTGTGTCTCCACCAATAGAGGGAGGTGAAGCTACGAGGTATGATATTGAAAAAATACAGTGTGGGAATACAGAGAGTAATTTAGTAAAATGTAAAGTAGTAGATGCCTGTCACTACTTTTTCATCTATTCGTTTTAGTTTCCACTCTTTGCAAACCTCTTTACTAGTCATACCATCTTTAACATGTAAAGTAGTTATCCTTGTCAGCCAATTTAATTATCTAACTATGTTCTCCGTCTGTACCAATACAATATCCTTAACTCGAATATATATGAAATACATAGTATCGTTCTTATGGGAATTAGCTACTGTAAAAATAGAAGTCTTACCACTGGTTGAGGCCACTTACCATCAAGTGCCATATTCAAAACCTATGTATTATCACCTGCCAAATTATCCATAGGTACCATCATTCATCTTTACAGTAGTAGTCCCACCATCCAATATTTCCTTCAGAATATAAATTATACTAAGCAGGGTCTCTATGTTTATTTAGGTTTTTTATTGTAGAACTTGTTGCGCGTTGGACAAAGTCAGTAAATACAGTTCTGTTCATGCATACAATTTCCAGGATAATAATAAAAGGAAGCCATTTTGAATACAATACATATAAGAAAAGTCTTGTGGCAAGAACCAGGCTGTAGGAGGTTCTGTACAAGGCAGATTTTCAGTCTGTGTTGTTGTCCAAATTGGCTCCATGGCACAGAATACATATTATACATAGCCTGTTTTTCGTGACTGACTAAACCATGCCCCTGAGGAAGTCCTATTGGATGAAACATGTAGGGCAGTACTCCTAATATTTTTATTTCTGACGGAGCTGTTGGGAACCCCCCTATCACTTTATGCCAGAACATCAGGCATAAACGCCATACTACCATACACCAACTCTGTTTGTGTGCCTGAGGAAGCCAAGCCAGAAGCACCCCATAATATCCGTGCAGAGCTCTGACGAAAATGGCATTTGTTCCAGTCTCGCTGCAGTGTCCAGGGAGGGTGAGACCACCATAGCCTCAGGGCTATTGTTTTTAAAACACTGTATTTCATTCATTTTATCGTAAATGCAACTTGTTTGTGAGTTGATTCACTTAATACATTTTCATACCATATAATTTTAGCAGTATTACACTATTGTTACCTTTATTTATTTTTTTCTTAAATGAGGCGTTCCACTACCACAATCAAACCATTTTCTCCTGCCTTCTTTTCTACTGTGTACTTGGAGATCCCTCAGGCAGAGGATATATTTCAATCTTAAAGGGAAAGTATTGTTTTGTTTTATGATTACGTATTATCTGACCCATCCCATAATAGTGGAACACTGTGTGATCCCCTAATTGTAGTAAAACTGTAATATAGGCCAATTCCTTTAGAAGACTAAGGAATAGGCAGATGTTTAGTTATTACACCTTTCAACACTTTCATATCACTTTAAAGAAAGAGTCACTACTAATAAAAACTTTTTTTTCTGCAGAGTGAATATAATCTACAGTGAATTTTTTTTTAAGTGACAGCATTGATCTAATCAATTATTCTTCCTCTGAATTTCTCAGTAGGAGTCTACAGTTATGTGAAGAAACTATGAAATGTAGTTTTCTTTAACATTTTTGTTGTTGTTGTTAATATTAGGTACAAGGTCGAAGATGAGTAGATGAGGACATTGTTAGACCATGCTGGAATCTAAACAGATGAGATATAAATAAGATATTAATAGTAATTATTTGCTAAATGTTTAAAGAAAAATAAATTTGAATTAGTAACTCAATAGTGACAATCCAAGATTTTATATATAGCATACACACACATCCTGATACAGTGTATATATATTTAATATATATTAAAAAATATAATATATAATTGAATATCTTGAAAGCAGGTGAGTTTGATTACCCTGGTGCCCATCAATGTAGCCATAGTAGTACAGTAAAAAGGTTAGTAGGCCCCTTCTCCTCTAATTCCACCCTATATTAACAAACCTATCATGGTATAAAGTAACTATTAATAGAAGAAACATAATCTATTACCCCTCACCATACATCATAATTTGTTTTTACTGTGGCCTGCAGTCTTTATCAGTATGAAAATGCATAGTAATACTTGACCAAAAATATAGCTCGGGATTACATATTACCCAAATGGGTTTACCATATTAAAGATTGGACAATGGAAGCCATGTACTAAACAACATAGTTTGCAAAACAATAATACAAAAATAATATAATATATATTAACCCTTTGCCGACAAAGGACGTGTCAGGCACGTCCTGGGAGAAACTCCCTTAACGACACAGGACGTGCCTAGCTCGTCCTGCGGAGAATCAAGCGGTTTTCGCGATCAACGATCGCGAAATTGCTTTAATGGTGCTGGTCTATTGCCTCGATGTCGAGGCAATAGCCAGCACCAAAATTACTATTCTGGGGCACCCACGATTGCCCCACGGAGCGATCGTGGGAGCGATATTGACGGAGCAGCTGGCTCCGTCAATATGGCTATGCCCTCTGGCGGTCTGAGCTTCGGAAGTGAAAGTAACTTCACTTCCGTCACCCTGAATATTCTACTTGACTGCCCCTAGTGGTAGTTAAGTAGCATAGCAATGGAAACAATTTTAAATAAATATTTAATTAATTAAAAACTGGTTATATAGTTAGATTAGCCTATAGGGTTAAAATTAAATAATTTTTAGCATAAGGGATTGGGTTAAAATTAAATTACAATTCAAATATATTAAGGGATAGCATAAGGGTTAGAGTTGGGGTTAAATTTAGTGTTAAGGTTAAATTTTGGGTTGGGGTTGGGGTCAAAAGGTCAATATAGGAAAAAAACAAAAAACTATTTTTGGTTTTTGCCCCATAACTCGCAAAAAAATACAGAAAATATGGAAACATGCATATTTCTGAACTCGGGACAACATTTAGAAACTATTTAGACGGGGTCTTTTTAATGATTGTATTTGTCTAGATTATATTTTAGGTCAAAATTAGAAAAAGTTTTTTTTTTTTTCATTTTTCATCATATTTTATGATTTTTTTTTGTAGTAAATTATAAGATATGATGAACATAATGATATCTAATGAAATCCCTTCTTATGACGATAAAAACAACATATAATTTGTGTGGGTACAGTATCTGAGAAAAAAGAAAATTGCAGCTAAACACAAACACCCCAGAAATGTCAAAACAGCCATTGTCACCAAGGGAAAGTCAATGTGAAAATGTCTTGTCACTAAGGGGTTAAGCAACTAATCGACCCCCATTTATAGAAAAAAAACCACCCAACAAACAATATGCCACCTCTAATTTTTCTGCACATTATTTTTGTTTGACAAACATGCCACACGGGCAATTTGCCAGCGAATCACAACAGAATATGTTGACTATTCATTTTATTTCATCTCTGGCAGGAAACTTAAGCCAACTTTCCTTGGGTTTCCCCCGAACTAAAAGTGAACCTCAGTCACTCTTGTCTAAATACTATGAAGTGTTTTAATTAAATATTTTTTCTTTTAAAAATTAACTTAGCGTAGTGGAGAGAACTAGACAGTGACATTAGCGTAGTCAAACTGAACACTGACATAAAGTCATAGATTTTAATCCATGATAAAATGGTAAAAAAGGGGGCCATCCAAAACCCCTGTGCCGGTTTTTGAGGGACAGAGAATAGAGCTATGTTAGATGGTATTGCTAGGCTGCCTAGAGAGGTTCTGCATATTATAGGAAGTAAATATACCAGTTATTATCAGTGGATACCTGACTGCTTTTAGCACTAGACATCGGCCGAAAGGTAAAAAGTAGGCGATTGTGAAAGGATTTAAATATTGCCTTAGCTGGCACTCTAACTTAATATTGCAAGGATATTAATAGGTATACGGTACATAGATAAGGAGGTACACTGAGCAGTGGTGAAGCTTTAGGAGAATAATTGCATTAAAAAAAAAAAAATCCTTTATTCCCCATATAAATGTTAATTTAACACTTGTATCCCCCCCCCCCCCAAAAAAAAAACACATATAATACCATTGTCAGGGGCTTGCCTAAATACATTAAATGACCCCAGACGGCCAGGTGCTGCCCAAGTGGCCCATAAAATAAATAATTACAATTTTTTTAAAAATACCCAACCTATCCTCCCCTCTTTGCATTTCCCCCCTACCTCTACTTTACCCATTTCTGGAGGAATGATTCAATAAAAATTAGGAAACTTGCACAAAAAAAAAAAATAACTGTGAAGAAAATTATACCTGTTAAAATGTTCCACCTCATTTTTGGCTCATGGAAAAGGGGCCATCCACATTTTAAAAAAAGAATCCACCAATTCTATTTAAAAAAAAAATGCCAAAAATGAGGCATCTGATAAGCTGACTTTGTGAGACAGTCAGCAGCCTCCCTGGTCCCAGCTCTACCTTTTACTGGTTTTCAAAACGGTATATAAAAGGTATAATTTAATGGTTTTCAAAACAGTAATTTTCACTGCCTACCCTCATGGCTTGATTTTTTTTGCAGGTTTCCTCATATTTATAAAATCATCTTGTCTTATCTATGGTAGGTAGGGTATTTAAAAAATATATATATATATATATTTACTTAAATATTTTATGTGGCATGGGGTACTTGGACAGCTCCTGTCCCCACAGGGCCATTTAATTTACATTTAGGGATCCAGACTCCTCCAACACGTTTTAAATTCAGGTTTACTATATCAGTGTGTTCCCTACAGCACTGATCAGGTTGATGTGCAAATATCGGCTGAATTAAGCACGATAAACCATTAGGTTGGGTTTTTTTGCCGTTAAATTAAAGAGCATTAATGATTTCTTTTTTTGCCTATTAATTTGAATTAATCATTGAAGCACTGTTTGTTTGGCAGTTA
Organism: Pelodytes ibericus; assembly: GCA_036172795.1. NCBI lineage: Eukaryota > Metazoa > Chordata > Amphibia > Anura > Pelodytidae > Pelodytes > Pelodytes ibericus. The sequence goes on from CM069861.1 coordinate 127,875,315, forward strand.
CCTCACAGATCAATGTTTCAGTACTGTATTTTTAATGGCGGCGGGTATTGAATTAGCAATGCCCATTAATGGGCAGTTTTTAGGGCACCACTGAATCTAGCCTATTGTGTTTTATTCAGGTTAGTGGGATCAGCAGCTTGTTTCTATTAGAGCTTGTTACTTTTTTGATGTTTCGAGCATTGCACCACATGAGAATCATATTGTGTTTGTACTGCAGCCTATGATTAACATTATATACTGCAAATCTAACCTAAAGCAGACCACCCACATGTTAGCATACTGTGGGCAGACACAGTGAGATACTGTTGCTTGGTCTATTAAGATTTTCCATATGCTGCATTCTTCATCTCTATTATTTTCAGATTTCGAATACAGTTTTTTCATTATCTTATACATTTATATCTAACTTTTATTATGCTTATTTTTATTTTTTTTGGTCTTTAGAACTAAATAGAGGTTACATATACTTTTAGTTGTTGAATATTTATCCATGCCTTATACAGGAGATAAACAAAAATGTCATGTAGTATTTTTTTGAGTATTGAGTAAATGTTTTTGCAGTAAAATATACGTGCATGGATTAACCCCTTCACAACTGATGACGGTCCTGGATCATAATGACAAACATGCCCTTGAGAACTGGTCCTGGACTGTCTTGGCAGTATGCACGCTGGCATGCAGCGATCAAGGTAAAACTGATATGGCTGAGTGCCTTGTTATGAGTGCTGTGTCCCCCCCCTCCCACCCCCGAAATATCCGATAGCTATCACAGTCAATCATAGCCATTGGATATTTATAGCTGTCAGAGCAAATGCCTGCGTTCACAGCTATAGTCTCTCCCTGTTCCATGGTGATCATGGGGTTGGGAGAGACTAAGTATATGTTTCACAGTAATCTTGCATGGTCACCCTGATGTATTGTAAACCTAGTAAATTTGTATTTCATTTACAAGTTATGGGCTGGTGAGTTGCTGCACAGGCCTATAAATTGTGTTTGCCCCAGGCTGAAACCACTACCAAATCTGTTTGCCATTAAACCATGTATAGAGTAGTGAAGAGCGTTTGCTTCCATAGACTTAACAGTAACATCAAGTCAATTTTTTACCTTCCTGCTGGTAAACAACACCTACACAAAGCCCTTTATCCCATGTCGACAGAAAACAATGTTGGGAGGTGATATTAAGTACCGTATTTGCTCTCTATCTCCCCCTCCCCTTTTCTCTCTGTCCCCCTCCCCTTGTCTGTGTCTCCCCCCTCCCTCCCCTTGTCTGTCTGTGTCTTCCCCCCCTTGTCTGTCTGTGTCCTCCCCCCTCCCCCTCCCTTTGTGTCTCTCTCTATCCCCCCCTCCCCCTCCCTTTGTCTCTCTCTATCCACCTCCTCCCCTTTTCTCTCTCTCCCCCACCCCCTCCCCTTGTCTGTCTGTGTCCTCCCCCCTCCCCCTCACCTGGTTTCGTTCCCTGGTGGCTAGTGGGGGCAGCCGGGGGATGTCTGCACGATACGTGCAGACATCCTCCATGCTGCACGACACGGCAGTCTATTATGACGGACAACTGGTCCGTCATAATAGGCTGCCGTGTCGGGTAGCATGGAGGATGTCTGCACGTGTCGTGCAGACATCCCCCAGCTGCCCGATTCTCCCTGGTGGCTAGTGGGGCAGCAGAGGATGTCTGCGCGATGAGCGCAGACCTCCCCTGCTGTCGCCCGGCACGATCGCCGGGACTTCTGTGACGTAGCCGGAAGTACCCGGCTTCTTCATAGAAGCCCCGGCGGTCGTGCCGGGCGGCAGCAGGGGAGCCTGCGCTCATCGCGCAGACATCCCCTGCTGTTAGAGAGGGGGATCCAGGTCCCCTGCAGCTCTGCTTGGGACCTGGATCCATGTCTTATAGGTTGACCTCAATTTGAGGTCAGATTATAAGACGACCTCGAATGTAAGACGAGGGGTATTTTTCAGAGCATTTGCTCTGAAAAAAACCTCGTCTTATATTCGAGCAAATACGGTAAATTAACTAGAGTCACTGAGGGACAATTTCCCATCCAACCCAGGCCTCACGTGTATTTATATTAATGAGAGCTCATGGTGAATGCATGTCATTACCTGCTAGTTCATTGGTCTGACCTACCAGAACTTGCCATCAAATGCAAGAACATAAGTTACATACCCTGGGCTGTCTACTTTTGAAATATATGTGCATGTGGAGTGTTATTCAGAAATTCATGACAGATATCAAGGTTACAATATCACTATTGCTAATTTTGTAGAAGAAGAAAATTGTAAATAGCAATGCTCTACTTGTTGCCTTATAAATTACAAAGAACAGCTACTCCCAAACTCAGGACAAATATTTTAATATATTTGGCTGTTTTTTCAGCATTTGTAGATGAGTAAAAGATTTTTCAACACACAGACAGAAATTAAAACTTACATGACATAATTAAAATAATGATATCTAAAGGAATCCCTTCTAATCCTTAAAAATAGATATATAATTTGTATATAATCAGTAATTTTCCTTTACTGTGTGTACATTAAAGGATAAAGAGGAAATTAGGAAAACAATAGTTAAACACAAACAATGCAGAAGTGTTAAAACAACCACAGTCATTAACATACTACATGGTCAAAACTGTCTGACCAAAAAGTGGTTAATGGGACTGTGAAATAAAGGGATGTTATTTACCCCATATTATTTATTTGGGTGATCATATCCAGGGTTATATACCAACAATGTTCATTATGTACATTTACTGGATTTTGTGACAGATGATTTAATTTATTTTAATAAATATTCTCTGGATTTTTAGAGACCTAGACACTGGTGTCCTTTTACAGAAACTTTGTCTATCCCTATTCATGCTCTCACTGCACTGCAGTATTGTTTATATAATTGTACCATTTTTCTTTTCTGAATCCATAGAAACATTAATATTTTACTTTTTTTTTTCCATGAGCCACCTTGATATTTCCTGGTTGATACTAATCTGTACGTAGCCAGGATTGGAGAGACTGGGTTAATCTTAATGTAATTCCTCCTGTTCTATTTTCATACGCTTATTGTTTTTTGCTAGAGGGAGAATTTTATGTTGGTCCGGATAATGAAGAAGGTCAGGCTATTCCTATCCTGGTTATTATTATGACAGGTAAAGACATTTGTGCTATCAACGTGGGCTGCGTTACTATTTAACTAATAATCATTGTGTGGCCTCTAATCCCTGCACTTCCAGGAACATATACAGTTAGCAGAAACATTGTAATTTGTAGTTAGAAAAAGCTGTAAAATCGCTGAAATTCTGATTGTTATCTTATAATCTGAAATCTAGAAGTGTATAACCTAGGGTTGCCATTTTTTCTTCAAAAAAATACCGGCCTTGGTACTGTCTCCATAGACTTAACATTGGCCTGATGCCAATTTTTTAACGGCCTGCCGGTAAAATACCGGCCAGGTGGCAACCCTAGTATAACCCTCAAACTTTATCTCCTCTAGAGCTGGGTATTGTAGCTCAGTAGGCATACTATTACATTCAGCATAGTATAGGAAATAGCCCTATACTGCCTGTGCATCTCAAAGGTTCAGAAGAAAAATCTATTTTAGATTTCATTTTTTTCAACTTATTTAATATTAATGTCTGTTTTTTTTTTTTTTAAACGTGTAAGTAAAATTATTTACATTTTGGGTACAACAGAAGAAAGACAAGTGGGGCTGCTGGCTGAGGCCTCGTTTTGACAGCAAAAAAATGTCCATCAGTGGCTGTGGTTAATCAGTGGTTAATTTACTTTATGTTACCTGCTGACATGGAATACAAGGGGACTGAGCAGGTTTATCAGTGTTAAAGAGAGTTACAACTAAGCCATTGTTACTGACAGGCTGGTAAAATATTGGCTTAAGATCATTGTTAACCACTGACTACAGAGGCAAATGCTAAGCCGGTATTTTTTTGAAGAAAAGGTTGCAACCCTTGTGTTACTTCAGAACCGTATGTATGGTTGCAGTGACAAGCAAAAGTGGTAGAGGTTATAGCCTGGGGGCAAACACAATTTACAGGCCCGTTCGGCAACTCACCAGCCCTTGTAAATAAAGTAAAAATTTACTAGGCTTTCAGTGCATCAGGCTAACCATGCAGGATCATACTGTGAAACATGTGGTATAGCAAAAGGGACTGCATGACTTTTATTAAGGTTCATTTAATTGAAAAAAAAAACAGACCATATTTCAGTGCTGTAAAGAGTAACATGCAGTCTGCCGGGCTGCACTAGGTAAAATGAAGTATACAAATCTCACAGAAAGCCAAAATGCAACATGGTGTACTTAATAAAAGGTGAGACTTAACTATGGATCATGCAGAGACAAACCTGGTGAGTTCCTCCTGCAAGAAGAACAGAGTTTGCCTTGCACATTGTATATATTCTTCTCACCTCAACTTACCTCTTAGTGAATAGCTTCCAATCTGTTCACCATGCCTGGGCAATATGCTCCCCTCCAGTTTTTTAAAAAATTAAATTCATATGATGCTTAGCCAGTCTTTTGGCTAACTTAGCACCATTGTGGTTGCCTAAAAATTATATTGAATTGTATGTCAGCAGCAGCTGGAGGGTCACATATTTTCCTGTCCACCTAGTTGTAGCTTTTAGCACAATAACTTGTTTTTAAAGAAATAAATTCAAAGGACACTAGAACACATAAACTATCAATCTGGTAAATGTAAATGAATAATGGGAAGTCACGGCTCTTACATCATAGGGGCTACTCAATTTGCGACGGACTTTAGGGCCCAAATGATTTGGGGGACATTTCTGAAGCCAAATTTTAGCTACCCAGTATGCTACCCAATGTACCATTGAATCTTAGCAATTCAGCCATCATGGCCGATTACACATGGATAGCTTCCAAAAGAAGCCCAAAAGTACAGAACCAAAAAGTATCTCCATCATCCCCATAAACTTCTATGGGATGATAGAGAATTATTTAGAGAGGAATTCTAAAAATAGCAGAATTCCTCCTGAAATAACCCCCCCCCCCAAACACTTTAAATAAATTAGCAAAACAAATTAGCCCTGCTGGGGACCCCATACAATAAAATTACCCTCTAGGGCCTGGGCAAATGCCCCAGACCCCAATAAAAAATAAATAATTGCCCCCTAGCGGTCTGCTGACTGGCCCCAAGGACTTATATATAAATAATTATACCCACTGGGGTCTGTCAAAATGCCCCCAGTTTCTCATACAAATACAATTATAGGCCCCTTGTCCAAAGCCCAGCCTGATACTGAAGGTGTTTAACCCCTTCATGATGCTAGGACATTCTATGCCATCCTAATTTTAGTGGTCCCAAAAGACGCTAAGACTGCATAGAATGTCCAGCGTTAAACAGCTCATTGCGGCTCCCCGTGGCTCCCCGGGACTTGCAGCTGAATCTTACCTGTCAGATGAGGCCACTTTGAGACCACTTTGAGTGGCCTCAGTCTGACAGGGAAAATGTAGCTGATGCTCAAAGCGAGCACACATGATGTCAGGAGGTATCGCGATCTTTTGGAAGGGACCCACAAAGACTATAAAAACCCTGATCGGGTCTCTGCCATTTTGAGGCAAGCACCATGCATCATGAAGGGGTTTAAGCATGCATGGTATAGGCATATGCTTATTCTACATATAAGATAAGGGAAAGGACTATTTATACTGTTTTGATAATTGAACAGACTAGATGGGCTGAATAGTTATTATCTGCGGACACATTCAATGTTTCTAAAATGTCTATATAAAGGATATATTTCTACACAGCATTTCTGAAGAACAATTTTAGGGTTATTCTCACAGGAGGGTCTTTAAATCAACTGGATATTTAGGGAGTGTAAATTAAACAAACAGACTTCAGCCTCAGGGAAGATTCTGGAAATCTATTATCTAGATCAAAAGCATATATATAAACGTTAATCTATTAACCTTCTTAATAGATTCAAACAGACCGAATAATTGGACTGGAAGCAAAAAACTCCCAAGTATCAGATGGCTAACCATTTTTTTAAATCAACAGTTTAGAGATGTGTGGCTTGGAAGCAACTCTTTCTAAGTAATAGGCAAGACTCCCCTGTCAAAAGAAATAATTATTGGAGCTCAACATGCACACTATGGGATTAGTGTGGGAAAGGAGATATATCAAAACATAGCGCAAAAAATCAATAACACACAGGATGAAAGCATTTTTCATGCAAAATGGACAAGAACAAGACGTTATTAAGAGAACATGGGGAATGGATGTCCCAAGGGAAATGTTTGTAAATGCTTTTCCACTTTATTGATAGCATATGCTTCTGAAAGAGGGGGCAAACTCTGCAATAGGAATGAGCTTTATGAACATTTTCATCAACGTTTACATTCTTTTGAAATATCAGGTCATGTCTGTTTCTTAAGATTAAAAAGCATGCTTACTACTGCGTTCATTGTCAAAGAAATTTGTAGTGTATGATATGCTGTAGACTAGTAAATATATGATTTAAAAAGGTACCTGTAGTTTTTTAAGGAAATTATTACAGCTGAATTAATAATTCAGGGTTGGATGCAGAGAATAAATATAATGCATTGTGTTAACAGAATTGCAACAGAGTAAGCATAAACTGTGTTTTAAATAAGGACTTAATGAAATGTAGTTATTTTTTTTAATGAGGCAGAAGGTCACAACTGTTTTATTAAAACAGATAAACAGGTAATCTTCTCTGCGAAGGTTGCAATCCTCACTTGGCATAAGGCTCTCCTCTAACCCAGTGATATGTTTTGGTTTTGTGCTGCCCTAGCCTGACTAAACTCATGAGCCCCCTAATTAACTTTTTAATTATATATTTAACTTTTTACATCTGTAACAAAAACGTTATTGAAAAAATGCATTTCTTGTGTTTATTCTCTTCCTCTGCACCCACACTATCCCCCACCCCTATCCAGCACCTAGATTGCATCTAGAATTTACCCCAACAACCAGATTGCCCACACAGAACTAACCCCAGCACCCAGGACTTGCCCCAGCACCCAGTTTGCTCTCACAGTCTGTGCATCAGCTTCCAGATTTGCATTCAGGACTTGTTCCAGCACCAACTTTGAGCTCAGGACTTGCTTCAGTGTCCTCTTTTGCACTAAGGACGTGACCCAGCACGCACTTTGCCCTCAGGATATGCCACAGTACTCACTTTGCACTTTGGACTTGCTCCAGCAAACTCCTTTGCAATCAGGACTTACCTCTCACCCTGCTGTTGGCGTCCAAGTGAGCATTTGTTTTATGTCTCTCCCGGGACAGTGGCTCCCAAAGCCGGGGCCTTGTTGGCCTCACAATAGATGCAGTGCTGCTCTGAACTCATCACAATTTCGCACTTATGCTTGCAAATCTCGGATGAGCTTCCCCTTATCTCTGGAACTCACAAATGTAGCAGATACAGGTATATTTTCCCATCACCTTATTTATCCTCTGCCTTCCATCCCCTCAAGATAGGAAATTTCACAAACTGTAATGGGGAGCATAACAGCATTCTAAAAATAATGGATGCGCTAGTGCAGCTATAGACAATGCCCACCATCATCCCTTTTTTGGGTGAAAAACAATCAATAGAAAAAAAAAGATTTACTGGAGACCAAATCTCGAGAAGGATATTGATACTTTGGAGAAAATTCTGAGAAGTGCTACTAAACTGGTTCATGGGTTGAAGGATAAAACTTACCAGGAAAGGTTAAAGCATCTTAACATGTATAGCTTGGACGAAAGACGTAACAGGGGTGATATGATAGAAACATTTAAATACATAAAAGGAATAAACACAGTAAAGGAGGAGAGAATATTTAAAGGAAGAAAAACTACCAAAACTAGAGGACATAGACTAAAATTAGAGAGTCAACGATTTAAAAGTAATCAGGAAGTATTGCTTTACTGAGAGGGTAGTGGATGTATGGAATAACCTTCCAGTGGAAGTGGTAGAGGTAAACACAGTGAAGGAGTTTAAGCATGCGTGGGATAGGCACAAGGCTATCCTGGATATAATATAGGGAACCGGGGACTAATAAAAGTAATTAGAAAATTGGGCAGACTAGATGGACCGAATGGTTCTTATCTGCCAACAAGTTCTATGTTTCTATTTACCAGCGCAAATAGAATGAAGAGTGAACTAACACTACATTTATTTATACACACAGGCAGAATACCAAATACACAAATGTTTTGGGGTAAAGGTCACATTTGTCAATGTGCAATGTCAGAGACATTTTTTTTCTAAAGATTGGAAGCTTAGATGCAACACTCTCTCTGCCTTATTCATAGTCTGTGTCTGTTCATATTGCTCAGTTTGTTCTTCCCTTTGATGTTTTGTACCAGGTTCTACAAAGAGGCAAATTGAATATAATTAATCCCTATCTTCTTTCACACAATTTGAGGTAGAGGGGAGATCCCTGTTTTTTTGCTGTTTTTGTTTGTTTAAAGCTGTGTTTTTGTAATTTTATGCCAGGACAGACAAATTTGATGGAGTGCCCCATCAACGATGTCCGCACCATGCATGCATGCTTTGTATATGGTAATTAAAATGTATGTTACCTGATTTGCCCTATAGAAGACTCAGGCACTGGAGAATCCCTACACTCAAACCTAGTTTTATATTAATGTATGTTCTTACCTTGTCCCCGCAGGATTCTATTATATATTTAAAACACTATACTTCTACTATAAAAATAATATAGGGCTTTATTCATGAAAGAAAGAATTGTATGAAATTGACAAGGGAATTTCAAACTTAAGGCCAAAGTAGTGGAACAAAATCTCCAATTCAATCTCTTTCATGATTAAAGCACTTTGCTTATATTGTGTGAAGTCTTCCTTCTTAAAAATCCTTAATTTTCATATAAAACCACTGCTTATGCCACACAAATAGTTTAATCTGTGTTTATCGGCTTCAGCACTCTGCGTTGTCTAACAAGCTCCCCACTGGACTTTGAAATGCTCTACAGTGGTAGCCGCACCTCCAACTGCTGAATGCATGGGGAAATGCCTTGGGGAACAAGTTCCTTATGCTACAGTGTTTAGTGAGCATAACCCCTTCTCTACCCTACTTGTGAGGACAGGGCATGAGTCAGAGGGAGCGAAGAAGCACACCAGCAGCGTGAACATCACGCCATTAAAATAGAGGTCCCATCTGGAGGTCTCAGCCTTGTTTTAAAAAAAAACTGTGTGGTTGGGCACGTTCTGTGTGTGTGTGTAAGTGTGACAGTGTGTAACTGAGTGTATATTTGTGGCTGGGTGTAAGTGTTACTGTGTATTTGTGCATGTGTGAATGTGAAGTGAAATTGAACAGGCGATTATAAGGGAAACCCACCTTCCTGGTGCCCCGATTGCGAAACTCCTTTGCTTCACCCTCTCGCGCGCTGAACATTTGAAGCCAGCGTTCATGGGACACGCAGGGCCGCGCCTCCCTTAGGCGAAAAAGGCGCCAGCCTAGGGTGCATTTTTAGAAGGGTTGGCCCCGTGCTCCTATTTTCCAGCCACAATGTTGCACTGAGGGAGGAAGACGGACCTCACCGGGGATGAGGTGAAGGTCCTTCCCCCTTCCATCGGAGCATGTGTTTTTTTTACTGGGGAGCAGTGGGTAGTACTAGCTCTGTGTGCTAAAGGCACGCTGCACATTACTTTGAGATCTATTAAATGTGCATAGTACCCTGTTGCCACCTCCCCTCCAGAGGTTTTGTTGACCTCACAATAATAATATCTGCTGACTTCATTCAAATTGAATTTCCTTTTGTTTGGTACTCAAGGTTTATACATGAAGTAATCACCATACAAAAAAGCGGAATACTAGATGCAATGGGCCATAATTTCAATGGCAAGAGAAATAGTAAAAATAAAATGTAAAACATACTATCAAAATTCACAATGTAAAATAGTTAGATGTCCACAGATGGAATGGAAAACACATTCCGTGTGAGGATCAGTATGTCTTAAAATGTATACATCACCTTTTAATAAGGAAAGGAGAGAGTGCCTTGAATCTGTGCTATGTGATACTATATCTTCATGTTATAGCACCTCAGTGAATAGTCTGTGAAGCAGGAAGATGAAAATTGGAAGAGGAAAAAAGCTATCTGTCAGACTGAGTAGTTAGCAGTACACTAGAAACAACACATTTCTTCTAAGCCCCATCTGGGGATTCATTGTTTCAATGATTTTTAAAACAATAATTTTATTGCAAGTGAAACAAAGTAAATGATAGGTGACTCATTGTTCATTGACTTCTACTAGTCTACTAAAAATAAAATCTTAATTTATTAATATATAGGTTTAAAACAGGTATTAACAAGTCATAGAATTGGGTTGGCCGACTTATTCACACAATGTATCATAAAAGAGATGTTGCTGATTAACAATTATTTATAAGAAGTAGGTACATTTTTAAAACCTTCTATTTTTGCTAAGAAAAGGCAAGCAGGCTCAAAACAACTAAATAGAAATTCTTCAATGATGCTCTAAAGGTTAATTTACAATAACTGAAATGTGCTTGAGTTTAAAAGTGTTATAACAGCGATCCTTTAAAAAAAATAAATCTATGAAATATATGTGTCTGAAAGTAAATTAAGTCACAACGTAAATGAAGTGAATTATAAACTGTGATCTTTGTGTCTATTTTTCCATTGCTGATCTGAGGATTTCAGAACCTGAGTGGTTGTGGTAGATAAAATCCACTGTGGGGAGCTGCATGGCTCTGTTCTTGCACCAGTTCATTTCAGATTTTCCATTAATGGCAAAACAGCAGGTCTAGAAGGGAAAATAAGCCTGTTTTTAAATATCAACTCAGGGTGCATACCACTGTCATTGTGTCATTGCAATTAAAAATTGGCTCAAATACAGGGAACTTGGCCAAATTTTGTTTCAAAAGGTTCGAGACTAGAGAGTGATCTGATAGAATAATACATGCTAGGGAAATTCTTTCAGTGAAAAGATGAGGATGAACACATCCAAACTATATAAAATATTGATTGCATAGAGGCCCGGAGGAAGTTTACAGAATTAGGAATCAGAGAATGACTCAGTATAACTCCTTGATTGCCACAAACATGTGAAACCTTTAATAGAGCACAGCGTTGCTTGCAAATTCAGAATTCGTACACTTCAAGAAGGTAGCTGTACTTTATTATAAACCACATACGATGTTATTATAGCCAGGTGTATTTGTGGTTAAGTGAATTGCCAAATTACACATTCTCAGAGAATCATCTGATATTATTTGTCCATTTATGGTGAATTTCCTCACATTCAAGTTAGAATGAGAAGACAACATTTATATATATAGGTATAGATGTACTATATTTGCTCAGATATAAAGCATCCCTGATTATTAAATGAAAAAAAGAAAAGGTGACCATAAAGGTAAAAAAAAAGGTTTTGCTAGTAAATATTGCTTCCAAAGAAATGTTTTTTTGTCTTTAATAAAAATGTTATTTATAATGTTAATGTTATTTATTGAGAGAATAAGATAAAGACATCTGTAAAAAGTGAAACATGGTTTTGAAAACCAGCCAGTGGTAGGGCTGAGACAAGGTGGCTTTTTCCTTTTTGTCCTTTTTCCATTTGAAATCTCAGCCAAACTGGGCTGAGATTTCATTCTGCATCCACCCTCAGCTAAGACTGAATATAGTAGTTAGGTGCAATACATACTATAGTGGTGGCGGCGATATTATAAAATAGGTGGCTTGGACAGACGAGTTGTGCTCCAGACAAAAGTGCCAAAATTCCATCGATAGGTGTGCGAGAGCAAGGGACTTTGTGCCGCCCAGATTATTGTTGTAATGCACTGCCGACATATTGTCCATACAAAGTAAGACTGAACAATTTGATAAAATGCGTGTGAACGCACGTGCCAAGAGCTCCAAACAGTTGGTGAGACGCCAAGTTGAGGCCATTTAATAGGCGAAACGCGTAGCGTTCTGGACTCATCCTGCTATTTTATCCTATATTTTGTACACTTTGTATCCCGTTTTTACACGTTTGAAAAACATCACTACATGCTGAAAAGAAACTGCTGACGGCCGTGTGGCGCCCACTTTGCTTGCTGCAGTGAACTTACATGTAAGCAGATACTGTTTTTCTATTAAATGTGATTGTTATATTCTACTAACTGGATACTTTGTGGTCATGTTCCTTTAAGTCTTTTTCATAGATGAACATCAGCTGGAGCTGACGGATGCTCTATATATATCTCCTGCCTGAAAAGGTGTTGTGAGTGTATCAAGATTTTTTCTTCTGAAATATTTTGAGAATATCTTCTCACTGATCATTTGATATTCACCACAGTCTGTTTTAAGCGCTCTATTTGTCATTTTTGTTTTATACTGTACCCTTTGGTGTGATTTAGGGACACACTGTCAAAGTGCTGCTAAAAGCTACGAATACAGCTCTGGGAACACTTTTGTTTTTGTCTATTCTGTAATTCCTGTTCTGGAAGTTACCATCATCCCCCAGTGAAGGAGTTGCCGCAGATCGCTCCCATACGTATAGGCTGGCATCGGACACAATCACCAGATCCGGGGATAAACTGAAAATTGCAGGCTTCCATGTGTCGTAACCACCAAATCAGTTTTTCTGTTGCTTCGCAGTCCAAAGGCACCGTCTGATCGAATGCCCAACCTTGGTGCAGTGAGCAGCTTTTATCACTTTTTTGATAAGCTTAATCTTCTCCTTCGGTAGCTGTAACGAGCCGTGTACTGAATTGATTATGAAGCCTACAAATTCTATCCATCGTGTGGGAGTTAACTCGGATTTGTCCCAATTGATGAGAAACCCTAAGCTTTGTAGGAGGTTGATGGTCCATGACATATGAAGCTTGAATATTTTGGTCAGGGGGCCCATAACATCTAAGACCCTGTCTTGTCAATTACATAATGAATAATCTAGTCCTTTTCTGGACTTCCAACCTGTTTTAGTCAGGAATTGGGACACCTTGGGATCGACTCATGGGTTTTGCAAGCCAAATTAGGCACTGTGGGCTTGGGACACTCAGCCCTTAGCTTGTCCCTGGTGGGCCTGTCCAGTGACTTATGCACTCTCATGGCAATATAGTCAACTAATTGGGCATACGGTACCTGCTCCTTAGATCTAGGGTGGTGAAGCTGCTCAAAGAGTGGGTTACCACTAGGATCCAACACGCAGGTGACATCGGGTGACATTAGGTCTGCTCCAGTCTCATCTTGGTCAGAGTTAGCTGACCCATCAGATGCCCCCTCTGAAATGGACTCTGAGTCCTCATCTTGCAGTGCTTTTGCCCTTTTCCAGGTACGCAACGATCTTGCCTGATGCCAGTCTCTTTTGCGCGGTAACGTGCCATCGTTGACATCACGTTACATGTCCGGTGGTGGGGATTTGGGGGCGTGCCTCACTTTGGCAGTGACCCATATCCTGATTGCTGGGCTCCATAATAGTTTGTGACAAATCAACATGAGTGTGAGGATCCTGTGCAGCCCGTAAGGCTGAGGAGATTGATGACACTAATTTGGCGACATCGCTGAGTGAACGGCCTGGAAAAACTGATTTGGACATAGATACCTCCAACAGGTTCTGCAGTTCCTGGGATCCCATAAAATCAGTTGGGGAACAAACCTGTGACTGGGGACCTAAGGGGGAATGTGATGTCCCTGCCTTCTCAGAATCCCTATTAGTCTGCATAGTGGGTATGAAAATAATAGCCTGCAAGGTGTTAACTATCAATAAAACAGTATGGAAAAAAGAGGGTTAAATATAGCCTGCCTGAGTGAAAACCACAGCACCAATAAACAGGGTAAATGGTAAAGACCCTGTCCTAACCGGGCAGCACCACAAATTACTAGCAGACAGAGAATGGAGATCCATGTATAGAACATACACTGACTCCGGGAAAATGTCCGCTGCAAGCGCTGCGCATGCACGATGGCTCACTGAGCAATAGCCTAAAGCTATTTATATATAAATATAAATCAGTAAAATAAATATTCCACACGGAGGAAAAGTCCTCAAATAGCAACCCCGGTTCTGGGACCCAGGACAATATATAAAGAAAATATAATGTGAAAGACAATCAGAGAGAAAAATAATAAAATGTTCACTTATCTGAGGGAGCAGCTCATGTGACTGACCACCACAAAAGTTCAAGTGTCAAAGGTTAACTGTCCTGGATACTTTTTCCACCCCAGATATGTGGGTAGAGGCATTGTGCAACACCCCAAAAAAGTGCAGGGGCGCGCTACGATCACTCCCCGGAGTGATCGTAGCAGCCATTGATGAGCACTTATCATACAGTCAAAGGCAATATTAGTAAATATTGCCTTTGACAAGTATTGATCTGCCTCCCTCTCCTTACTAGTTTTAGTAAGGGAGAGAGACAGATCAGATAATGTAAAAATAATAAAATAATAAAATAAAATATTTAATAAATTTTTAAACACCAAGGGCTTTTATAAAAGCCATTTAACCCCTACCCTGCCATTGATCGCTGTGTACGCAGTGATCATCCACAGCAGCACATTTTTTACTGTCTGTGCAGTTTTAGGGGTTAATTTTTTTTACTGTAATTCATTACAGTATAAAAAAGGCTCTTTTAAGAGCTATTAACCCCTTGCTTGCTGTAGATCACTGCCTAAGCAGCGATCTGATGCAAATACAGCAATCTTGCTGCAGAAGCATTTTTACTTTTTTTAAAAAACTTTTTTATTACACCCGTCACTGGTTAATTATATCCGCTAGGGGATTACGTTTAACGTCAAATTTTTTTTTTTAGCTGTCTGAGCGCATGTAAAGCCTCAGTAACAGCTGATCAGTGGCAATGGCGGTTTGGTGCTCAAATGAGCATCATCATTCGCCTGTTTAGATAAATATTTGATCTGACCGGTGTAGATCTGCCTCCCTCTCACTTGAGTTTTAGTGAGGGAGACAGACAGAGCTGTATAATGTGAGTTTTTAATTATACTATATTTAATAAAATTGAGACCCAAAGGCTTTTATAAAAGCCGTTTCCAGTGTTTAACCCCTTCCCTGCAATTGATCGCTGTGTACGCAGTGATCTTACACAGCAGCACATTTTTTTAAGGGTTAATTTTTTTAACTGTTTTTTTTACAGTATATCAAAGGCTCTTTTAAGAGCTATTAACCCCTTCCTTGCCATATATCACTTCCTAAGCAGCGCATATGGTCACTGCCTAAGCAGTGCATATGGTCACTGCCTAAGCAGCGCATATGGAGCGATCTGGTCGCAGAAGGATTTTTTTTGCCATCAGCATTTTTTTTGTCATACTCGCTATGCGTTAATTATACCCACTAGGGGGTTACGTGTATTCCTTTTGAAGCTGTCTGAACGCATGTATAGCGATCAGTAACAGCCGATCAGTGGCAAAGGTGGTTTGGTGATTTCTCAGATGAGCATCACCATTCGTTTGGTTAGATCAATATTGGTAAATATTGTTCTGACCCATATGGATCTGCCTCCCTCTCCTCACTTAGGTAGGGAAAGAGATAGATCTGTATAAAATAAGTTTTTAATTGTAATAAATGAAATAAAATGTTAAAAAATTGTGAGACCCAAGGGCTTTTATAAAAGCCATACCCTTTGTATAGTGTACCCTGTATAGTAACCCCTTCCCTGCCACTGATCACTGCACAGCAGAACATTTTTAGGGGTTCATTTTTTTGTACAGTACTACAAAGGCTCTTATAAGAGCTATTAACCCCTTCCTTGCTTTACATGTCAAAATTCCAAGTTTGAAAATCAAAAAGCGCACCTCTCAAATGTAGCCTTTCAACCCCCAACAAAGCTGACAAACCTATGCATGGGTGGTATCCCTGTGCTCGGGAGATGTTGCTGAACACATATTGTGGTATTGTTTGTCAGTGACACATACCAAAATATGTGAATTTGTGTCTAAAGTACAATGTATGTGGGAAAAAATACACAATAAAATTACTACCACAAACTTTGACAAGTGGTAGAATTTGTGCATGGAAAGTGTTAAAATACCTCCATTTAAAATAGCCTAGGGTTTCTACTTTTTCAAAATATATACTTTTTTGGGTAAAATACACTGTCCGGCTTAAAAAAAGTCCCAAATGAAAGATGGGCTCAGGCTGACTACACGTCAAAATTCCAAGTTGGAAATGCGCACCTTCAAAATGTGGCCCTTTAGCCCCCAAACAAACCAACAAACCTATGCATGGGTGGTATCACTGTACTCAGGTGATGTTGTTGAACACATATTGGGTTATTGTTTGGCAGTGACACATACCAAAATCTGTGAATTTATGTCTGAAATACAATATTTGTGGGGGGAAAAACACACAAAAATTACTACCACAAAATTGGACAAAGGCTGGTGGTAGAATTAGTGCATGGAAAGTGTTAAAATACCACCATTTGAAATAGCCTATGGTGTCTACTTTTAAAAAATATATGGGTTGATGGGGTAAAATGCACTTGCTGGTTTCAAATATGTCCCAAATGGGACATAGGTGCAGGCTGTCTGCATGTCAAAATTTAAAGTTGGAAAACCAAAAACTGCACCTCCCAAATTTAGCCTTTCCCCCCCCAAACAACTCAACAAACCTATGCATGGGTGGTATCCCTGTACTCAAGAAATGTTGATGAACTCTTATTGGGGTGTTATTTGGCAGTGACACATACCAAAATCTGTGAATTCATGTCTGAAGTACAAGGTTTGTGGAAAAAAAACCACAAAAAAATGACTACCACAAACTTTGACAAAGGCTGGTGGTAGAATTAGTGCATGGAAAGTGTTAAAATACCACCATTTGAGATAGCCTAGGGTGTCTACTTTAAAAAAATATGTGGGTTGATGGGGTAAAATACACTAGCTGGCTTCAAATATGTCCCAAATGGGACATGGGCGCAGGTTGTCTTTATGTCAAAATTTCAAGTTGGAAAACCAAAAAGCGCACCTCTTAAATGTGGCCCTTTAACCCCTAAACAAGCAGACAAACCTATGCATAGGTGGTATCCCTATACTCAGGAAATGTTGCTGAACACATATTGGGGTGTTATTTGGCAGTGACACATACCAAAATCTGTGAATTCATGTATGAACTACAATGTTTGTGAAACATGGCTGCAGGCTGTCTGCATGTAAAAATTTCAAGTTGGAAAACCAAAAACTGCACCTTCCAAATTTGGCATTTTAGCCCCCAAACAACCCAACAAACATTTGCATGGGTGGTATCCCTGTACTCAGGAGAAATAGTAGAATCTATTTAGCAGTTTTTTTCGTTCGCTTTTGTCGATGAGGAGAAGATGTTTCAAATAAAAATCAGGAAATTTGTGGTTTTTTTTTACCATATATTTTTTTTTTTTTATATATAATATTATAAGATATGATCAAAATGATGGCATCCACAGAAAGCCCTTCTTGTCCCGATAAAAACAATATATAATATGTGTTGGTACAGCAAATGACAAAGAAGAAAATTACAGCTAAACACAAACAGCACAGAAATGTTAAAATAGACATTGTCCAGAATGGACAAAAAATGTTTCAGAGGCTCTGTCCTTAAGGGGTTAAAGTGCCAAAGGTTTTGAAGTTTTCTTTTGGGTACTTCACAAGTTATGTGATGAAATAACTGGGACATAAACTGCTTACCGTTTGATTGTGGACTCCCTCCTTTGTGGATGGTGCTCCAGGATGCAGATAAAATATTGAAATAACAAAGTCCAGTTTACTGAAAAATATAGGTGCGGATACAGACAGGCAAAAAAGTACAGCTGTAACACCTTACTCGTTCCATGCTGTACTGGCACTTAATCATAGGTATAATGAAGAATGGTTCATGTGCGCATTTTATATCAGTTAAATATGTTGACATTTAAATAATTAACAAATAGAAAATGTGAATGATGTTCTATTCCTATGTGAAAACTGCTTGTATGGTAACAGAGGAACCCTTCTTGCAAAGAACAACGAGGATCATGCATGTGTTATAAACATCAAACAAATCTCTAATTGGCCTATCTGTTGGATGAAGTATACCCCCTGCCAGTGTTTACTCAGTTGTGAAATCCCCATGAAGTGCAGCTTACTCGGGTCACCACTGTGATAGTATGCAAAATGCGCAGACACACTGTGTTACATAAATGTATTTTTAATATTAGTCGTATGTTTTCCCACTCTACTAAAGAGTGGCCTACTTGTGCGTCCAACATATTGGAGCTGACATGGGCAGGTGAGCATTTAAATAACATTATTCCTTTTTCACATTATTAGTGGTTTTATGGCATATTCATGTGTACTATAATGAGAATTAAAATGTGTTATCTTACAATCACTCATAACGTTACTTGTATTACATGGTTTGCATATTTTCCATCTGAGAAACCTTATGATGTTCCAAAATGGTAAATCATTTCTTCACTTTAAGGAAACTCTGAGTTAATAAGGACTTAAAATTCAGGGTATACCTATAAGTTATTTGGGGTCTATCAATTAATATGTCTTTGAAAATATGGGCTTTGAGTAATAGTGAACAATTACATTGGAGGATCTTTATTATTTATTTTTTATAAACCTATTGTTTTTATTAGTCATTTCGCCTACCAATTACAAGGATCTTTTTTATATACCTATTGTTTTTATTGAAGTCAGTTCATCTCAATCTGCATTCTTACTTTTAAGCAGGTGTTCCTTACTTACATTGTCCACATCTTGCATGGCTTTAGGTTATGCATGGTATTTCTTCATCAGGTAATCATTTTACATCTTCAAGGCCTGTTCTTCATACACTAGGGTGAATAATGTCCAATTTCATATCTAATGTAGATATGCACAAGTACTTTTATACAAAATGTTCTGGTTTTAATGATGTCAGCTTCAATATACAGTTACTAATATAAAAAAAATATATATTATTTAGATAGTTTAAGAAGTTAACAAACGGTGCCACATCGCCTTTCCATACAAAGAATGTCATCAATATAGCAAAAATAGGACACCAGGTTTGTTGTCCAATCATTCACCAATTTAGCTATACATTGTGCAGGAACAAACCTAGTGGATTTCCCCCTGCTTAGCAGACTCATCAAGTTTGTCCCTGCATAACATATAGTTAAACTGATGACATGAAATGTTCATCTCAAATACACCTCAACTCACCTGCAGCTCACCTTTTAGTGAATAGTCCCTATTTAGTTGGAAGCTATAAAAATAACTTACCCAAGACTAGTCGAGTAATGAGCATTACTGATTTTAGCATTGTCTCCATGATCATTTGCAAATGAAAACAAGCTTAAGTAATTTGTTAGAGGTAGATTTTGGCAGTTCAAAAGAATAAAACTTATTGTGTCTGTATATCCACATTATATTTAAGGATATTGGTATGTTGATCAAATACTATGTCCTTCAGACATGTTAATCATATTTATGTTCAATGAAAGAGTTGTTCTGGTTTCTGTTCCATACAGGAATTTCAAGTGTGTGAATAATAAATCAATAGATTGAAGTCCTTCAAAATTCCAATTATTCTAGCACACAGACATAAATCTCTTTGGAGTTTTATCTTTCACTGTGTGAGATAATAAAAAAATATTTTTTAATGAACATTTAGATTATTAATAGTGGATATTCATTTTGTAATAAGTTTTGCAGAGTATAACTAGTGCACAACAAAACACATAAATTTGTCATTGATACCACAGTGTGATGAGTTCTTACTGATAGCTTGTTTTGCTAGAGATCTTTAGGATCCATCTTTAATGTACGGTGAGGAGGACACTTACCCAGAGAGCAAGCTTTTTTAGAACAGATTCCCCATTTTACAAAAAAAATGGCATTAACAGTAAAATAACTGGCATTCATGATTCAATGTCCGCCATTAATTTATTAATTAATAATTAATAATAATTACCACACCCAGTAAAAAAAAAATGGTATTGAAACACTGTTCTGTTTTAATGCATGTTAAATTATAGTTGTCTTTTTCCATTGAATCATACATTCTTCCTTTATAAATAACTTGCGCAAATAATCTCTTAACTTTTACCATTGAATCTAGGCCATTATACTCTGATCATAGCTCTGGAATTCCAATTTCACCACATGTTTTTATAAAGTGCTCAGTACCACAGGGAAAATTCCGAAGCTTCAAAACAGCATATGCAAAAAACACAAAGTAATCCAGTAAGCACTAAGATATAACACCTTTTCAACAAAAAATGTGATCAAACATATACTTTGTGAGGGAAACAGTAACCGTAAGAGATTTTATTTTCATGACCTAGTTATTTTTGTAATTTAGGTAAATTGTTTACAAAAAGTAGTCAAATATTTCTATACACACATATTGCCATTATAAATCATACTAATGAAAGTGTTAGGATTGAGAAGCTCTGTGATCTACTCCACAAACCTCCATCACACTTGGATTTAGCTATCAAAGACAAACTTTCTCTTTAAAAGAACAACAGTTGGGTGCTATATGGTCTTCAAATTAAATGTGATAAAATGTGTCCTATTAAAGAGATGAAACATTTTTATTAGATTTAACAATAGCTAGGGAAAGCGCTAAAATGAACGCACTGTAAGATGTGTTGAAGATCCGACAGCTGTGTCTGGTTAATACAAATATGTTCTCCCAATCATTTAATAGACCTTGATGCTTGCTTTCCCATCCATACGTTTGGTGTCTAATCTTACAAAAAAGAACAGCTCCTGTATGAATCAAAGGCGACATGTAAATAGGGCTGTCAAATATTAACAATAAATGGAATCAAACAAAGTACTTGGTTATACTGCTCTAAAGGAAGAAAATTGATTGCATGAAATCCATCAGCATAGTTTGAGGTAATACTTCTCTTTTCATTATATTCAGATAGTTTTACTCACCTCTTTATTTGCCAGATCTGATCTGTATCTGTGTCAGTCAGATGTACAGAAACCTGGAGAAAATTTAATGTGAATCAAAAAATGAACAAATTGCTTGGTACATTGCTTTTCAAGTTTCGAGGTGACCTTCTAAACTTAATCCAGAATGAAAAGTTATTTAAGGATAGTGAATAAAATGAAGTATCAGCTTCCCCACAGCGATTTGCAGTTGATCTGACCCAAAGATTAATGATACTCCTCATTCTAAGTTTATGACCAGAAGCATTGATCTGTTTTGATTTAGATGCGAATTCCGTTTTTTTGTTTGTTCCTCTGAGCACAAAGACTGAATTAAGTTATAAGCATTGTTTGTTTCAACATTAAATATTATTCTTTCTGGCATTTTCCTTTTCACATTCCTCAATCTAATTAATCAAGTATTTCAAAAGAGGCGAATCATTAGTACGCATCAAGAGAAAATGAACCACATTTTTTGCTATGTGAGTGGGCTTTTAGACTATTTATGACATCTGCAGCAAAAGAGGTTAATACATCAGAATTTCTTGGTACAAAATCCAAATCTTAAGATATTATTAAGTAAATGCATATTTATGAGGTGGGACTGCCATTGAATTAAACAATTAACAACAATTAAATATGGATGTTTCTAAACTGAGAAAGTGAATACATTAATAAGTTAAATAATTTAAAAGCCAACCAGTCAGGAAAGTTGAGAACACTCTTCTGAATGGCTGAAAGCTCTCATTTCGGAAACTTTATTGTCCCAGAATGAATCTGTCGGGGACATAAAGATAGATTGCAAGACAGTCCTGGGCACTCCAGTAATTAGTATTATCCTACTTTGTCCTCTGTACTCAGGGCCGTCTTTAATAGTGATTGGACCCTGGGCAAGCATTTGCTTGGGCCCCCTGGACCCTGCCCCCTCCCCTGCATGCAATCCCGCCATCCATCGCAATGTTACCCCCCCCCCACACACACACACATATGCCATAATTGTTGTGCCATTCAGATGCCAGTAATATTGTGCCAATCAGATACCCAGTAATATAGTGCCAATCAGATACCCAGTAATATAGTGCCAATCAGATGCCCAGTAATATAGTGCCAATCAGATGCCAAGTAATATAGTGCCAATCAGATACCCAGTAATATAGTGCCAATCAGATGCCCAGTAATATAGTGCCAATCAGATACCCAGTAATATAGTGCCAGTCAGATACCAGGAATATTGTGCCAGCCAGCCCCCCCCCCGTACTTACATGAAGCTGCTCCGTGTCCCCCGCTGGATGTCTCCTCCGTGCAGTCTTCCCTCTTGCACGGAGGAGGGAAACAGACACCGGATGTGACGCGACGTCACATCCGGCGTCAGTTTTTTTTTTGTTTTTTTTCGGCCGTCGCATCCATCGGATGCGGCTTGCCGGAAAAAAGCGTTCACAAGTGCAATGCGCTGTGAACGCGGCAGCAGGGGCTGGGGGCCCACGGGACAGCTGCCTTGGGGCCCCCCAGGAGTAAATGGGCCCAGGGCAGCTGCCCCGTTTGCCCCGCGTTAAAGACGGCCCTGTCTGTACTATGTACTTTGCTATTTTAGTAAGATGAGGAGATGCAAAAAATCCATTTGTGGCATGGTTGGCATTGAAAAACAGGAAACCCAAACAGACAAGTCATTTTGTAACAGGGACATGTTTAATTGTACTGATTTACTATTTCAGCCTTAGACTAGTTATTGGCAACTGTATAACATGGATACCTTTTCTAAAATGAGTTATAATGCATAGTTAGTCTATTGAAACAAAGGAGAAAGGTAAATGAAGATGTCGAAAATGGAAAATAATTGCTTTACAATGAATGCCTAATGTTAATGCACGTCCTCCAATGGCAGCTTCTGCAATTATGTTCAAGAAATAATATAGGGTTGACTCAATATACACTGGTCTGGCCCCAAATTGATTTAGATTAGGCATGTCCGAATCAGCTGTTTGGGCCGTTTGGAAACTGAAGCATCAGAAGCTTTTGAATTGGGATATATTTGCCAACAAAACTATAGGTTTTTGGCTACCAAATATGTGCTGAACACGTTTCAAATTCTGGTAACATATATGAAATGCGCTCTTTTCAATTGTCTAGATTTTAGCGGGAGAATTCAACTTTAAAGTCCTCTAAATCAGTGGTTCTCAACCTAATCTCAGGAGCCACATTGGTCCTTGGTCATTAAGTCATGACCCAAAAAGAATTTAATTTCCAAAACATAATTTATTCCACAAAACAATTTGCAAAGTATTCTACAATGAATAAATGCACTGTTCAAAACATGAAACAAAAAAAAACAGGACTTCTTCACAAAATGTATAGTACAGTAATTACAGAAAATGAAAGTGCTATTGAGCTAAAAACCCATAAAATAAAAAGCCATTGAAACATATGAGACTAATTAGAACTCATTAGAAAGCTGGGGTGATGGTAGACAAAGGAACTCTGAGGACAATTCAATATCCATTCTGTCCCTTCATTTTGTCTTCAGCTGAACCAGAGATGAGAAGCCATTCTTACAAAGATAGGTACATTAAACTTTCACTGCTGTATATCTGCCACATCAAGCCCAAATTGCACTTGACCCATCTCTGGTGAATTTTGAAAATGTAAACCCAAATTTAACGGTAAAGTCTTGGCTGTTTCCTAAACCTGTCTGGAAGAGATATCAGTGACACTCTTGAAATAACATGATTGCCGCTACGTCAAAGTTCCTCCTCCCATCGGAAAGTTAGATTTTTGATTAAGCCAAAGCACATGTTTCTGACCCACTCCACACCAGCTCACTCCCCACTTTTGGGTCAGGAGCCTCCAGTAGACAACCACTGCTCTAAAGTACACTACAAAAGATTTTAAAGTGCCTTCATATCAATTCTGATAAAAATATCGATCAATACAATATGAGCTCAAAATATGATGTATGATTGAACATTTCAAAAAAACATCAAATGCGGAGGGGGCGTGGCTTGTGGCAGAGAGTGCAGTGCCGCCCCCTGACTCGAACAACCAACAGGAGACACGGAGGGGTGGGGTCTGTGAGGCTGCTGAGAAGAATCTGCCTAGAGGCCCTTAAAAACCTCCAGCATCCTTACAAATGGTGCTCAGATATTGTTTAACTGTTCAGTTCACAGTGTGTCCTTGAGCTCTGCTATAATCCAGTATTCTATTCATTATTGCTGACCTTGACAGATGGTATGACTACACAACAGAACATCTTAGGAGTAAAGTGAGAAAGCAGTGTTAAAACATATAAAATCACATACAGTAAACATAAATAGATGTTCAGTATATGCGTTCAGCTATTCCCTGTCCAGTGAACCCTCAACCCCCATAATGGATTCGGTCCCCATGGTCTGTAGTACATCCTCCTCAAGGTTCAGCAGCTCAGGTGTATATCATGTGCTCTTGCTACAATTTTCTTTATTTTCTTATGGCAAAATATGTAAGAGATCTTCTTATCCAAATAAGGATCATCTTTTTATACTTGAAGCAGTGAGACATTTTTTAATCGTAACTATTTGAATATTTCTCTATTTGTAATTTTCACATCTGCTCTGATTGCTGGAAAGGTATTATATTATTATATAAATATATTTATTATTATATAAAAATGAATGAGAGCTACAACAAGGGGAACAATTTTTGAGAAGTACCAAGGGACTGCTTATATACCCTCTCCTGGCAGCATATATATGAAAAATCAAGGGAATTATGAAAAAAGTGGGGCAAAAAAAATCATAAAAACTGGAAAAAATTATGTGCTGCAAAAAGATGAGAAAAAGCTGCAAAAAAGAGGGGAAGGTTGTAAAATATTTATAAAAAGGGATAGCAAATAATATATATCACAAAAATGTAGATCAAATAGCGAGAAAAAGTGTTGTTAATAAGGATTCCTTAATGATATAATATTAGGCAAAAACAATAGCTGTATCCTAACCATATTGTATGTAAAGAAAAAAAATTAGTTAACAATACATAGAGACAAAATGATACAAAAAAATGCCTGTTTTAGTGGGAAGATTAAGATTTTGCATAAACTATCTAATGTAAATTAAATTAGATAACAAAGTCAATCCTTGAGCAAAAAAAAGGAAAAATTAAGAAAAAAAGAGTGGCACAACCACATATGTGGCAACAATCTCACCGGTGGAGTATTAGTATCCGTAATGGCTACAATCCTCAACCGGAAAAAAAACAGTAATTGTTGGCAGATATGGACAGTCTTGATATGCAGGGTATTTCCTTATAAATGGAAATAAACAGGTTTCGTGACACGGGGTGGAGCGCTTGAACTTGCGTCCTTCCTCGGCCACAATATAATTTATAGTCAGTGTATCTAATCCCTCTTAATTTCTCAGTTAGCAGTAGAGATAATTTTATTTTGTATCCCTCTTTATTTTTTAATCTTGCCCCATGCTTGAATATGTGAACCAAATACAAACGATTTTGTTATTAGGTCATATGTTTTATTTTTATAGCTTTTAGTCCAGAGGGAAAACTTCACATTTTAATTACATACACCTCTACCTCTAAATCTTACCATTGTTCTTTCTTATGTTCTTGTACCTGTAAATTATATGTGTGGGTAATCATATTGGTAACAGTGCTATAATAGAATAATTCAGTCCTCCCTCTTAAACTTTTTTTTGCAAGGATTTTATGTCTAATCCCGAGTCTTCTACCATTCCATATAAAGGACATATAAACTGATACCTTTTTCTCCACCAGCTTCACAGAGTGGATCTTCCCATCAACATTGTTCACACAATCCAAGTTCTCCCACCAGATATCATTACTTCTTTAGGAAAAGCCTTAGGACCTTGTCTTCTTGGCTGCTGCCCCATCACTCATTTGTAACGCTGGCACAGATTCCTGACTAATGCCAGGTTATTCTCTGTTTAAGAACTCTGGGCATAGTTTGTTACACTTGAATTCCCCCAGTCCCGCTGCTAGTGTCCTGGTCCACCACTCCACCGCCCACTCGCCCTTAGCTTGCTATCTTTTTTTGTGTGTGCTGTAATATACAGTAATTTTACTATATCCTAATCTCCTTGATAGTGATTGGCTATAAGTTCAATATTTTGTATTCATTTCTTAAATATGGACCTATTTTCTATGGAGGTTTCCTATAGGATTTTGAATTCTTCTCAGCAATCTTTTGTGTCTAAAATCTCCCATAGGATATCATGGTGATTTCTAGTGTATTTTGGCTGTAGTCAGTTTCCGAAGCTATCGCAGTGTAATAAGCTAAAATGTCCAAATTGCAGACATGTTCAGGGGCACAACGGGCATGTTGTTTAGCTCATAATTTGGTTCTGTCAAGATCCTTGCCTACCTTGCCCCTGGACTAGGGATCACCATCCTGCTGCATATCGACGTCCTAGGCTTTGTCCTCTAGTAAGGTGCGCCTCTCTGTAAGCAAGGGAAAATACCTTGCTGCTGGTGTGGGGGGTGGGGACATGTCCTGTGGCCCAATGACACTACCTCATTGGAGGAAGTCAGACAGAGGGATGTAAGGGGTGGAATTATGCTAAACTACTACTTCTGGTTAAGGTATGGAAGGTGGTAACCAGGATCTGGTGGGATGAGCCAGGACCTGGCAGCCTATTCAAACCCTGGACATCATTAATTCAGTGCTTGCTCATACATTCTAGTACTGTGCTCTCTATTCTAGTGCTTTGCTTTGCTCCCTTCCCTACCTATTTAGATCTCCCAGCTCTCAAGCTCTGGCTGTAATTATTGGGTTGCCTTTTCTCTCTCCTAAACTTATGTGTTTGGAAAAGGTTATACAATCCAACATGCAACAAACATACCTTCATTGAAACAACAGTATATGAAAGAAATGCTAATCTATTCATGCCTGTGAGCTATTATTTGTTGTTTGTGTTTAAGGTAATACAAGCCCTAGGTGACTAAAACTGCAATGTGTGTGCATATACTTTATAATTTAAAAATGACATCTTGGGTCATAGAAGGGGGTAACGGATGCCCTATTAGCAAGTCATTAAACATTATCCCTCAATGTGCTGCTAATATGCTTGTGGGTTTGTGCAAATGCATTAGTAAAGCCATCTGGCATAGATGCCTTCTCTCTTTCGGGCTGTCAAAAATCTATGTTTATATTCACAGAAATAATTGGCAGCTCTAGGTTCACAATTCTTTTAAAATTCATTTTTCTAGTAGACTCGAGCCACCTGGAGATTGGTTGTTATGCTTTCCAGGTCAGGCAGTTATCAAACTGCTGTTTAAAATGTTAAATTTTCTTCATTACATTTATACATTAACATATGCCAGCAAACATACAAAAGGAGAATTCATACCAACTACTTCATTGTAAATGGAAAGTATTATATTTTCAGAAACAATGATTAACCTTATCATATAATAAGTCTGTATTCTTATAACATAAACAGTATAGCCTTTTTGAAATTTCTTATGACATCTAGCAGAGCATGGAAGTAGAAAAATTGCCCGTATGGGCATATTTGCTGTAATTTCCCATTACGGTTCAGGCAGTTCGAAGGATTGCCAATTGTCAATTTTTGTTTCCAGGTTTCCAAACAGCCATTGTTGGACAATATGTCCCAATGGGTTAATAGAAGTGTAGTGTATGTTTGATAGTTTTGGCACAGAGATTTCTGAAAGTGTTAAAGGTCAAATAGGGAATCATGGATGCAAGAAGAGATCACATAAAATGATCCATAAGGAAGGCCTCAGGGGAGTGATCCATGACACTTAAATGAGTTCAGCTTAGTGCTTAAAGTGGCTAAAAAGAGTAATTTTAAAATGCTTCTCTCAACTAGAAACATTTTCTATCTCACGTAACAAGTAAACCTTTAGGAGTTGTAATAAACGTAGATTGGTTGAGGGAAAAAGGGAAATTTATTCACACTTACTATAATTTTCTTTCCTGGACATAACCATGGCAGTATTGACAACTGGGTAGCTAGTCCTCCTTAGTAGGCTAACAAGAATACAACACTAACACTTTAAAAAGACGACACCTCTGCCCCTTTGCAGTCTACGTGACTAGCTCTACGAATAATACAACATCACAAACAAAAATAAAACCAGGTGGGAATTGTGAGCGCCCGTACCTGTGTACGAAGAGCGAAACGCATAAGGTCCTTCTCTTTTTTGTGGAGTTCCAACTGTTTGTCACATTATTAAAGCACTTTTCGGAAATTAGAAGTTGCTGCAGCGGAGTGCACACTTTTTTCTTGCTGTACGTCTAATCCCCGTGTGGAGCACCTGTCTTCAGCACTGATTAATGGGAGTGGAGCCGGCTTGTGCTTACTTTTATGGATACACAGTGCCTGGTGCTGGGTGACCGCATTCCCCTGGTGGCTTGGGCCCCGGTTTGTGCGGCCACATTCCAAGGCCTTGTGGAAGCAGCAGATGTACCCAGTTGAAGGTAGGGTGCAACTATAAGAATCCTACAGACATCCTGGAGCAGAACTTAGAACACAGCTTGAGCAGGATAGCAGGAGACTGTATGTAGAAACATAGATACAAGCCTAGCAGAGCAACTATAGACAGAACAGAAACTAGATTAAAGAACTGCAAGAGTACAGGGCTACAGGACAGGCTCGGGAAGAGAGGCAGAACTAAGGCAGACATAAGCAGGGTAAAGCAAAAGATATAACTGCAGAACTTAAGAGACATACAAGGGCACAGATATAAGCACACAAGAAAACATTAACAAAAAAACATAAATATAGGGATTAGCTTAATACGAAAGATGGAATGGTGAGGATTTGGTTTTCCTATTGGCCAATTGTATGTTAGTTTTCCAACCAACATCAAGGTACTGCACAATTTGGCAAGTCCCTAATACCAAACGAATAAATAAACTAGATCAATAACCAAGCTAAATGTAGTAACAGAAACACACAACACAGAGTATACCTGTAGACTGCAAATCTGTACAGACTGGAGCACACTTAAATAGAGTAAAAAAGTAAAAAAGTAGCAAGGCAGAAGGAAACAAGTAAAATCAGAAACAAAGCAACAGAACATAACCACAGGCACAAAGGAAAAACAGAAACTCAGCAGAATAAGGGAACAAAGAAACACAGAATATAGAAAACCTTTAACAGAGCTCTAGGACACAGCAGGAACTCTGAAACAGGACACAAACTCTGAAACAAGACACAAACTCTGAAAAAGGACAGAAACTCTAAGACAGGGCAGGAACTCTAAGACAGGGCAGGGATGCTAAGACAAGGCAGGAACAGTGCTGGGACTTTAAAACAGGGCGTAACCATTTACAGATTTTAAGACAGATGTAACCCTTTGTGGGGACAGGGCCTCAGTTACAAGGCAACCCCACTATAGGGCTTGAGGTTTAGGCAGGTGCTGACTGAAGCTAAGCATGGGTAGGTTCCAGATACTAGCCAGATTTAGGCAGGTACTGGTCTATGGCTAGGATTGGGCAGGTACCAGACTACCTAGACTTCAGTAGGGGTCAATCTATGGTTAGATTTGACAGGTACCAGTCTATTGCTAGTTTTGGGTAAGTGCTGGACTAGCAAGACTTAGGAAGGTGCTGGTTTGTGGCTAGGCTGAGACAGACAAAGCTAGTGCAGAAGCCATTCTAAGACTGAACATACCATTCTGTGGCAGGACTGGAAGAACAGGACACACACAGATATAAAAAGGAAAACCCCAAAACAAGGATAACTTAAAGAACAGCAAAGAACCCAGGAATGAGAATAACTAATATGCAGAACAGAGTAGAAAAAGACAGAAGGGAAACCGGAGAAACTGGAGAATGAAGATCTAAATGCGGGATATAACCTGATAGCGAGATGGATACTGAAAGTAATGCTTTATGTCCAGGAAAAGAAAATTTTGGTATGTATGTATATATTTTCTTTTTACCAGGAAAACCATAGTAGCATTGAAAAATAGTTAATACCACAGAAACAACAATGCGAGGGAAAAACAGCACACCCAGAATAAAAATAATGTATCAACACATTGTGGCGCAAGCTGTAAGGATACCCCCCTGCTCACCCCCAAAGAAAGGCTTATTCAAAAGTCCTCTGTGGTAATGGCAAAAATTTCCTGAAGGAGAAAAAGTATATCATAAGATAAAAAACACATTTTATTTAACTAACTGTTGCCTAAGGAGAGGTAAGCTGACTCAAACCTTATGGTGTTAATGGTCCCAGGCTGTAGCCACGTTGAAGGGGGAAAAAAAGCTATCTAGCTTTCTATGAAAGAACTAAGAAGAGAACATAAATTCTTTTCCTGGATAACAAAAGTACCCATGTGAAACTAATGCATGTCTCATCATGATGATGAAAAAATTGAAAAAAAAAAACCCCATCTTTGTCTGAAAATAAGCACAGGCTATTGGAAAATGATCTTTAAAGAACATAGCAGTACATTCTTGCCCCAGACACTGGTGTTCTTGTACAGTAATTTTCCAACTCTGCTTATAAAGCACATACAACAGGAAGTAGGGTACCACTATTACCTTAAATTCTATACAGGCAATTCCTAATATGCTGCTGATTCTAAATAATCTGGCAAGTAAATGTTTATAATCACTTGTACTAAAATATACACTTCACACTGTAGTTCAATAGCGAGAAACAGAAAATTCCCTATATGTTTAAAGAAATGGCTTGAAATATAAAGCCAACAATAGAAGTGTTTCTGAAACTGTAAGAAGATATAACACTAAGTGCTGTCTGGCAGATCAATACCCCAAGTCTATTGTAATGGTCTCTCATAAAAGCTAAACGGGTGAGAGGATACACGACCTATCACAGCCCCATGAATTAAATAAGTGTTACATTAAACTAAGTAACAACTAGAAGTTTGCTACAAACCTTTTTTTTTGTAAGTGACCTATTATTGTGGACATTGTTAACACAATGGGAGAAACTGGAGGGGAAACTAATCAATACAGGACATGTGACACATTACAATGCATGTGTAAGCTGTTAAGTATTTACCTTAATTATCATCCAATCCTGTCATGAAGCCCTTTCAAATATTTTCATGCAGAGCTGTTCTTATGTTGATTGAGCTTTATATAACTCAATGTAGCAACTTGACACAACAAGGCTTATGTTAAACACAACCTCACCGAAAAAATATAGGGGAGTCATATGAATCCCAATATGGCAGAAGATATTAGCAAGTAAACACAGTCACAAGATACTTGGGACTACTTCATTTTACATAGCAAAGCCTTCAGTTACACTTAGCATACAAGATGCAGATATCTTTGTATTGATCCCTTGTTATGTAGTGAGGGGTATAGGGTCACCCTCCATTTGCTAAGGTGGGGACCACAGGGACATCTCCTTTGTGAGATGTTACATACTGTGGCTTCTATGGGAGTAATGCTGAACTCATTTTTAAGTCAGATAAGCCATAAAAGAAAATTAAATCAATCAAAAAGGGATTGCTTCTCTCAGCTTCTTAGAACAGGAACAAAAATACTGCAGAGGGGCAGAGGTGGAGTCTATTTAAGGTGTTGGTGTATTGTTCCTCTCAGCTGAATAGGCAGGAGCTAGCTAACCATTTGTCAACACTGCCATGATTGGCTAGAACAGACTGGTGAAAACCAAAAAGTATCTATCAGCTAACAGATAAGCTTTCTTGAAGAAGGCATTGTTTAGGGATTGTTTAAAAGTCTGAAAATAAGGGAAGAATATAAGAGAATAAGTTAGGGCATTTCATAACAATGGAGTCAGCCAGAGAAAAGCTGTGATAATAGAAATCAAAAAACAGAGATGGTGAATATCAGTGCAGTGCTGAGTTCAGGGACCATGTCGTATCGTACATGAAAATGACCTAATTTTTTTAACTCAGTTCTCAATTTAACAAAATTCACTGTTTAGTAAATAAAACAAAAGATATTCTTGCTCAACTGATTAAAATGCAGGCTATTTACTATTTATTAGGCGTGTTTTGCTTTGTTTAGGCAAGTAATATGCACATTTGCCATTTCAATACATAATGGACCTCTCTATGCTAAAATGGAACCACAATGTGTACAATTGTCAGGTAAAATGCTGCTTATTGCTACACATTGTATACAACATTACGTTATGGGAAATTAGAAAAGATGTATTGCATTGTGTAATACTCTTTTTAAATAATAGGAACGTATTGTATTACTCTTTACTTTGCGTTATGAACAGGTATTTTAAAGTTTATGCTTTTTATTTGACTCTTGTCAATAACGTTTCTTAGTAAGAAGTCATAAGAAGTTGGTCAGAAACGCATACTGTTACTTTTTTTGCAACTTTGATCTGTCAGTACGGCCTGATTTTAGTTTTAATCAATAATGTTGAATACAAAATATTAACAATGTTTTTTTGGAGCTGAGGGCTAAAAAAACCCATTAGAAACATAGAAACATAGAAACATAGAAACAGATAGAATGTGTCGGCAGATAAGAACCATTCGGTCCATCTAGTCTGCCCATTTATTTTTTTTGAGTACTTTTATTAGTCCCCCGTTCCCGGTCTTATAGCTAGGATAGCCTTGTGTCTATCCCACGCATGCTTAAAATCCTTGACTGTGTTTACCTCTACCACTTCTGCTGGAAGGCTATTCCATACATCCACTACCCTCTCAGTAAAGTAATACTTCCTGATATTACTTTTAAATCGTTGCCCCTCTAATTTAACACTATGTCCTCTAGTTGTGGTAGTTTTTCTTCTTTTAAATATACTCTCTTCCTTTACTGTGTTGATTCCCTTTATGTATTTAAATGTTTCTATCATATCCCCCCTGTTACGTCTTTCCTCCAAGCTATACATGTTAAGATGCTTTAACCTTTCCTGGTAAGTTTTATCCTTCAACCCATGAACCAGTTTAGTAGCCCTTCTCTGAACTCTCTCCAAAGTATCAATATCCTTCTGGAGATACGGTCTCCAGTACTGCGTACAATACTCCAAGTGAGGTCTCACCAGTGCTCTGTACAATGGCATGAGCACTTCCCTCTTCCTACTGCTAATACCTCTCCCTATGCAACCAAGCATTCTGCTAGCATTTCCTGCTGCTCTATTGCATTGCCTACCTACCTTCAAGTCCTCTGAAATTATTACTCCTAAATCCCTTTCCTCAGATGTTGAGGTTAGGACTGAATTGTACATTGTACATGAAGAATAATATACATGCACATTAAATCATAATAATAAACGCACCGTATGTACTCTGTAGCAATTATTCCCATGTTTTCATAGGAAACAAGTAAAGTTAAAATGATACCATTCATTGGCTAACTGAGCTTGATTGCAAGCTTTCAAGACCAGTTTCTTGGTCCCTTTCTCAGAAATTAATGAGGTTTAAACAAAATTCTTGCGGAAGAGAATGCTGCACTCTCATCTGATCTGTGTGAAAGGAGAGTCATCTGCTATCTTCACCTTCACAGCCTTTCTCTCCCCTCTGCTTTTCTATATCTGTGTAGAGAAGGGGCAGTAAAAGGCTAGTAAAAACTGGGTAAAAATGGATTTGGGCCCAACTGCTGCTCTATCTATCAGTCAATTAAATGTTCTTGTCTGTCTCTACATCTCTCTACCATACCTGTCAACAAATCTGTTTTGCCTGTCTATCTTTGTCTGTCTCTGATGATAATGGTGGACAACTACACAGTTTTCATCTTCTTGTTCAAATGTTTCAAGCCCTCCCCTGAACCAAAGCTTATTGCATGCTTAAAATACACAGATTCACCTTTTTACATCTTTACTTCCAAATAAATGTATTTTTTTAAACACATATGGGTGTTAGCAAACATTTCATAGTCCTTATTGTGATTTCATGTTCCTAACTTGTAATTGTGATTAGAAATCTACTGTGCTGCAAATAAAGATATACCAATTGTTTCCATTTGTCAGCACTACAGACACTATTCACTGAAGTTCGATATTTGAGTGTAAGATAAAATCTAATCTTGAACTCCAAAATCGAGAAATTTGGTCTCGCATGATGCTCGAGATGATTGAGATTTTTTTCCCTCAAGTCAAACATTGGGTGCCGAACTTGCACCGACCTCATGCCTACTCTCCCAGATGATCTGCCCAGCTCCTCTCTCTCCTCCTGAGCAGAATGACATGTCTGAGGGCAAAATGACAGTCTGGGGATGCATTGATACGTCTGAGGGGCAGATTTGCAAGTATGGGAATGCATTGACAAGTCTAGGGTGAAGATGGTAAGTCTAGAGGCAGATTGATAAGTCTGGAGACAGAATGGCAGGTTTGAAGGGCATATTGGCAAGTCTGGAGGCATATTGGAAAGTCTGGTGATGCATAGGCAAGTCTGAGTAGCAAAATGGGAAGTCGGAGGAGCAAATTGGCAAGTCTAGAGGGGAGATTGGCAAATGTGGGGGCAGAATGTCTAGTCTGAGGGGCAGATTGGCAAGTCTGAGGATGCATTTGCATGTATGAAGCCTGAGGGGCAGATTAGCAATTATATGAATGTACTGGCAAGTATGGAAGCACACTGGCAAGTCTGAGGAGCAGATTTGACTGTCTGTGGATGCACTGACACATTTGAGGGGCAGATTGGCAAGTCTGGTGGCAGAATGAAAGTCTGAAAGGAGACATTGGAGGTCTGGGGCAGATTGGCAAGTCTAGGGGTCAGTTTGGTAAGTCTGGGAATGCATTGGCAAGTTTGGGAGCCAAACTATATATCATTCACTTGATTTATGCTTTTTTTTAGTAGTCCCTCGGGGTGATTTCTTTCTGAGAATTTCTCCATTAGTTTCTCACTTTGTTCCTGAAGGGAAGGCCTACCGAATATCCTGCTGCCAGCATAGTCAAAGCCTGTCTCCTTCCCAGACCCTCTTGGTGATTTGACTGATCCGGCTGGTTCCAGTTCGCATGAGGAATTGTCATTTATGCAGCCTGCATACACGTACTTTAACAGTATGATCAGGACTTTTCCAGTTGCTTATTACATTTTGCCCTAGCTTGTTTATGGTTTCTCAATGAACCGTAATGTTTATATTCTTTCTAACAATATTTTAAATCTATTT
Source organism: Pelodytes ibericus (assembly GCA_036172795.1). NCBI lineage: Eukaryota > Metazoa > Chordata > Amphibia > Anura > Pelodytidae > Pelodytes > Pelodytes ibericus. Next base: position 127,910,201 of record CM069861.1, read on the forward strand.
ACCGTATCGACAGCATGTAATCCAAGTGCCATACTGATTAACTGGTCAAATGCAACTGACACCAATTAGTATCTTCTTCTCTCTTTTTCCTTCATCGTATCTCTTTTTTTCTTTGCCCTTTAAAAAAAAAAAAATTATATTACATCTCTACTTTTGATTCTTCTTCCCTCTAATTATCCCTTCTCACCTTTTCCACTTTGATAAACTATCATTGCCTTTTTGTTGAATGTTTTCTGATACATGCCTATACTTTAACAAATTGACCTGTGTGTCATGATTTTTTTTTTATGCTTACCAGAAATGAATAAATAACTATTGATTTACAAAAAAAAAAAAGAAATATGTTGCTGGGTTTTTAGGCTCCAATTGTGATGCTCCCATTGTGAGCAACTCCATTTTGGATTTCTCCACTTGATGAGTAGACTCAGTTTTGAATTCCATCTATTTTGTTTTGTATGAGTAACTTTGGAAGCCAACCTGTAAAGTGAGAACCAATATTTATGAAATGAGTGATCTCAGGATCATTGCAATAATGATTACATATAATAATTGATAACTGAATCCCTATTTTATTTCCCATGACAAGGCGTATCCTGAATATGTAATTGATCTAGCATTTTGTAATCATGTAACCAATATAATCTTCTGTTTGAGAATGCCTCCCGCCGAATGACTTGCTGATTTCATCTCAAAAGCTTTTCTCCCTGTGCACTTGTTTTAAAGTAATTTATTTTAAGAATCTGCTTGGTTTAGATTATTGTAGCATTGACAAGACCCTGGTGTGAGGGTATTCAGGAAGGGAGACCAATATGCAGACCAACATACAACTGAGCATGAGATATAGTAATACTGAAAGTATACATTACCTACCGGGGTTTCAGTAGCAGGAAAACCCTCAGGAGTAGGCACCACACCGATAGATGTAAACAGTCCAATATGATATAATCCACAAGGGAAGTAGGAGCGATCAGGAAAGCCAAACACTTGAACAGCAGACATGGAGGATAATCTACAATGAAATACAGCAGCAACATAAGGGTTAATTACAGATAGTAGACAGGTATTCCACAATGAGGTGCAGCAAGCAGCGTAAGGGTTAATTGCAGATAGTAGACAGGTATTCCACAATAAGATGCAGCCAGCAGCGTAAAGGTTAAATGCAGATAGCAGCAAGGTATTCCACAAATGCAAAAAACAAGGCCACGGATTAAGCATTATACCTTGTAATATGGGATTGATATGATCAATCAGGGACAGTCTGAGTCAGGGGCACAAGCAAAGTATCAATACGTAGAACAGGCAGGAGTCGGGGCCACAGGCAATCAGAGAGAGGTCCGTTTAAACAATCCGAGGTTAGGGACATAGAAGGCAGGTAAATGATGAACAGTCCAAGATCAGCAACAAAAGATACATCCATAAAAAGCCAGGTACACAATTCACAAGAATCACCAAATGCAGTGGAAAGCTCGTGATTCCTTTTAAACCTGTGTGTTAAATAAGGGGGCATGACATCACAGAGACTGCACCCGCTCGGTGAGTGACTCTGGAGATGCAAAGGCATGCGCATAGCCGACGGTGATGTCTTGTTTGCGCAGTGGTCGTCGCACTGTATGGAGGGTGGATTCATTGGTGGTTCATGGCATCTGGCTAGCACTGGGTACACTGGGGATAAGCTCCATGGTGGGGCCTGACACCTGGGTTCTTTTTCCTCTAGGTTTGTTATCTATGTAGCTGACACGACTAAGATCCTGCTTATCTGCCTCCAGGGATAGGATGAGGTCTCCTGTGTTTTGCTGAAACTGGTTGACATAGATTCTGGGTGAACCAAAACACAGCCTCGTGTGGGCTAGCAATAAACTGTTGGTCACTATGTTGGTCGCTGGAGTCTTTTTTAATATTTAGGTTGTGCCTTGCAGAAGATTACTCTGGTGATGGACCTATTTCCTGTTTGTTTGGAGCAGTACTAGATTTATTTATATTAATTTAAGGATGCATCATTTTACTGGCAAATTGCATGTACAGATAAATAGTTAATTATGTTGAAAATAGAGGTAATTTATGAAGTTTAGCTATTGATCCAAAGGGAAAATAACTCCTTCCTGATGCAAGTCGGATTGACCCAGAAAATATTACATGCAAATAGATCTCTTACATATAAAAGGGAGAACATAAACTAGAGATTAATATGTTATGAATATTATTAATATTATGTAATTATACATTAAGGTGAGTCTTGATTATTATAATTTATAATCTATAGATGCTATTGGAAGTCAAATCCATGTGTCTGTGGGAGATTATTAGTTTAAAATTTTGTGGCAAATTTAGAAAAATGCACATAGTTTTGTCCTAGGGACCGTGAGAAACACAAGAATGGGTTCAAAAGTTTGTCAAACTTTAAGGCACTTTAAGAAGTTATGTAGTCTTTCATGTGCTGAGAACAGATTTTGCTAAACAATGACTTCTTTTATGGGTTGTTTTGTAAGTTTTTAAACTAGGACAAAGTTTTATAAGCTGTAGAAGAATGTTCCAAAAAAGACATTGCAGTTCAAACATGTTTCATTGTGGATGACAGCCCCACACTGATATCTGTCGCAGTAATAAAGCTGTATAGGAAATGTGAGTTATAAAACGTATGTCACTGTAAATGACAAAGCACAAGCTGCATGCTATATAAAATAATAACATAGTTACATACATGCATAGTTACATAGTTACATAATAATTCAGGTTTAAAAACGGCACGTCAAAAGTTCAACCCTTTTCCTAATCCGTGTTTAGTGCTGTTGATCCAAAAGAAGGCAAAGGAAAAACCCTTATGTTTTTTAATAAGAACATTTATTTTTTCATCAATTATATTATGTAACATATAAACATAGAATGTGATGGCAGATAGGAACCATTTGGTCCATCTAGTCTGCCCAATTTTCTAAATACTTTTATCAGTCCCCAGTTCCCTATCTTAAATCTAGGATAGTCTTGGGCCTATCCCACGCATGCTCCTTCACTGTGCTTACCTCTACCACTTCCGCTGGAAGGCTATTCCATACATCTACTACCCTCTCAGTAAAGTAATACTTCCTGATATTACTTCTAAATCTTTGCCCCTCTAATTTAAGACTATGTCCTCTAGTTGTGCTAGTTTACTTACATTGTGTTTATTTGCCAAGGAGCACATGACTTAATACCTCTTGTAATCAGTGTTTTTACTTTTGCAAGGATAACTCTACCCACTTCTCTATTACCGGTTGATGCCTTCTATTCTCTTGACTCACTCAATAGGGGCTATTCACTAAAAGGTGAGTTGCAGGTTAATTGATGTGAGGTTGAAGTGAGAGGAACATTTCAACTAATCAATTTAGCAATACCAGGGAGAATCCTGGTAGGTTCCCCCAGGTAAGCAAACTCACCAGATCTGTCCCTGCAATAGATCTCACCTCATCTCACCTCACCTATTAGTGAATAGCCCCCATCGTTTTCTCTTTGACTTTTATTATAGCTGTGTGCTTTATAACTTCATATATGAGTACAAAAGAATATGGACAGAGGTGCATGACATTTTGACTGCTACATGCGTAGTTCTTCCCTGGCACTCTAGAGGTGAAGACGTTAGTTGTTTTGCTGAACTGAGAGAAGAACTGATAAAATGCATCAAAGCTGGTGTCTAGAGATTAAGAAACAGTCTCACGGAACCAGACTAAAAACAATTCTTTTTATCCAGAGATTTAAAAATCAACAGCTGTCCTTTTGTTTTGTTTTCTCAATTTTTGTCCCCATGAGGAGGTGAATTTTATTCAATCTCGTACACAGTTTATGATGCTACTTTTGGTCTAGATATTTGAATGATTGTGTAGCAACCCACAAACTTATACTGTGTATTACAGATGTCACTCTAATGTATATCAAACTTACAGACCATATAAACTCATGTTTAGGATAATCATTTCTGGATTTGCAAATGCAAATGATCATGTGATATTTTACTATGGTCATCAATATTTTTTATAGATAGTAATAAAATTGGATATAAATATAAATGTGAAAGAAAAGGGTCTCCAAGCTGGGAATACGTCTGTTCAAGTAATTAAATGCCAAACCATGTTCTGTTCCTTTTTAAAAAATTGTAATGCATTATTTATGGTTCTATCTACTAACACATTCTATGTTTGGATGTGTTTATCCTTATTCATTATTGTTTAGTAATGCATTATCTTAGAATGTGAGCTTATTCTCATGCTAGAAGCTTGGTGTGAGGCAAGTACTTTAGTTACCAGAGGTAACCCACTTGTGCCACCATCTTCCTGGGTTCACAGCCACTCCTAGGGTGTTCAAGTGTGGCTAAGATCTGCACGTGTCACTTTCCACACTGCTCCAGTGCATCTGTACTGAAGTGCGTGCTTCTCCCAGGGCATCATGAATATTTATAACAGTGGGCTATGGTGATGGAGAATGCACCACCCTGATTATATGTCAGAGGGTAGTCCCAGGTGCCCTTTGTAGGGGCACATCACACTAATGCCAGTGGTCAGTTGTACTGTTGTCACCATAGGTATAGTAGCAGCTCCTCTAGCTCCCTGCTTTTCAGCATTATCCTATTGTGACAACTTGAATCCTGACCTCTCTCTATTCTAAGGCCACCCTGGTATCCTTCCACTGACTGTCTTCCTGTTTGTACTTCCACACTGGATCACCACATCTGTCCACCATTGCTATCCAGTGATGGCCATTTTTCTAGTTTCAGGTTCCTCATGGTGTAACTTTTGCTGGTACATTGCACATCAGTATTACACTTAATTAATGAAGGTCCTTCTTTAAATATGTTAAGATATTTACCATTCATATGTTTATGTTGCGTCATTGTTCGTTGTACAGCATAACAATGGGTAATATGATTGAGCATTTAAATCATAATTTGTTAAAAATATTTTGTTTTGTTAATGGAACTGTGAATTGGAGATTAACATATGTATTGCACTTTGAATTTTATTTGTCTTTTATCTGGAAGTTTGTGTATCCTAATTATTGTTACTGGCTGAGAGGACCACCTGTTTTTCATGTACTGTGCTCCCATGGGTGAGTTATTCAAGTTTTTAAAGTTTCATCTTCCTTCTGTTCATCTTTTCTGAGAGTGAACTGATTTAGCACAATGTCCTTGCTACTGTGTTATTATTATTATTATCTGTATGATAAATATATTTTTTGATAGTAACATTATTAGCCATGATAACATTTTTGTGATGAATTAACATCCCATGATTATGTTTCAGACATATAGCTGTAACATACCCCCCACATTTCTGCAACCTGTTGAATTGGGATGGCAGGAGACAGAGCTTAGGAGGTCAAGTGTCAGGGAAAAGCAGGAGAGATGGACAGCTCGGCTGGCCACAAATCCAGGACTGTCCCATGTAGAGTGGGACAGGTGGGAGGCATGCTATAATTAATTTGAACCTCAACATAGATGGTCCTTCACATTTAACTGCAAATTAACATTAAATCATATAAGACAAACGCTTTGTTTCTTGCATTGTGTGATTTATTTTCCCTTTTTTTCTATTGGATGAGATGTTTTGCATGTAATTATGTAAGCTACAAAAGTTGATAAAACAATTAGTTCACGTAAATCTAAAATGCAACTTGCTCTTATTTGATCATTTTTGTAATCTTGACAAATCTGTAAATGATTCCAATAAATACCGAGAATAAAAGATATTATTTGAGTGACTTAGTGATTGATATTTAAAATCATACGGTTTTATTTATAAAATATGGTAGTTTTAGGGCAAAGTTCTTGAAGTAGTATAAAGAGCAGGAGCATTCGATTGGTTTCCTTGGTGACTGCACCTCTTTTCATAGTTTGCCGCAGAACTAATTATCACAAATTAGCCCCATAGACTCATATCCTTTTATACATCCATTTGATTTTGCCCATGAAAACTGGTACTAGAATACCTAAATAAAGCGGTCCAATAGTGGTCCAAAAGGTCTACTATTCGTGTGTTTTGATAACATGATCTCTAGTTTTGGTGATAGACGAAATCTGAAAACAATCAGTGATTGAAATACACAGTATTAATGTAAAGAAATTAAATAATCTATATATATGGGGAAAGACTCTGTTTTGATGGCCCTTTCCCCTTTCAGGGTACCAAAATTTGTAAGACACAAAAAGACACCAGGTTCTTCCAAGCCCGTCTGAGCGCACACCCCTGTACCACAATACATTGTGCTTGTCCTTCTATGAGGCTCCACGGCGGAATCACAATACCAGAGATTTGTGACTGCACTTGATCTGAAAGTACCCTGGAGGACCCCCAATCAGCCCTGAAGATTCTGTAGATATTACTTTGATGTGTTTGGCATTTTCTCAAGACATTTTGAGGAAGCATTTTTACAGCTATTTCAGACCACCTGGCTTCCCTTGGCAGGTTTCACTGCTGCTGAATTATACAATTTTGTAAGTGTCCAGCCCCCTTAAACTGATATAGCATTTCCATGCATGCTCAGATTACCCAAAGGTCACAAAGGGTAGTCCAAGGGCACATGTGCAGGCCTGATGCACCAATTGCAGGTGCCCAACTATGCCTCACAGCTACATCACAGTACAATTTATTTATTTGCTCTGTACTGTATTTGCATTGACACTACTGTATTTCATGAGTATGAGTGCTGAGAGTCTTTAATATATCTTATTGGTGAAATTGATCTGTTATCACGTTATCTGGTCCCAAGCATTTTGGATATGGGATACTCAACCTGTACTTACACTTAGCATCTGGCCTGCTTAGCACAAAATTGCCATGGATTATAAAACATTTATCTAATACTATACCAATTATTTTCTGGCTGTACTAGCAGAGACTCAGCGCATCCATTTTTTAGTACAACAATAAATCCATATCTACTGAGACAGGTAACATGCTCATTTTTGTTTCACAGCAATGAAACAAATTATTATGAAAAGCTCTAATACTTATTAAAGATTTTGTATAATAACACAAATAAAAGCTTTGTTTGTGTGCTGGAAATAATACTACATTGAGACATATACACACACATATATCTGTATGTTCTGTATTAGTAAGAAGTAAGAAATGTTACATTTGTTACCTCATAACATTGTTTAAATAAAAACACATTACATGAATGTACTGAACAATACATAATACAATGTTTATTATTTATAAAAAAGGCACACATGGAAACAGCACCACATACTGTTGCTATCCCCATGTGTACCTATGTATAAAGTAGACTACTGACAAATCTCAGGAGCCTATGCTGTGTTCACTAGTCACAAACTTCCTGCCTGCTCTGGTGTTCTCTGCACAGAAGCAACCCATGTATAAAGAATTATATATGATTAGTGTTGTAGTGAATATCTGCCAATGGTAATTGCACCTTTTTTAAATTTTATCTTCATTATTATTCTGAAATCCCTTTACCTTGAGTAACAATTGTGTTAAAAAAAATTCTATATGCTTAAGGACAAGAATATACTTTTATCTTCATCATTATTTTATAATCCCTTTACCTTGAATAACAATTGTGTTAAAAAAAATTCTATATGCTTAAGGACAAGGATATACTTTTATCTTCATCATTATTCTAAAATCCTTTTACCTTGAACTACAATTGTGTTAAAAAAAATTCTATATGCTTAAGGACAAGGATATACAATTAAATACTGATTGTTTGTAGACAGGTTTATTTGGATAAAAGCAGACATAACTAAGCCACAAAACATGTATTTATAAATAATAGCAGTCTGAAAATTGAGAAAAAGTAAAAACCAAAAAACCATTCTGAAGTTTCCTCAGAAGTTCTTTCTGAGGAAACTTCCGTTGAGAGGTGAAATGCATAAATGGACGTCTTCTGCGGGAGTGAGACTATCTGAAATTCTGCTGACATTTTTTACATTTGAACTACTGCCCACTGTTTGATACCTAAGTGTAAGGTACTTTCACATATTGTATTATTGATTACTTGGAGGTGACTAAGAAGACATCCTACAACAGGAAAAGACCACCTTACATCTTGTTAATCTCTGGAGGTCGTGTGAGTGCAAAATTTGGAGTTTCACCATATTCTCCATGTATCATATAATCTTATTACACTATAATCTCCGTCTGTGTTGTTTTCTGTTTTTTTTTCTTGTAAGTTTAAGAAACACAAAGATATTTCCCTGGAAAGATACCAGGTTGTATACTTTTCACTTGAAGTGCACTGTCAATTTGTCTTTTTTTGTTTGTATTAATAGGCAATTGTGGGATTTTTGAAAATAGGCTTGAAATGGGCTACCTAGCATCTTCCCAACTTTATTCCTTTCTGTGACCCCAGAGAGGCACTCACTTATCAGGTTGTCCACTCCACCTTCAGGTAGACGCTACCGGAGTACCGTCATCGGCACCTGCCACATGTACTTGCCCAGGCTCAGAAGGATTTTTTCTTTCTCCTGTTGGCTTCTTGTTTTCCTTGCTCCCCCTATTGGGTATAGGGGAGAATCTCACTCAGGCACTTCCTAACCTGTTGCTCAAAAAAAAAGATACACCTGTTGGAGAACATTTCTGTCAGTCTAGACATAGTGAAAACATTTGACACCTTCATGGATCTGCCATGTGTCTAATAATTTATGCCCTAACCATAGAGTGGAGGAATCAGAGATGATCTGACCGGACTGATTTTTTTTATTGGATCTCAGTAGAACTGGATGATTTACTTCTGAGAACCTTCTTCGATACCCTGTGTTTTTCTTGCCCTTTTTTTTAAAGCTGTCAACTATGTTTTGTAACTAGTGATTTTGATTTTAGCCTCACTTATGCCTGAGGAAGTGACCTAGCAACTTGGTCTTGAAAGCTTGCAATCAAACTATCACTTAGCCAATAATTGGTATCGATTTAACTATACTTGTTTCCGGCTATAGCTTGGTCATACAATTTACAGATTCACTACATGATGAATCTGAGCAGACCGAATAGAGTATACACTTTCAAAATATAGGTGTACATTAAAAATAAAAGAGAAGCAGGGATAGGCAAAGTGCCCATACAAGGACACCAGTGTCCATATCACATAGTATTGTGAATTTGCATAAAACATTGTCCACCACAGACCCCATTAAATGGTTATCATAAACAATGGTGGTGCCTACACCTGAAGAGGAACATTGTTTAACACTGGAATTTATTTCTCTTCAATTTATCTCAATCCAGATTATCTATAAAATTAATTTATAGGTGTTCCACTAGTTTAAAGTCTGTATGTATCTTTTGAATGGCCCCAAAGAGCTTCACCTATTCTCTCTCACATTTATCTAATACTTTTATCCATGTACATTAAACAGCAGGGGCACTTAAGAAAGCATCCAACAAAAGATGTATAGCATTTAATAATATCTCTGTACCGGGATATATTCCGAGAAATATGTCTTTATAAAAGTTACCTTGGGAGGAATAGAAAAGATGTCCAGAAAATCCATTGTACAGAGAAATGCTCTAGTTCTTTGAATCTTTCTTTATTTATATGTCACAGAGGATTATTTCATTGCTGCTAGTTAAATGGTTTAAATACACAGTCCTAATTTTTGTATTTTTCAGTTGGAATCATATGTATTTTGGAATATTCTTTTTTTTTTTAAGACAACATTTAAAATTTACAAAATTGTGCGCCCTCCATTTTGAGAGTTTAATTTGAATAAATAATGAATGCAGTGTATAGTTATTTGTCATAAAGTACACTAGAATTGAATGTAATCTTTACCAAGTCAATGTGTTTCATACTTTGTAACCGGAGGCAGGGGTCCTTGTGCTAACATCAATTCAAGCATTTCTTTTTCTGCAAATAGCACAGCAGAAACTGGTGCCTTTAGAGAAGAGCAGCTGTTCAGTAGCAAAAAGCCTTGTGCTAGTTATAAGTTGACATGCTAATGAGTGACAGGCTCCATTAGTTTTGCAGGCTTCGAGAAATAAGACCTCATGACATGCCTTTGCACCACCGCACTGTAAAGTAGCTTCCAAAGCAATAAGTATATTTGCAAGTTTATTTCATCCTGTACATAATTCCCCATCCTGCAATATATTAATATAGATCATATATAGCTGGTTATGGTACCTCTGTGATTGGAACTTGGTATTTTCCAGTGCTTCACTTTTATACTGTTGATTTTCTTTGGTTATATTTTATTTATGATGCATATTGTGCTTTGTCTTACTTACTTATTTTATGTACTGTCTCTCTTTATTTTTTTCTCAGAATAGTCCTCAGTGCCTTTTTTCCTACAATGATTCTTGTGACTTCTTTTCCTTAACTTACACTCCACTGGGGCCTTAGACTACACCTTTAATGTTGTAGCTAACCAATTATGTATGTGAGTTACTAATAAATGTGAGACATAAGGGTCTATTCAGTATGCAATGATCCATTCAAATTGGATTTGGATCGGGCATAATAGCCAAATCGAACAATTCCCCAACATGCAGAGGCTCTGAATCAGCTGTTTTGGCCATCTGGACACCAAAATATTGGAGGCTTGAATTGGGACAATTTGGGCATTGAAACCATAGGTTTTTTCTTATTCGGCTACCCAATATGCAACGATAACTCCCCAATACAATTTCGGATTCGGTGATGATAGCCGCATTTCGGACATTTCATTTTGCCACATCTGATCTGAGAAATTGAATAAAACTTGTCCCCCATGATTAGGAACCCAAGCAGGGTTATATATTTTTTAAATTAATTCATTTGGGATGATTTTGGCTAGTTCCATGATAGCCAAATTCCTTCAGAAATCAGTCTCTATCATTGCCATAGTCTGTGGGGATGATGAAGGTACTTTTCGATTCAGGCTTGTTTTCGGGTGCTTTTGGTTTCTGTAGCTATAGGCGTGTAATTGGCTTTGATGTCCTAATTGTTGACCTATTCAGAGGCACATTGGGGCATTTTTTGTATCTTTATGCTTTATTTGCTTTTGTTTTTGATAAATATAAAAAGACATACATAGACATACATTAAAACATTAAATCCAGACTGTACCAATCATCCATAGACAATATAACAGATTTAAATCTTCAATGGCATTACATTTATATACACACCAAAAAAAAGAAAATAAGAAAAAAAACAAGAACAAACCAAAAAAAAATAAACAAAACAAAACAAAAAATTAGAGTGGGAGGGGGAGGGATCCTCTTGGGGAGGGCAGACTCGTCAATAGCGCTGTTATTTCTTTCCCATTCAGATATCGCTTTCTGGCCCTAAATCTCCTGTATTTTATTAATCCATCTATTCCAGTTTTCTTTCTGGCCCCCCATGATGTTGAATTGAAAGGCAATTCCTTCCTCCATCTTGAGTTGTATTAATAACTGATTAATTAATTGATTCCCTACATGGAATCACATTGGGGCATATTGGGTAGCATTCAGTTCCCGATATATCCCTAATGTGCTCAGAATCAGTGCAGCACTTATTGTGTAAACCCTATAGTAGTTAGTTACACGTGGTTCCTGCTATTAAGCCTGAAACAATTGCATATAAATTGGTATCCGCAGAAGGTGTGTAACACTCTGGTATTTATTTGCTGGATCACATGTAATTTGGGAGTTATTCTTTCATCCTTAATATACAATATTATAGAAAATGAACTATACTGGAAAAGAAAATGATGAAGCTAATGTCTAATGTTTACTAGTATACTCTTTAACCCTTTAAGGACCAGGGATTTTCCTGGGCCAAGGACCAGAGCGTTTTTCAATTTTTAATACGCGGTTTTTGAAACATAAATTTCCTCTCTCTCATTTAACGTACCCATACAAGTTATATGTTGTTTTTTAGAGGACAGTTAGAGCTTTCTTTTGATACCCTATACATAAAAATGATTTACATTTTAGTATTAAAAAATACATATAAAAGAGGAAATTTTTGAGGAAAAAAAAGTTTTTCCCCATTATTTTCCCAATAATAAGCTACATAACTAGTGCAACACTAACCCACTTATCCCCCCTAATTAACTAACTAATAAAAAAGAAAAATATTGGTTCCCAAACCCCCCATAACAAAAAAGACAGAAAAAAACTCTGAAGAGTGCGATGTCAGATCAGTAAAAATCATGCAACAGGCATGCAGGGGTTAAATTTTATTAAATAAATATATTAAAATTACCTTTATTTATTCAAAAAAACTTTATAAATTGTAAAAATAAAAAAATCTGTTAAAAAAAAAACTAAATGAGGGCCATAAAGTGGAAGGAAACTGATCACAGTTAAAAACTGTGATCAGCAATGAAAGGGTTAATTTTTTTTTTTTTTTTTTAACCTATGTGTGTATAATTAATTTATTTTTACTTACAGGTCACTCTCTGTGCTTCACTATAAGAATGTGAAGCACAGGGAGTGAATTAGAGGCAAAGTCAGTGTGTGAACACACTGACTTTGCCATCTAATTTGCATGTTATCGCGGTGATGACTCAATCACCGCGATCACATGCCCGGAAACTGACCGATCGAGTCCAGGAGCTTTGCCTCGGGTGCGAGGCTTAGTCCTGGACCCGTTGCAGACTGGCTGCCGGTGCCCACGGAGCGCACCGCCGGCTAGACTGCATGACGAGTTAACTCGTCATAAGGTCGCTAACGCTGCGGCTCTTATGACGAGTTAACTCGTCATAAGGACGGGAAGGGGTTAAATTATGCAGTAGATTTAAGAAAGACGTTTATTTAATAAAATGGTGGCCATTTGGATAATCTAACACGTCAGTGAGTTGTATGTGGTATCTGCATTGGCAAAGAAACTGGTACATATGTCAGTTGCACCATATAAAATACTTTACAAACATAGTAGATTTTAAGCTTCCTCAAACAAATGTATACAATATGTGCGTAAACTAAAAGTATTAGTAGGCATAGGATTCCATTCAAACAACCTTTGAGTAAGAGGAGTGAAAGGATGACAGACATACATTTTGAACAATCTTAGGCATTGCTGGTGAGGCTGGATATTCCAAGGCACACTAAACAAGATGTTCACATCTATTTTATCCCTCTTACTCAAAGGGAGACTCACTCTGATAGTAAGGGATGCTTAGGTGAGATAAACAGCACTCAATATATTTTTTATATAATATGAATTTAGGAATATGCAGCAATAACTGAAACCAAATAACAAAAAAAAAATTAAAATTAGGTATGTGTTTAGAAATGGATTAACAAAGCTAAAGTGCTTATCATAGTACCAATAAAGATTTCAAATTAGTGTTGCATATGCAATTCATTGTGTGTGCAGGTGGCTGAGGATTTGTATGGCAGGGCAGGGATATGATTCTGACTTAATTTTCTTGTGGTTAAAAAAATCAAATAGCTGAATATCATTTATCAATCACAATAATGCAAGCAGGAGGTTACAACATTTCTTCCAACTATTTAAAATTGTTATCTTACATTTAATATAATAGGAGGAAATTTATCAAGGGAGCAACAATACAGTTCAATATTTAAATAATTTATTTCTTGAGGGAAAAAAAGCAGGCCAAATGCTCACTATGGAACACTGCGAAACCTAGCTAAGAGCTGCTAGTGGTCTGACATGTTGCTCTTTTAAAAGAAAATACAACTTGTCTTAAATTTTGACTATTTTTTCGTAGCAAGACTTGGACCGCTCCCTGCATATTTTTGTGTTCTTGCAAATGAAAAAAGCTTTTTTCATTGAGCTATACGGAATGTGCATTTTATTATGTGAACATGTGCTTTTATCTTACTTTGTCCGTCATAAAGGATACTCCTTTGGATTGTGCCCTGTACAAATTGTTATGCTAAGTCACCACTTAGCAGGAAGTGGGTTTATGCAAGACCTAGAGAAAATAATTGACCAAAATAATAATACAGCTCTAGTCATTAGACAAACATAAAAAACTGAACTTCTGGAAGGAATAAACTTTTCTTTTATCAATGGCTCTTATTCTTAGGGAAATTGTTGTTGGAACACTTGTTACTGACTTAATTTGTCAAAAAAGATATGTACTGTATGTCTCCACCCCACCTCCTTTTTCCCAATGTACACTTCCATTGTACCCTGTGCTAGTATGTCAAGCTCCTGGGAAGGTTCAAATTTGTGAGATGGTTAATGTACCATCTGTACAGTCTTTCAGTCCTCAGGGTTGCAAGTTTGATGCACAGCAGAGAGTACTTAGTCTTTCATCCTTCTGAGGTTGAGAAAAGAGGCACAGTTTAGTAAATAAAATTATTTTCTGGTGCTATACCCTAACCCCAACAAAACCCCCCCTTGTGCCAGGGGCTGGCAAAATGTCCCTTGCATAATAAATAAAAATCATAAATACTTATTAATTCCTACCTACCCATATTGCCACTACCTTGGCAAAATGGGGGATGATCAAAAATGCCCCAAATAAAAAAAAACTGTCCACCCCCTGGTACACAAAGGGTACCTGTAGAGAAAAATATATCTGTAGCCAGGTTTCAGCAATGATGCCCCGTGAATAATCAGCTTCCAGGCCATGAAAAGGGGCCATCCATAAAAAAATAAAATAAATGAAAACAATCCTCTTGTATCTTGTAACAAACGCTTAGCACCCACAAAAAAGCACACTCCTATCTCTTTTCTGTCTGCTCTCAGTGAAGGGCAGACTGATAATGAAATACCAGCTGGACAAAGCTGGAATTTCAAAAGACAGTAGAAGGTGTCTGATTAGCAGACTCAGTCATACAATCAGAAGCCCCCCTGCCTCAGCCCTATTATTGGCTGGTTTTCAAACCAGCCTACTATTGACAAAGTCAACCAATCAGATGCCTCCTACTGAAATACCAGATCTCCTTTCAATGGGCAAGAAGCTGAGGAACCAGGGTATTGCAGCTCATTGTTAGACCCTGAATACAGGTTTATTTACCCTACAGGGCACCCTTTGTATGCCAGAGAGATGGGCACAGATTTGTTTTAGATTTTGGCCATTTTTGTGTAGTTAGAGTCTCCAAGGAAAGTTTACACAAACACGATAAAACAATGTTAATAGCTCTGCCAGGTATAATGCCTTTTGACAGATAGTGTGTGAAACAAGTTCAACTGATATGCACACATAGGTATAGCAAAATAGGTACACAGGTTTGTAATTGCAGCAATGAATCATTTGAGTTAGTGTGATATTCATTGATCTAACCTTTCTCCCTAATTCCTTCATCATCCTTTTCAAAAGATGCAAGTGTAACTGAGCTGCAAAATTCAGTGACATATGAATCTCACTTTAATGCTAGGTTTGACAGGGTTTCTTTATTAAATGTTTGTACACAGTTTTATTAATATTTCTAGATAACTTTAAATTAAATAAAAAACAGACAATTTACAGCCAAATATAAATAACAGTTTGCAAATCATTTTCTGCTTTATTCTCGGTGATTACAGTATTTTCTAACCCAAATTGTCAGTAGTGAAAATATAGGCATCTAGGTGGCGCTGTTCTGCCAGAAATTCAGCAGTAGAAAAAAAGATTTGTTAGACAGAGCAAGGAAATAGACTGCTCAAGATATGGAAGATCAGCAAATTCACACTGCACAGCGTAGTAACACATCAATACTATTTGCGGGATTTTACATTGTAATTTTTGAATTATAGTTCAGATGTTCTGCGAAATATTGCTGCAAGAGGTTTGGCATAATGATTTGCACATTAACACATTTTCCTATAAATAAAAATCCATTTTCAGACTGTCTTATTTTTGCTCACTCTTATTATTCATTCTGATTTACTGCTCATACATGGTATTTCTAATTTAGTTATATAGACATAGTTTTCAGTAGACTGCGAGGAGGAAGTTCTTCTTTTTCTAGCCTGTCTCAAAAGCCCCAGTCCCATAAAGATATTGTCACATATATTCAGGGATGGTGTATACCAGTACTAAACTACTATTAGTTTTATAGTTGCATATATGGTTGCCACCCAGACAATATCTATAGAGGCAATAGCATAGCTGGTATTTTTTTCAATAAAAGGTGACAACCCTAATTATTATGCATATAATAATCAATATGCTCTTACCAGATTGGGGCATAAATCCGCACTGCAGAGAAATCTGCAGTTTGGGCAACCAATATGGCTGATTTTGGCAATGTTCATCAATTTTGGCCTGGCTTTTACCATATTCAGATCGGTGAGGTGAGAGAGGGAAATCTTATGAAGTTCGCTTAATTCTAAAGAACCAAACACTCTGAAGTTAGCCAAAATTGGTGGAAATTGACAAATTTCAGGCAATTTTACTTTCCAGATGTCAGCTGAGAATAGAACAGAAAAGTGTAGAAAAATGAAAGTTAACATATTTCAAAAGAAAAAATGTTTATATACTATTATAATATCTTAATGTGATACAATTAAATTATGATTATTTTTTATGTATTTAATTAATCTATCATGTTTTGTTAACACTTAGCTTTATTTAGCAGAAGACTTCCTATTGCTTTCTATGGGAGGACTTCAGCTATTGCTGTAATAATCGAGGTCCTCCTGAAATGGCCCCAATATAAGCCAATGCCTCCCCATACAAATCTATGGGGGAGGTCAAACGCTACCACTTAGGCAGCCAAACTCTGGAGGTGTACAGCTTCCAAGATTTTGGCATGCAAATTGGTGACAATTCGAGATCACTTTGATGGTCTCTTTGTAACCTGGATATTCATAAAGCTATTGAAGGGATTAACGTACATTTGGTGGCTGGAGTATCCCTTTAACTACAATAACCTGTACAAAGGCCATTCTAACTACAATACTGACACAATAACATGTTAAATATATTTATTTGAATAACAAATATGTATTTATTAAAAAATTGTAATGTTCTCACACATGACATAAAGGTTGCATTACTCATGCACATACTGACTGACATAGAACACTGATTGAAATAATATGCATACAGAATGATTTCCATTAATATTCTTTAGAATAGATTGCTAAAACATTTTAAATTCAACCCTAACGTATGGTTATTAGGATACCTCACATATTTACATAACAGATGTTTCATCTGTAGGAATTAGTAAGTTCTGAAAATTAAGTAAAGACACTTTGTACAAAGATATAAGAGCTGTTTTCATAAGGTGACATTAAAATATACACCTGGTAAAAGGTGATGGAAAAAAATCACTGATTTTAAATGTCTATTATCAGAGCATCATGTGTTAATTCACGCATTGCAAAAACCCAGTAATGAAGATTCTGAGATTTATTTCACACTGTTAAAAACATCAGTATGAGTGGAAAGGGCAAGTCTAACGCGTTTCGCAAGATCTTAATCATAGACATGGATGCGTAAGACTTGCTTTCCCTTCTCATATTAATGTTTTTAACAATATGAAATAAAGCTTGGATTTCTTCAGTACTGGATTTTTGCAAGGTGTGCTATTAAAACATATATGCTTTGAGAATTTTCAAAGGCATGGAAAGCTGTGAAGCTGCACATGCTATTTGGTTGTGTTGCAGTGAGAGCAATTATTTAAAAGTGCTTTCAGATACTTACCCCAGTCTATGAATATCTTAACTATTTGCCAATTGATGGAAACAGAATGTTGAATGTTACTGACTTGTAATGCTTTGAACCACTGAATCCTGTAACTAACTTCAAATTAGTTTAATCATGGTCTATTCAATAAACAGTGAACTGACAACTGAATTTCTAAAGCTAACATTAATAGTTGAGTTAGAAATATTAGCAAGTTGGAAAATGTTTCCAATTCAGCAGATAGTACTGGATTTTTGCTATTTAGTTTTCACTTTCTTGTTCAGTGACAAGTCCTACAGTGTCTTTCTTATGGAAACAAACAATAAATAAATAACATAAAAAGTACTGCATTCATATTTCTATCTGTTTATACAATCAACTACTGCTCGACTATGTAAGCAAATAGCTATGGCTGAACATAAGCCACATGCAGTTACAACCTTGCATGGCACATTTTTTATTATATCCTACAATTCTTTATTCATGTGTTCTTGTATGTGGATTTTGTGGTGCACATACAGAAGAAACAAGATAAAAGATAGCACTGATAAACATATGCAAATGTAATAAGAGGTGTGCTGCTTAAGTGATCAAATATTATTTATGATACAGTTGAATAGCAGCAGACAACCACACAATTATACTGTTTGTCTTCCTAAAGAGTTAGATTTCCTCAGCTACTGCTCTGGTTTTCCATTGTGTTTGTATCTGGACTAATTACTGGCTACTGAACTGGAATGTTTATTGGACTGTGTCATCAACAAAGTCTGGTGCGCCTCTGTCCATACTGAGGGACTTAACCGAAGGAGGGAGTGCTCCTTAAGGTCCCTGTTAGACTGTCCTCTGTGTTGAGGCAGGTATAGTCCATATCAGCAATAATACTTATTGATTATTGTCCTTATAGACACTATGACGCTTTTTACTTATATTTTGTTGTAATCTGCTTTTGCTATTATAGTGTGCCAGGTATCCTTACATTCGCATGATTTTTTTTTATTCTGCTTTTCACTGATGGTTTTTTCCCCAGCATCAGATCTTTTACCATTTACTGTGGATGTCTTTAGAGTGTGAATTATTAGAACATCTGTTTGGTATCTGCTGTTTCTCTGCATGTTTTTCTCTTTCACTGCTGCTTCCATCAAGTTCCTAACTTCCCTTTATCACTCATGTTGGTGTATTTACTGCCTCAGTATTGCATGTCTGCCACACTCCATTTACAATGAAATGCAATCTGCTTGTTACACGACCAACACCTTCTTTGCTTTCTAAGATGCAGATTACACAGCTATAGAACAATAAACAAAATTAAGCAAGCCAAACTATCTTGTTGTATTTCTACTATATGTTGGTGAACTAAGAACTCTGGACTGTTTTATTGCCTTTGTAATAAAGTTAAATACAATAAATTGCATTGCAACATGTACACATTTTAATAAAAATAAAAAATATATGTGCCTGAAATGTATTTACTGTCTAAAATATTAGTTTATGGACTGTATAGGGTTTACTCAAGAGAAAATTGACATAGGAATTTCAAACTATTGCCCAATATAGCCGAGTTAGAAATATTCTCCCATCTCAATTTCGTGCAATTCTCTCTTTATTGAGTAGATCCTTAAATATAATTGCATGGAAATGCACTTTGTGTAGGTGGTACAATGCTATACATGAGCCGAATAACTGTAAAATATTAATACCATCAGTGGTGACCTTTCCAAGTTGTAAATGGGGAGGGGGTGTGAGTCATAGGTAACAAGAATCTTTTTCTTTTGAATCTTCCCCTTTTGAGAGGAAATGGAAAATCCTACTGTAAAAGTGTTTAAAAATGCATCGTTTCCAATTCACCGTGGTATATACAAATACGTAATATACTGGGAAAAGTAAAACAATCATTAATAAGTAGTGCTGAGGGACCTTCTGGAGTATCAAAGAAATTTGACAAATTCATATTTGGGTTTTAAAGTCAAAATGAAGTTCATAAAAACTGAGAGGTTACGTGCAATATAAAATGTATGTTATCAGACTCATTGTAGAGATGTGGAACAATCATAAACAAAGTAATACAATTCTGTAAGAAGCAAAATTATATATCTGTTTAAGCCATTGCCTATTTAAAATGGCACTGTTTTTTATGAGGAAAATGAATTAACTATGATCATGTTTATTATTTATTGTATTTTACTTTGAATGATGTATTAAATAATTTAAGATATTGCTGTGTGTATGCAGTTGAATATTTATGTAACTCAATAAATTAGTGACAGGTAAAAGAAGAAAACAGTGGTGGATAGATGGTGGAACCTCACCCTGTTAAGGATAGTAGGCGGTAATGAGAGATGGGGATAAGCAGAAATCGCATGTAGAGCCATCGAACAAGATCACAAGGTTATCTAGAGCAAAATGTATTGAAGGAAAAAATAAAACATGCTCACATTAAAGATTTGATTCAACTTGATTCACACAGTAATATCATAATGAATACAGTCTTTAAATTAAACCTGGCAATGTTTTTCTTGCAACTGAATTGACAACACATTCCTTCTGCCAGCAATTCTCAATCTCCCAATGACATGCATCTGATCTACATAAGTGTTTCAGCTGTTATGATCCTTTGAGGAAACACCCAGTTGAGAAAATGCAAATGTGATCACATTTAAAAGCTGAAGTGATTTGCCTCGATTCAGACCTGTGCTAGCATAATAAATATAGTCCTTATAGAGCACCAGGCCAAGCCCACAACTGATGAAACATATCAGGTGTGATGCAGACATATAAATCTATCTTTTGAACAACAGTAACAAGAATTTAAACAGTGCACAGCTACAAGTCCAATTAGATGCAGTGTACATGTTTTTAATCACAAATGTTGCTGTTACCTTTTAATAACTTTTGCAGTAATAGCATAGATATAGCGTAGGTAACGGACTGCACAAAACACTTTAAGGGCTGTCATGATGACACCTGACACTCAAGCCTTTTAAAAATGCACAATTACTATTGATCCAGTGAACATGATTATAGTCAGCCTGTCCTGCTAAAATCTGTTGATGACTTTTGTAGCTAATGAACTTAGAAATGAACTTTAATATGTTAATGGGTTTAACATATTAATACATAGAAATGGTACGGTGAATCCCATTTGGTCAAAGCCACACTTGAATGTCATGAATTAGAACCTTCACAAACCTTTACAGAAAATTCCAGTACTTACAAGCTTACAGAAAACTGGCTCTTCATTCACATGAATACAGAAATGTATTTTTCAGTCTACACAAACATTTAAAGGCCTACCCAATATAGACCAATCTGGCCTGAAATAAGGTTATTACAATGTTAGTAGCTGGATTGTCCAAAATTCAGATACTCAATATAATTGATTTCTGCAAAATTCTGGCTATATTCAGCTCAGGGAAGAAGTGCCAAAATTCCCAGAAATTGACCCAAAACTGTCTTGAACAGATGAATTTTGGGCATTAATAAATGGCAATTTGAAATGAAAAAAAAAACAAACAAAAAAACAGGGCTGCTCTATCCTGAAGCCTTGTAATGGGGATGTACTGTCCTGAAGTCCTGTAACGGGATGCCCTGTCTGAGCCCCATTAGGGGAGTCCTGTCCTGAGCACAGTTATGGAAGTCCTGTCCTGAGCCCTGTCTTGAGCACTGTTAGGATGTTATCCTAAGCCCTGTTAGAGGGTCCCCCTCTCCTGAACCCTTTTAAAGGGTGTTGTTGTTCTGTGCTTCTTTTTCTTTTATTCTCTTACTCCAATTCATTTTTGTTTTCCCTGCTGCCTGTTATTCTGCTCTGTTCCATTCTGAGATTTATTTGTTTACTCTTTATTTTGTTTCTCTGTTCCTCTATTCAAATGTTGTCCCACTCGTTCAGTTTACTACAAGCTTTCAGTCTGTGCAGTCCTGCTACGAGTATGTTTTATGTCCTGTGTGTCTGTTTAGTTAATTGATATAGTTTCAGTTATTAGTTTAAGTGTTAGGGACTTGCCTAATGACAGTTACTTTGATGCTGGTTGGCAAGCTTATCATTTTATGGCCATCAGGTGTAAGTAAACCAAATTAGAAGTCTCCAAATTCCAGCCATACCATTACCTGGGATGTAAAAAGATAAGGCATTTAAAACATTTTATTTGATTTATTTATGGGACCATGAGCCCATTTTTAATATATGTGGGGCCAGCAGGGATCCTGTCATGGGGACCATTTTTTATTATATATGGGGGCAGCAGGGCAGCCTGCTTGCCTTAAGGGGCCTAATATTCATTATTGAGCAAGCGGGGAAACCTGCAGGACCAAATGAGCCATTGTTAGTTATGTGGGGCCCACTGGCCCCAAGGGGCCAAATATTGTTATATGGGGCCAGTGGGCACTTTTCATTATTTTTAGTTATTTTATAAAAAAAAATTTATGCAACAGAGGAAAATCTCCCAAAATGAGTCTTGATCCTCCCCATAGAAGTCTAGAAATCTATGAAGAGGATAGAGACTCATGTTGGGAGGAATTTGGCTATTGTGAAAAGCAAGTCTATGGGGAGCATAGATGCTACTATTTAGGGTAAGCTACACTGGCTGATTTTCATGCCAATTAAAGATCACCTCGCTGCTCTGTGAGTAGCCCAAAATCAGGGCTGTTTGATCACTTAGTGATCTGAAGTGTTACAAAACTCAGAGCTCTGATTTTCCTTGATAAACCTTTAAATTATGTTTTTTTAGTCCTACATGTGCCATTTTAAACCATTTTAGCTTTCGGTTATAGTATTTGTTTATTATATTTGCTTTAAGACTTAAAAAACCCAAACACATAATCTTAATGAGAAAACAAAATAATAACAAAAACATTTGCAGTATTGTCTTTGCAGTCTTGGGTTAATGTAGAAAGTGAGGGCGCATTAGCAAGGATTGAGACTTCTTACATATAACAGTTTATCAACATGATGTTAACAAAGTAAGTGGTAACAGCTATGAAAACAACATCTAACAGTCTCATATTGGTGTCAGAATTTTTACTTTCTAACCCTTTATTAAATCTTTTGTTTTTAATTTTATGTATTTATGTGACCTGAATAATACATGAAAGAATTCCTCTGAGTGTGCAATATTGTGTTGCCTATAATGTTATTCATTAATCCATACGGCACAAACAGTGGGAACTGGTCGATATAGTTAAAGGATAATTAGCAATTGATCAGCACCTGTGAAGTCAAATGAAAAGTCACATTTCTTTTTCCAAATGGCTTGAGTTGTTGGATTGCTAAAAGACAAGAAGCTATTTTTTTTAGCTTTGATCTTATTCCTGTCTACTGTATCAGTTTCTTTTTTTTAAATCTCAGTACCATGTAATTGCCTCATTTCAGTACATTAACTATGTATGTGTCCTATGTTTTTCTGGGCCTGCTTTTTTATCCCTTGAACTTTAAATGGTTTATTGTTAATTTTCTGGTTATGTGCATATAAATTATATATAAGTTATGGTTTACTTTGTTGAGACTAAGACCTTTTTTTTTGTACAGTGTTTTGGATGTCTGACCTTCAGATTTCAAAATTTATACATAAAATTAAAATGCATAAATAATGTTTTAGAGTGCATTTGCTATTCTTGTCTTTGCAAAATCAAGTTTGAAAGTCTGGAGCTGCTCCTGAGGGGAATGGAGAATATGCTGCCATCAACATTAGGCCATTTGGCAAAATAACTCAGAAGGAAAATAGAAGATAGCAGATATGTGCATAGGGGAAGCAGGAGGGCATAAAATAAGTAGGGAACATATTGAATCAAAGATTATATACAGACAGCAATTCTGCTCGGCTTCCCATGCTTAATGCAGGCAAGAAGGGGGGGGGGGGGGGAGAGACAACAGGGGGTGAGAGAAGGACAGAACAGGGGGTGAGAGAAGGACAGAACAGGGGGTGAGAGGCAGATCAGGGGGAGGGGGGAGAGAATGGCAGAACAGGGGGTGAGAGAAGGACAGAACAGGGGGTGAGAGGCAGATCAGGGGGAGAGAGAGGCAGAACAGGGGGTGAGAGAAGGACAGAACAGGGGGTGAGAGGCAGAACAGGGGGAGGGGGGAGAGAGGCAGAACAGGGGGTGAGAGAAGGACAGAACAGGGGGTGAGAGGCAGAACAGGGGGAGGGGGGAGAGAGAGGCAGAACAGGGGGTGAGAGAGACAGAACAGGGGGAGGGGAGAGAGAGACAGAACAGGGGGAGGGGAGAAAGAGAGACAGAACAGGGGGTGAGAGAAGGACAGAACAGGGGGTGAGAGGCAGAACAGGGGGAGGGGGGAGAGAGAGGCAGAACAGGGGATGAGAGAAGGACAGAACAGGGGGTGAGAGGCAGAACAGGGGGAGGGGGGAGAGAGAGGCAGAACAGGGGGTGAGAGAAGGACAGAACAGGGGGTGAGAGGCAGAACAGGGGGAGGGGGGAGAGAGAGGCAGAACAGGGGGTGAGAGAAGGACAGGACAGGGGGTGAGAGGCAGAACAGGGGGAGTGGAGAGAGAGAGGCAGAACAGGGGGTGAGAGAAGGACAGAACAGGGGGTGAGAGGCAGAACAGGGGGAGGGGGGAGAGAGAGGCAGAACAGGGGGTGAGAGAGACAGAACAGGGGGAGGGGAGAGAGAGACAGAACAGGGGGAGGGGAGAAAGAGAGACAGAACAAGGGGAGGGGAGAGAGAGAGACAGAACAGGGGAAAGGGGGGGAGAGAGAGAGAGAGACAGAACAGAGGGAGAGAGAGAGAGACAGAACAGGTGCAGGGGGGATAGAGAAACAGAACAAGCGAGGGGGAAGAGAGAGAGACAGGAGGTGGGAGAGAGACAGAACAGGTGGAGGGGGAAGAAGGAAGAGGCAAGGAAGAGGAAAGGGACACATACTGTGAGGAGAGTTTATACTGGATGAAGACCAAAAATGCAGGATGGTACAATACAGATATATTTATTGACAGGGGTTAAATGCAGGAACTTGCAGCAGTTGTAATCCACACTGACAGGGGTTAAATGCAGGAACTTGCAGCAGTTGTAATCCACACTGACAGGGGTTAAATGCAGGAACTTGCAGCAGTTGTAATCCACACTGATAATAAGCAAAACGATAACAGTCCAAGATCAGGGGCAATAGAGAGGTAGCAAAACGAGAGACAAGCCGAGGTCAGGTTACCAGAGAATCAGAATGACGAGAAACAGTCCAGGTATCAATTGGCACAGGCAGGCAGAAGGGTAGTCAGGAAATCCAGGTTCAGTAACAATCAAATATAAGGAAACGCTAGGCTATCGAATACACGAGAATCACCAAGCACTGTTTGCTTAGTGATTCTGGCTTTTAAATCTTCCGCGCCTCGCGGGTATGCGACGTGCGTGACGTCATCGGGCGCGCGCCTCCATGGAGACAGATCACGTGATGACGTGGACGCGCTGGCAAGCGCGTGTGACGGATCTCGGCTGGGAGAGAGGTTGTACTCAGGGGAGCTGCTGCGGGGAAGAACCTGACAGTTCCCCCTCCCAAAGCGAGACCTCGGGCTCGCCACTGGCCAGGACGATTGGGATGACGATCATGAAAGGCATGGACCAACTCATCAGCGTGAACAAGTACAGCCGGTTCCCAAGATCTGTCGCTCTCCCCATATCCTTTCCAGTGTATGAGGTATTGAAGCCGACCACGATGAAGGCGAGAATCAAGCACCTCTTCCACTTCATACTCCTCCATACCATCGACCAAAACCGGATCTGGGGGAGACCCCCGTCTCCCTGGAAACAGGTTAGCCACCCACGGTTTGAGCAAGGAGACGTGAAACACCGGGTGGATCCTCATAGATGCAGGTAAGCGTAGTCTCATGACCAGAGGAGATATAACCTCGATGATGGGGAAAGGACCAAGGAATCGAGGACCCAGTTTCTTCGTGGGACAGGAGAGTTTTAGGTGTTTAGTGGATAGCCACACCTTGTCGCCCGGCTTGTACACAGGAGCATCCGAACGATGTCTGTCTGCGAAGGCTTTGTATCGTTGTTGAGAGTGGAGAAGAGTATCACGGAGTAAGGCAAATGTGCGGGTGATATTACGTATATGAACAGAAGCGGAGGGAACGGTGCTTGGGATAGGGGACCCAGGGAGCATTGAAGGGTGAAAGCCATAGTTGAGAAAAAATGGGGACTTTCCCGTTGAGCTGTGGATATGATTGTTATAAGCGAATTCCGCCAGCGGCAAATACTTGCTCCAGTCATCTTGAAGATGCGTGGTGAAGCAGCGTAGGTATTGTTCCAGAGTTTGATTGGTGCGCTCCGTCTGACCGTTACTTTGGGGATGAAAAGCCGTAGTGAGAGAACGATGGATATGTAATTCCGTACAGAAAACCCTCCAGAAATGAGAGGTGAATTGAGTCCCCCGGTCCGACACCAAGTTTTCGGGTAGACCATGCAATCTAAAAACTTCTCTTATGAAGAGGTCCGCAGTTTCTGTAGCCGAGGGTAGGTGAGTATACGGGATGAAGTGTGCCATTTTGGTAAAGCGATCCACAGCGACCATCAGTGTATTGTATCGTTGGGACCGGGGTAGATCTGTAATGAAGTCCACGGAGACATCACTCCAGGGTCTAGCGGGTATCGGCAAAGGTTGAAGAAGACCTGAGGGTTTTTGGTGTCTTTCTTTCGCACGGGCGCAAGTATCACAGGAAGCAACAAATCTCGTGACATCCTCTTGTAGGTCAGGCCACCAAAAAGTTCTGGTAATGAGATCTTTGGTCTGTCGGACACAGCCGTGCCCCGCTGTAGGGGAATCATGAAAGTATTGGAGGACTTGTAAACGGACCTCAGGGGGAACGTATGCTTTGTCTTGGTAAAAATATAGTCCTTGACGGTGTGTCAATTGGTCAGGATGGGGTACCCTAGGGGTCGAAGGATGATTACGGAGAGCCTCCCAAATTGTTTGTGTGGCGTTCAAGAAGTGTTCAGATTGAAGTATGGTACTCGATCTCTCCCCTTGAGGCTCTTCGGGTTCAGTCATACGTGATAAAGCATCAGCTTTCAAATTACGGGATCCTGGACGATACGTGATATGGAGGTTGAAGCGTGTGAAGAAGAGTGCCCATCTGGCTTGTCTAGGTTGTAGTCTCCTAGCGGTACGTAGATACTCCAGGTTTTTGTCGTCCGTAAAGACGGTTACAGGAAAAAGAGCACCTCCAATAGGTGTCTCCACTCCTCCAATGCAAGTTTTATCGCCAGTAGTTCTCTCTCACCTATATTGTAGTTTCTCTCTGCCGGTGACAGAGTCCTGGAGAAGAAGGCCACAGGGTGTAATTTTCCATCCTCCTTGTGCCTCTGGGAAAGGATCGCACCAACTGCTGAATTGGATGCGTCCACCTCAAGTGTAAAGGCGCCGGAAGGATCTGGAAGGATTAGAATAGGAGCTGTGGTAAAACAAGTCTTCAGAGTATTGAAAGCCTCCTGTGCTGTTTTAGTCCAGAAAAACAATCGGTTCTTGGAAGTCAAGGCGGTAATAGGTTGTATGACCTTAGAAAAGTTTCTGATGAATTTCCTATAAAAATTTGCGAAACCCACAAACCTCTGTACACTCTTCTTATCAGAGGGTGTAGGCCAGTCTCGTATTGCAGTAATCTTCTTGGGGTCCATATGGATGTTATTTGGAGACAAAATGAAACCCAGGAACTCCACTGATTTACTCTCAAATTCACATTTCTCCAGTTTAGCGGATAGCTGATGTTGTCTCAGGCAGGTGAGAACTGTATGTACGTGTTGTCTGTGTGTCTCTAATGATGGGGATTAGATGAGAATATCATCAAGGTAGATGATCACAAAGTGGTCCAGAATATCTCGAAAGATGTCATTGACAAAATGCTGAAAGGTAGCTGGTGCGTTGCAAAGTCCAAATGGCATAACTTTGTACTCAAAATGTCCATAACGTGATCTGAAGGCCATTTTCCACTCATCCCCCTTCCTGATACGCACTAGGTTATACGCTCCTCGCAGATCGATTTTCGTGAAGAATTGTGCTGTGCGGAGATGATCCAATAATTCCGAAATGAGGGGTAGTGGGTAACGATTCTTCGTAGTAATATTATTAAGCTCTCTGTAATCTATACAGGGGCGCAATCCACAATCCTTCTTTTTGACAAAGAAAATACCCGCACCCGCAGGAGAGGTGGAGGGTCTTATAAAACCTTTGGCTAGGTTGTCTTCTATATAGTCTTTCAGTGCAGTGAGTTCGGGTTCAGCGAGGGGGTAGATTCTTCCAAAAGGAATGGGTGCTCCTGGAAGAAGATCAATTGGGCAGTCATAATTCCGGTGAGGAGGGAGTGAGTCTGCCTTCTTTTTCTCAAACACATCCTGAAATTGAGAGTAGGCTGAAGGTAGAGTAGGGAGTGATTTTGACTCAGAAGTAAAACACGCAATGTTTTTAAACAGGCACTTGTTGATGCAAAGATTAGAGGTAAATGTAAGTATGCCGGATCCCCAGTTGATGATGGGATTGTGTAACCGAAGCCATGGAAGTCCCAGTATGATAGAGAATATAGGCGCTGGTACGATGTCGAATTGAATGATCTCCTTATGTCCTTCACCAATCATCATGACCAGAGGGATGGTTTCGTGTGTAATGGGACCAGTTTTCAAAGGACTCCCATCTACCAGTTGGATGTGCATGGGTGATTTCTTCTTACGGGTAGGAATTGCGATGGCCTTGACCAGATCAGTGTCGATGAAGCAACCGCTGGCTCCGGAATCCACCATCGCCATCATGGGAATAGGACCTTTAGTCCACTGTAAGGAAAGAGGAATGGAAAGATGAGGGGTCTTGTCTGTAGCTGATACCGTATTATTCTCATGAGAGGAGGAAGTTGTCTTACCATCTGTGAGTCGTTTACGGGCACGGCATTCCTTGTACATATGTCCTGGTTTACCGCAGTACAGACAGAGATTCAGGTTTCTACGTCTGGTCTTCTCTTCTGTAGAGAGGGGACCTCGGACTAGTCCAATCTGCATAGGCTCCTCTGTGTTTTGGGGGATTGGGGTTCTGGACTCGTATAGTGGTGGGCTGTAAGATGATTCCGCAGAGTTAGGGGTGTTGGACCGTTCTGCTCTTCGTTCGCGTAGTCTGCGGTCTATCTGGGTGACTAAACGGGTAAGGTCATCCAAGGAGGAAGGTATGCCAACACGAGCTAATTCGTCCTTAAGACCATCGGATAGTCCCAGACGGAACTGGTCTAGGAGTGCCGATTCGTTCCAAGTGGTCTCTAATGCAAGTCTGCGGAATTCAGTTATAAATTCCTCCACCGGTCGACGGCCTTGTCTTAGAGCACGAATGGCATTAGTAGCTGAAGTGACTCTGAAGGGATCTTCGTATAAAGAGTCTAATGCTTGTCGGAAAGAACCCCAAGTGTCAAGGACCGGACTGTTGGTGTGGAGGAGATGGTGAGCCCATAGTTGTGGTTCGTCCAGGAGAAGCGAGATTACTGTATGTACCCTCACATAGTCAGAGGCATACGTACGAGGACGAAGGTTAAACAGGATCTGGCAAGAAGTGATGAAAGTACGATACTTCTGTCTATCGCCGGTGAATTTCTCTGGTAAGACAACTTGTGGTTCAGATGCGATAGCCCCTTCCAGAAAAATAGGGGTTGGAGGAGGTGCATGCGCCGCCACTGCGGGTTCAGGGGCATTACCTTGTAGGTGTTGTATCTGTTGTTGTAGGTTTGCTTGTCCTGTCTGTAGGTCTTGTACTGACTGGTTGAGAGTGACTAATTGTTGAGTGAGAGCAGCAATAGCGTCGGTTAGTCCCGCGGTCTCCATGATGGGGCTTGGTGATTATGTGAGGAGAGTTTATACTGGATGAAGACCAAAAATGCAGGATGGTACAATACAGATATATTTATTGACAGGGGTTAAATGCAGGAACTTGCAGCAGTTGTAATCCACACTGACAGGGGTTAAATGCAGGAACTTGCAGCAGTTGTAATCCACACTGACAGGGGTTAAATGCAGGAACTTGCAGCAGTTGTAATCCACACTGATAATAAGTAAAACGATAACAGTCCAAGATCAGGGGCAATAGAGAGGTAGCAAAACGAGAGACAAGCCGAGGTCAGGTTACCAGAGAATCAGAATGACGAGAAACAGTCCAGGTATCAAGGGGCACAGGCAGGCAGAAGGGTAGTCAGGAAATCCAGGTTCAGTAACAATCAAATATAAGGAAACGCTAGGCTATCGAATACACGAGAATCACCAAGCACTGTTTGCTTAGTGATTCTGGCTTTTAAATCTTCCGCGCCTCGCGGGTATGCGACGTGCGTGACGTCATCGGGCGCGCGCCTCCATGGAGACAGATCACGTGATGACGTGGACGCGCTGGCAAGCGCGTGTGACGGATCTCGGCTGGGAGAGAGGTTGTAATCAGGGGAGCTGCTGCGGGGAAGAACCTGACACATACATAGTGGGGTAAAAGACGGGGGGGGGGGGGCGCCATGGGGGAAGCCTGCACAGGGCGCCGGAACACTTAAGGCCGGCCCTGTTTGGATATATAGATGTATGCATAGAAAACATATATTGGAAGGAGCAGCTTTACCAAACTAATTTATACAATAATTAATAAGATACCTTCCTCTAGGTTAAAAGTAATCCTGACATTTCTTGAAAAGTACACAAAGGTCTCTCCTATGTTGTGTACCTGAGGTGTATATTTGTACTACATACTATACAAAAAACCTACCTCATCATATAGCATTGATATATTTGTTGGAGTCCTCCAGCACTGAGGGATGGTATAAAATGAGAAGTGCTTCCTATACCAGAGATCGTCCGTCAGTGATATGGGATAAACAAAGTGGGCAAACTTTGAATTATATAAAAAATCAAAATCTAGAAACAAACTTTAAAGATAAGGTGCAAAATAAAAAAACAAGTTAGACATAACAGATAAAATACCAACATCTGTGGATCTAAGATTTTTGGAAAGCTGGATAAAAGATCTCTCTATGACTAATGGAGGGAAAAGGGTATAGAAAGGTTTTATGACATATTGTATCGGAAAACTATTAAACCTTTTCCTATTGTAATGCAACAGTACCAACTAGAGAATTCTGATTTTTTTTGACCTATCGATGAGTTAAAAACATTTTAGATAAATACCTGAGCTCATTACTAAGTGCCACAAGTCCATTACACACATAGAACTACCAGGCAAAACATATAATTTCCTTATGGGAAGAAGATCTTAATATAAAAATTACACTTCAACAATGTTGGGAAGCCCATCAAGGAGTAAACCATATCTGACACTGGTAGAAACCTTTTATAAGGTCACAGATAGATGATACATGGTTCCATCAAGACTGACTAGGATATACTCACAAGTATCTAATATGTGTTGTGTTTGTGGATTTTCAGTTGGCACCTATGTCAATTCATGGTGGACATGTTACAGGGTTAAAAAAAATTGTAGCATATGGCATTTGATTTGCTGTTGGAAATAAATCATATGTGTCTAAAAAGAACTCTGGAAGTTGCCCTCCTCCAAATGAATTGGCCACAATTACAAACAGAAAACTTGTATTTAATAACACACAGTTCTTATTATTATAGCCAGAAACTGGAAAAAAGTAATGAGTTTAATCGCTCTCAATCAAAAAAGCAAATCACAAAGCAGATGAGAATTTGGAACGCTGTATGACCAAGTTGTTACTTCTAAGTTAAGATCTTGGCTGTAGAAGGCAAGCGGACAGGTGTAGGAGGCAATGAAATAAAAGTATAAGTTTTGTATGTAATTGTATAGGTTTGATATTTCATATTTAATGGGGTTTTTTTTATAATAACTTCAATAATAATATGACTGTTATTGTTGTAGTATAATATTTCATAAATAAAGAGTTTTTTTGGGTTTTTTAAAGCAGACAACCTTTTGGTTTTTGAGTGTACACTTATCACCAGTGATTTATTGGACTGTATATGAGA
The DNA here is from genome assembly GCA_036172795.1 of Pelodytes ibericus. NCBI lineage: Eukaryota > Metazoa > Chordata > Amphibia > Anura > Pelodytidae > Pelodytes > Pelodytes ibericus. The sequence continues at coordinate 127,941,641 of CM069861.1, forward strand.
GATATCTGCATTCCCCAGTCATGCACACCTCTCTCCCTGCTGGCTAAAGCTCCCACACATCTGTCGGAGTTTGAATGTCAGAATGTCATGTGACACTTGAATTTATGAATCCTGGGAACTGAGAGAAGTGTATGAGCAGGGGAAAGAACACATCACATCCTTTCTCACATGGATGAAACAGCATGGAATTTAAGGGGTGTCCCTCCTCAACCAGCCTTTAGGCCACCAGGAGGTACAGCATGGTAAGACATTCTTGGGCCCCTTACTGAAGTTCCCCCCGTTACCACTTGATGGCAGGCGTGAGTAGTACATGAACATTTACATGTAATAACTGTATCTTTGATGGATTGTAGGGCTACATTTACTATTTCTGGCCCAGTTATGGATTTCAATTATTTTTTGCTATCTTGTCATCTTTGAACATTCATATTTAAAGAACACAAACAAATAAACTGAACTACAGCACCTCTCTTCTATAGACTTCATAGATGGTATGTATACAATTCAGAAAATGGACTCTAACGATGGGATTTTAATAACAGAGTCAGTCATGATATGAAAAACCATTAAATTAATGTATCCCATGGAACCTAACAACACTTAATTAATTGTGTGAGACACCAGCATATTGAAACCAAGCATCGGAAATGTGTTATTATTCTTAAATGATTTTCCCACGACAGTTAAATTGGAAAGCTATTTAGCTCAATGATTCCAACGAAAGTAGTCTTTTTGAACAAACCAAAAACACTGTCACTAACCAAAAGTTTATTAACTAACAAATAATTCATGTTTTTATGTGTTTTGCTCCTAAATAATAACATATTTAGGAATCTATGTGAAAATTAATGATCTTTGAGTTTTGATACTAGATTACAAATTAATAAATATAAAGTTTCACTGTACAAACATAAACCACTGCACAATAGATTGCCATGTTATTTAAGACATGTTTACTCTGGTATTGATCTTGTAAGTTGGCAGTCATATTAAAACCATGTAAAGGACACAGAGGGATACTGTATCAAGATGTGACAGAATTAACTGTTTTTAAAATGCTTTGTGGCAGATTGACTACAGATTCCTGTAAATGTGTATCAGTGCCCAAAGGCATATACCGGTAATAAAAAAAAATCAACTCTACAATTCAACTCTTTTGCATTTCCCATTGATTGGAGTCATGGTCATCTGGCCATGCCAACTGAAGACCCATTTATGCAACACTGGGTGGCTGTGACATGTAGATATCAAATGCATTTATCATTTTATAATTTAGTTATTTTACAGTTATGTGTGGGAGGGGAAAATTATTCAGGTAACCTAAACTTTGCTTATACTTTGAATGTAGATAATGTAGAGAATAAAAAGAATGATGAAAATGGATCTATATATTGTGTCAGCAGAGTTGCATGCAAATGCATAAAACACAATAAACATATGTTTTAAAAGTGTCTCAGGTGTCTCCTGCTTATGACATCACCTGTGTCTTGATATGCAAAAGAGCAAATTGTCAATGGGGAATGTGTAATTTGCATATCAAGCCACAAGGTGTAACCAGAATGAAGGGGGGGAAGGAACACTGTAGTTTCAGGAAAGGATCAGTATCCTCATTTTGACTTTGGGTTGGCACCTTTTCTTAAAAAAAAAGCCATGGGTCGTGATTAGTCGTCGGCAGCAGAGCTAAAAGGAGTGGAGTCACTCAACATTATGTTTCCTCACAAGATTGACATTTAGTCTCCCTGTTATAGGTGATAAATGGCTGGAGCTCAATTATGACCTATTTAAACTGTGTATGTAACCATACATAGTTATACTTAATTCAGTTTGTGCAAAGCATTGTGTATAGGTGACAGTAATCTATATTTGACCGCTCTGTCCCAAAACAACTATGCCATATCTATCTATGCCATATGTGTCCCCACACATCTTGTCAGTGCCATATTTGCCCCCCAAAATCTTGTCAATGTCATATTGCTACCAAAGAGCTTATCAGTGCCATATTTGTTCCCAAATAGCTTGTCGGTACCATATATTTCCCCAAACAAATTGCAAGTGAGTGGAAATATTGTCTTTATTCTGTCTACAGAGTCTGTTATTCTGGTTTTACTTCTCCTTTCTATTGTTTTTGTCAGTATGTTAGCATGAGTGTATGTTAAATAAGAAAGTAATTAGGCATTGATTAAAACAGTGACAAACAAGAAACAACAGTTGGTAACTTCTATTTCAAGTTGAATTAAATCCTGTAGCTTACTGGATGAAGAGAGACAACATGTTTGTAAAAACAAGACTTGTCAAGTAGACTGATTTGTCATCCTGGAAATGCAGCTGTCTCATTATTTCTGACAATTTTCATCACATAACTACAAGTACAAAAAAGTATAATTCTCAATCTAACAAGAAGATTTGATTACTGGGATAAACAAAATGCACAATTTTTTTTTCTAAAATACTTACATAAAGTGTACAGAAATAAAACCTGTGATATATGTATCTGTAGACTACCTTAATTAAACTGACTACTCTTTCTGTAATTAATCATCATGTCCATAGCCTAGGCCTATGCTTGAACGAAGGTAGAGAGTGGCAACAAGGTAAGTGTTAAGGGCACCTCCTACTTGGTCCTCAAGCCTTAAAAATGATCTATGAATGGAAAAATGGGGACAGATTAAAGGTGTTGAGACTGATGGAAGGAGATGCTAGAAAGGAACCGTGATTGATTACAGAAGGGAAGACACATTAGCCTTTGTAAGGACCTCCTTCCTGGACCTCAAACCTGAGGGACTACTGATGGAAAAATGGGAACAGATAATAGTGAAGGCCAGCACTGGAGAAGTCATGGTTACAGTACAGTCTCATGTAAGGGGGTATCCATTGAGCCTCTAGCAACTTCTATTGCACTGCAGTTGAGAAAAACTATATTCAGTTGCCAAAAAACAGCAGTAACTATATGTATATTAGATATGCTTCCATATGTACAGTCATGGGAAAAAGAATGTATACCCAATTTGAATTACATGGTTTTACATATCAGGACATACCGTATTTGCTTGAATATAAGACGGCCCTGATTATAAGATGACTCCCCAAACTTTGGATATTCCTTTAGGAAAAAATTAAAAGCCTGAATATAAGACTACCCTATAGGAAAACAATGTAACTTGTGTATATTCACATGTAAATAGTTTTTTCCTATTTAATACAAATTATGATACCTCTGCCCCCTCCCTCCCCTAGACTTACCCAATTGATGTTGTAAATGGGGGCAGCCGGGAAGCTTCATCCTCTAGTGCTGCCCAACACTTCCATCTTCTATGACGGACTGCCAGAAGGTCATGTGACCTCCCGGCTTCAATCATAGAAGTCTGGATGGAAGTGCCGGACAACATAGGAGGATGTCTGCACGTATTGTGCAGATATCCATCGGGTGCCATAATCTCCCTGGTGGCTAGTGGGGGCACCTGGGGATTGTCTGCACGATATGTGCATACATCCTCCAGTGCTGCCCGACACTTCCATCATCTATGACGGACCGCCTGAAGGTCATGTGACCTCATGGCTTCCGTCACAGAGGTGCCGGGGAGCACCAGAGGATTTCTGCCAGCATTGCGCAGACATCCACAGGCTACTTGCGAGGGGGATCCAGGTCCCCTGCAGCTCTGTGGGGGACCTTGATCGCAGTCTTAGAGTCAGACCTCTGTTTGAGGTCTGATTATAAGATGAACACCAAATGTAAGACAAAGGGCACTTTTCAGAGCATTTGCTCTGAAAAAAACCCAGTCTTATAGTCGAGCAAATACAGTAATAACAATCATCTGTTCCTTAGCAGGTCTTAAAATTAAGTGAATGCAACCTCAGATGAACAAAAACATATGACATATTACACCATCATGATTTATTTAACAAAAAAAAAATCCAAAATGGAGAAGCCTTGTGTGAAAAACTTAAGTATACCTTATGATTTAATAGCTTGTAGAACCACCTTTGGCAGCAATAAATTGAAGTAACATTTTATGTGACTTTATCAGTCTCTCACATTGTTGTGGAGTAAATTTGGCCCACTCTACTTTACAATGTTGCCCCCATCTGCCCCCAGACATAGCCAATGTATCCCCCACACAGCTATCTGTCCCACAGACTTAGCCAATACTGCCCCCACACAGCCATCTGCTCCCCATACTTAGCCAATGCATCCCCCTACATCCATCTGCCCCCAGACTTTGACAAGTGCTGGGACATTCCAGGTTTTTTCCATGAAACTCTGCTCTGTCCCAGTATTAACACTGCCTATGAACAGTACATTGCCATGTGACTTCAAGTGGCATCATGTAACTCTGCCCATTGGGTTCCACCCATCTTAGGGCCTTGGACACAGAAGAAAAATGTTGGCAAGTATGAACTATTTGTCAGGTGATTCTGCTACCATAGATCTTCAGGGTAGTCAACCACTCTTCTCAGTAGAGACGTTAATATGGAAATGATATTAAACCAATCCCTGCAGTTCCCTGACCACTGACTGACACACATAAGACTTAACTGATAAAAATATATACAGAGTTAAGATTGCACTCTTTATCTAGGATATCAGAAATAGTTTAACCCCTTAGTGACAAGACATTTTCACCTTGACTTTCCCTTGGTGACAATGACTGTTTTGACATTTCTGGGGTGTTTGTGTTTAGCTGCAATTTCCTTCTTTCTCAGATATTGTACCCACACAAATTATATGTTGTTTTTATCGTCATAAGAAGGGCTTTCATTAGATACCATTATGTTCATCATATCTTATAATTTAGTACAAAAAAAAATCATAAAATATGATGAAATGTTAAAAAAAAAACACTTTTTCTAACTTTGACCTAAAATATAATTTAGACAAATACAATCATTAAAAAAGAGCCCATCTAAATAGTTTCTAAATGTTGTCCTGAGTTCAGAAATATGCATGTTTCCATATTTTTCGGTATTTTTTTGCGAGTGTTTTTTGTTTTTTTCCTATATTGACCTTTTGACCCGAACCCGAACCCAAAATTTAACCTTAACACTAAATTTAACCCCAACTCTAACCCTTATGCTATCCCTTAATATATTTTAATTTAAATGTAACCCTATGCCTTATGCTAAAAATTATTTAATTTTAACCCTATAGGCTAAGCTAACTATATAACTAGTTTTTATTTAATTAAATATTAAATTTTTTTTTTTACATTGCTATGCTACTTAACTACCACTAGGGGCAGTCAAGTAGCATATTCTGAGCGACGGAAGTGAAGTTACTTTCACTTCCGAAGCTCAGACCTCCACAGGGCATAGCCATATTGACGGAGCATGCAGAATTTTTTTTTCGGTGCTGGCTATTGACTCGACATCGAGGCAATAGACCAGCACTGTTAAAGCAGTTTTCGCGATCATTGATTGCGAAAACCGCTTGATTCACTGCATTGTCGGGAACGGAGTTTGTCGCGAAAGGTGTTCATTTCCTGAGGTGGCTACACACATGACCAGATATCTCCAGGTTCAGGGAACAGTCTCTAGATTGAGTCCACTGTCCTTTGGCCAAATGAGTGGACATGTCCCTTTATCAGTGTCTGGCCATTTGACTAAACAGCTCTAGCTAAACTTAATTGTAAAGGGTAATGGAATATTACACTAAAATGGCTGCATGCCACATCTGTCGAGGACCCCTCTGTCACATCTGGTCTCAGCAAACAATCACAGCGACTAGATGAGGTTCTTAATTTTTTTTTTAGGAAAAAGTAATCTGCTAATTGCTTTTTAACTTGCAAAAAAAGGGTATAAATGGGGAACTCCCAATCTAAGAACAGATATTATAATCTAATTAGCAGGTTTTTTTTCATTAGCTTTTGTAGATTAGTGAAAGTTTTGAAGTAAATGGTATAAAGTGTTTTTTTTTTAATGTCCATCATATTATATATTTTTTTATAGTCAGTTATATGATATGATCAAAATAATGGTATCTACAGAAATCCAGTCTCTCTCTGAAAAACACAATGTGTAATTTGTTTGAGTACAGTAAATGAGAAAGATGATAATTTTAGCAAAATGCAAACACCCCAGAAATGTTCAAAGAGCTATTGTCCAGAAAAACCCACATATTTCAAAGAGTCTGGTCACCAAGCGGTTAAATAAATTCCTTTGTGTCCCTTGCTTACATTTTTTCTTCTAACTTCTGTAACTTTGACAAACATTTTATACAGCTGAGTTAAACAGATTATATTAACATTTATTTATATAGCGGCAACAATTTACTTAGCGCTAGATACTGAGCATAGAAGGGAACTACATACTACGTTAGAGAAACTAGAACATACTGATACATGAGTTAGAGAACCCTGCTCGCAAGCTTACACTCTAGAATGATTGGTGGAATATTCAGTTATTTCTAAAATAAAGTAAAAAATTAAAATTAAAAAGTAACAGCAAAAAATGTTGAAAGGAGTGCTTAATTTATCTATGATCTTTCTCTTTATATATGTTTACTTTATGGTCATTGACTGACCTAAAGCCTTAAAGGTCTTTTGTAATTACTAAACATGCAACACTTTTAGCTGAATTGCTTGTAGATATGTGAATGGATAGTATGTTTAATGCTTTTCCATTTACATACTCTCCTCCCTATTAAAGCATTAATTGCAGTAAACTAAACACATTCTTCCTAGCCTGTTAGAAAGATATGTTATCTGCTCTGTAAAACTGCTCACAGCAGAACCTGTATGGCAGATTTGAATGCTTGTAACCATAGATTATGTTTTCTCTGTTACTAAGAAAGTCCACATTGTTATTTTCATATGGATGTTTAAACATAAATATGGACAAATACAAACAGAGAAAACCTGGAATGAACCAGAACAGAATAACAAACAGCATGAAAACCAGAACTGAACCAGAAGAGAAGAACAAAGGAACAGAAGCAAGGAAAACAAATAACAGGATTCAAAGACATTACTAAAATACTAGACATGACTGAATTCAAGACAGGACTGGAATAGTAGACAGCACTGGGATACTAGACATGACTGGAATACAAGACAGGACTATAATACAAGACAGGACTGGAATACAAGATAGGGCTGGAACCGGACTGAAGCCGGATTAGGCAGGTACCACTTTGGGGCCATCTGGGCAGGTGCCACACTAGGACCAACTGGGTAGGTGCCATTCTCGGCAGGTGCCGCTCTGGTGCCAACTATGCAAGTGCTGCTCTGGGGCTGAACAAGGGAAGGGTGACAATCCATGGCCAGACAAATGCAAGGTAAGGGACAGGAATACCAGCAGACTGAAACAAACATAAATAATAAACAGGAAAGCAAAGCAAAAAAGATGCTGAATTGACTAGATACAGCCTGGATGAGCCTGCACATGGGTGAATGGTTAGAGTTTTATAAAAAGGTGCAATTGTAGTTTGTTATGTATAATGGCAGTTGAGCCTTTTTTATAACTCCTGACACAGTACATTGTGGGAGATAGACAATAAACTTGTTTTTTTCTTTGGCTGTGATGGCGCACTGAGCGCCATCCCAACTCTCTGCGGCACAGCGGGCGCAAACTCCTTAAAATTGTCAATTGTCATTATCTGTTTTCCCTTTTTATTTTGCTATCAGCATGTGTGCCATCTTTATGTATAGGACAATATTTTTTTTATTTTCAATATTCACAGTATAAGCAACACTTAGTTTGACACAGTTATTTTAAGAAGGCAACAGGTTTCTTTAGTGTTTAGGACCTTATATGTTTTAGGGCAAATGGGACAATCCTTTCTTGATCTATAGCTGCTATTTAAACCCAAGCAAAAGATCATGCAAAAAAAAAAAACCTATTAAACTATTTATTTGCCTGACATACAACATAATGATTAATATGGGCAGTGGTGGCTAGTGATGCTATTAGTCTTTTGCACGCCTCTTCTCCTTTTCATGGCATCATGGTCATGGTCACCTATGACCATGTTTGTTTGATGAATTCAGTATCTTTTGAACAGCTCATAGCTGCTCAAGCTGAGTTAATTTCAATTTTAGTGCTGCTCCTAGTGTTTATATACCTTTTTTAGATAAACTTGAGTAAAACTGGTTTGATTCAAACTGTTTGCAAGTTTGCTTCTGTAGATCCAAAAAAGGAAAGTAACCCACTTTGAAGCAGTTTCCAATTTTGCTTCAAGAGGAAAAACAAGTGTTTCTTGACTTCAAAATGGCAATCAGTTTGGTCCCTTGCTCAACAAGCTACTAGTTCTAAAAATGCTTTTTTTTTTATTATAGTTTTATACCCGAGCGTCTATAGGCTACTTCAAAGAAGTATCTAACAGCCTTCTACAGCAAGTGATGGTTCTCAAAAATAACAAATCTAACAGCCATCTGCAGGCAGTGTTTCTTTTAAAATAATAACTATACTGGCATCAGCAGGAGGTAAGCTAGCTTGTGGTCATGCTACCTGATATAAAGGGATACAAGGTTAGATCGATTTTAATAAAGAGAAGACTTTGACTTGATCCCTAGATATACTATTCATCTATTATCTGAATTGACTGACTAATGATTTTTGTTGCTGGTAACAGTAAGTAAATAAGTAAGAATGTGTGGTGCCCACTTCTATTATTTCTTTAATCCTCAGAATATTCCTGAGGTTTACATCCTCTTCAATGGAACAAAGGAAAAGTAAAGACCAAATAGCAGTGAGAATAAAGGTTCCTCCTTGCCCAGCTGGGATACAACACACGGGATCCATCTAAACTAACCCACACTATAGCATAGTCAGGATTGTAAGGACAATCACAGAAAGATGGTCCAAATTTCACTTACTATGGTAAGGCTGGTCTGGGAAGGTAAGCACTGCAAAAATATATCAACTTACATTTCTAAGGCAATTCAATTCAGCATTATACCTACAGCATGTTCCACCCTATCCATGCAGATATTAGCCTAACACTATATATCTCCTTCAAATAACAAAATTTGAGTACATATTTTGCCTTATGGATCCCTAAAACAATTAACTTGTTTCAAGTATGAGATTTAAATAATACATTTTTTAATAATTGTCTATATGTTAAAGTAAAAAAATTGTGACAATGGTAAAGGTTTGCGATGCAGAAGACATAATAAATAACACTTTTTTTTTATTAGGATGTATTTATGTGCACACCTTAAAAAATTGATATATTAGTGATTATTGTGATTCTTCCCATTTGTACGTATGATTCTCGTATTTGATAATTTGATTAATAAAAGCTTATTAAAAGAAAAAAAAGAAAAGAAAATGTTAACTTTATAAGACATTTGTTTTTAAATCATATTCTGAGAAAATGCAAGGACACTTTACAGAAAGGCAGTCTGCTACATGCAGCATTTGAAGAGATCAATGCATGTAAACAATTACATTTATATACACATTTGTCCGTTTAGTGCACTCACATGTAATGTTTTCCACTTTACTGGCACATCATCTGAATATATAGACTAATGAAAATGAATCAATATTGTAGGTTAATTTGACTTGCTCTGTAGGAAAGTTGTCCTAACTAACCAACTGTATGCATTCAGGTTTTCCTATAATTAAGGGCACTTGTGTATGCTTAAAGAGAGAGTAATGCTCATAATGAAGTTGGCAAAACTTTATGTGGTTTCGCTCTCTGTCTTCTGTGCTCTTAACTCATTTCACTTGCTTTTATTCATCCTTCTACTATGATTCCTGATCCTTAGGCTCTGCCCTACCACAGACAGAAGAAGCAACTGACAAAGTTCATTCAAGCACTGCTGCACAGGGACACTGACACAATTGAGTATAAATACTTTTAATAGCTTTAGGAATTGTTATTCTTATTTGTTACAAGGACAGTCTAATCCCCAAACTTACTTTGGTAAATGTTGAAGATTACTGCTTGTATAGTGCACAGGCTTTTTTCCAGTGTGATTTGATGCAGGCATTCCACATAAATCACATTTTTAATATTTGACTCAAGCCCTCCCCCAGTGATTACTCTGCATGTTTACTGCAGGTGCAGCAGGGCTGATTATTTAGACACTGTGCATATCAAGTTTTGTTTCATGCACTATTGCCATATTCAAGCAACTTTGTCTCATGTATGCTAATCAATTCATCCATTTACATGTAACGTGCTATTTTCCTGTCTATGTTCCTATTTCAATTATATTTCAGTGTATTTTCCTTGTGATTTCACAAGTGCTGCTCTGTGATTGTGTATGTATGAGTTAATTTTGTACAGATAACATTTATTTTGCTTTACTGTAGTTTGGTCATACACCCAGAAATATTTGAGGTTGGGATGCTAGGTTCGTTATGATAAATATTTTAGTTTCTTGTGAACAGCTTCATATTTTTATAAGGTGTTCTAGGAAGGTTCAAGATGATGTGATGTGCTACGTACAATTAGTTTGCTCCACAATATGGCTATTTACATAATTTGGATACTGCCTTATTTTCTGGTTATAAAAAATTGTATTGCAATAAACCAGCAGAGCTGGAATGGAGACCAGTGGATCTTTGGACCTGATTAGTATATGCATATTCTGCTGTGGGTAACAACTGTATCCAACAGAGGTACTGCTCAGGAATTTGATTAGTAAGTTTTGTTTGCCCGTTGGTTTGTGGGTGAAATGCAGATGAAAGGTTGAGTTATATGTCAAGTCCTTGGCAGAAGGCATGCCAGAAACGGGACGTGAACTGACTACCCCGGTCTAAGGTGATAGACTCAGGAAGACCATGAAAGCAGAAGATATCTTTGATGAATAGGGCAGCATTCTCTGTGGTGGATGTATTTATTTTGAAGGAATAAAATGCACCATTTTAGTCATCCGATCCACCACTACCAGGATAGTGGTGTACCCCTGTGCAGGGGGTAGTTCTACTATGAAGTCCATAGTGATATTGGCCCATGGCCGAGTAGGAACAGACATGGATTGTAACAGACCTGCGGGTCTCTGTCGTGGTTCTTTGGTAGCAGCACAGACAAAACAGGATGAAACGTAAGCAGTGAGTGGGCCACCAGAAACTCCTTCTAATGAGTTCCTCAGTTTTATTTATAACCCTGTGCCAGCAAGGACTGTACTGTGTTGTAGTCAAAGTACCTCAGGACATAATGGAGTGGGTACGTATATGTTATCTTCGTAATACAGTAGACCATCATGGGACTGTAAATGGTTCTCATCTTTTTCGGTTGTTGTGGTTTTGCAGGTACATCATTTCTCAAACTGGTGGTTTGTGGCCATGAAGCGACCCTTCTGTAGTATGGTCTCTGAGGTCTTGTTTGTGTCCTCTTTGCCCTCATGAAGTCAGGACATGGTGTCTACCTTAACATTCTCGGAACAGGGGTGATAGTTAATGTGGAGATAAAATCAGCTGAAGAATAAGGCCCAACATGCCTAACGTGGTTTCGACCTCTTTGCTGAACGGAGGTACTAAATTACGATGATCTGTATATACTACTATGGGATGGAGTGCTCCTTCCAGTAGGTGTCGCCATTCCTTGAGTGCCTGTTTGAGGGCAAGTTGCTCTCTCTCACCTACATCATAGTTCCTCTCCGGAGGTGCTAGTTTTCTTGAATAAAAGGCCACTGGGTGCAATCGTTCTTGGTTGTCTATGGCTGACTTAGAAGGATCCACTTCTAATACATAAGGCTGTTGGGAATCAGGAAAGGTCAAAATAGGGGCTGCGGTGAACAGGTCTTTCAACTGATCAAATGCTCCTTGTGCCTCTGGTGTGTACTGGAACAGTTTTTCTTTCTTAGTTAAAACCGTGAGAGGTTGCACCACCCAGGAAAAGTCACGTATGAACTTCCTGTACAAGCTGGCAAAGCCTAGGAAGCACTGAACCTCTTTCTTGTTACTGGGGCGAGGCTACTGTTTACACTTTTTGTCATACAGCAGATAGAGGACCTCTGAACATGCCCATTTGCATAGGTTCCCACGTAGTGGGTGCAGGAGCTGAGGTAGTAGTACATGGAGTGACAGTGGGTATGGGACGTCATCTAGGTGGGCTATGAGTCATAGCATGCTCCATACTTCTCTCCTGAAGCCATCTGTCTATCTGGATGGACAGGTCCACAAGCGTCTCAAGAGTAGTAGGTACCCTCACTTGGGCCAAATCATCTTTTAATGAAACAGAGAGCCCCAGATGGAACTGGTCAAGAAGTGCGGCCTCATTCCATGCTGTCTCCACAGCTGACTGACAAAACTCGGTGAAATAATCCCCAACCAGTCTTCTGCCCTGCCTGAAGCCTACAGAGCATTGCCTGAGCTGTAGTGGCTCTATGTGGTTCATCATACCAAGCGTTCATAGTCTGTTGAAACTCCTCCCAAGTATTCAACAACGGATTGTTTATTCGCAGTAAATGATGAGCCCATTGTTATGGTTCACCCTCTAATAGGGCAATGACAGTGGGAACTCATATGTAATCAGTGGAATATGTACGTGGCTTTAAGGAAAACAAAATCCATCAAGAAGTAATGAAGGTTTGGTAACATGACCATTCTCCCGAAAACCTATCTGGTAAAGGCATATGTGGTTCTGTCGCTGCTGCTCCCTCAGGGACTGCTTGCGGGGGGTGAGGTGCGGTTTCAGGCCCAGGTTGTTCACTATGGAGTTCATCAAAGTGGTGTTGCAATGGAGCTTGACTTGTTTGAAGGTCTTGTACTGTCTGGGTAAGGACGACTAACTGTTGAGTTAGCATGCTCATGACCTCGGCTACATTTGTGGGTTCCATAGGAAGGCGTAGTTATTATGTAAAGCTCCGGCAATTGGAGTGGCATGAAAGGAACCCAAGATGCAGGTGTAGACTTACATTAGAAGGAAAGACCAGAATACAGCCAGTGTTCAGAGACAAGCAGGGCCAATAGGCAGGCAGCAGGCAAAGGGTTAATCCAGATCACAACCAGGGTGAATAGGCAGGCAGCAGGCAAAGGTTTAATTCAGGTAATAATCAGGCTCAATAGGCAGTCAGCAGGCATAGGGTTAATCCAGGTAACAATCAGGGACAATAGGCAGGCAGCAGGCAAGGGGTTAATCCAGGTAATAATCAGGGTCAATCAGCAGGCAGCAGGCAAGGGGTTAATCCAGATAACAATCAGAGTCAATAAGCAATAGGTATGCAAACTTTTTAGTTCAATACTCACTGTGCACACAGGGACAGCCAACAACACTGAGGGAGAACAGAACTGAAATGCAGAGCGCAGGGCTATAGGACAGAGGCAAAACATAAGCAAGATAAAGAAGAAACCAAAATGAGGAAACCAAGACAAAGCACAGGGTTAAATAACACAAGAGAAACATACAAAGGAACAAACATAAATACAGGAACTAGCCTAACACTAAAGATGGTAAAAAGGTGGGGGTTTGGTTCACCTACTGGTCAATTAGATGTTAGCTTGCCAACCACGTCAAGGTACACTACATTTAGGCAAGTCCCTAACTAAGCCATAATATTAGAAAAATAATAAATAATAGAATGTAAAAGACATACATGGCATTGACACTTAAACACAGAGAAAATACCTGTAGACTACACTACTAAGGACTGAACAGAAATGGGTGTGGTTTTTTATAGAAGTAAACTAACAAGGCAAAAGGAATCAGAAAAAAACTGGAATGAGACAGAATTACAGGCAGAAAGGAAAGCATAACAGGATACAAGGCAGGGCAGAAATACAAGGCAGAGCAGGAATAAGCATACACAATAAACAAGAAAGCAAAGCAAGAAGGATACAGAAATGCTTGGGAACAGCCTGGATGAGCCTGCACAAAGGTGCATGGTTACAGTGGCCAAAGGGTGGAAAGGTAGGACTACCTAAAGCTTCTAGCCCCCTAATAGTTTCCATACTATGGTTTTGGCCATAAAGGTAAAAAGGTTACTGAGGACATGGTCAGAGACAGGTTAGTCATTAGAAATTTATCAGCAGTAGTAGAGTCACAATTGTCATGACGTGTATCAGGAATAACACACAAGGTATGGGAGAGTTAGGGAAAACAGATCACTTACCCCATCCTACTGACCCAATGTAGCAATTATAAATTGATTTCACACACATGCCTACAACAAAAGGAAATTTGAAATATCTTCTGGTAATTTTTGACCAAAACTTTAAATGGCCTGAGACATTTCCAACCACTAATGAGAAAGCTAGGACAATGATCAAACTTTTGTGTAAAGAGATACTCCCAAAATGGGGATGCCCTATCAATAGTGATAAAGGGACACATTTTACCTCCCATTTAACCCAAGACCTCAAGTTAAATGTAGATTAGACATTCCAAATGTCATACCATCCTCAAGCTGACTGGCAGTTTGAATGTACAAACAAAACTATTAAAGATAAATTACGTAAAGGCACAAAAGGAACATTTCATAATTGGCCTGATTATTTGCCAGCAGTTTTAGCCGAAATACAAATGACACTTAACAAAACAACCAAGTTGTCCCCATTTGAAGTGTTAATGGGAAGGCGTTTCTCCACTCCATGGGCTAATGGTAAGTATTGCCCTATGACGTGAACGTAGAAAGGGTTCAGGAAGAATATGTGAATTGATGAAATGTCTGAACAGTACCTATGGTGATGTATCTTTATCTCTTATACCAACAGATCCATTCAAGTGGAACAAATCAGACAAATGGTGGTGATCCTGCCATGGACTTCTCATGTACTTTTCGGTCATATCCTCCCTTTCAGACATAGACCATGGGGACCAGATCATGGGGAATAAGTGTTTTGTTTTTCTGCCTTTGGTTCTGCCTCCTGTTTGCATTCTATTGTTTTCCTTCTCCTTGCAATGCCCCCTTGGAATGTGTCTCTCTGGCCTTTTACTATATAAGCCACTCTCTTCAATTCTTGCTTGTAATTTTAGTCAGCTACCTCTATGATTTGGGTATGTTGAACTCTATATGTTCCTACATTTCCTGATCCATCTTTCCATGTGATCTTCTTAGTTTGCTACCAGCTGCAACCATTGAATGGACTACTGACCCTGCATACCTAAATGCCAACTGTGTACCTATGCTTGGGGTGACTAACAGCACATAGACGTGTAACCTCTGGGAATGGGACCTTCTGGTCCAGCACCACTTCTCCTAGGGTTCAATTAAATTTTAGGGAGCATCAAACAGCTTGCTTGTTCAACCTGTGATTCTCTAGCCTAGCGTCCCTTCCCTGATTGTCCAAATCAGTTCCCGTCAATGTCACTAAAGATTGACACTAAGATATAGTTTAAGTGCTGGAATGAAATTTGGTCTTCATGTTTGGTATGGTTAAGTGTTTTTGTACAGTACAGGCTAGACTTCAGTGAGTTTTTGTTGGGAAAATGAAGCCCTGAATTAAAACAATTAAAATAATCAGAAGCTATAGTAAGACCAGTGAAAGGGAGGGAAAGCCAGCACTACATACACCATCAGTACAATCTCCATGGAAACACTTGGCGCAGCCACCCTGTGATATGTGTTGTGTGTGAATAGTGTAGGGAGTGGCAAAGTGACATCAGATACCCGGTCTTGTCAGCATTATGGAACTCACTCCTGTCCCGATCAGGTCATATGACTTTTTATGTGCACATTGTTTTATTCTTAAAGTAAGTGACACATTAAGAGGCCATTATTTATTTTTTTCAATAATTTTCAAACTATTGGTGCTCTCTCCTTCGTTCCTTGTTCTTTTTTTATAGTGACATTATCTTTTGTTCAACCTTTAAGAATAAATAGAGACTAGGGTTTTATATATATTATATATTTCTTGCCCTGTGCAACATCATTTTTTGATTTATGATAGTATTTATGTATGTGAAAAGGAAAGAACACAGCTGTTTGCAGCACTTTAGTAATTTGTTTGCTAGCTCCTATTTCAACTTTTTACAATTTATGAAAAAATATTAAAACAATAAAACAGACCCTCTTGAGCCACGTGTTGCCTCACTGGCCCCACATAAATCTATAAACCCTCTGAAGCCACAGGATTCTCCTCTGGCCCCACATATAAAATTAAATGGCAAAATAAACATTTCCCAATTATTGAGTTTGCATCTGTTCAGGAAAGGAAAATTAGAGGTAAATACAACATGTGAAATATGGTTTAGAAGTAAGGATGCAAATGGTAGGGATTTGTTCCTGATCTGTCTTATAACTTATTAAACATCTATGCCCCAAATAAAAAGCAGGTAACATTTGTTAGTGGGGTTTTAAAGAAATTTGAGGATTTTATCACCTTGTTAGTTGCTGGTGATTTCCACTGTATTGTGTACCCTGAAATGTACAAGGCTATCTCACAGGACAAGACTATAGATAAAACATTGTATAGTACACCATTGATTCACGTCACAGACACAACTTCATAAGTGCATATTAATGATATGAAGTACCTCCCTTTAGATAAACCACACCTTTAACTGGCATCCATTTGATACCTGTTGTTCTATGTAGCATTGTAAAAAGTGCATTATTCATACCAACGTGTATCACTAGGGAGTGAGTGATGATATTTTGTTCCACCAGGTACTTCCTGGGAGGGAGGAAGAGAGACTGGACATTTGCTGGAATGGGGGAAGGAGAGGGTACACATGCTGGAAGGAGCAGGAAGCAGCATGGCAATGGAGGAATGGAGAGTAACTAAAAGTAGAACATAACTGCTGGAGAACCTCTTTCAAAATCGTCCTTATCAGCCTAGAATGAAGAGCCATTTTGCACTCAACCATGGTCTTTGCTGAACCTCTCTGAAGTTAAGTACACATGTTATGGAATGAATGAAATGCTATGTAGAATATAACAGTTGTATGTTTGTAACTTTGTTTGTGATATATTTTTATATTATATATTCTTTTTACCACCAGAGATATAAATAAAATGTATCACTATATATCATAATGTTTCTTGGTATTCATAATGTATTTGTATTCTTGTATCAAATAAATGTAGTGTTGTACTATTAGTCTTGTTTGTCTAAATAAATATTTATTATTTTATTAATAATTATTAACATAATTTAGCATACTGCAGGCCACTACTGCAACAAGATTATACATACTTTTCACATACCCCACAATTCATACTTGAGGTTGGATATGATACTAGCCAGAGATAAAATGGTAGAATTATGTAAAACATTTGGATTGGACTTATGCCCTTGATCGATGATAACCCAGGCCATCCCTTTAGAGATACATATCTAAATCAGCAATACTGGTGATCTAATTTCTGGGGAATCTTTTAGAAGCAAATGGAAGTTAGTCCCTGCCTGTTAAATAAAAAACTTATAAATGAAGATTCAGGATACAAATGTAAAAAGTGAAAGTGAGGGAAATCTGTTGTGAGTTGGATCTTGTGGGGTTTGAAGCAAGATCTTTCTCTGAGATGTCAGAGGAATTCTTTGTTTTGAGATGAGAAGCGTCTACATACCAGATAGTAATCCTTTATTTGAAAAAAAAAAGTATTGATTCTAAGTGGTTCTTCATTTTTTATGCAGCTTATTAATGTTTTTGATACAATTAAGACGCAACATATACTGAAACCGCTTTCTAGAATGTTGGAAACTGTGTCCCCTTTAATTCATCTTACTCCATGGTGTTCATGGGAACAAGATTTTGGATCTTAGATATGAGGCTTAATATTGGTGTAACTCTTGGTTAAATATTGTAATAAATTTGCAGGAACTACAATATAAGATTTTAAATAAATGGTATATGACTCCATATAGTCTCCACAAGATATATGTAAAAGTAGCTTAGATGTGTTGGACATGTAGACAAGAGGTAGGTAGTATGAAACATATATGGTGGTTGTACAAGATCCTTGTCTCTATTTGGACGAAGCTATTCCTTCTATTATCAGATTTGCTAAAAATTATAATTATACATTTATAATTACATTTTTTTGGCTTTTATCCATTTTCACTTCCAGGATATTTCATTATAATCTTCAAGCTGATGAATTAAACGCTGTGCATTCCGTCTATTTTTTTCTGAATTTCTTGCTATTTCGTGGGATTTTGGGATGGGAATTCAAATGATTTCACAGGCCGATTTCCGTTAACCGAAAATGGTAAAAAATTGGCCGCAATATTTAGTAGCTGAATATCGGACAATTCCGAAACTCAGTTACTAACACTGATCTGGCCCCATTTTATTCTCTATTGAGAAGACCCTTAAGGCTAATTTAGAGAAGAGAGAGGTCAGTGGAGGAATACTATAATGAAGAACAGTAGTTCTTACAAACTGCTCCAGGATAGCTGGTCATCCGGATAACATTTCTGATTAGGGTATTATGTATTTTTATGTTTATTAATATTACATTGATTTATCTTGTTTTGTTAATGCCTTATAAATATCATGTAATATCCCAAATCTGCCTTTTATCATAGCTAAAAATACACACAGGAGCCACCACTCAAGGTGATAGTGAAAGGATTTATTCCAACATGTAGCAACATTTGCTAGCCCGAAAAAGAACCTGTTGGACTGAAATGTTGCTACACTTTGGAATAAATCCTTTCACCATGACAGCGAGTGACGGCTCCAGTGTCTTTTTTCTGCTTAATTGGGGATCAGGGTGGAGATTTCTGGGTTGCCACTCCTTCAATAGAGTGCGAACCCACATTATCATTTTTTGTGATTTTTTTTATTATAGCTAGTTATACATAAATTCCAATTATATATATGTTTTATAACAATAAACCAGTTGCACAGCAGGAGACAATTGCCTAGTGTAAACCATGATGGATCATCATTGTGTCACAATGTGGGATAACAGACCAGGGGGGAGCCTCTTTGCATGGAACAATGTGGGGTCTGTCTACACCCCATGATATATAACTATGGACTGGATGGAACCTCAGACAAGACTGGTAGTGAGACAGGACCAGCAGCTCCTTTGGCAGGGCATTGGACTGGTGTCTGAGACTGGGCTGGTAGCAGCTGCTACAGGATAGGAAACAGTACAGTGCTATTTCACCCTATGGTTGTGCCTCAGGCAAATGACCACCCAGGACTTTAATACACTGACTTAGACCGCACACTGAAGCAGGCAAAAACACACAGGGAAATATACAAAAAAAAAGAATAGTCAGCAAGCAGAATCATACATGGATCAGGACAAGGTACAACCAAGGAAAAAGGCTAAATGATGTCAAAAGGCAGGCAAATACAGGCACATAGGCACAATACAGGCTGTAACCAAAGCAATGCAAAGGCAATATTTGCAATAAGCTTCAGGTTTAAATAGGGTTGGGCTCAGGTTAACGAGGCAGCTGACATAACAGGAGGAAAATGGAAACACTAGAATGGCAACTAGAATACAAAATACAGTGGCCAGGAAAATGGGATAGAACCGTGAGCATAGGAACCAGGTTTTTTAGTATAAGACATAGTTAAGCAATTGTTGAGCTGTGTAAGCAAACACATGATATTCTTAAAATGTTATGCTATGCCTACTATGTATGATGCACAGGACATGTATGATGCACTGGACAAATGTAAGCTTTCAATTAATCTTATCAAAAAGACCCTAGTTGCAGAGGATATACAAATGCATTTTCATAATTGCAAATTGATTTGTTCATATTACATAAAAAAGAATTTGAATGTGGAACCAAAACAAATTACAGAGAGATAGCTCTTAACAATATTTTTCTTTTTAATAAAATCCCACTGGTCTTTTTTTTGGATCCTTTGTTCACTCCCTGTGTTATTTTGCAATTTTTGTAACTGCTAGAAAGAATGAATCTACAGTACTCAAACTGAAATAATCCCTATGCATTTTACAAACAGATAATTTTCACTCATACGTGTTCTGTATGTATTAATGCATGTTTAATGTATATGTAAGTTGTAATGAGAAATAATACATATTAAACATGTGTTAAACTTCCAATTTCAGCTAAAGCAAGCTTTAATTTGACTTTTTTATTTTTAACAAGCGTTTGATTGATTCCACCAGTCATTTCAAAGCTCCCCTGTTTTCACACTAGCCTAACATAGGTTCATCTATTACGTTTGAGAAACACATAATCACGTCAAAGTATTAAGCTCGAAATGTGAAAAACAACCTGATTCTTTCTAAAATGCTTCAAAGAGTATGTGGCACTGAAAATAATTTGGAAAGAATAGTTTTTCATTGCTCTCGAAGAAATGAGAAATACTTTCCCAGCACATCTTTTGATAGTCGCAAATTGACAAATAGATGTTTTACACAATACAAAGACAAACAATATATCATAAATCAAAATAATTACATATACACTGGGAAAAAAAGGTTTAAGTTAGCTGATTTAGTTTTGGTAATATAAGAAGGGTCTAGGACACTTCAGCACGGCGACTTCATCGCTGACAGTTCAACGCGGCAGTTAGAACGCTGAACTGTCAGCAATGAAGAATAACGCGGCCGCTTCATTGCGGACGCGGCTATGTAAGAGCTGACAGTTCAGCGCTGAACTGTCAGCTCTTACAAACGTACAAGTTAAAATAAAATACCCCCCATAATAAATGAAACCCCCCCAAAGTGCCCTCCAAACCCTAATACTAAAATTAACCCCCAAAGCCCAATACTAAAATTAACCCCCAGACTCTAATACTAACCCCCGCACGATAATACTAACCCCCTAAACCCTAATACTAACCGCTGAACCCTAATACTAACCGCCTAAACCCTAATACTAACCCCTGAACCCTAATACTGACCCCCTAAACTCTAATACTAACCACTGAACCCTAATACTAATATTAACCCCCTAAACCCTAATACTAAAATTAACCCCGAACCCTAAAAACTAATTCTAACCCCCTAAACCCTAATTACCCAATACTAAAATTCTAATTGTAACACTCTATCTTCTAACTCTAACACATTAAAACTCACCTTTAGCGATGAAATGTCCCGCAATGAAATATCCCGCGACGAGCTGTCGTGTAGTGAAGTGACGGCGGTGAAGTGGCTGCGCGGATGCAGCCGCGATGAAGTGTCCCATCCCCATATAAGAAAACGTAACTCGCATGGCAATCCTAGACAGAAAAGGACATTTTAAACAATATAATTGGACAACATTTAAAAAGAATCCAAAAAAGAAAAGCTGATAAAAAATTGTAACTAACTAAAATAATCAAAACAGGCCATGAAAGATTAATACATTAGCTGCCTGTTTACCTTATGTGATATAACTATAGAAAGATAATGGAAATAAAAGTTTAAAATGTTGCCCATGAGCCAAATGAAGCCTGCTAGATTGAGAAGTGTGGGCCACTTTTGAGACCATAATTTAGTTTTCTGCAGTATCATACATATTTCTCAATCACATGCTTGACAAAACTAGTATCACTAGAGTGTTACAATAAAGGGTTGTGAAAAGTATGAATGGGTCTGCACACTTACAAGTATCAGGTGAGACGAGGGAGCGTCATTCACTCCCATAAAGCAAATAGAAAACACAGGAGACTCAGCCCACCATTTAAGGGAGTTTAATCCACCAAAAAATAATGACATTTCAGCCCAGCACTGAGCTTTTTTCAAGTCTTTGTTACGATAAAGTTCATTCAAACTATTTTGTCTTTGCTTTTGTTTTACCGGTAAACCTTTTAAGGACACATGATGTTTCTTGCATGTCATAAAGGAAACAATGGGATTGGCCAATTTCTAAACAAATCATATTAAATTCTGCATTGTAAGGATAAATATGGCATCAAGATCCAGCAAGTCGCTCACATTGGATTGGGTAATTTCTGGGTAATTGGGTAATATAGAACATTTATAGAGATGCTGCTACTGAAATGATCCATTAAGCAAAAGTTTAGATTATCTGAAATCCTGACAGATCCATCATCAATGCATGAAACAAATCTTGATTCTGCAACATCATGGCCAGGTGCTTGTTGTCTTCGCCATTCATCCATGGACCACAGACAGTAGCCTTGAATGCTGTTATTGGAAGAAGTGCAGGAGTTGTGGATGTGCTCGTTGTGCACTGGGCAGGTATTTGCTGATGGGATCTACTGCTGTGAAGTCAGTATCTAGAGGAAAAAATAAGTTCAGATCATTACACTAATGCCTGACATTATTACATTAATCTTAAACACCTGGAAAGGTTGCAGAATCGTGAGTGAATAATTAATTATCTGTATAACTCACAATAAATACCTTTTAAAAAAAATAATTAGTTTATTTGCATTGATTCTATTTAACTTAATTAGTAGTTTCTATTTACTTAAAAGAGAGTGATAGGCTTAATGATCAGGAATCCTGCAGTTAAGGTTGTATTGAGGTCCACCTTGCTATCGCTGTTACTGATATCTGTCATACAACTGCTAATATATATACACATTTCTGAGTAAAAAGGATGTATAGTAGAATGAAGCTGGCAAACTACATTTCCCTCTATATCAATATAAAACATGATTAATGTATCTGACTGTAGCGTGGTGTACATGGGTATTTACTTGGGCTTGTATATACGGAGATTCTAGTTGGTGGTAGCCAGATGGGCCCAGAGGTTTTGAAAGAGCTGTTATGGAAATAATGAGTGAATTATCAATGATTTTTTTTCTGACAGATAGTACATAAACAATTTAAAGTGACAGGTTGAGTGTAATTGTCAACTTACCAGAGGCAGATGAAGAATAGGGCCAGCAGAGCTCACTGACTTGGCAGAGCCATATGATGAGCTAGCTGATAATATTTATGCTCACCATGCCCATAGGGACTATGGGGGTTAAGAAGCCATGATAAAAGATGCTAGAAGTAATGTGAGAGAACAGTATAAATGAGTTGCCTTTAAAATTGGTAACACATCTATATGTTATGTACTTACAATAACGCATGTCTGTGCAGATGCCTCATTCAACTAGCAGGATGGTATCATGCATATTACCTGGAGAAGCTCCTACTCATACTCCAACATAACCATTGTCTCTGCTGGACAACCACCAGTGCATCTGATGGCAGCAATGGCTCTAGACATCTTCCTCTTCTTCTGCCTCTTGATATTAAAAGAAATAAAAATAAAATAGGAACAAAATATTTGTTTACACTCAATCATCATGTCTCCATGTTATCTCCATAGAGAAAGATACATATCTCTTTTATATACACACGCACACACACACACACACATATATATATATATATATATATATATATATATATATATATATATGTATATATATATATATATATATATATATGTATATATATATATATATATATATATATATATATATATATATATATATATATGTATATATATATATATATATATATATATATATATATATGCACACACACACACACTCATATATATCTTACCCTCCCATATACTCTACTATATATACTGGATGGCACGTGGACTGACTCAGATCAATAAGCAGGCATCAGGACAGGGTCAGTTTTGAGAAGCAGGGAGCATTCTTTGGAGTCATGGAAGCGGCATGTGGTGAGAGTTAGCAAATATCAGGAGGCAGGATGGCCAATGCAGACAGTAGGAATTGTGGTAGAATGGTTAGCCCAAACTGTGGGCATAACGGAGTGGCATCTGGCATGAGCTAGGTTGTTGGTGACCAGAGGAGGTGCTTCTTCTTGTAGAGGTTACAGGTACGAGGGTGAGGGGTCAGAATGAATCGACAATGTCCCTGAGGTGACACGGCAAGGTGCTTACGTGTCATTTTCAGGCCTGTTAGTAGTGCACCTTAAATTAAACATGAGGAAAAAAAATATGGAAAGGGGATTTTCTTGAAATATGTCCATTATTGCCATTAGAGGGGTTTATAGAGCTCAAGAAGGAGGATAAAATGAATTAAAAAAGGAGGAGGAGGTGGAGAGGAAAAAGAGGGATCAGAAGATACCTAAAACTTTTGGTAATTGACTGTGAGCCTTTTGCATCTTGACAAGCATCACAGGGAAAAAGGCCCCAGAATTCTCCCTTTTTGTTACCTTAATTGGGTTTGGGAGGTATAACACACCTATGGAGGCTAAGCCAATTCAGAGGCTAGCCACGCACCCATTACTCTGCTGGGATCAAATTGAATTGCCATTATGGATTAACAGCTCACCATTTTATGAGGGTGACTCAATTGAGAGAATTTGGAAGTGTATGATCAGTTTTTGTCTCAGTTTAATGGTAGGGTATTTTTCCGTGAGCCGCTGATCTCTGTTCAGGAACTGAACCTGTTCATGGATGCCTCTGGGAGCACTGACTTTCTTTGGTGGACAATAGTACACAGAGTGGTGCCTGAAATTATGGTTTTGATAGCACATTCATGCAGAATAACTTTCTTAGTTGGTTCCTGTTGGTTGTGGCATTGTCATTGTGTAAGCAATTGCAGGATAGAAGCATTGTCTTTTTTTACAGAAAATCTGGCAGTGATTCAGCTATCTGCAGTGTCAATGCTGGTGGTGAGGCTGTTAAAGTGGATGCACAGCTAAATGGAAATAAATGGAAAGTAACTGCGCTATATAGAAGAAAGGGGATAGGTAGAACAAAAGAATAGAGAAATAATAAGGATAGGTATAAAATAGCAAAATTCAATAAAGAGGTAAGGACAATATACCGTATTTGCTCGAATATAAGACGACCCTGATTATAGGACAACCCCCCAAACTATGGATATTCCTTTAGAAAAAAAACTAAAAGCCTTAATATAAGACTACCCTATAGGGAAAAAGTTTAACTTGTATATATTCACATGTAAATTGCTTTTTCATATTTAATAAAAACTTATGATATAAAAAAAATGCATTTCTTGTTTTTATTTACCTTTTATGTGCCAATGCTCCCCCCAACGGTGTCTGTCTCTCTCCCCCACCCTCCCCCAAATGTTGTCTGTCTTCCCCCCACCATCCTCCCAATGTTGTCTGTCTTCCCCCCACCCTCCCCCAATGTTGTCTGTATTCCCCCCACCCTCCCCCAAATGTTGTCTGTCTTCCCCCCACCCTCCCCCAATGTTGTCTGTGTCCCCCCCCTAATGTTGTCTGGCTCCCCCTCCCTCCCCCCTAACATAGCCTCCCTGGTGGCTAGTGGAGGCAGCTGGGGGATGTCTACACGATATGTGCAGACATCACCCGGCTGCCCATATCTCCCTGGTGGCTAGTGGTGGCAGCCAGGGGAGGTCTGCACGATACGTGCAGACATCCTCCATGCTGCCCGACACTTCCATCCATTATGACAGACAGCCGATTTGAGGTCAGATTATAAGACGACCTTGAATATAAGACGAGGGTTATTTTTCAGAAATACAAAAAACCTTGTCTTATATTCAAGCAAATACGGTAGTTAAATGATGGAATATACCGTATTTGAATGCTTGAATGTAATATATGCTCTGAAAAATATCCCTTGTCATACATTCAAGTTCATCTTATAATCAGACTGGGATCCAGGTTCCCCGCAGAGCTACAGGGGACCTGGATCCCCCTCACAAGCAGGCGGTGGATGTCTGCGTGATGCAGCTCACATCCTCTTGTGCTGCCCGGCACTTCCACCAGAGGCTTCTATGACGGAAGCCGGGAAGTCATGTGACTGTCCAGCGGTCCGTCATAGAAGACTGACATGTTGGGCAGCATCGAAGGATGTCTGCACGCATCACGCAGATGAAGAACTTATGCAACAAATACTACAGCTCTCTAAATCAAATGAGGTTATAGACTGTATGGGGATAAAAATCCCCCTGGAAATGATGAAAAGTATGGAATTAAATTTACTACATTTACTAAGGGGAACTCATAAAACATTAGGAGAATGACGAAGAGTAATCCTCTCATGGTGGGGCTGAATCATAAACCTTGTGCCCATCCCACACATGCTTAAACTCCTTCACTATGTTTACCTTTACCACTTCCGCTGGAAGGCTATTCCATACATTCACTACCCTCTCAGTAAAGTAATAATTCCTGATATTACTATTAAATCTTTGCCCTTCTAATTGAAGACTATGTCCTCTAGTTGTGGTAGTTTTTATTCTTTTAAATATACTCTCCTCCTTTTCTGTGTTGGTCCCCTTTATGTATTTGAATGCTTATATCATAAAATATATCTATAAGGTATAGACTAGTATCAACTATGCGGTTGTCAGGAATTAAGTAAGGTAGCTATGTTGTTCTGCTGTGGAAGATTCTATCCTTTTGCTGCTGCTATGTGACTTTGAGGAACAAAATGTCAGAATTTGTCAGAAATCAGTTGGAATTCAGTTGGTGGGATAATTATATGGTATATGATACTTTCCCCATAACACTGCCATCAGGAATGATCATGTTTGTGTATATTTATTATTAATAAGGAGGTCTGTTCTAAAAATTGAGTGTAAGAGATATACTGACGCTTACTGAAAAGCTACTGTTGTTGAAATATAACTATATCATTGTCCTAATGTAGCATCCCTATTGAAAATGGACAGGAGCACCACATCCATCCAGAAATGGATTTCATTTATCAAGACAACATCTAGCAACCTTTATCTATGTATAAAACATTACATAGGAAAATGTAACATTTAATTAGGCTGAGCATGAATTGTATTAAGGAGTTATCTACAAGCTTTTATGTTGTACATGTGTATATAGTGATTTTTTTTTTGAAAGAGTATTGTAAGTTATGATGCCTATAATAACAGTTATCTAGTAATTATTATTTTTGCAATGCAAAGACACTTCTATGAAAAGACTACAATAGCAGCGGCTGAGGTGCAGACTCCTGAGAACATTCAGACCCTGTACAATAGAAAGACGGTACTTCTGCTGAATGAATCCAAATAGATATGTCATATCAATGCAGATACAACAAAAAAAGAAAAAAAAAAATATCTAGGTCTCGGAATGTTCTTTCTTCGGAAAAACGGGGTTTGTATACCTTGCATTATAGCCATTTCATTTCTCTCCAAGAATAGTGCACAATATAAATTTGGTTTGCATCAACTATTTACTAATTATATATCTAGATCTGTGAGCTTTAGGCTGAATATGATGTGCATTGCACATTGCAATGCATGAGGATGTCTCCGGCAATGCATTGTCACATTCATAGAAATGTTTTTCCACACCTATAGTTACACTATACTGCATCTATGGCATGAATTTTATGCCGCTCCTCTACCTGGCTGTGCTTGTTTGTGTCCTTGGAAATGCCCATTCATTTTCTTGCTATATAAGCCCTAAGCACTGCCTTTTGTGTATAGCCCCTACTGCTATATTTTGGGTGCACTTCCTAAGAGTGTAATTTATTTTACTAATCTAACTAATACTATGTGTCAATGAACCACTAGTTGTGAATTTGACCACTTCTATGCTATCTTCAGGTGTATCTGTTACCTCTGATAACTGACTCCTGTGCTGGACTCAGGGATTCCATTTAGTCTCTGGTTCGGTTCCCCATGTCTCTCTTGATTATTTTCATTGTCTTAGGGTCCAGGTTCTTCAGAGGTAAGGGTGTGTTCTGGGGGCCATCAGAAGACAACAAAACATATTCGAAAAACACCAAATCAGAATGCACAGCCAAAGATTAATCAATATTTAACAGTTATATATTATACATTGTATTAATGATACATTTTTATAGAATTCTATAAATTATCTATCTATTTATCCATCTATGTGTCTGTCCATCTGATTCTATTTGTCAAATATACATTATATATATATATATTTGTTTATGTAAATCGATACATATTGGACATACTGTATATATGTTTGCATACATAGATATGTGTATATAATTTTTATATGGTACTTAGTTATAGTAAAGCAAAATAAAATGGGACAGCCCTGGATTTAAGAAATAGATACTTCTATACCCCAGAGAATCTTTGAAGATTGAACTAAACGGACTAAAAGGTTATTCCGTTGTGGACAGCTATTTCAACTTTAGCTGATGGGTCAAATCCCATCCTGAGAACACTTTACAAATGTTTTTTAGATGGTAAGAAGTCATGCAGAGAATGAAAGAAAAGGGGAAGTTGTTGCAATGTAATTTGCTTCAAAGTATTCTATTTCAACCTTTTTGTACTTTCTATACAGAAATCACAAGACATTTTGACTTACAATAACAATGTCCTTTGATCTTTGTGTCAAGGAGCAGATTTACATTTACTTTCAAGAAATGGAGCTTTTGTATTAAATCAGTACATCCCTTGACATGTAAGAATATTATAAGAGTTTTCAATGGGCCTTGTATTGCAAGCTATCTTGAAAAGAGTAAATATGTTTGACACAGTCTGTTAAGGCTGTTTCTATAACTGGATGTGCATATTTTTGTTGCATTCTCTGTTGATCGCTGTGATTAACATTTACAGACAAAAAAAAAACTTGTCTTCAACAGAAAAACAAGCAAGGGGTAAACCCGATATAAATTCAAAATTGCTCTACTCTTTTGAGTACGAATTGAATATTTGTTGTCTTTGATTTATGGATGCAAGCACCCTTATACAATCGGACATTTTTGTATTATGAGCTGATGGCACAACACATCTGAAAAGAGATGTAATTAAGTCAAAGTAAAATAGAAAGGGAATGTATTAAAATGAATAAATATATATTAATACCACAGACCTAATGAAGTGTAGGGGCCACCTAATCCTTCTTGCAATGCTGTAATATTAGTTATCAACTCAGTGTAGGGGGATATAGTACCATTCTTCAAGAAGAAAAACCTCTAATTCTTTGACAAATAAAGGATGTGGAAATTTATGTCATGCTCTGTGCTCCACTAATCGTAATGATGCTCAGATCTAGCAACTGAGGACCCACCCACTTCATCTTGGTTAGCAGAGTACATGGAGGTATTATCACCTTATGGGGATATCATGATGATTTCCCTGTGTATATATATATAGTAGTTTGGAGAAAGGAGCACTCGGGACTAGATATCAGAGATTTATTTCATAAAGATCAATGTTTCAGTCCCACACAGGGGCATTTTTATCAAGACACATATATATATATATATATTGTAATGCGTTACCTAATATTTGGTTTAGTAGTGTTCATTCAGAAAAATATCGTTTTCATAGGCCCTGTTTTCAGGCACAACATTGATTCAACATAATACATGCAGAAATATCAATAAGCTAGCTGGTATTTATGTCATTATATTTCTCCAGTACAACGGCTCCTTTTCTACCAATTTTGTAAAGGGCCAACTATAGCAGAGGAGTTCCACGTTGTCTTTACCCCCATCAAAATGATGTTTTGGGTGTATGAGGAACTGTCCCAACACTCACATGCACTTTTCCAGAAATCAAATTCTGCTAATGAGCCCCTGAGATACAAAACAGCTGTACAGTGAGTGGGTTTCCTGGCACTCTTGCATCTCCTTAGTCAGACGACCTTGCGGTTTAGTGACCACTCTACACCGGGGTTTGGGAAAAAAAGCCAGTTGAGTTGTCTAGGATTTTCAGGCAAGTTGCTATTTTATACTGACCACTGTACACTGGCAGTTGGTAAACATGTTGAGTTGGCTTGTCTGGGATGCGTAGACAGGTTGTTACTTTAGACAATATAGTGGTTTTCAAATTAAGAAAATGCAATCTTTTCAAAGTGTTCATAGACTTGAACAGATTTGTCAAACTGTGCTCTACCATAACTATACACCATCATGAACTACCATTTGTATCACACAAACAAAGCAAATATTTACGTATCCAAAATAAATTGCAGACTCACTGAATTTAAGGTTTTCTATTCAGTATATAAAAAAGATTATTGTTATTACAAACAGTACAAATGAGAACTGTATAATATAAATCTATTTTCACATTATACAGTGCTTCTTGGACTATCTGCCCAAGTTTCTTATACCAGCAGCATCATTTTCATCTCTGATCTCTAAGCTCATGTGAGGAGAAAAAATGCTGTTCTCTCAATGTAGCTGTCAGTATTTTGCAATAACAGCACTCTGTAAAAAAGCATTGAATTACTTGGAGAAAATGAATTTCCCACTGAGCTTTCTGCAGTGCTTGTTTGGAAGTCCTTTGTCTTTGTTTAGCAGACAGCTACCGGAAAACTTGATTCACATTAAATACTAAATGTTTCTCTTAAATGAACTCAGATGAAGTCTGAATTTTGCCTCTTAAGCTTACCAGTCTTCTGTGTTATAGGTTTCACAGTTTGGTTCAAATAATATTATTTTGTCTCTACTAAGTGTATTATGGCAGTTAGTTTAACTTTTTTAGAGTAAAATTGTTCTTATATGTTGTTTATTTCCCCTGCAGATGCTTCAATCACCTTCACTTTACTAAATGTAGTGCCATTCAGCTAAAATCTTATTGGGCTATACTTAATGTGAAAGAAAAACAAATGTGCAAATAGACAAAAGCACAATGCTCAATCTAATATCTTTCAGGTTTAAATGCACACCCATACATGTATCCATCTGTTTCATATTATCAGACAATGGGAGTTATCTAAAAAAAAACAATTCTGGGCCAAAGCTTGTGGAGTAAGAACCATTTTGTAAAACTTTGCCCCAAAATTGCTTTTATAAAAAATCAGTGTCTCCATGGTATTATATGTTGAGTTTTTTGTGCTTTGGGGAGGGTAAGAGACATGCTGGGACAGTTGGGAACTGTCATGCACAGATGAGGTAACATTTTTGCTACCCCTGCAAAAATGTCTTCAGACATCTATGTTTGTGTAATTTTCATCCTCTCATTTTATTTTACATGCCTTTTAGGTCTCCTCCAAACTAAGCATGTTAAGTGTGGGAGCAAGAGTCAGAGGTGACTAAGGGTACAGTAAAATGTATGAGGCATTGATTGGTATAGACTAGGATTGATCAAAAGCAGCATTGTGTCAAACGTCTATTTAGGGCCTTTGAGCTGGCTTTAGAAAATTGATAATTGTCTGTTTTAGTAATCAGTAAATTCAAATAGTTAACTTCAGGTACAACCTAAGTATGTTGAAACAGCAATCTAGAAGTCAAACGGAAGTGAAAAAAATCCCATTTAATACAATCTGGTAGTTTGCACTTTAAAATATATTAATGGATGCTTTTTTTGCTAGCTAATTTAGGCCATGCAATTTTTAACCTGGATTTTGGAGCCAGACAAAATAATTGTTTTTTGCAGCTTTTACATGATTGCAGGTCATTCTGGGCACCCAACTGAATTTTTATTACAAATATCATTTTAGTATTACATTTTTCCTGCAACATTTTATGAAAAATCAGATCATTTATGCTAAATACTTGAATTTGATTATCATCAACCACAGGACAAGATGATATGGAATAATCATCTGATACAAGTTTACAAAGTGGTATAAATAATCATTAATTTACTGTAATTTTCCATCTCTAAGGTGTCACCATTGTATAAGATGAGATTCAGATAGCCCCATACCCTAGAGCAGCCCTTAATGTCATCTCAACTGGTTCATATAACTTACTCCCCTGTGTCACATCAAGCACCTTCCTGTTGACAGCCAGAAGTATGTAAGGCTTCGGTTCTGCTGCAAGCTGTCTCTCTGTTTCATTCGAGGAAGCAGAAAAACAAGTGCATTTGGAATGAAAGCTGTTCGAAATAAAGCTTCTGACTGCAGAAATCAATGCAAATGACTTTCAAATCCCAAACTCGCATACAACATAAAATACAGATCCATCACCCGTTGGACAATGGTAATTT
The DNA here is from genome assembly GCA_036172795.1 of Pelodytes ibericus. Lineage (NCBI taxonomy): Eukaryota > Metazoa > Chordata > Amphibia > Anura > Pelodytidae > Pelodytes > Pelodytes ibericus. Next base: position 127,973,229 of record CM069861.1, read on the forward strand.
GTCTTTCTAATTCCCTCTTTTGATCAACTTCATCTAGTAAGATTCAGCTTTGTTTAATTTCCAAAGAGTGAATGGCCAGAAATTCTGTTTATATTCTCTCCATTAAATCTAAATGATAAATTTCTTGGTATCCTTTCAATGAACCAACCAGAAGCCATTTTTCTAACAGCCTTCATCCCAAATTGTTTTTCGATTGCTGTATTTCAACTGGTGCGAGCACTGGGGGAACAAATTTGTTTTCGAATCAGCAAAGCGGGTGTCCCTACAGAAAGCCGGATGGTACATTTCAATCCTGCTGCTCTTCTCCAAACCCTCCAATACCACCTGCTGTGTGTTGGGAGCATTGGTCAACTCTGAAGGCAGATGGCAGTGTTTCGGGGGCAGCATTGGCTAAGTCTAGGGGGCAGATTGCTGTGTTGACTGATTAACTGACTCACGCTGGGAGGGTTTGTGGCTATAGGTGGCAGCATTGGCTACATCTGGGGAGTCAGATGGCTGTGTGGGGCGCATCATTGGCTAAGTCTGTGATGCAAATGGCTGTGTGGGGGCTTGCATTTACTAAGTCTTGGGGGCAGATGACTGTGTGGGGGATGCGTTAGCTATGTCTGGGTACAAATTGGCAAATAAAAGGAATTTAAAACAAAAATTGCTATTTTTTCTGTCATCATTTTGATTAAATATGAAAACAAATTTAAAATGTGAACATTAAACAATAATAATAATAATAATATAATAATAATAATACAATAATATAAAAAGTATAATTTTTTTATAAGGTCTTCTTATAATCAAGGTCATCTTATATATTATTGCCTGATTTTTGCAATTCACTTGGTGACTTTTCTAATAATTTTGACTGATATTTGTTTGGTACACATTTTTTATAATTATAATTGAACCCCTATGAATTTGACATTTTTATTCCAGATAACTATACAAGAAGATCCTCGTATTGGAATGCACATCCAGAGGAAAGATGAGTTAAGTAATAGGCTTGTTATACTCTTGCTTCCTTCTTCCTTTACTTGAGTAATGTATATGATTTTTAAATTGTTTTTATTTGCTTTACTGGGTAGTTGCTAAGAATCCAATAGAACTAGGGCTAGAGCCCATGGCAGATTTGATATAAGTGGCGTAAAGAAGCTCATGTGCTTGGGCGGGTATACAAAGGATTTATATGATGCAAATGAGCACTAGGTATATATAATATAAGCAATAAACAGGACTGGCCTTTGGGGTGTTCAACTTGTGCAACACTACAGGGCTCAACAACAAGAACACACTGGAGGTGCTGGCTTGGGAGATCAAAAGATCTCCCCTCACCAGCCCTCTTTCTGCCTGTGACTGGCAGTGGGAGGGGCACCACAGAGGCTGCCTGCACCTAAGCCTGGCTTTGGCAGTAAATACATATAAATGATGTATATGATTTTGCCAGTTAGCAATAGATATTTATATATAATGCAAGCAATGAGCAATAAATACATTTATTGAATAGTAGAAATATAAAGGCAATGACCAATAGATATATTGGTTATATACTTATTTATATAATGCCAATGAGCAGTAAACTTTATGTGCAAAGCTTTATACCAATAGAAAAATCTAAAAAGTATATATGATACCCAGAGCCAACCTTAGGTGTTCAGGCACCCTGTGCGGGGCCCTTTTGTGGTGATCCCACCAGCACCCAATTATAGTCCAGTGTAGAACTAACACCTGACATACCACCTGCTGTTAACTACAGTTCCCGTGAGGCTCAGCCAGACATACAGCTTCCATGATACAGACTGATCATCATGGGAAGTACAGTCAACTTTATATAAGACTGCAGATGTAAGGAAATATCCTCTGTCCCTTAATGCGACCGTCTTGGTTTGACTTGTAAATACTGGATCCAGGAGAGCTATCTCACAGTGAATAACTGAGACCGACACCAATGCAACTGTGAAACAACTCTGATTTTAATTGTTTAAACAAGCATATATATACGAAGATAAAAACATTAGTTACTACGATATAATTGGTTATTCTAATTTATTCTAATATGTAGAAAGGCGTGTTTTATAAGAAAATGCACTTAAAACGTAATATGTAAAATAGTGTTATAAAAGTCGTTCTTATAGGAAAATGACAGAACTTTCAGAGACAACTTGTTGATGTTCCAGAAACCTCTGTTCTAGCCTTGGAATAGTAAGATAAGACCATTCTAATAACAATTATGCTACTGGCGTGATCTGGCCTTCCAGAAGGTGCTGCAGACATCAGCTTCTTTGACACACTGTCGGCTTTTAACCCTCACAGATCCAAATTAATCCTTTCAATCCCCTCTTAGAACCATATGATTCATATAATATGGTTCTTCCCCTTTTGCTTCTGTCTATTGATCTGTAAATACTGTCGGTATCCTTCAGGGGTATGTTGTTGGGGATCAAGGGGTAGGTTTGTTTCAATCAAAAATACCACATCCATAATAAAGCTTATAATAACCGACTATGGCTATCCTGTTTTACCGGACTGCCTCTGGACAATACTGATTAGGTTTAGACCTTTGGCGACTGTGCAGACCTTGGCTTCGCTCAGCAGAGATATTGGACTTATAATCTAAAAAATTAAAAAATATCTCTCTCTTAAATATGGAAGGCCTGCCGTAACTATCTAAATGTGTTACATAATATAACATAATGGCATGGCCTGATGACCCAAAAACACATGTGGCCACAAAACTAAATTAAATATCTGTTGTTCATTGCTTCTCTTACCCTGCCTAATAAAATCCCTAATGGTATTAGTTGGCAGTTGTCTAAAACCAATAAATATATGTACAAAATAAAACATATTATTCCGGAGTTTGCCATTCCCCAGGACTGTTGTTGACTAAATACTTTAAAGTGACTTGGAGCAAAGCTGAACATGCATTCAGAACACACAAAATGGCATACATTCAGAACATAAAGCGTCAGTCAGACAAAATGGCAGCGGACAAAACAATATGGTCTCCCATCCACGACGTGACTCCAGAGGCCCCTACAGTCCATATAATATTCATACTCTTCTCCCCTTTTATTCTTAGAAATTGACATTGTCTGTTTTTAAGGATAACCATCAGGAGTTGCCTGGTGAACACAATCATTGTATCCAAGGTGATAAGGCACACTTCCTCGATTTCACACATTGGTAGGTCATCCAGCTTAGTTGCATTGTAAGCTTCCATAATGGGGAATATCTGAGCAGTGTCTTCCATTCTTCACGTAGGGGCATGATGTCAGTGGTCAGGATGCACTTGAGGATGAGACCCTTGAAACAAACATAAACACAGACAATTAGCAACACTGATCTCACACATGCCAAACCACTTACAAGTTTCGCTCCAAGTGATCCTAGCCAATTTCCCAGTCCCAGGGGATCTCACGGATAACCTGTGAATACTTTTTAACTTACTACTTAAATCCATAATCCAAACTTTTTTATTTTTTTAAATATCTGAAAAAAACTTCCTAACATTCTCTATATAAAATTCTGCAAAAATACTATAACAATACAATTTCTTTATAGGTCGGCTCAATCCTGTTTGTTAGAGCCGGTCTAATTGTTAAATTTCAAAATTTCACTATACTCTAAACATACCCATAATAACACAATTAAACAAATCTTTACGACAAAGATTACAAATCATCAATAACAATTTTATACATATATACTCAATGAAAATATACTTCCCAACAATGATGATCTGTCGTAGACTGTTGTATCTGTTGCAGAGTCCTGGGTGATTTGTTTGTGAGTTTCCCTAGGGTGACGACTCGGCTTATGTTGGCTAGTGGTCAGGGATTATTATGCCCATCAAGACACTAAATTGCTGCTCCTTTGTTGGCCTGTTTGTCAGTACAGGAATGTGCTTTACGTAAATAACGTGGATCCAGGAGTTGATTTGAACAATATATTCCGATAAATTTGGTGAGAATCCAGTTACATGAATTGGAAAACTTTTTCTTCTTTTAAAAATAAACTTTTCTTTAGAAATAGTTATGATCAGCATTAGATTAGTTGGTGCACTTTGAACTTTTCTTTTGTTGGCTGTACAGCTTTAATCTATATGAAAATAAAACTCGAAAAAATTCCAGTTAGTAACATGCAATATTTCACTAAACATCTTATTAATCTTCATATTAAAATATAATTAAAACATATTACTGCTAGTCTGTGTTGTTAAAACTTGTCAAACTGAACCATTCTTTGTTCTTGAAATATTATTACCATCTTATAATCATAGTTGAATCAGTTGATAATGTGAGAATATGTTCTCATACATAATAATTATGTATCGCTTTACCATTAGGACAAATAATATCATGATTAGATTATATAACCATAGCACATAACACACAGAACTTCTCAATAACTAACAGTAACAGTAATTCTGGCCCGTTCTCCCCCTCCCATCACAAAAAGAAAAAATAATAATTTTGCAGCTGCAGCTACAATTCTCTTATCTGCAAATAGACTGTCAGAGAGAAGGGGGGCTTCTGGGGAAGCTTTCTCTCAACTTCACTATTAACTCCTACAACTCTAACAACACAACACAACTTGTCACATAACACGACACTCGCTAATTCTTTCCACTTATCACTGACATACGTACATGCTCGGGGCTCCCTCACTTCCCCTCCCTTCGTTCCCCGTCACACGTGCCAGTGTAAAATCTCCGCCCCCTGCCTGTCACAGTACAGCAGAAGGTAAGCTGGTTCAAATGGAAAACGGTGGTTGTGAGTATGAGTGTGATGGGAGGCTGTGTGTGATGGGAGGCTGTGTGTGATGGGAGGCTGTGTGTGATGGGAGACTGTGTGTGATGGGAGGCTGTGTGTGACTGAGTGTGATGGGAGTCTGTGTGTGATGTGAGGCTGTGTGTGACTGAGTGTGATGGGAGTCTGTGTGTGATGTGAGGCTGTGTGTGACTGAGTGTGATGGGAGTCAGAGTGTGTGTGATGGGAGTCAGTGTGTGTGACTGAGTGTGATGGGAGTCAGAGTGTGTGTGATGGGAGACAGTGTGTTTGACTGAGTGTGATGGGAGCAGAGTGTGTGTGATGGGAGACAGTGTGTGTGACTGAGTGTGATGGGAGTAGGAGTGTGTGACTGAGTGTGATGGGAGTGTGAATGTTATGTGTGATGTGGGGTCATGTAATGGAGGTGATGGGGCATGTCTTAGGTGTGTAACGTGGGTGTGCAGCTTGGGTAGGGGGGTGCCCGGATTTTGTCTGCCTAGGGCAGCACAAAATCAAGATACACCACTGGATACAAATACAACCTTACAATGAAGGCATCTTCACTTATCTAATTACTTTATCTAGAGTATTGGAAAATGTGATATCTTATCTTGGGAAAAATCTAAATTAAAAGCTTAAAACACAAAAATCCTTCTAAACTACAAAAAAAGTAATACTTGTCAAGATACCTAAATACAAAAAGGAAGAATGTACCATAAACAAATAAACATTTCTAATATGTAACATGTAAAACCTGTTAAAAACATAGTCTGTGTCTTTAAATTAGCATCATGTAAGTTTTAGATTGTTTTTGCCAGAACATAAAACTGGCTGGATAGATTTTAAAATATTTTATAGCTGTTATACTATCCAATGGATTGATCACGTATATTTAACATGATGTCCAAGAGATACCTCGGACACTATATGACTCTTGCTGTTTTACACACAAATATTTCTATTTTACTTACTTACAGCAACAAATTAATTCAAAACTTATCTTGCATACACTATTAAAATTACTTACTATGAAACTTCTCATCACACTGATGAATATAGCTTAGAAGACCGTTACTCAAAAATCATTCAAAAATTATTATACTAGCGGCAGAACGTGCCTATTTTTTTTTTTTCATTGAGCGCTCGATTTTGATTGATTCAGGAGATATGTCCTCTCTACTCCACTAAATATAAAACACTTACCACCTATAAGAGAATACAGTAAATACAGTAAATTTCCTTAGATGTACACTTACCACCCGTCTATGGTTTCTTATGACTTTATAATTAACCTTATATATGAACACAAATATACAATTAATATGCAAAATTACAATTAAACAAGCCAAACCAAGAATAGTCTAGTCTCCCTGAGACTGTAAATTTAAGTGTATAATACCCCTGGTAATAAAGTGAAAGATCTCCCTGAGATCTGTGTGTTAGCCTCCCTGAGACTGTGAGGATCTCCCTGAGATCTGTGTGTTAGCCTCCCTGAGACTGTAAGGATCTCCCTGAGATCTGTGTGTTAGCCTCCCTGAGACTGTAAGGATCTCCCTGAGATCTGTGTGTTAGCCTCCCTGAGACTGTAAGGATCTCCCTGAGATCTGTGTGTTAGCCTCCCTGAGACTGTAAGGATCTCCCTGAGATCTGTGTATGTGTCCCTGACACGTGAATATAAGGATCTCCCTGAGATCTGTGTGTTAGCCTCCCTGAGACTGTGAGGATCTCCCTGAGATCTGTGTGTTAGCCTCCCTGAGACTGTGAGGATCTCCCTGAGATCTCTGTGTTAGCCTCCCTGAGACTGTAAGGATCTCCCTGAGATCTGTGTGTTAGCCTCCCTGAGACTGTAAGGATCTCCCTGAGATCTGTGTGTTAGCCTCCCTGAGACTGTAAGGATCTCCCTGAGATCTGTGTGTTAGCCTCCCTGAGACTGTAAGGATCTCCCTGAGATCTGTGTGTTAGCCTCCCTGAGACTGTAAGGATCTCCCTGAGATCTGTGTATGTGTCCCTGACACGTGAATATAAGGATCTCCCTGAGATCTGTGTGTTAGCCTCCCTGAGACTGTGAGGATCTCCCTGAGATCTGTGTGTTAGCCTCCCTGAGACTGTGAGGATCTCCCTGAGATCTGTGTGTTAGCCTCCCTGAGACTGTAAGGATCTCCCTGAGATCTGTGTGTTAGCCTCCCTGAGACTGTTAGGATCTCCCTGAGATCTGTGTGTTAGCCTCCCTGAGACTGTAAGGATCTCCCTGAGATCTGTGTGTTAGCCTCCCTGAGACTGTAAGGATCTCCCTGAGATCTGTGTGTGTGTCCCAGACACGTGAATGTAAGTATCTCCCTGAGATCTGTGTATGTGTCCCAGACATGTGAATATAAGGATCTCCCTGAGATCTGTGTATGTGTCCCTGACACGTGAATGTAAGGATCTCCCTGAGATCTGTGTGTTAGCCTCCCTGAGACTGTAAGGATCTCCCTGAGATCTGTGTGTTAGCCTCCCTGAGACTGTAAGGATCTCCCTGAGATCTGTGTATGTGTCCCTGACACGTGAATATAAGGATCTCCCTGAGATCTGTGTGTTAGCCTCCCTGAGACTGTGAGGATCTCCCTGAGATCTGTGTGTTAGCCTCCCTGAGACTGTGAGGATCTCCCTGAGATCTCTGTGTTAGCCTCCCTGAGACTGTAAGGATCTCCCTGAGATCTGTGTGTTAGCCTCCCTGAGACTGTAAGGATCTCCCTGAGATCTGTGTGTTAGCCTCCCTGAGACTGTAAGGATCTCCCTGAGATCTGTGTGTTAGCCTCCCTGAGACTGTAAGGATCTCCCTGAGATCTGTGTGTTAGCCTCCCTGAGACTGTAAGGATCTCCCTGAGATCTGTGTATGTGTCCCTGACACGTGAATATAAGGATCTCCCTGAGATCTGTGTGTTAGCCTCCCTGAGACTGTGAGGATCTCCCTGAGATCTGTGTGTTAGCCTCCCTGAGACTGTGAGGATCTCCCTGAGATCTGTGTGTTAGCCTCCCTGAGACTGTAAGGATCTCCCTGAGATCTGTGTGTTAGCCTCCCTGAGACTGTTAGGATCTCCCTGAGATCTGTGTGTTAGCCTCCCTGAGACTGTAAGGATCTCCCTGAGATCTGTGTGTTAGCCTCCCTGAGACTGTAAGGATCTCCCTGAGATCTGTGTGTGTGTCCCAGACACGTGAATGTAAGTATCTCCCTGAGATCTGTGTATGTGTCCCAGACATGTGAATATAAGGATCTCCCTGAGATCTGTGTATGTGTCCCTGACACGTGAATGTAAGGATCTCCCTGAGATCTGTGTGTGTGTCCCTGACACGTGAATGTAAGGATCTCCCTGAGATCTGTGTATGTGTCCCTGACACGTGAATGTAAGGATCTCCCTGAGATCTGTGTATGTGTCCCTGACACGTGAATGTAAGGATCTCCCTGAGATCTGTGTAATATAAGGATCTCCCTGAGATCTGGTTATGTGTCCCGGACACAAAAACAAAAAATATTTTAAGGATGTATGTCCCTGACACACAAATATAAGGATCGGGATTTGGCCAGTGCCCTCAGTCCGATAGATAAACCAAAAAAAAAGTATATCTTACCGGACAAAGGATGACCTTCCCGATCCCGGACGAGCCCCCAAATTGTAAGGAAATATTCTCTGTCCCTTAATGCGACCGTCTTGGTTTGACTTGTAAATACTGGATCCAGGAGAGCTATCTCACAGTGAATAACTGAGACCGACACCAATGCAACTCTGAAACAACTCTGATTTTAATTGTTTAAACAAGCATATATATACGAAGATAAAAACATTAGTTACTACGATATAATTGGTTATTCTAATTTATTCTAATATGTAGAAAGGCGTGTTTTATAAGAAAATGCACTTAAAACGTAATATGTAAAATAGTGTTATAAAAGTCGTTCTTATAGGAAAATGACAGAACTTTCAGAGACAACTTGTTGATGTTCCAGAAACCTCTGTTCTAGCCTTGGAATAGTAAGATAAGACCATTCTAATAACAATTATGCTACTGGCGTGATCTGGCCTTCCAGAAGGTGCTGCAGACATCAGCTTCTTTGACACACTGTCGGCTTTTAACCCTCACAGATCCAAATTAATCCTTTCAGCAGATGCTAGGTTTGGACTATAATTCCCATGATGCTCAGGCTGAGCACCATTGAAAGAGTAGTCCACAGAAGATTTTTTTTTAATAAAAAAAGAAATTCAAGTATTAGTCTTCCTCCCAGTATCCTATCTTTCTGGCATGTCAGGTGGCTCATCTAAGCCCTTGTGGTCTGTGGGGGCATCCTTCTAGGCTGGCTGTGGTGTGGAGGGAGCTGCTGGTCTTCCTCTTGCAGAGACCTGCTCCCTCCATTCAAGCTCTCCACAATCAGGGCTGGGGGCGGGGATTTTTCATGTAGCGTTCTGGCCGTTAGTGCAGCGCGACATGCTGGCAACTATTCGACACCCCCACCCCTCCCCCCATGCATACGATCCCTGCGAATGTGATCTTATGCATTCAGACTCACATAAGCAGTGATCAGCTTTCACTGCCTATGTGTTTACGGTGTTGCAATTATGCCTCGATCGAGGCATCATGCAACACCTGTCCCTGCCCCCCTAGGGCACCTCGATCACCTGGTGATCATGGGTGCCGTATTGAAGAGGATCATGCTCCTCCAATACTGCATGTCCAGCAGAGAGCAACGGAAGTGATAAAAAAAAAAAATCTCATCTGTCATTCTGAAACTGTTGCTTAACTTCTCCCTACTAACACTAGATCTAGGGTTAGGGTTACAATTAGGGTTAAGGTTACAGATAGATGTGTGTTAGAATTAGGGTTAGTACAAGGGTTAGATTAAGGGGTGGGGTAGATTTATGGTTAGGGTTAGGGATGGTGTTGGGGTCTAAAGGTCATTGTAGAAGAATATGGTTAGGAAACAAAATAACGCTACTATTAGTTATTACCCTATTACTTGAAATAAAACACAGAAAAACATAAAAAAATTGGTATTTCTAAGGACAAATATTAGAAACTATATAGATGGGGTCTTTTTTACCGTTTGTAATTGTTTTTTGTTTTTTTAAATCAGGTCAAAGTTAGAAAAAGTGTTTTTTTTAGCATATTTTCATCATATTTTCATCATATTTTATATTTCTATTAATAGTAAATTATGTCATATGATGAAAATATTAGTATCAAAATAAAGCCTCATCTGTCCTTTAAAAAAAAAAAAAATTTTTGTGGGTGTACTGAACACGAAGAAAGAAAATCACAGTTAAGCAAACGTATGAAAAAAATAATGGAATTCTGGTCTTCAATGCACATCAAATGCAGCATAGAACTCTGTCACTAAGGGGTTAACAAGAAGTCTTTGTTAAGGTAATGTGTGTTTCAATATTTTGACTCCTTAAAGGTTTCTCCTGTTAAGATTGCCTCAAAATGAAAAAGAGAATGATTAAAACAGATAATGCATGATGTTTTGTTTTTATTGGTATACAGAAACGTGCATGTTTCATGCAGAGTCCATTTTTCTATTTCTAATAATATCTGTCTTGTACTAAGTTCATCAAATGTTTCAGTCTCAGCATTTGGTTCAGGTAGAAATAATCTCCTTTTTACATCTTATTTTTCATAGACGGGAAGCAGTAACCACAGTTCCAGTAATCATGCTCTCTGCAGCTGCCTAGTCCTTTTGTCTATGGATTGGCCATCCTAGAAGTTTCAGTTTCATGTTGCTCTTGTTGATTTAAAAACTGTCATTTGTCACTTTATCTTTTTTGTCACTTGGTCTCCTTCCTTTAACCTGGAAATGTTTTTGCAAAATGACTACTTTTTGCCTTTAGTTAGATGTCCCTAAGTAACTGTTGCTAGGAATACAATAGGTTAGAATAGGCTCACACACACACCCCTTCCCCCAAAACTCTTAGGTACAACTTCTGCTGTCAGTCAAAATAATATCACATGAGCAGCACTTGGCACAGTAACACATTGATCTAACAAGTATCACAATAAAATATGCTATATGTAATTATAATACACTGACATGTCACAAGTATTACAAAATACATCTCCACTGACTTGCTAGAGCCATAGGTTCCTCTCTTGGAACTGACTATATCTTTGTTAAATTAACCATCAATTCCCAGAACTATCTACCTCAGAAGGAATATTCTAGAAATGCATAGCAAAGCCCGTGTGTTATTGCAAGATCTTCTCCTATATGACCCATAACACATAGCAGCATTCCTGTACTATATCTCTCCAGTGAAGCTATACCTTACTCCACTACTTGGGGTGATCTGTTCAGTTTAAGTAAAAACCGGTGCTAGAAACTTTAATCCACAATTTCCAATACCATCTTCTTAGCAGAGGAAAGATTAATGCTGAAAAATACAGATTTTTTTTAACATGCTTTTAATTGTTAAAAATATAAAATATTGTGGTCAGCGCTAGAAATTAAAATGGTTATTATTTATTGTGTGTGTACACACACAAACACACACACATTATATATATATATATATATATATATATGTGTGTGTAACAAATAAAAGTGAAGAGTATAGAAATAAAGACAAGAGACATGCTATGTTAAAAATGATAGTCCATGTACTAGGATTTTAAAAGAGCCCTACAATATAAATTAACTTTAAAAAATAAAAGAATAACCTACAGCACTTCTGTTCGAGTATGTGTGATAAAGGTAAAATGAACAGATATCTAATGGGAATAGCAGTAGACAGAATACAGTAGTCAGGCTAAAGGCAATTTTTAAATAACATAATTTTTAACCAACTTGACAGGGTGAGAGGAAAGAATATGGAAATGAGTAATGTGAACCACATTTACTTGCGTGATATATCCTATCTATAACAAAGGAAAACATGTGAAACCACCTAAGGCGTGCAGAAATAAACAATAAAAAAAGTCTTGATGGATTACTCCAAATAGGAAAGAAAATAATGGCATGTTCTGTACTGGAGGGAAAATATTTCCAGTACAGGTCAATCAATGAACAAATGGGTTAAAACTTACTTAGAGAAATACTTATTTGAGATTCAGCTGACAGCCCTGCAGATTGGGGCAGAACAGCTACTATTCATTGAGTAGTTTAAGTTATTACGTGCAAATATGTATTTATACATGAAAACCATGAGTTTCCAAAGTGGTGGCACTTGCCCCCCCCCCCCCCCCCGCCCCCCGGAAATTCAACCTGCAGCAAGGGAGGGAGAGGCAGTAGGTTTCTTGGGTTAGGTTAAGTAGATGTATAGAACATAGAAGACACCTGTCAGACAGAGTATTGCAGCAAAAAAGTCTGCTTTCCTGGGGTTGTCTTTACCACAGACAACAGGGGAAACTGCCCTAAGCTCAGTCACACTGCAGTGTCCACTGAATCTGCTATTTGAGCACTACAGTTTTTGACTCTATTTCTTCATATTATCAATTGCCAGGGTGGATGACATTATACTGGCTTAAATCATTATTAATTTTATTCTCTCCCTCATTCACTACTAAACTCCTTTTATCATGGAAACGCTCAAGTTCCCTTAGCTTCTTCCAACTAAAATTGATATAATTTACCCCATTAGCATAACCTTTTTGCTAGCTTTCCTTAGATCTCTCCTCACAATATCACTTTGACTGTTATTGATTCCATGTCTCACAACATTTCTTCAATAAATTGTTGATTTTCACACACCGTGAGTCAATTCCATATCCCTCCTTGAAAATAGCCTGTGGACGCCCATGACAATAACGTGATACAACTGAACTAAAGTTTATTTAGCACCAATAATTTATGCAGTACATTTTTTTGCATGTATATTGTTCCTTCCTTATTAACCCCGTCTCGCCATGTACCCTGGTGTCCTTGTACAGACACTTTTCCTATCCCCTGCTAAGGTTGGCTAAAGCAACATGAACTCCAAATGTGCTTGAAAATACCAAAAGTACTGTCAGAGACTGCACATTCAAATATCACTGAGTGTCAGGGATTGGCTGGCAGCTCATCAGAGCCAGTAGCTGCCAGCCAATCAAAGTATTTCTCAGATCTCACACCTCCACTTACAAGTCTCAGCTTCCTGCAGAGTGCAAGCATGAGGGGAGAGGCTGAGTGGTATAGTGATGCTTTCCAAAGGAGTAGAGTCATGTACTAAAAGTAGTGTGGTTGGTGGTGGTTAGTGAGTTGCCACCTAGCTGGTATTTTATGTCTGTAAAATGAAGTCTCAAAGCCAATGTTTAGTCTACGGAAGAAATATCATGACATTTTTTTTTATTAAAGAAAAGGTGGCAACCCAAATTGTACTGGTAGTGGAGGAAGTGGTGTGCTGGAGTCAATGTGTGGTATGACGTAAATAAAATATAAGTTATGGAGGTTGTAAAAATACCTAAGAGAAAGAAAGGTAATACAGACTGGGAAATAAATGGTTATACATACAGAGATAACATACTAAAGAGTTTTGGTAGAGCAGATTGAAAAGAAAATAGGGTGGTTCAGAAACTATGCAAAATAGGTTAGACCAGTGATGGCGAACGTTTTTGGTCCCGAGTGCCCAATTTTTTACCGATACAAATTTGCAGACCACAAAGTGCCAACACTGCATACTCACACACGCTTATACTCATACACACACACGCTCATACACACACTTATACTCATACACATACACACTTACTCATACACACTCATACACATACACACTTATACTCATACTAACACACACACTTATACTCCTACACACACTTATACTCCCACACACACTTATACTCATACTCACACACTTATACCCAAACACACACACTTATACACATACAGACACTCATACTCATACACACACATGCTTATACTCATGCTTGCACACACTTATACTCATACTCGTGCACACTTATACTCATACTCACACACACACTTATCATACTCATACTCACACACACACACTTATCATACTCATACACACACTTCTACTCATACTCGCACACACACACACTTATACTCACACACACACACACACACACACACACTTCTACTCACAAACGCACACACTTCTACTCACAAACGCACACACACATACAGGTTCAGCTTTCACTGCGTATCTGCTCCGTTGTCCTGGAGGTGCAGGCATCAGTGTAATAGACGGGCGCTGCCGGTCACCTGCTGCTTCTCCAGATGATTGGCACATGTGCGTTATGTGAAGAAGTGTTCAAGTCGGAAATAGTATAAAGAAATCAACTTTGGCACTCACCAGTCCGGATAAAAAAAACAGAGAATTGATTGATGGTGATAAAAAAGTGTGATTTATTCAGTATGTTCAACAGGAGAATAAGGAAACGACGGGCAGGGAGAGGCAGACAGCTTGCCTTACGCGTTTCATGCCATTATGGCACTTAATCATAGGCTATCGTGTTAACGTGTGCAGCTGATTTAAATACAAACTTGTACCAATAGTTAAAAAGGTCAGAGGCAATTACGTTTAACGAGAAAAAACATCTAAGTGGACAATCTGTGCATCTATTTAAAAGTGTTACAATATTCTAGTGCATAGTATGCAATACTGTAATAAAAACTAAACATTATAAAAAAGACATATCATAGTGGGGTTACATATTAATCGAAACAAATTCAAGATACACAAGTAATGAGCTTAAACATTACTAGTTATTAAGGACATATATAGAAGAATTGGGATAAAAACCAAACTGTCTGGAGATGGATGATGCAAGAGAGTATTGCAATCTGAGGAGAGACTCACAGAGTGTTAGAAGACAGGGAGTTAAGACAATTTTATTATATAAATATTTAATAATAAAAAAGAGAGACAATATAATGCATATTATAGTGAGTGCTTAGTTGTTCTACTCCAAATGAATTCACCTTGCAAAATCCAACATGCAGATAAAGACAGTTCCAAGCTAGATGTTTTGATGAAAATCTTCTATGGAATCTGGAAGGTAAAGATGGACAATAAGAAGAGAAGATGAATGAATTTGAGGGACTGCATGTTGAATTAATGTATAGTCAATGGACGTATATGTGTTGATGCACCTTATTCTAGATGGGGGGATGCCTGAAACTAACGAGAGGGGGATATGTGTGAGTGGATTGTTAGCCTTGAAAAAAACAAGACATATCAAATTCCACATTCATGCCTAGAGGTTGTCTGGTTCCTATGTGGAAAATCCAGTATACCTCTTGGCGACACAAACGTTTGTGAGTGTCCCCCCCTCTTGGTCCTTTCGAAATAACATCTATTACTGAGACTTTGAAATGTTGTAAAATGTTGGAGTTACAGAAAGAGAAATGTCGTGCCACCGTAGTGTTTGACTTGTTGTCAATGTCATTAAGATGTTCCCTAATGCGACATTTTAGTGCCCTGCTTGTTCTGCCCGCATATTGTTTTTTACAGGAAGTACATGATAAAACATAAATGACATTTTTAGTATTGCAGTTCGTATAGTCTTTAGTAGAAAAAGTTTTACCATTTGCATAAGAAATAATATCCTGTTTCTTAGTGACATGTTTGCAGGTTCTGCAAATTCTATTCCCACATGGGAATGTACCGATTGCATTAAGCCATGTTCCTCTGTTTGCATGATTCGTACTAGATGTGTCTGGGTGAAAGAGACTTGGTGACAGTATTTCTCTTAGGGTTCTTGATCTTGAAGCTGAGAATCTCACCCCTGTTGACAGTATGTCATTGTAGGAGTCATTAGCTGTCAGAATGGGGAGATTCTGTTTTATTATGTTAATTATTTGTGGAAATTCAGTACTATGTGATGTAGTAAAAAAAGGTAGCATATTGTCACTTTGGCTCTTGAAAGAATTAGTTTGTAACAGAGAGTTTCTGTCTCGTATTTGAGCTATTTTAATGGCTCTTTTGATCATCCAGTTTTTGTATCCCCTCTGTAAGAGTCTCTGGCTGAGTTCTGTGCATTTTTTGTTAAAGGTGTGTATATTGGAGCAGTTGCGTCTGAGGGTGATGAAAAGACCTACTAGGATGTTTTTAATTACAGACTTATTGTGTCAGCTGTTTGCGTGTAAAACTGAATTTCCCGAAGTGGGCTTTCTATAGGAACAGGTTTCCACTGAATGAGGGTTATTTACTGAACCTGCATTGAGAGTAAGGTCTAAAAAATCAATTTTATCTCTGGAGTGGTTCATAGTGAACCGTAGATTGAGAGAGTTAGTGTCCATAAATTGAAAAAAGTTCTCTAGTTGTGTGAGAGACCCTGTCCAGACGAACAACAAATCGTCAATGTACCGCCCATACCAGGCGATACATTCACGAGAGTGGTTCGCCTGACTAAATATGAACTGGTCCTCAAAGGCAGCCATATGGATATTAGCATAGGAAGGGGCAAATTTGGAGCCCATGGCTGTACCTTGGCATTGCAGAAAAAAACATTTGTTGAACATAAAGTAGTTTTGTAATATCAAGAACTCCGTGGCTTGTGATATAAAATCTTTGAGTTCTTGTGTGTATTCACTGTATTTGTTAAGAATATAAGTCAAAGAGGTTAAGCCAGAATTGTGTGGAATGCATGAATATAATGAGCATACGTCCATTGTAACCCAAATGTAATGTGATTGCCATGTTAGGTTTTTAAGTTGTATTAGGACATCCTTTGTGTCTCTTAAAAAACTTTTTTGTTGTGTTACCAATGGCTGTAAATAGAAGTCTAGCCAGGCAGACAGACCCTCACCTAAGCTTCCGATGCTTGAAATTATAGAACGTCCTGGAGGATTTACAAGGCTTTTATGTATCTTGGGCAAATAGTAGAAAATGGGAATAATTGGATCCTCTTTATATAAAAAGTTTACTTCCTCTTCATTGAGGATGCCCAAGTATTCGCCTGTGTCCAGTAAATCTCTTAGATCTTTTAAGTAATGCTGTGTGGGGTCTGATTGGAGTTTATTATATGTGCTGGTATCATAGATCTGCCTGGTAGCTTCTTTAAAATAATCATGTTTATTAAACACTACTACTGATCCGCCCTTCTTTGATTATAATGTCATTACCGTATTTGCTCGATTATAAGACGAGGTTTTTTTCAGAAAAAAAAATCTGAAAACTACCCCTCGTCTTATAATCGAGGTCTTCTTATAATCTGACCTCAAATTGAGGTCAGATTATAAGACATGGATCCAGGTCCCCAGCAGAGCTGCAGGGGACCTGGATCCCCCTCTCTAGCAGCAGGGGATGTCTGCGCAACGAGCGCAGACTCCCCTGCTTCCGCCCGGCACGACCGCCGGGGCTTCTGTGAAGAAGCCGGGTACTTCCGCTTTCGTTACAGAAGTCCCGGCGAGCGTGCCGGGCGGCAGCAGGGGAGGTCTGTGCTCATCGCACAGACATCCTCTGCTGCCCCACTAGGCACCAGGGACAATCGGGCAGCTGGGGGATGTCTGCACTATACGTGCAGATATCCTCCATGCTGCCCGACACGGCAGACTATTATGACGGACAGCTGTCCGTCATAATAGACTGCCGTGTCGGGCAGCATGGAGGATGTCTGCAAGTATCGTGCAGACATCCCCCGGCTGCCCCCACTAGCCACCAGGGATCAAGGTAAGGGGAAGGGAGGGAGGGGGGGGGCAGAGAGACAGGGGGAGGGAGGGAGGGGGCAGAGAGACAGGGGGAGGGAGGGGGACAGAGAGACAGGGGGGAGGGAGGGGGGCAGAGACAGAGTCAAGGGGAGGGAGGGGGTTAAGAGACAGAGACAAGGGGAGTGAGGGGGTTAAGAGACAGAGACAAGGGGAGTGAGGGGGTTAAGAGACAGAGACAAGGGGAGGGAAGGGGTTAAGAGACAGAGACAAGGGGAGTGAGGGGGTTAAGAGACAGAGACAAGGGGAGGGAAGGGGTTAAGAGAGAGACAAGGGGAGTGAGGGGGTTAAGAGACAGACAAGGGGAGGGGGGAGAGAGCGAAAAATGGGGGCAAGGGAAAGAGAAAGGCAGCATTGGCACATAAAAAGAAATAAAAACTAGAAATACATTTTTTGATATCATAATTTTTTATTAAAAAAGCAATTTACATATGAATATATACAAGTTGAACTTTTTTCCTATAGGGTAGTCTTATATTCAGGCTTTTAGTTTTTTTCCTAATGGAATATCCAAAGTTTGGGGGGTCGTCTTATAATCAGGGTCGTCTTATAATCGAGCAAATACGGTATTTTTCTGTAGTGCTAGCAAAGCTCGTTTTTGGGAGATGGATAAGTTATGTTTAGAAGTGTTGCATTTTTGTGATCATTTTAGAAGTTCTTTTTCTACTTTTTTTCTGGAAAATATCTGTTTCTATAGTTCTACTGTTTGTTGGATAGAAACAGGATTTACTGTGTAGTTTGGTGTCTAATTTAGATATATTCTGTGAATTTACTAGTGGTTGTTCTATCACTAGGTCTTGTAATGTATTTAAGGTGCATTTGTCAGCAAAGGTGAAGTTAATGTTGGACATATGATAGTGGGTATTAGTAGGGTCACATGTTGGAGGTTGAGACACATTATCAATATTGTCTGAAGGTGGCAACAAACTTACAGTGTTATCTGATACATTGTGACATATATTATGAGTACTGTTAGATACAAGCGGTTGTGAGTTTAAATCACTTACCCTTGTGATGTTTTCAATACTGTAGAAATGTTTTTTCACTGTAATATTACGTATAAAACGATTGACATCAAGTAATGTTTTGAACAAATCAAAGTGGCAGTCCGGTGAAAAGGAAAGTCCCAAAGATAACACTTGATGTTCTGCTTTGGAGAGTATATGATCCGAAAGGTTGATAACATTGGATGTGTTTAGAATCTCCTGTTGCGCGAGCCCTTCCTGAGGTTGTAGTGTTGTTCTTCTTCTTCTGTTCCCTCTTCCTCCTCGACGTATTTTCTTTTTTGTTTAATTTTTTTGGGGGGGTAATGGCGCTGTCCGTTTTTTGACGATGTGTTAACCTTTGCTGTGTCGTCAAAGGTTTGGTTTATCTTTTTGCGTCGACCCTCTGTTGTGTCTGAGGAAATGTCCGCAAATGAAGCTACCGATGAGACGGAGGCAGGTGAGGATCCAGCTGAGTGTGTTGAAGATTCGGCTTCGCTGAAGGAGACTCCCTTTTCTTTGTTGGATTTTAGGATCGATCTCCGTGGAGTTTTCTTAGAGGGCCTGCTATTGTGGTAAGTGTATTCCTTGTTCTTCCAATTATAAACTTGTCCATTGCTGTAATCAAGTCGATCCCTGATGAATTTGTCTTTTTTGCGAAGAGCTATTTCATTATCGAGCTTGTCTTTATATTTTTCTAAGCCCACCTTTAATTCATCAATTAGGGAGGTCGTGGTCACAGCTTCCAGTTTTTCTTGGAGAAGTTGTAATTCATTCTTAGTGGTAAGCAGTAAATTTTTGTTGTAATCTACGATGATTTCAATTAGTGAAAAGGAGCAAGTGTCCAGAGTAGCGTTCCATCTTGCTTTAAATCTTTCGTCTTCATTAATGAATGTAGGCATCTTTTTAAGACGCAGTCCTCTTGGAATTCTCTTAACTTCCAAGTATTTTTACAATGTTACAATGTCCCACCACAGTTGTATCTCTTTATTGGATTTTCGTTCTAAATCTTTGAAACATCGTTTGATATCGGTGGTGGGATTATCATCATTTTCAGCTTCCAAGAAGATTTTATCCGCCTTGCCCAGTCTGTCTGTTTCCTTAGTATTAGAGACAGAAAAACTTGAGTCATTTTGTACGACAGTTTGACTTGATTGGGTCACTGTGTGGTCAGTGATATTCTCCTGTGTTTGTGTAAATGTAGAAATCTCCATCACATAATCTTTAATGTAAAAAACAGTAATCAGGTTTCAGGTGTCACATCAAGGGGTGAGCTCTGGCATATATGATCCAGTAAGTAACGATAGAAAAGGGTTCCCTTAAGGGAATAGCCGGCTCCACCAGAAGATACACAGGCATTAGTGTCCGTAATCACTCAGGCTGTGTGGTGCTCCGTCAGTGCTGAGAACGCAGCAGATAAGCAAATAGTATAAAGAAATCTACTTTGGCACTCACCAGTCCAGATACAAAAAACGGAGAATTGATTGATGGTGATAAAAAAGTGTGATTTATTCAGTATGTTCAACAGGAGAATAAGGAAACGACGGGCAGGGAGAGGCAGACAGCTTGCCTTACGCGTTTCATGCCATTATGGCACTTAATCATAGGCTATCGTGTTAACGTGTGCAGCTGATTTAAATACAAACTTGTACCAATAGTTAAAAAGGTCAGAGGCAATTACGTTTAACGAGAAAAAACATCTAAGTGGACAATCTGTGCATCTATTTAAAACAAGCAAACAGTTAATTGCTTTCTTACTTAAACTCTTCTTTACAGAACGCGCATGTGCCAATCATCTGGAGAAGAAGCAGATGACCGGCGGCGCCAATCTATTATGCTGATGCCTGCACCTCCAGGACAACGGAGCAGATAAGTGGTGAAAACTGAACCTGACCGCGTGCCACAGCTGAGGGCTCGGCGTGCCAGTAGTTGCACGAGTGCCATAGGTTCGCCACCGCTGGGTTAGACGGTATTGAGGAAGTTTGATGCAATATGTTTGGGAGAACTCAATCTCCCTTCCAATATCCCTTCCATTTCATATGCATGTCTAGGTTTATATGAGACAGGGCTGAGATAATACTGGGCTGAATTATAAACAAGAAAGTAACTTTAGCAAGACAGAAAAAATAGCAGGGCTGAGAAATACAAGGAATCATGATACAGGGCATAAAAGCACATACAAACAGTAAACAGGGGTGGTAGGTGCGCTGGAGGTCTTACACACACAGAATTATGTATATTACAAAGAAATGTATAATTGCCTTAAAAATCAGTCAACTTCATAGGCTGAGGATATAGGTGATCTCACCAGGCTCAGAACATAGAAAGACAAAAAAAGACAAAAAACATAGTGCAACTCTATACACAGTGTAGAAACTTATATACTGAGGTGGTGAATTGCACTCACAAAAGTGAATAAGGAAAAGAGCTTATCTGATCCAAATGGGATGATTCCTTCGATTATTCTTACTCAGTGACCATATGTGAGTATAATGGCAAAGAAGTGAAGATAAAATCAGTATATGATAAAATACAAACAGCTTTAATAAAACATAGTATCTTACATATAGGGAATAGAAAAAACAGCACTGCAGGTCTTCCTTTTCAGGCAGCAATCAGTTCACAAATCTGCAGCAAAAAGAATCCAAAACTTAGCAAGGCTGGAACTGGATAAAATCAATCAGTGGTGTACAGTGGTTCACGCAACGCGTTTCGCCTTTCCTCAGGCTTCCTCCAAGCGTGTGACCACTGTACTATGTGAATTCAATTAACACCTCAGTATATAAGTTTCTACACTGTGTATAGAGTTGCACTATGTTTCTTGTCTTTTTTTGTCTTTCTATGTTCTGAGCCTGGTGAGATCACCTATATCCTCAGCCTATGAAGTTGACTGATTTTTAAGGCAATTATACATTTCTTTGTAATATACATAATTCTGTGTGTGTAAGACCTCCAGCGCACCTACCACCCCTGTTTACTGTTTGTGTGTATATTTCACGTGTGTTTGCAGAGATACACACAGGTTGGTGCTGCTTGGTCACGGATCTAGCGCTGAATTTTACCCCCCTGTTTCAACCATAAATGCACATAGCCTACTATTACATGAGTAACCCCCGGAGGCGACCAGCACAACTGCTTTGCTGGATAAACTCTTTAGGGGAACATGTCATCGCACATACAGATTCTCTGGTGATATATCACAGACTGCTCACAGGTCGGGGCTATTCTGGAACTGGGCAGGATCCAGACTGTAGCTGGATTGGGCAGGTGCCACTCTGGGGGAGTACCATTCTGTTGTCGAGCAAGGGAAGGGTTGCCACTCTGTGGGGGATACCACTATGTGGCTAACTTATAGAGGGATGCCACTCTGTGGGGGATACTACTGTGTGGCTGAGCAAGGAGGGAACAAGGTACAGGTACTCAAAAGGCAGGAACTAGCATAGGCACACACAGCTCAGAGTCTAAGTAGATACAGTAAGGAAAATAACTTTATAACAATCCAGAGTCGGGGCAGGCAGCGTAAAGGCAAAATGGTGTAACAATCCAGAGTCTGGGTAAGGTACGAGCAGGGAAATCAGTAGACAAGCTAGTCAAATACCTTGTGATTAGTGGCCAGGAATAAATCGTGACGTTTTGGTGCTTGCGTCATCTAGGATAAGAAATGAGTTATCCTATAGGAAGTGAGTGGTTATAATATGAAATTAGTTTGTTATTGTTCTCTGCCAGTAGTTTATTAAAGTGAAACATGTTCAGATAATCATTCTTCAATACATCTAAAGTATAATTACAGGTTTGTATGCTAAAGGAAATCTAATTATACAAAAATGCTGATTCTGTTTGTCTGCATGGACAAGTAGAATTATACTTGTATTTTACGCTCTCTGTAATGCAGTGTACAATAATACTTGCCATTTGCTATTTACATTTTTTTATGTTCTACTTTATCTAATAGTGATACTAATATTTGTATTTACATATATTTTTAGTTTAGGCTAGTTTAATCCTCTTCTTTTCAATTTAACCTTTTCGATTCCTGCCATCTCAGGATATCAAACAGCACAAATCAGGGCACAGAGATATGTTGAAAAAATGATTAACACAAATAGTGCAGAAGGTACCAACTACTTGAACATTTATTCAGAAGCTGCCATTGTTATTACAAACAGACATTTGAAAATAAATTAATCTAAAATCGTCTTTATTCTAGCAAACTCTTAAAACATGAAAAACATAAAAAAAATGAAATAAGAACATAAAAAAAACAAATGACACAATATCCAGATCCAGGTGCAAACTACACAAAAATAAGCCACTTAATGCAATCCAGGCACATTTTTAAGTTGTGCTGTATTATATTGTGGACATTGGAATATTTCCAGTCTGGGCTGCTGCAATATATGGGTATTATTTTCAAGATTGCATAATGTTGGTAAAATAAGTGTATCTAGTTTTTTTTATTTTTTATAATATTGGTAAGACATGGATCTAGGAAATTTGATATATAGAGATATATGTATAATATATCCAGATGTACACATACAAAACATACAAAACACCTAGACTCACACCATTTTTTTAATACTCCCCAATTATTGCAGATGCCTAGAATGATACTGTGCTGATACCCACAATATAGAATAGTACAATTATGCTTAATTTAAAATGACTCCGTGACTGATATTTTTAGTCTGTGCTGACAATATTATAACATTTAATAATCTCTTTACGTTTTGTAACTTGTTGGGAAGCTTCAACATGCTTAGAGCATACCACTATTAGCAGATTATTGCCAGCCACTGACTTTGGTAATAACTTTATTTGTGATATCTCAGTATATCCTAAGGCATGAACAGAATCCATATATTGCAAATGTATAATGAGTACATCATTTTGAGATATTGACATATACAGTAATGATACCAAATTGCAATTTTTTTTCATATTCATTCCTGTTCATATAACAAACCACAGTTTTGGATGTTATTCCTTGATGTTCTGCTAAATAAGCATGAAGAGGAAAGGAAATATGACATGGGCAGAACCGCCAATGTCTTGTTTTGTTTTTGCACCTTTCACATTATAAAAACTTACCATCAAACAGACACCCCGTGTAGATGTCGGATAGAGACATCTTGAAGCTCTCTGTTAGATCAGCACATATTGATGGTAATCCTTTTGTGCTGTGATGACAAGGTCAAGCAGTAATGCAAGTATTTAAAAGCAATAACAGTAGTAAGCAACATTGTTGGGCTTAGTTTTAATCATCCAGGGAAAATAAAAGGATGATAGTAAGGTTGGAGGATTCTCTTACTCTTTATCTACACTACTAGTTTCTCTTGCCATGCCAATACTAAGAGGAATTAAATAGACCATGCAAAGCATAAATGCTTTTCATGCATTGCATCCTATCCCTACACATTAATAATCCTGTGTATTTACTTATTTTTGTTAATTCAGAACAATTTTGGAAAATGTACTCCTAGTTTTGCAAATCTTTGAGAGAAATTCAGGAAACAAGATTTTAATCAAACTGAGAAGGATTTGAATTTATTTTTTATTTTAAGTTTTCAGGCATAGATTAATTATGAAAATTGAAAATGTTCTTAAAGCTGCAGATTACCTTAATGCTAGTTAATATCTATCTTAGATGAAAAAACTGGAGACTTAGTAATTTACCATTTTTGGTTGTGCACACAAAAAGGAGTATATACATGTCTTTATAAAGTACATTTCTTTTTATTGTATATACAGTTTGGTTACTTATGCAGCACACGTTCTTATATATTGTTATGATAGATGCTGGTTTCGGTTAGTGCTACCGTTCCCTTGTTTCTTTAATCAACTAAATGATTCAGATATTGTTTTAAAGGTTACAGGCACCTCCAATCAAAGGTGTTTAGAGTAATGTCATCTAGATTCATGTATGTCTCATACCATGAGAGTTAGGGACACTACTAACTTAATTATATCATCAAATACAAAACACTGATTGTAAAGCAAGGATTATTATTTCTGAAGTGGGGTGCATAAAACTAAGTGCTGTTGATGCTCAAAATATGTAAGGTGATGCTCTCTTACAATTTTAAAACTGTTTTACACTAAAATGTTCTACTTATGGTACTTTTATCTAAATAAAAAATAAATAAATCCCAATTTATATGTTTTCTCATTCTGGAGAATGTCTCAGGGTATGATTCAGGGTAATGAACAGCCCTAAGGAGAAGCTCCTTTATCAAAACAAGTATTAAACTGCTGTTGAGGTGGTATGTTGGTAAGTTCAATGACTGCATTGCCTGTTCACATCCCAGTGCCATTGGTTTGAATCCAAGCAGGATTCTCAACACTCAACTCAGCACTTTATTCTTCACCGGTTGATAATTGAGGACCATTAAGTTGGTTATTAATAACAACTACTATCCAGCTGATTATTTGGTTAATTCTGTATGCATATTCTAAACATGTGTTGGTAAAAAAAAAATGATTTAGTATTATTAAACTCAGATATAAGTCTTGTTTCATTGATAATTAACACATTAACAATTTCTGGGGGAAAAAAAATGGAATTATCTTTTTGTGTCCTTCTTCAAACAACAGTGTAACGAAAAAGCCTTGTTAACAGTCTGTAGGAAACATTTGTTGTAACCAGGCATTATCAGTGCAGTAAAGGACATTTTGACTGACTAACTTACTGATAATGAAAAGTGACACAATAGATTTATGAGGAGGCATATTAGGGTTTGTGTTATAATATTCTTTGGGATCAACGGCTTTGGTAGTCTATTACTTGTGCTTGGAAAGAAAACAAAAACAAGATGAGGTTTGTTTATTGGTGGAAATGATTGTATATAAACCAAATATGAGCAACACTCACATGACTTATTGAACAAATATTTAGCAGTAGAAAAAAAAAATGAAGTTTCAGTCTCCAAAGGAGATCCTTTATCTAGACAGACATATATCTATATACAGTTAGTAAATAATTACTTATTTGAATGGATTGGATACAAATGGATTTGGGATACCTCCACATTTTTTTTACTCATTGATGTTGCTGCAGGGATGAAGGTACTACAAGTTTGATTGACAAAGGGACATGCATAGAGTGTTTAAAATATGTCAGTATGATTGCTTGATTACTGGATATTAATGACTAATATCATCCAAAATTAGTTTGTGGAACTTCAGTTCATTTAACTCTAAATCACAGTATATTACCATTTGCTCAACCAGTGCTAATATGATAAATCATGGACCTTGTTTCTGCATATATTTGCTTTGGTATATAATATCATGTTATATGTGTGGTTTCAAACAGAGCTTACCAAAGCATTGTAGTGCTTTCTGTTGAGCAACAATTTCCTTTTATCTTGAAACAGAAAGTGCAGCAATGAAACAAAGGCTCAGCTCTCACAGTTCACAGGAAAATAGCATGGTATAGTACTTACTGGAATTATTTTTCTCCTTTCAGTGCCTACAATTAAGGATGAAAAATGTTGCACTAATGTCTCTTACTCAGGATCAGAGTTGGGGCAGATCAATAGCTCTGTTATCATTAGACTTTTCAGATTTGAAGAGGTTGTCAGGCATCCTGTCAGGCATCCAACAGCTATATATGACCATCTTTAAGGTTTTAATTAAAATGAGCATCTATAACATATTTCATGCTATCCTCTTAGAAATATATATTGTACATTTTATGTGTTGATGTACATATACATTGCATGGCTCCTTGCACAATATTTGCATTTATTATAGCTGTCTGTTGTCACATAGATAATACTGTCAGAAGCATTAGAACTCTTCCAAATTAACTCACATTATGATACAGAGATTAAAGATGTTATGTCTGAACTGGATCCATCTATATTCATTAAAACATTAAATATTAATGCCTTAACTTTTTAAAGGATATTTGTTTGCATAGGTTTATAATTTGACATTGGAAGTAAAAGATAATTTTGATGTAGTCCATGTATGTTATATTTATATAAATATACACAAATAAAGGTAGGTGCACTCCAAACACAATGGGGTTGATTCCCCTGTGCAATCCTGGCAGAAAATAGCACTCAGGGGACTTGATAGCATGAAGAATCAGAGTTTAATTTCACAAAGATCAACATTTTCAGTCCCACACATGTAACTTTTATTAATATCGTCGAGTAGTGTTAAGCATGCTGCCACTGGATTCTGTGGAGTCATCACTGTTTGTCAGTCTGATGTGCAAGTCTGGGTTTGGTGGATGCCAGTAGAACATTACCTGCCTGACTTACCAACTGGAGGAGTGATAATGGTATGGGTGTGTTTTTTAGGGGTTGGCTTAGACTGCCAGTGAAGAGAAAATGTAATGTGTCAGCACCCCAATACGTTTTGGACAATGCTATGCTTGCAACTTTGTGGGAAAGGTGTACAAAGCAAGGTCCATAAACACATGGTTGGATGAGTTTGGTATATATTTGAAACTTGACTGGCCCACACAGAGCCTGGACTTTAATCCCATCGATCACATTTGGGATGAACTGAAATGGAGATTGTGAGTCAGGCCTTCTCTTCCAACATCAGTGTCTGACCCCACACATGCTCTGTTGGAACAATGGGCAAATATTTCCATAGAAATGCTGCAAAATCTGGTGCAATTCCTTTCCAGAAGCTTTAATAGGTGCAAAGGAGGGGGGGGGGGGGGGGGTATTTTAATATCTATGTATTTGGAATATGATGTCTTGAAAGCCCCTGTTGGTGTAATGGTCAAGTGTGCCAATACTTTTGTCAATTTAGTGTATGTTGCTTATGCTACACGTTTATATGTTAATATTACCTTTTGTGTTTTGAATAGTGTCTTTAATTTTTTCATTTCAGTATTAACCAAGTCTATCCAAGTTTATCAGTGTTTTAAGAGTCACATATAATTTGTATCTCTTCCCTCAGGATTGCTTTATTCATTTCCAGTTTTCAAGTTCAATGTTACAAAATTATAAAAGTAAACTTGAAACATCATGTAGTATTTCTGTGAAGTTTTTTTTCAAAGAGGTGTAATCTCATGAAACCTATATATCACCCTTAAAACAATTAGCATCAATGAGAATAGAAAAGATTGAGTCTCATGCTGATACCAAAACACCTATTAAGTTATGTTAGAGTGAACAGCTTGACTTGCATTTTGTATCTGTAACATGAAATAAAGTATCTAACTTCGAAGATTGAAATATGATGAGTGCTATATGATGAACTCTATCTGTGCTGGTACACTCAAAGTAACAATGGCCTCCAGCAACATTTTTCATTGTGACATTGATTATCTATAAATCTTTCATCTTAATGATACATGGAAGAGTAGTTTCGGGATTTTGAGCTCTTTAAGCCTTATCACTTTACCTGTGTATATCTTCACATTTGAGAACTTCCATACAAAATTCAATAACATTGTTTACGTAATTCAAAACTTTAAACAACTTAAGAATTAATTATGTTCCATGCCTTTACTACAATCTGATCCTACAAGACTATTTTCCATCATGGAAAAATCCAACTGATGTTGAACACTATAAAACACAAAGTGTAGACTGCTGCGCCTGTATGTGAACGGGTATGCAGCACTCGGGCACCGCTAGTGTCTCACTTCTAGCAAAGTAAATACAATACAAAGAAAACCGTGACCATTGCGCTTCAACCAACACTACACACACTGTATATTTACCCTTAAAGCAAGTATGTATCTTGCAGTGTTGTGCAAAGGGAATATGCAAAATAAAAGAATAAAACACACAATAGTGTAATATATCAAAGAAAAAGTGAAATAAAGTGAATGAATGGTGCCAAATGGCCACTCACATTCGTCTGAGCAACTACTTGCTCAGGGATATCAGCATAGGGGAGCCCAGGGAAAGGGTTAATGATGATCCGTCACTTAATCCATGAAGACTCCATAAAATATATCAACACACGAGGAAGAAGGAAGGCAAGGATATAAATGAACACTGTTTAATATATAATTAAAATAAAACATAGAATTCTTACAGTTCAAATTCTTCACATTTGAGAACTTCCATACAAAATTCAATAACATTGTTTACGTAATTCAAAACTTTAAACAACTTAAGAATTAATTATGTTCCATGCCTTTACTACAATCTGATCCTACAAGACTATTTTCCATCATGGAAAAATCCAACTGATGTTGAACACTCTTTGCTGGTAAAGGACAGTAATTACCTGTATTAAAAAAAAAAAACACTGTAGAAGGAAGAAAAAATAGTCTGTGCTGTTGAATGCAAGATCTGCCTCATTCTTAGACACGGTAGGTATAGGTTTAAGTTAGGATGTTACACTAACACAAACTGCTTACTATTTTAACCCCTTAGCCACCGAGTTCTTTGCTGCATTTAATGCACCTTGAACACCAGATTGCATTATTTTTGTCAAATGTTTACTGAACTGTGAATTTCTTTCTTTGTGTTCGGTCCACCCACACAAATTATATATCATTTTTTAAAGGACGGATAGGGCTTTCATTTAATGCTCTTTTTTTCATCATATGATACAATTTACTATTAAAAAAAATATAAAATATGATGAAAATATGCCATAAAAAACACTTTTTAAACAATTACAAAATGGTAAAAAAGACTCCATCTATATATTTTTAATATTTGTCCTTAGTTTAGAAAAACCAATGTTTCCATGTTTGTCTATGTTTATTTCAAGTAATAGGGCAATAAACAATATTAGTGTTTTTTTGTTTTCTAACCATTTTTTCTATGCTTTGCAGGACCTATATATACGTCCATATGCGTTAAGGGGTTAAGACAGAATCCACCAGTACATGGTATATCAAAATAAAAAAAGATAACACTCCTTTAACTACTAATCCTACCATAATGTGTAACAGGTAGCGAGTATAGATGAATACAGAGTAAATCAGAGCTGTTCAGCGTGCACAACAAATAACATACACGAGACTAGATATTTCGAGGTGATTAAAAAACAGAGGATAGGGAGAGTGCTTCAAAACCAATATCCTGGGTTTGTGCTGCATATCTGAAGGGACCCATAGAATTCCTGGACCCAGCATTATAGATACTGCCTGGAGACTATGTGTGCATGTAGTGGGCCATCCTGGCTGGAGCTGAGTGGCCAGGAGGAGGGAGGGGGAGTCACATGCTAAAAGGGAATATATAGTCGGGCAGACTTAGTTCTGCCAAAAAATGTGGTACATCCTCAGGGTTGCGGAAAATGTGAGTCGCTGTCCTCTCTCGTACTGTCAGGTTAAACGGATGGCCCCATCTGTAGGGTTTGTCACGTTTTCATGAGAGCAAGGTAATAGGAAAAAGGACCTTTCGTCCTGTGGGGTCATCCAGGACAGGTCCTGATATAGTTCAACCTGTTGATCTTCAAACGACCACTGGCGAGTGTCTCTTGTGGCGGACATGATGCCCTCTTTAACAGCGAAGCTGTGGATGCAGCAGATGATATTTCTAGGAGGGGCCGTGTCAGAACCTCTAGAGCTCAAATTCAATAGGGGTCTCCGGTGGTCTGCACAGTATCGTATTGAACAGCCTGCTCAGGGTCGGTTTGATGCCCATGGGGTTCTCCCCTTCTCTCAGACCTCTCATGTGGATATTATGGCGGCTGCCTCTATTGTTGATGTCCTCTAACATGATTCTCATTTCTCTCAGAACCGGGGTATGCCTGTTAGCCTCGGTTACAACGCGTTGGGCCAGTTGTTGGGTATGTGGCAACACTGTCTCTACCACGTCAACTCTGGAGGTTAGCTGAGTGATCACATCCCTTGTTTGTGTCAGTCCCTCACGGATAGTCTGCCACACCTCAGAAATAAAGGTACTAAAATCTGCTTTAGACGGCAGCTATAAGAAAAGGTGTTGTATGTCCTCCTTAGAGGCGGCAGTGGAGGGTTCTAGTGAGGCCTCTGGGGGGGGAATCGGAGGGGCCAGTCATATCTGAGTGCCTGGAATCTGAGTCATGGGCCTCATCCGGCTGCATGGCAAGAAGAGAAGGAGTCGCAAAGTACTCACTGAAAGAAGATGTCTGAGGTTTTATTTTTGGACTGGGAGTATCCCTGTCATCCGGGCTCTTCCTGGATCTCTCCATTTCTCCAGTAAATAGTGCTGTATTCTTAGTGCCATTCTTTGTGCTTAGCTGCAGGAGTTGAGCAGGAGCCTCAGAGTTAAGCGGCCATCTTAATCAAACCACGCCCCCTGTTCCAATTTTACCCATAATTTATGGACTTCATCCTTGCTCTATTATATCACGTGCTAGGTGTACTGTCCTGTACTATTTTTATAGGTCTGGAAGACCTTGTACTCCTCTTGTCTTGGGTCGAGTAAGTTAGGGGTATCCTATTATAGAGGGGTTTCCCATTCCATACAATCTGACAACTTTCCTATATTCATTAAAATATATATTTCATGAATGTTTAGTGATATAGTCTGCATAATATATAGAATTCTTTGTATAAGTTTCATTTCAATTATATTTACTTTTCCAAACCAGGATATTTTTAAACTAGGCCATCTCCTTAAGTCGGATTTAATTGTATTTGTTTTCTTTTTGATATTTTACATTTTATCCAATCAGGAGGCAGCAATGGATGGACTGGATGTAATAGTAGGCTGGATGCAGTAGATGATACAAGACAGAGCAACAAAACTTCTGAAGAGACAAACCAGCGGCAAACGTCCAATAGCCTTATATTCAGGGGACCTGGATCCTTCTTTCAGCAGCCGTTGGATGCCTATGCACTGAACATAGATATCCGTTGATCTGCCTGTGAAGAGCAATCTTGTCTCCTGCAGCTCTTCGGTGAACCAGTGAATCCTAGTCTTACAGTTAGACTTATATTTGAGGTCTGATTATAAGACAGCTATATATATATATAAGATGAGGGGTTCTTTTCATACAATTTGCTCTAAAAAAACAGTCTGTGCAAACAGAAGAAAGGTACGTTGTTTACAATTAAGAAATTTTAATTTCACACATTCAAGGGTTCTACACACTGATTTAAATATTTAATAACGTGCAAATAACAAAAGTCCATTTGAAGGAGCACATTTAAGTGTTTTTTTATGACAAAGCCAGATGGCAGTATAATGTATAGAAACATACATGCACATACAAATATATGCACATACAAATACTGTTACTTTACTCAAAAATATCCACTTGACATTTTTTTTCTCATAAACGATTTCTTTGTCAAAAAATAGTTTAGTGCATTTCTGTACTTCTGATCCACTTTCTATTAGTGTATGTGTGAAAATAAAATGGGTTCCTGATTGTGTATTGATTTCATACACAGTCAGAGTGCAAATAGTGTATCAAGTGAGCCCTAAGGGTGGATGAACAGATTGCTTAGAATTGAAACATTGCCAAATGTACGATGGGGAAAAATACATTTTTTTTATGCTTTATAACTGAATGATACCTTTCATTCAAACATCTTAGTTTAGGTTTTATATGGAACAAAAATATATTTTAAATAACAGCTAGAAGCCTGTACTGGCACATTGGTGAAATGGTACCAGGTCTATCATATTACACTAAAGGGATTCTATTAATCTATTTCTTAAACTGCACATTTAAAGCATACAAAATCATCTATACATTTTGTTAGGAAAATTGTATTCAAATTAAATATATGGTTTAGATGTGACTGTGGTGTAACATGAGAAACACTTTTTTAAATCTGAATCTCTTTTATTCCTCTCATAGCTTTATGTTCTCTTTTTATCCTCACTACTTCTTCGCATTCACAACTGTGAGAGTTTACCTAAGCTTTTCCTGTCTTTGGAACACTTCTGTAGCATATACAGCTATTGCTCTTATTTTCAGTCTTCAAAAAGTCATTAAACACTCATCTATTTAAAGAAGCTTACATCAAGCTAGAACACCACTAAAGAGTAGACTCAGTATACATTGGCCGAAACTGGGTCAAATCGGTCAAAGTAGCCACATTTCTGATTCTCCAAAATCGAAATTCAGCTGCCAGAAATTGGCAAATATATGTCAAAACCAGACGCTCATATTTTGCTTATTCTAGCTTTACTGTCCCAATAGCAGCAATCTATTTTAAAGAAAACTAACTTAGAAAAAAATAAAAACAAACTTGCTCTACATAAAGAACCTGTTCTGACCAATCACACCATGAATGTCCACTATAAATAACCCAAACATTCTATCCTCTTCCTCTGTCTTTGCTGCTCCCATGGTTGTGTGCATACGTCAGTGTAACTAATGTTGATATTTAGTAAATTAATAAGTATATTAGTATACTTAATTAAGTATATTTAGACGTGTGTTTTAAAAGTGTAACTCAACTGGGAGCATGACGTCGGCGCGTAATGACGTAGTACACGTGCTACACGCTCCGTGAGGTAGATCGGCGGTATGGTGTGGAGTCGGCTGAAGGCATAGCCGTGTAAACAGCCTGGGTCTGGCAGCAATAAGGGTCTGACAGCGATTGCTGCGAAGATTTATGAGGAAAGAAGAATTTATTGAAAGGAGAGGGCGAGTGAGAGCGTAGAACGAGCTGCGGAAGGAAAGATAAAAGAGAAAAAAACATCAGTTGAGGAATAGGAGGGAAGACAGAAGGTCAAGGGAAGCATTAAGCTGAAGATAAAATGAAACTAAAGAAATAGTAAAGTAAAAGTCTAAGAAGGTGAACGAACAGTGAGGAGAGGAGTAAGGAAGAAGAGAAAGGAAAGAAAATAAGCATCTGAGAGGCTAATTAAAAAGCAAATAAAGGCTGACGGCGAATTCCTTATCTCCCCAAACAACTCCAGCAGAATGGGGTAAGACTGTTCTTTTTTTTTTTTTTAACCCTCACCTCTTCTGTATGTGGCAAAAAGCAACACTGGAAGTTTTGCAGTATTTAAGGGCAAGTTCTGTCAAGAGGTGGGCAGGAGGCTGAGAAAGAAATCAGTAGAAACTGTGGAATAACAGCCTACAGATATGAAATAATTAAGGAAGAAAAGTATCAAAGCCTTCGGTTAATGTGTTCATCTGAATAAGTCCCATACTTCCTAAGTTGCAAAACCCATAACCGAGTAAGAACTGCATTAGATGGCACAAACCATAATATTGGGAACCATCTAAATGTGGTTAATAGTTATTAAAAGAAGTAAAAGGCTTAAGTTGCTGACAAAGCACACACCAGAAAACTAAACCCACAACAGCAAGATAAAAAAGGGGATTAGTGATTGTCAAAGCAAACATCACAAAATAATGCTAAAACAGCAGCAATTAAGAAGGGCAAATCTGCATATGTGTCAAAACCCTGAATCAAGTAATATTAACTGGAGAAAACTGGTATTTCCTTATTTGCTATACATCCTATTTAACAAACTTAGTATTCTCAGACAGCCCTTTACTGATCCTTGCGTATCTCTGAAAACAGAAAAAGGGAAAATTACGAGAAGCAGAAGTAATTACTGCAGGATACATCAAACTGTTCTAAAGACTAAAAATACCAGGGGTATCATCGCCGATTTGGCTTAAAGGTACTTGAGATGGCTATAAAAAAAAAACAGCAGAAGCAAAAACTGCTAATAGAAGAGAAGGAAGAGATACAAAAGAACCCAGAGATAGAGAAAAGCAAGAAAAAAGACTGTCATTTTTTTCTCCCCATGGGGTTAAGCCCAATACTGACTCTTACACGATGGAAGAGTACACATCCCAGGATGATGATCCTCAGACTATCACACCAGAGCTGCTAAAAACAAGCCTTAAAGACATATTATTCAAACTCAAGGCAGAAATGGCTAACAACGCTCTTGAAATTAAAAAAGACCTACAAGATTTTTCCATTAAACTCCAAGCGGCAGACGATAAAATTGAAACCTTGACACAACAATATAAAAAGGTTCATTCTACAAACGAGCAACTAAAAAAAAGGGTAGATCTTCTGGAGAACAAACTTTGTGACTTAGAAGACCGTTCTCGGCGACAAAATCTTAGATTTCGCAACATCAAAGAACAAAAACAACCAGAAGACACTCATGCTTTACTTACGGAATACTTGAAATCTATGGATCTCCTCATGGACGGGCATAATGATACAATAGAAAGGTGCCACAGACTATCAAGACCAAACAATTTATCTCAAGAAATACCTAGAGACATTATTGCCTGCTTCCACTCTTACCAATTTAAGGAACAGGTATTCAAATTGTCTAGACGAAAAGAAACCAATGAGGAAAAATTCAAAGATGTAATAGTCCTACTGGATCTCTCGTATATAACAATAATGAAAAGAAAGAGCTTTAACACTGCCATAAACCTACTGAAAAGAAACTAGATCAGATTCAGATGGAGACACCCCGCAAAGTTGATAGTATCTATAGAGGACCTAATGGAAAGTTTTGACACGGCTGAAGAAATCAAACTATGGATGCAGGAAAAACAGATCACATAAAGATAACACTTTAAGAAGACAGGACTGAGAGAAGAAGGAGTTTTTTATTTATTTAAAAAAAAATATATATTTTTTTTTTCCTCTCGCTCCCACATTCCTACTGGAGTTATGTGCTAGCGGGAGGAAGACAAGACCTGATGAGTCCTAGATCAAGGCTAATAGAAGAAGACCAGAGAAGCACTTATAAGTCTCACTCTATTCCTCACTGCCTCATTCCCCTCTACCAACTAGGAAGTAATCTAATAATTAAGACATTAAGGGGAAACGACATGACATAATGATAAGACTGCAATAGTAAATGGCATACCAATATGTGAACTCAATGTAGTATGCGGTGTTGCAGTTTATACACTTGGGCAATTTTCAGTATATAAACAAGAAATATACGCACAGTTAAGTTGTTTGATGGTGACTCATTGTACTCAAGGAACACACAATTTTCTATACTTGACTTAATGGCCTTGGGTAGGTAGCTGTGATGTATAGCACACTAGTTCACTTGGGTCAATTGTTATAATTTTTTTATTTTTTTATTCCTCGAGTTCACAAGAGTTAGCACACCAAGGGGAATTGGTATGCTTTATAGTTAATTTTTTAAAGGCAAGGAGATACCACTAAATGAATATAGGGAAGTATACACTGCCACAATATTTATGTTTGGTAATTCACAATATATAATTAGGTAATGTATTCACAGATAAGATGTGAGAGGATGACTAGTTCCTTCAATTGGAAAGAAAGAGGGGGCTAGTTGTTGTAATATATAGTGTGTTTGCTCACATGGGTCAATTGTTAATAATTTGTATTATAAAGATAGGTTTTTTTTTCTTCCCTCCAGGAAATTATTTTTCAATCTCTCAATTTCACATGAGATAGCACATGAAGGGGGGGGGGGGGGGGGGTTGGTAGGGGCACGATATATAAATAAGGTTTTAAGGGCAAATGAGATAGCACTAGATTAATAAAGTGAAGTATGGACGGCCGAAGGGTATGTGCTTGGTTAGTTCACACCGTGTAAATAAGAATTATATTCGCAGTTAGACATGTGCAAAACAAAAATTTTCGTTTCGTTTTCGTTCATTCGTTTCGGACTAAATTCGTTCATTATTTTCGTTTAGTTACATTCGTTTGAACGAATCAATTGACTTAAACCGAAAATCTATAAACCGAACAATGTTCGGTTTATAGATTTTCATCATTTGGAATACATGTAATAGTACTATTGGCTTTCTTTAAACAGAGACAGAGTCTCCATTCATAAATTTTTATGAATGAAGACTCTGTCTCTGTGTAGAGAAAGCCAATAGTACTATTACATGCATTCTAAATGCCGAAAGTCTATAAACCGAATGTACGGTTTATAGGCTTTCGGTTTATGGAATACATGTAATCCTATTGCTATTCTATAAACCGAACATTCGGTTTATAGAATAGCAATAGGATTATATGTATTCCATAAGCCGAAAGTCTATTAACCGAACGTTTGGTTTATAGACTTTCGGTTTATGGAATACATATAATCCTATTGCTATTCTATAAACCGAACGTTCGGTTTAAAGGCTTTCGGTTTATGGAATACATGTAATCCTATTGCTATTCTATAAACTGAACGTTCGGTTTATAGAATAGCAATAGGATTACATGTATTCCATAAGCCGAAAGTCTATAAACCAAACGTTCGGTTTATAGACTTTCGGCTTATGGATTACATGTAATACTATGGGCTTTCTATAAACCGAACTAGAGTTCCCATTCATAAAAATTTATGAATGGGGACTCTGTTTCGGTTTATAGAAAGCTAAGAAGTTGAACGAATGGTTTAATATAAACGAAAATCATTCGTCCATTCGTGCTATAGTATTGGCATTACTATAAACCGAAATAGAGTCGGTTTATAGAATGCCAATAGACTTACATGCATTCCATAAACCGAAAGTCGTTCATTATGTTGGTTTATGGAATGTAGTGTACTTTTCTATTGTATTCTATAAACCGACTCTATTTCGGCTTATAGAATGCAAATAGTACTACGAATGGACGAATGAACGAATGATTTTCGTTTATTAACCATTCGTTCATTCGGCTTTCGGTAGCTTAGCATTTTCGTTATTCATTTTTCAAACGAATGAACAAAAATGCTATTTTCGGACGAAAATGCATTAGTCCGAAAACGAATGCACATGTCTATTCGCAGTTAAGATGTGTGATGTCGTTGTATTAGTACCAAAGGAACCAAGCGGTACCAAGCGGTCGCTTTCTTTACTCTAACGGTGTTGCTACAATGCCTCTAGGTAGAGGCATTGTGCAACACCCCCCAAATGTGCAGGGGCGCGCTACGATCACTCCACGGAGTGATCGTAGCAGCCATTTAAAAATGGCTGCGCCCACTGCACACATGTGCTTAGAAAGCGAACGATCGTTCGCTTTCTAAGCATCTCCGGTGTTGTTAAAGTGCCTCGCCAGCGAGGCACTTAACAACACCTTCAGGCTGCCCAGAGCCGATGGTGGTCGCTCTCCTGAGCGACCCCATCGGCTCAGTAGAAGGGAACGCTGCCTGTACAGGCAGCGCTTCCTTTCTAATGGCAAGAGCATCGGAAGTGAAAGTATTTCACTTCCGATGCTCTAGGGGGAGCCAATCAATGCCGGCACAACAGATCTATGTTATCTGTGTGCAGGCATGTATGGTAAGTGCTCTGATGAGCACTTACCATACAGTCAAAGGCAATATTAGCAAATATTGCCTTTGACAAGTATTGATCTGCCTCCCTCACCTTACTAGTTTTAGTAAGGGAGAGAGACAGATCAGATAAAGTAAAAAAATAAAATAAAATAATAAACAAAAAATTTAATAAAATTTTAAACACCAAGGGCTTTTATAAAAGCCATTTAACCCCTTCCCTGCCATTGATCGCTGTGTTCGCAGTGATCATACACAGCAGCACATTTTTTGCTGTCTGTGCATTTTTTTTAGGGGTTAATTTTTTTTACTGTAATTCATTACAGTAAAAAAAAAGCTCTTTTAAGAGAGATTAACCCCTTTCTTGCTGTAGATCACTGCCTAAGCAGCGATCTGACGCAAATGCAGCAATGCATTTAAAAAAAAATTTAAACTTTTTTATTACACCCGTCACATGTTAATTATACCCGCTAGGGGACTACGTTTAACATAAAAATTGTTTTTTAGCTGTCTGACCGCATGTATAGCGATCAGTAACAGCTGATAAGTGACAAAGGCGGGTTGGCGTTTGCTCAGATGAGCATCACCATTCATCTGGTTAGATCAATATTTGTAAATATTTGATCTGACCCGTGTAGATCTGCCTCCCTCTCACTTGAGTTTTAGTGAGGGAGGGAGACAGAGCTGTATAATGTAAGTTTTTAATTATAATATATTTAATAGAATTGAGACCCAAAGGCTTTTATAAAAGCCGTTTCCAGTATTTAACCCCTTCCCTGCAATTGATCGCTGTGTACGCAGTGATCTTACACAGCAGCACATTTTTTGCTGTCTGTGCATTTTTTTAGGGGTTATTTTTTTTTACTTTGATTTATTACAGTATATCAAAGGCTCTTTTAAGAGCTATTAACCCCTTCCTTGCCGTATATCACTTCCTAAGCAGCACATATGGTCACTGCCTAAGCAGTGCATATGGTCACTGCCTAAGCAGCGCATATGGAGCAATCTAGTCGCAGAAGGATTTTTTTTGCTATCAGCATTTTTTTTGTCAGACTCGCTAGGGGTTAATTATACCCACTAGGGGATTACGTGTATTCCTTTTGAAGCTGTCTGAATGCGTGTATAGCGATCAGTAACAGCCGATCAGTGGCAAAGATGAAAATCAAAAAGCGCACCTCTCAAATGTAGCCTTTCAACACCCAACAAAGCTGACAAAGCTATGTATGGGTGGTATCCCTGTGCTCGGGAGATGTTGCTGAACATATATTGTGGTTTTGTTTGTCAGTGACACATACCGAAATATGTGAATTTGTGTCTAAAGTACAATGTATGTGGGAAAAAATACACAATAAAATGACTACCACAAACTTTGACAAAGGCTGGTGGTAGAATTGGTGCATGGAAAGTGTTAAAATAACACCATTTAAAATAGCCTAGGGTGTCTACTTTTACAAAATATATACTTTTTGGGGTAAAATACACTGTCCTACTTTAAAAAAAAGTCCCAAATGAAAGATGGGCTCAGGCTGACTACACGTCAATATTCCAAGTTGAAAATGCACACCTTCACAATGTGGCCCTTTTAGCCCCCAAACAACCCAACAAACCTATGCATGGGTGGTATCCCTGTACTCAGGAGATGTTGTTGAACACATATTGGGTTATTGTTTGGCAGTGACACATACTAAAATCTATGTCTAAAATACAATATTTTTGAAAAAAAAAAACACAAAAATTACTACCACAAACTTTGACAAAGGCTGGTGGTAGAATTAGTGCATGGAAAGTGTTAAAATACCACCATTTGAAATAGCGTAGGGTGTCTACTTTTAAAAAATATATGGGTTGATGGGGTAAAATACACTGGCTGGTTTCAAATATGTCCCAAATGGGACATGGGTGCAGGCGGTCTGCATGTCAAAATTTCAATTTGGAAAACCAAAAACGGCACCTACCAAATTTGGCCTTTTACCCCCCAAACAACCCAACAAACCTATGCATGGGTGGTATCCCTGTACTCAAGAGATGTTGCTGAACACTTATTGGGGTGTTATTTGGCAGTGACACATACCAAAATCTGTGAATTCATGTCTGAAGTACAAGGTTTGTGAAAAAAAAACACAAAAAAATTACTACTACAAACTTTGACAAAGGCTGGTGGTAGAATTAGTGCATGGAAAGTGTAAAAATACCACCATTTGAGATAGCCTAGGGTGTCTACTTTTAAAAAAATATATGGGTTGATGTGGTAAAATACACTGGCTGGTTTCAAATATGTCCCAAATGGGACATGGGTGCAGGCTGTCTGCATGTCAAAATTTCAAATTGGAAAACCAAAAACTGCACCTACCAAATTTGGCCTTTTACCCCCCAAACAATCCAACAAACCTATGTATGGGGGGTATCCCTGTACTCAAGAGATGTTGCTGAACACTTATTGGGGTGTTATTTGGCAGTGACACATATCAAAATCTGTGAATTCATGTCTGAAGTACAAGGTTTGTGAAAAAAAAAAAAAAATTACTACCACAAACTTTGACAAAGGCTGGTGGTAGAATTAGTGCATGGAAAGTGTTAAAATACCACCATTTGAGATAGCCTTGGGTGTCTACTTTAAAAAAATATATGGGTTGATGGGGTAAAATACACTGGCTGGTTTCAAATATGTCCCAAATGGGACATGGGTGCAGGCGGTCTGCATGTCAAAATTTCAATTTGGAAAACCAAAAACGGCACCTACCAAATTTGGCCTTTTACCCCCCAAACAACCCAACAAACCTATGCATGGGTGGTATCCCTGTACTCAAGAGATGTTGCTGAACACTTATTGGGGTGTTATTTGGCAGTGACACATACCAAAATCTGTGAATTCATGTCTGAAGTACAAGGTTTGTGAAAAAAAAACACAAAAAAATTACTACTACAAACTTTGACAAAGGCTGGTGGTAGAATTAGTGCATGGAAAGTGTAAAAATACCACCATTTGAGATAGCCTAGGGTGTCTACTTTTAAAAAAATATATGGGTTGATGTGGTAAAATACACTGGCTGGTTTCAAATATGTCCCAAATGGGACATGGGTGCAGGCTGTCTGCATGTCAAAATTTCAAATTGGAAAACCAAAAACTGCACCTACCAAATTTGGCCTTTTACCCCCCAAACAATCCAACAAACCTATGTATGGGGGGTATCCCTGTACTCAAGAGATGTTGCTGAACACTTATTGGGGTGTTATTTGGCAGTGACACATATCAAAATCTGTGAATTCATGTCTGAAGTACAAGGTTTGTGAAAAAAAAAAAAAAATTACTACCACAAACTTTGACAAAGGCTGGTGGTAGAATTAGTGCATGGAAAGTGTTAAAATACCACCATTTGAGATAGCCTTGGGTGTCTACTTTAAAAAAATATATGGGTTGATGGGGTAAAATACACTGGCTGGTTTCAAATATGTCCCAAATGGGACATGGGTGCAGGCTGTCTGCATGTCAAAATTTCAAGTTGGAAAACAAAAAACTGCACCTCACAAATTTGGCATTTTAGCCCCCAAACAACCCAATAAACCTATGCATGGGTGGTATCCCTGTACTCAGGAGAAATAGTAGAATCTATTTAGCATGTTCGTTCGCTATTGTCGATGAGGAGAAGTTATTTCAAATAAAAGTCAGGAAATTTGTGTATTTTTGTTTTTTTTACCATATATTTTTTTTTTTTTTAATAATAATATGATAAGATATGATCAAAAATATGGCATCCATAGAAAGCCCTTCTTGTCCCGATAAAAACAATATATAATATGTGTGGGTACAGCAAATGACGAGGAAGAAAATTACTGCTAAACACAAACAGCACAGAAATGTTAAACTAGCCATTGTCCAGAAAGGACAAAAATGTTTCAAAGGCTTTGTCCTTAAGGGGTTAAGTTGGTCCAGAGACTTGTCGGGTAAGGCCACACATCAATATAGAAATTGTATTAGTAAATGGGAAAGTGGGAAGAGGGAGGGTGAACAGTCTCTTGACATTCAATTTCAGTGATTAGAATGTTGTTGACAGTGGATCTCCGCTTGATGTTTGCTCTGGCTCCCCGTTGTATGTTGTATGAATGGTGATACCCTGGTAGGTCATAGACATGCGGGGTATAGTATATAAGTTGTTAGTTTATCCTCTTCTGGTCGGCTACTCTCTAAGATCCATAGGTAGTTGGGTCATAGGACGACTACTAAGACTACACTCACTTCTAGAACCGCACCACGCACTTTACTGTAACCTATTTGATCACTTGGATAGTCTCGCACAGTTCTGCTGATTAGTACATCTCCACTTAATTTTCACCTATATAGAGGGCTACACTACCACGCCCTCTCTTTCATTATAGTATAATCACTTTTTTTTCTCTCACAATGATATAATTCACAATATTTTTATTGTTTTTTTTTTCTTTACCCCCCTTCCTCCACCTAGGCACTTGTCCTAAACTTAGTCTCCCATCCTATGACTCCGATTTATGCATCTGAGTATGGTAGACAAATATACAGTATTTGTAGATGTATCTGTACCGGCAATGATATTTAAATGTTGTTTGTATATGAAATATGACTATTTGTAATTATCTGTAATTTTTGATTAAAATAAAATAAAAATCATTGGAAGTGTAACTCCACTGTAGCTCCATCTCTCCCGCCTGTGTGCTGCACTTTTGTCTCAGTGTTTACCTTATGTCCGGTTTTTACTCCACGAGCGCCGGCAGATGCGAACCATACAGTATATATAAATATACAGTATATTGGATTCTAATTTATTTGTATGAATGCATAAATAATCTTATTTCTATTTTATGTTTAGTGATTTATAAAATTTAGGTAGGAATAATTGTATTATTTAAAAAAATATATATACTTTTAAAGCCTACTGTTGTTAATATAGTGATCACAAGCAGGAGATCATTTTTACTGGCTATTAGAACATATAGCGGAAGATGAGAGTTATCTGTAACCTCTATTTGCTTACGGCGGCTATCTGGAGCTTGGCGACTTTCACGCATGCTGAAGTAAAATGTCGCCTGAGCATGGACACAATGTATCCTTGGTTACTGAGTACACATTCTGGCAGTAAGAAAACATGGTCAGAATGCCAGTACAAAATATATAAAATATACTTTTGAAAAATGTAAGTTCTTAAAAATTGTAGTAATTGAAGTGATTGTAACATCTGCTAAAAACAATGAAACAGAGGCTAATAAGCTAAATATGCAACACACAATTAATAGAACCATGCATACATCCACACATTCATCCATGACTATGATGTCAGAAACACTGACAAAATCTATTGCTGATGTGTTATCACAAAATATGATCCCAGATATAACAAAGAAAAGTTTCTGAAAAAATAAAAAATTTAGATGGTCACAAGTGACCTTATCTAAGAAATAGCAAACCTCAATGAAGAATATGGCCATTTTCAAAGTAAGAGTGTGCAAAGAAAAAGCACTACAGACGTCTCATGCAAGTTCACATCAGTTACCCACTGCACATGAGTTAGCAAAAACGAGAGATAGACAAAGAAAAAGGTGTAAATCTCATTATTTTTGTCCTTGCTCTTTTGATAGTGAGGAAGAGTACAAAGAATTACAAGCAGTTTTAAGGTAGATGAATGTAATTTAGATAAAAAATTAATTAGTAGACAACCAAGGAACATTTATGCACTAAAAGTATCCAAATTTTCATATACTTTTCATTCTGGTCGAATGGGCAACAGAGTGTCAGGCCCGCTACTGCCACACTGCTACCCAGCAGTCTACCCCCTTACCTGCTACATGCTGCGGGCATGTAAGCTCGGTGAAACCGAGGCCCCTCTCCACCTCCATGAGACTCACGGCTGGTCCTTCCACCATCAGGGTCGTGCCCGCTACTGTCCTCATATGTGCGCGTGGCTCCAACAACATTAAAATGAATTGCACGTTGTCACAGCAATTAAAGGACCACCAATGAGAAATATATAAGGCTGAGACCTACAAACTTACTTTGCTCAGAGTTCCTGATTTCAAAAGT
This sequence comes from Pelodytes ibericus, assembly GCA_036172795.1. Classification (NCBI taxonomy): domain Eukaryota; kingdom Metazoa; phylum Chordata; class Amphibia; order Anura; family Pelodytidae; genus Pelodytes; species Pelodytes ibericus. The sequence goes on from CM069861.1 coordinate 128,016,740, forward strand.
GGCATCTATATCCTGGTTTTATATAGAAAGTAGTGGGAGAGGGTGAGTAAAGAAGATGTGTGGTGCCTCCTTTTGCAATGTATCCACATTGAGTAACTGACTAAAGTAATTTGATATGCTGATGTCGGCACAATGGCAAATAGGTAATAATTATGTAAGCACTTCAGAAAATATGTGTTCTTCACCCAAAAGGAAAGGTTCACAATAAAGAAGGAAGTTATGGAGCTGTGGTATTGACACCAAAGTAGGCAATACATAGAACCATTCTTAGAGTCTACTTTTGGTTCCTAAAATATTGGGGAGGTGCTGTTTAACTACATTCCATCTTTACAACTGAAGTCTTATAACTAACTAAATCCCTAGTTTTGAGTGGCTGTTGGATTTTCTAACAGTACCTCCCCAGTGGTTTTCTCTGTTTATTAACATAGTTTTTAATTACATTTTGCGCTGTACCAATAGTTGGCGTTAAATAAATAAATGCTCTGTATGTTATGTAAATGTTATGCTAGGTAAAATATAATGTAATCTGCTAAGAAAAGCTATTAAAATCTTATTTGACTACTTACTATTTAAACAGTAGTCTACTTCAGAGGCGTCACTAGGGTTGGTGTCACCCAGTGCGGTAACTCATGGTGTCACCCCTGCGGTAACTCATGGTGTCACCCCCTGGATTTCCTCCAATACCATGCCAAACAGATTCCTTAGTAATGCCATTCAGATGGCCCATTAAATATGCCACATACAGGAGCCCCACAAATTATGTCACACGCAGGAGCCCAAAACTATGCCACATACAGGAGCCCCATGACTATGAAACACATGCATTTTATATATATAAAAGTATAATGTATAGTGTGGAAAATAAATACATCTAAATATTCAACTCGCATGCCCTAAATTTGTCACACATTGACACCTTAACACACATTTAAACACAAAGCCCCTTGCAGTCACACAAACACCCTTACACAGACACAGTGACACACACACACCCTTACACAGTGACACACTTACACACACCCTTACCACTTACACACACAGTGACACACATAACCTGAGACACACTATTTTGCCCCTCAATATGCCATTTAATATGCCAGAATTTTGCCACTCAATATGCCATGATTTTGCCCCCAATATGCCATTCAATATGCCATGATTTTGCCCCCCAATATGCCATTTAATATGCCATGATTTTGTCCCTCAATATACCATTCTTTAGCCATTTAATGTGCCAGGATATTGCCCCCCAATATGCCATTTAATATGCCAGGATTTTGCCCCTCAATATGCCATTCTTTAGCCATTTAATGTGCCAGGATTTTGCCACTCAATATACCAGGATTTTGCCCCTCAATATGCCATTTAATATGCCAGGATTTTGCCCTTCAATATGCCTGAATTTTGCCCCTCAATATGCCAGGATTTTGCCCCCCAATATGCCATTTAATATACCAGGATTTTGCCCCTCCAATATGCCATTTAATATGCCAGGATTTTGCCCCTCAATATGCCAGGAGTTTGCCCCCCAATATTCCATTTAATATGCCAGTATTTTTCTCTCAATATCCCACGATTCTGTCCCCCAATATTCCAGGATTTTGCCCCCCAATATGCCATTTAATATGCCAGGATTTTGCCCCCCAATATGCTATTCTTTAGCCATTTAATATGCCAGGAATTTGACCCCCAATATGCCAGGAGTTTGCCCCCCCAATATGCCAGGATTTTGCCCCTCAGAATTCTCGTTATGCCACCCTCCTCCCCCGTTTCCCAGTCAGTACTTACCTCCTTGCTGCTGTCTCCTGGTGCAGGTACATGGCTGTGAGGGAAGCGTTGTGCGCTCCCCTCAGCCACGTGGCTTCAATCAAGTTTGTTAAACTTTTTTTTTCAACAACCTTTATTGATCCGCGCGGCTGGAGAGGAGCGCACAACGCTTCCCTCACAGCCACAGGACCTGCACCGGGAGACAGACCAGGAAGCAGGTAAGTTTTTTATTTTACCGTTTAGCATCACAATGCAGGGGGTGCCGGCAGCACGGGTGTCCGCACCCCCCTCGGGACGCCACTGGTCTACTCAGCCAAATATTTTTGTATGATACACTATGGGGTCTGTACATGTAGCCCCTAATTTCTACAATTTGGAAATCAATCTTGACATCCTCACTTTGTAAATTATATGGTACTCTTAGGATATATGTATCTTCCTGCCATCAAGCAATAAATATAACAGCTGTTGATGATGTTCAGTATCCAGTGATGTAATGTATTGGTGTTCCACAAGAGCTGTTATGTCAGTGTTGGAAATAATATATATAAATATACCATATTTTTCCGTATATAAGACCGTTTCAGACAGTGCCTTTAACTGATTTCCCACCAAATTGCTGAATCCCCACCGAATTGCGAACCTTTAACCATTATCCCACTGAATTGCGACTTTCGCAATCACGTGGGTCAAGTAACATCAGTGTGCAACATCACGTGACCCTGTGCAGGCTCTATGAGCTGCCGCTCATTACAGCCTGCATCAACCTGGCTTATAGAAACATAGAAACATAGAATGTGTCGGCAGATAAGAACCATTCGGTCCATCTAGTCTGCCCAATTTTTTTTTTAAGTACTTTTACTAGTCCCCCGTTCCCGGTCTTATAGCTAGGATAGCCTTGTGTCTATCCTACGCATGCTTAAAATCCTTGACTGTGTTTACCTCTACCACTTCTGCTGGCAGGCTATTCCATACATACACTACCCTCTCAGTAAAGTAATACTTCCTGATATTACTTTTAAATCGTTGCCCCTCTAATTTAAGACTATGTCCTCTAGTTGTGGTAGTTTTTCTTCTTTTAAATATACTCTCTTCTTTTACTGTGTTGATTCCCTTTCGCTTGACTCGTCTCTGGCCCTTCAGATTGAAGAGTGAATGTAAAAGATGGTTTGGGGACATATCCTGGGTGCAAAGTGGTTTTGGTGGCATATCCTGAGTGCAAAGTGGGTTTGGGGACATATCCTTTAAAAAAATTATTGATTTTTTAATTTTGGGGGTGTCTTATACACAGAAACATATGATTATATATATATATATATATATAATTATATTATTTTACATGTATTATTATATTATTTATTATTCTGTATATAGGTATATATATTATAGTATATAAAACATACATATATTGTATATATTAATTAATATACTTATAAATTATGTATTTAAATAGATTTATTTCAGTACATTTTGAGCCAATTCAGCTAAGGAAATTCAAATCAACTCTATTGGAAAAGGCATGTTCAAGGCTATGTTTTGGCATTTTGCTACATTTTAGGTGCATTTCGAGTCAATTCGCATCTATTCTGTGGGTGTGCAATTCGCATCAATTCGGTACAGTTTGGCGGTACAAGAAACACTTAATTTTAAGAGCAAACCTCATCACCAAATTGACCCAAAAAACTTAGTTGGATAAGCCCTTAAGAGAATTGATTTTAGAAGGAAAGTCATAAAAAAAAAAAGATGTTGCTGTTACATATATATATATATATATATATATATATATATATATATTTATACCAAAGCAATTTGGGGACCTACCCCAGCACTGAGATTTCATTCACAGAACTTGCCTTACACCCAGCGCTGAGAATGCACCACAGGACTTGCCCCGCAGGGGTAGATCCATAGTATTTTTTTCTGGAGGGACACTGCTCATGTCGGCCTGTCTTTTCCTCTGCTCCATGTCTCTCTCTCCACTTTCCCCTCGTGTGTGTAGTCTCTCTCCCTTCTCATTTCTGTAGTCTCTCTCTCTTCCCGTCATTTCTGTAGTGTCTCTCCCCTCCCTTTCTTAAAGCGGCGGCTACCAAATTTCTTAAAGCGGTCATGGTGGCCGAATTTCTTAGTGGTAAGTGTTACTGAATTTCTTACAGTGGCAGCCGCCGAAGTTCTTAAAGATTTTCCTGGTATCCCGGTGGGCTAGTCCAGCCCTGTTTGCTGCTGTGCCTCGGCATAGAAACTCTGCTGAAGGAATAGCAGTGACAAAAAACAAAGAAGGCAGCAGCCACAGTTGCATCCTTACCCCCAAATGTTCACTTAGGTATTCATAGTGGCTCTGCTTGGGGATGGGCAGATGAACATCCATGATGGCATCCATCTAGGCATAAGATGTAAATGTCTTGCTGGAAGCAGCAGTTTTATTCAGGTAACTATATCTCCTGCTGGCTAACTAATTACCTACATGAATTTGATTAATAAAGGTTCTTCTATATGTCTTGTTTTCCTGGTCCTTTACTAGTCTGTGTATGTACTTCTATTTTTATTTCACTGTTTTATTGTATGTACACTACTGTTCAAAGGTTTTGCATCAAATGAGTAACAAATGAATAGAAAATACAACCAGGATGTTGAAAACAATCATTTAGATTCAAAAGAAGGCGCAACAGTATTGAGCTATATACTACATAGATATATACACAACTGTTCAAAAGTTTGGTTTTTGAAATAAACTTTTGTCCTTTAAAATAACATTAAATCAATCAGAAATACAATTTAGTCATTGATAATTTTGTAATTAACTATTGTAGCTGTAGGTATGTATATATAATAAACACAAGGGAATTTCTAAAAGATCCCAAACTTACCTTGAACGATAGTGTATTTAACTATATTTGTTTCTCTCTTACCAGGGGCGTTGCTAGGTCTCCAAAAGATCAGGGGCTGGAGCCCATGTCAGATTTGAAGAAGTGGAGTAAAAAAAAGCACATATACTTAGTGGGGCCTACAGACAGATATATATATATATATACAAAATCCAAAGATCAGCGCACTCACCTCAAAGCAGGTAGGAGAAAAACTCTTAAAGCTATGGTTTTAAATAAAGCTACTTAAAAACACCTGTCTTACTAAGGTAACAAAATTGGAGATTTAGTCACATATATGGCCATATGATGCTAAGCCCACCACTACGTCAAAGTACTCCAATATTGGTGGGTCCTAACACTAAATACTGTTGCTTCTGGGGCTTAATCTCATTATATGTATTACTTACCAGGGACCAAAAGGCCTTCCTATTGTATAATACAGAGACACTCCTGCAATTTATAGGTCAGGACACCACTTATGGAGCACCTGTGATGGGGAGGGGTGCTAAACCAGAGGCCTGGTCATAGCCTCAACTATACAAACAAATCCAAACTGAATGCACTCACCTAAACTAGCATATATTATATTAAACGGGGTGCTGCTGAGACCAAATATTTATACAAAATCCAAAGATCAGCGCACTCACCTCAAAGCAGGTAGGAGAAAAACTCTTAAAGCTATGGTTTTAAATAAAGCTACTTAAAAACACCTGTCTTACTAAGGTAACAAAATTGGAGATTTAGTCACATATATGGCCATATGATGCTAAGCCCACCACTACGTCAAAGTACTCCAATATTGGTGGGTCCTAACACTAAATACTGTTGCTTCTGGGGCTTAATCTCATTATATGTATTACTTACCAGGGACCAAAAGGCCTTCCTATTGTATAATACAGAGACACTCCTGCAATTTATAGGTCAGGACACCACTTATGGAGCACCTGTGATGGGGAGGGGTGCTAAACCAGAGGCCTGGTCATAGCCTCAACTATACAAACAAATCCAAACTGAATGCACTCACCTAAACTAGCATATATTATATTAAACGGGGTGCTGCTGAGACCAAATATTTATACAAAATCCAAAGATCAGCGCACTCACCTCAAAGCAGGTAGGAGAAAAACTCTTAAAGCTATGGTTTTAAATAAAGCTACTTAAAAACACCTGTCTTACTAAGGTAACAAAATTGGAGATTTAGTCACATATATGGCCATATGATGCTAAGCCCACCACTACGTCAAAGTACTCCAATATTGGTGGGTCCTAACACTAAATACTGTTGCTTCTGGGGCTTAATCTCATTATATGTATTACTTACCAGGGACCAAAAGGCCTTCCTATTGTATAATACAGAGACACTCCTGCAATTTATAGGTCAGGACACCACTTATGGAGCACCTGTGATGGGGAGGGGTGCTAAACCAGAGGCCTGGTCATAGCCTCAACTATACAAACAAATCCAAACTGAATGCACTCACCTAAACTAGCATATATTATATTAAACGGGGTGCTGCTGAGACCAAATATTTATACAAAATCCAAAGATCAGCGCACTCACCTCAAAGCAGGTAGGAGAAAAACTCTTAAAGCTATGGTTTTAAATAAAGCTACTTAAAAACACCTGTCTTACTAAGGTAACAAAATTGGAGATTTAGTCACATATATGGCCATATGATGCTAAGCCCACCACTACGTCAAAGTACTCCAATATTGGTGGGTCCTAACACTAAATACTGTTGCTTCTGGGGCTTAATCTCATTATATGTATTACTTACCAGGGACCAAAAGGCCTTCCTATTGTATAATACAGAGACACTCCTGCAATTTATAGGTCAGGACACCACTTATGGAGCACCTGTGATGGGGAGGGGTGCTAAACCAGAGGCCTGGTCATAGCCTCAACTATACAAACAAATCCAAACTGAATGCACTCACCTAAACTAGCATATATTATATTAAACGGGGTGCTGCTGAGACCAAATATTTATACAAAATCCAAAGATCAGCGCACTCACCTCAAAGCAGGTAGGAGAAAAACTCTTAAAGCTATGGTTTTAAATAAAGCTACTTAAAAACACCTGTCTTACTAAGGTAACAAAATTGGAGATTTAGTCACATATATGGCCATATGATGCTAAGCCCACCACTACGTCAAAGTACTCCAATATTGGTGGGTCCTAACACTAAATACTGTTGCTTCTGGGGCTTAATCTCATTATATGTATTACTTACCAGGGACCAAAAGGCCTTCCTATTGTATAATACAGAGACACTCCTGCAATTTATAGGTCAGGACACCACTTATGGAGCACCTGTGATGGGGAGGGGTGCTAAACCAGAGGCCTGGTCATAGCCTCAACTATACAAACAAATCCAAACTGAATGCACTCACCTAAACTAGCATATATTATATTAAACGGGGTGCTGCTGAGACCAAATATTTATACAAAATCCAAAGATCAGCGCACTCACCTCAAAGCAGGTAGGAGAAAAACTCTTAAAGCTATGGTTTTAAATAAAGCTACTTAAAAACACCTGTCTTACTAAGGTAACAAAATTGGAGATTTAGTCACATATATGGCCATATGATGCTAAGCCCACCACTACGTCAAAGTACTCCAATATTGGTGGGTCCTAACACTAAATACTGTTGCTTCTGGGGCTTAATCTCATTATATGTATTACTTACCAGGGACCAAAAGGCCTTCCTATTGTATAATACAGAGACACTCCTGCAATTTATAGGTCAGGACACCACTTATGGAGCACCTGTGATGGGGAGGGGTGCTAAACCAGAGGCCTGGTCATAGCCTCAACTATACAAACAAATCCAAACTGAATGCACTCACCTAAACTAGCATATATTATATTAAACGGGGTGCTGCTGAGACCAAATATTTATACAAAATCCAAAGATCAGCGCACTCACCTCAAAGCAGGTAGGAGAAAAACTCTTAAAGCTATGGTTTTAAATAAAGCTACTTAAAAACACCTGTCTTACTAAGGTAACAAAATTGGAGATTTAGTCACATATATGGCCATATGATGCTAAGCCCACCACTACGTCAAAGTACTCCAATATTGGTGGGTCCTAACACTAAATACTGTTGCTTCTGGGGCTTAATCTCATTATATGTATTACTTACCAGGGACCAAAAGGCCTTCCTATTGTATAATACAGAGACACTCCTGCAATTTATAGGTCAGGACACCACTTATGGAGCACCTGTGATGGGGAGGGGTGCTAAACCAGAGGCCTGGTCATAGCCTCAACTATACAAACAAATGTGCATTCAGTTTGGATTTGTTTGTATAGTTGAGGCTATGACCAGGCCTCTGGTTTAGCACCCCTCCCCATCACAGGTGCTCCATAAGTGGTGTCCTGACCTATAAATTGCAGGAGTGTCTCTGTATTATACAATAGGAAGGCCTTTTGGTCCCTGGTAAGTAATACATATAATGAGATTAAGCCCCAGAAGCAACAGTATTTAGTGTTAGGACCCACCAATATTGGAGTACTTTGACGTAGTGGTGGGCTTAGCATCATATGGCCATATATGTGACTAAATCTCCAATTTTGTTACCTTAGTAAGACAGGTGTTTTTAAGTAGCTTTATTTAAAACCATAGCTTTAAGAGTTTTTCTCCTACCTGCTTTGAGGTGAGTGCGCTGATCTTTGGATTTTGTATAAATATTTGGTCTCAGCAGCACCCCGTTTAATATAATATATGCTAGTTTAGGTGAGTGCATTCAGTTTGGATTTGTTTGTATAGTTGAGGCTATGACCAGGCCTCTGGTTTAGCACCCCTCCCCATCACAGGTGCTCCATAAGTGGTGTCCTGACCTATAAATTGCAGGAGTGTCTCTGTATTATACAATAGGAAGGCCTTTTGGTCCCTGGTAAGTAATACATATAATGAGATTAAGCCCCAGAAGCAACAGTATTTAGTGTTAGGACCCACCAATATTGGAGTACTTTGACGTAGTGGTGGGCTTAGCATCATATGGCCATATATGTGACTAAATCTCCAATTTTGTTACCTTAGTAAGACAGGTGTTTTTAAGTAGCTTTATTTAAAACCATAGCTTTAAGAGTTTTTCTCCTACCTGCTTTGAGGTGAGTGCGCTGATCTTTGGATTTTGTATAAATATTTGGTCTCAGCAGCACCCCGTTTAATATAATATATGCTAGTTTAGGTGAGTGCATTCAGTTTGGATTTGTTTGTATAGTTGAGGCTATGACCAGGCCTCTGGTTTAGCACCCCTCCCCATCACAGGTGCTCCATAAGTGGTGTCCTGACCTATAAATTGCAGGAGTGTCTCTGTATTATACAATAGGAAGGCCTTTTGGTCCCTGGTAAGTAATACATATAATGAGATTAAGCCCCAGAAGCAACAGTATTTAGTGTTAGGACCCACCAATATTGGAGTACTTTGACGTAGTGGTGGGCTTAGCATCATATGGCCATATATGTGACTAAATCTCCAATTTTGTTACCTTAGTAAGACAGGTGTTTTTAAGTAGCTTTATTTAAAACCATAGCTTTAAGAGTTTTTCTCCTACCTGCTTTGAGGTGAGTGCGCTGATCTTTGGATTTTGTATAAATATTTGGTCTCAGCAGCACCCCGTTTAATATAATATATGCTAGTTTAGGTGAGTGCATTCAGTTTGGATTTGTTTATATATATATATATATATATATATATATATATATAATAAAAAAAAATAGGTTTAACAACATGGCTAGAAACAAAGATGGTCTGTTCCTGTGTGAGGGGCACAAACCAGGCTGGATTGAGATGTAGTAGCAAGGAGGGGGGGGGGGGGACTAGGGTTGCAAACTGCTCGGTATTTGCCAATGTAAACTCCGTGGAGGCAGTAGAATGGACAGTATTTTTATGTAGAAAAGGTGGCAACCCTAGGGGGGATATATTGATAAATGTACTATTTTTGTAACTTGAGAAAATTCCGTTATATAAATTCATATATAAAATTCACAGTAATGTGCATTGTGTGAGTGTATCACACATTACTATGTTACAATACACCACAAGACTCACAACAACAAAAAACTCACATTAATTACTCACACTTATACACATACTTACAAAGCCACAAATACTCAAACATATACGCAGCCACACATTCACACATACACCAGTCACACAGACCCTTACACAAACACCCACCTACATACAGAGAGATTTATTTTCCTCCAATCCCTGCAGCTGGTGTTCTATCAACAAGTTCCGAAGCCTTCCGGTGCTCCTACAGTATCAGAGCGTGAGGGGGTAGAGCAAGCACCCCTTGCGCTATTCTCTGCTGCATGTGCCCGACTTTGCAACTGCTCTAATAATGTACCCACAGGGAACTGGCTTTGTGCCATCTGAGCCCAAACAGCTTGTAACACACACACACACACTCACTCGGACACTCACTCACATGGACACTCACTCACATGGACACTCACTCACATGGACACTCACTCACATGGACACTCACTCACTCGGACACTCACTCACATGGACACTCACTCACATGGACACTCAGCCAGCACACACACTCACATGGACACTCAGCCAGCACACACACTCATATGGACACTCAGCCAGCACACACACTAACATGGACACTCAGGCAGCACACACACACTAACATGGACACTCAGGCAGCACACACACACTAACATGGACACTCAGGCAGCACACACACACTAACATGGACACTCAGGCAGCACACACACACTAACATGGACACTCAGGCAGCACACACACACTCACATGGACACTCAGGCAGCACACACACACTCACATGGACACTCAGGCAGCACACACACACTAACATGGACACTCAGGCAGCACACACACACTAACATGGACACTCAGGCAGCACACACACACTCACATGGACAATCAGCCAGCACACTCACTCATTGACATACTCACCAGACCACACTCAGCCAGCACAGACACCCAGCCAGCAGTGACATTTAAGCAGATTTTTTAAAAACGAAATTACCAGTTGCTCACTGAGCATCAGGGCTGCAGGGAGAGTTTTCTTTCATTAACCCCTTAACGACAGATGACGTGCCAGGCACGTCACGGCAAATCGAGGACTTGCCGACAGGTGACGTGCCTGGCACGTCATGCACTAAACTGAGTAAAGAAAGCGTCCAGCGGTCGCTTTCTTTACTCTAACGGTGTTGCTACAATGCCTCTAGGTAGAGGCATTGTGCAACACCCCCCAAATGTGCAGGGGCGCGCTACGATCACTCCACGGAGTGATCGTAGCAGCCATTTAAAAATGGCTGGTCCCCTGCACACATGTGCTTAGAAAGCGAACGATCGTTCCCTTTCTAAGCATCTCCGGTGTTGTTAAAGTGCCTCGCTAGCGAGGCACTTAACAACACCTTCAGGCAGCGTTTCCCTTCTAATGGCAAGAGCATCGGAAGTGAAAGTATTTCACTTCCGATGCTCTAGGGGGAGCCAATCGATGCCGGCACAACAGATCTATGTGATCTGTGTGCAGGCATGTATGGTAAATGCTCTGATAAGCACTTACCATACAGTCAAAGGCAATATTAGCAAATATTGCCTTTGACAAGTATTGATCTGACTCCCTCACCTTACTAGTTTTAGTAAGGGAGAGAGACAGATCAGATAAAGTAAAAAAATAAAATAAAATAATAAAAAAAATATTTAATAAAATTTTAAACACCAAGGGCTTTTATAAAAGCCATTTAACCCCTTCCCTGCCATTGATCGCTGTGTACGCAGTGATCATACACAGCAGCACATTTTTTGCTGTCTGTGCATTTTTTAGGGGTTCATTTTTTTAATGTAATTCATTACAGTATAAAAAAAGCTCTTTTAAGAGAGATTAACCCCTTTCTTGCTGTAGATCACTGCCTAAGCAGCGATCTGACGCAAATGCAGCAATCTTGCTGCAGAAGCATTTTTAATTTTTTTAAAAATTTTTTATTACACCCGTCACGTGTTAATTATACCCGCTAGGGGACTACGTTTAACGTAAACATTTTTTAAAATAAGAGCTATTAACCCCTTCCTTGCCGTATATCACTTCCTAAGCAGCACATATGGTCACTGCCTAAGCAGTGCATATGGTCACTGCCTAAGCAGCGCATATGGAGCAATCTAGTCGCAGAAGGATTTTTTTTTGCTATCAGCATTTTTTTTGTCAGACTCGCTAGGAGTTAATTATACAGATCTGTATAACATAATTTTTTAATTGTAATAAATTAAATAAAATGTTAAAAAATTGTGAGTCCCAAGGGCTTTTATAAAAGCCATACCCTTTGTATAGTGTAGTGTATTAACCCCTTCCCTGCCACTGATCACTGCACAGCAGAACATTTTTTCTTGTCTGTGCATTTTTAGGGGTTAATTTTTTTGTACAGTACTACAAAGGCTCTTATAAGAGCTATTAACCCCTTCCTTGCTCTACATGTTCAAATTCCAAGTTTGAAAATCAAAAAGCGCACCTCTCAAATGTAGCCTTTCAACACCCAACAAAGCTGACAAAGCTATGCATGGGTGGTATCCCTGTGCTCGGGAGATGTTGCTGAACATATATTGTGGTATTGTTTGTCAGTGACACATACCGAAATATGTGAATTTGTGTCTAAAGTACAATGTATGTGGGAAAAAATACACAATAAAATGACTACCACAAACTTTGACAAAGGCTGGTGGTAGAATTGGTGCATGGAAAGTGTTAAAATAACACCATTTAAAATAGCCTAGGGTGTCTACTTTTACAAAATATATACTTTTTGGGGTAAAATACACTGTCCTACTTTAAAAAAAAGTCCCAAATGAAAGATGGGCTCAGGCTGGCTACATGTCAATATTCCAAGTTGAAAATGCGCACCTTCACAATGTGGCCCTTTTAGCCCCCAAACAACCCAACAAACCTATGCATGGGTGGTATCCCTGTACTCAGGAGATGTTGTTGAACACATATTGGGTTATTGTTTGGCAGTGACACATACCAAAATCTGTGAATTTATGTCTAAAATACAATATTTTGTGAAAAAAAAACATACAAAAATTACTACCACAAACTTTGACAAAGGCTGGTGGTAGAATTAGTGCATGGAAAGTGTTAAAATACCACCATTTTAAATAGCGTAGGGTGTCTACTTTTAAAAAATATATGGGTTGATGGGGTAAAATACACTGGCTGGTTTAAAATATGTCCCAAATGGGACATGGGTGCAGGCGTTCTGCATGTCAAAATTTCAATTTGGAAAACCAAAAACTGCACCTACCAAATTTGGCCTTTTACCCCCCAAACAATCCAACAAACCTATGCATGGGGGGTATCCCTGTACTCAAGAGATGTTGCTGAACACTTATTGGGGTGTTATTTGGCAGTGACACATACCAAAATCTGTAAATTCATGTCTGAAGTACAAGGTTTGTGAGAAAAACAAACACAAAAAAATTTCTACCACAAACTTTGACAAAGGCTGGTGGTAGAAATAGTGCATGGAAAGTGTTAAAATACCACCATTTTGAGATAGCCTAGGGTGTCTACTTTTAAAAAATAATTTGTTTGCTATTGTCGATGAGGAGAAGTTGTTTCAAATAAAAGTCAGGAAATTTGTGTATATTTTTTTTTTTTACCATAATTTTTTTTTTTTTTTTAATAATATGATAAGATATGATCAAAAATATGGCATCCATAGAAAGCCCTTTTTGTCCCGATAAAAACAATATATAATATGTGTGGGTACAGCAAATGACGAAGAAGAAAATTACTGCTAAACACAAACAGCACAGAAATGTTAAAATAGCCATTGTCCAGAAAGGACAAAAATGTTTCAAAGGCTCTGTCCTTAAGGGGTTAAAGTAAAAAGAGCACAAAAAAAAAACGTGTTGCAGTGAGGGCAGCATGAAGTCCCGGCTCAGAGGGGAAGTTCCGGTTCAGAGGGGAAGTCCGGGCTCAGAGGGGAATTGCAAGTTCAGCCTTCAGGGCGGGCTCTGGCCGCATCTTTGATGTCTCTGCCCTACACGCAGCCAAATCCTCGGGGCTTTGATCTGGAGATTCGGGGCTTCAGCCCCAGTAGCCACCCCCTAGCGACGCCTCTGTCTCTTACTGTGCCTTGTACATGTATTCAATATATTTGCATATATTTTACTTTTTTTCTAAGCTTACCAGTATATTTTTTGTTTTCCCCAAACTCACAAATGTGACAATATACTAAATACAAGGGTCCTATTCAATAAACAGTGAACCACAGTAGATTTACAACGAACGAGTTGCAAAGAACAGGCTACAATATTTTTCCAGCTATTCTGTCTTTTTAAAAAATCATTTGTCAATTCACCAGAAGTAACTGAAAAGAAACCATAGATCTACATATGTATTGAGACATTTATAATAATTATAATAATTGTAAAACATCTGAAGTTGTTTCCTTTAATTGTAAGAATCCTGCAGGCTCTTATTAATACTAAAATGCTTATAATGTGATAGAGGAAAATCAAGTTTAACCTTAATGGGAATGCATCTAGCCAGTCTTTAATTATTTTCCAGTTACAGGTAAATTGATAAGACTAATAAGATCTGTAGTTTAAAAAGAATCAGATTTAAGAATGTTTACAAATATAACTAGATGGATATTTTAATGTCAGAACTTGTAACAACTTAAGTTTTATTATGCACAAGAATACCAAATTAATATCGCTGCAAAACTAAAATGTTTAATGAGAATAATTGGATCTTAACTTGTTACCGCAAAAGGACATATATATACATCCAAAATAGAATGATAATTGTGGACCAAGCTGATGTATATATATGTCCTCAATATCCGAGCAGAGGGTGCACTTCTGGGGGCCTGCTTGGAGATCTTCTGAGGCACATGATCACTGTGATAACCAATCACATCAATTGTATCCCATCTGTGACAAAGCTGATCAAGTATGTGGGTGAGGCAAAGTTGACATGGCTGTGGGGGCGATGGTTTGGTAAACTTGACAGCTAGGGTGCAAAGTGTCCCTGAAAACTTTTCTTCAAATGTTGGCAACTATGAAGTCCTGGGTGTGCAATGTGGGTGCTGGGGCATGTTTTGTGAAATTCAATGGGTACTGAGAAATGTCAAATGCCAGGTAGCAGTGGGCCAAGACTATTTGCTTTGTAAGGGGCCCCAACATTTCTGGTGGTGGTCCTGATCATATTATTCATTAAGTTATTTAAAAAAAAAAAAATTATAAATATTCACATTGATAGTAATAAAATAAACAATTTCATACTAATGACAATCATTGTAGGCTGATCAAAAGACAAAATATGCTGTAAACTCTAAAATTAAAATCTAATATCATTACCAGCAATCAAGTACACTGATATCAGGAAAACTGCCAGGACCAAATGGTTTAAATGTATTTATTACAAAATATTCCGATCTACTCTGACTTACCACACATAATTAAGGATATAAAAGGTTGATGTATATATATATACACCATATAACTGACACCATATAACTGACATCACCAGTATTGGTGTTCCACAAGTGCTGTTATGTCAGTGTTGGAAATAATATATATAAATATACCATATTTTACCATGTATAAGACCATTTAAGACAGTGCCTTTAATTGATTTGCTGAATCTCTGCCGAATTTCGAACCTTTCAATGTCATGTGACCCTGTGTAGGCTGTATGAGCTGCCATACATTACATAAATACTAAAAATGAATGATAACTTGTTTACATAGATCTCCTCAATGGTACCATGTGACCAAACCTGCCAACTCCCCCCTGGATATGAAGGGGAGGAGCTGGGAGGAGCATATGTATTGTGTTACCTCCTCATCATAGAGCTCCTGGCACCAGGTGTCAGGAGCTTATTTACTGACACTATGGCTGTATATGTCTGCCACACATGCACAGATTACTGTTGCCAATTTACATTGATTAGCACTGTGCACAGGCAGCATTGGGTTTAATGTCGGGACAGACCCAAATTTGCCACAACAGGAACCCAATAAACAACACTATCCAGGCAAGTTCCGGACTGTTTGCAATTCATTTAAATATAAAAACAAAGTATAATGAGATGGACTATAGAGTTACTTTACTTTGATTAGTGGAATGTTGTGCTAAAAGGATTCTGATCAAAATATAAATGCCCATGAGCTGTCAAAAAAAAAAAAAAAATAATAAAATTACATTATTTTTACCGGAATAACTCAATAGCTTTCTATTCTAATTTTCCTACAAAAAGTTAAATTTGAGAGATACCACAATCTTTGCTAATTATTTTACTTTGAAATCGTTAGCTATAGCAGTATGGGATATGGACTGCATTAAATTCAATGATAATGAAGTTTATTTGCAGACAACCTTCTATTAACATTGGTACACCTGCTAATCTTGATCACATGGTTGTTATATTTACTGAAACAAATTGGAAAATTATCTGAATTGAGTTTTAAATTAAAGTAAATTAAAGATATTACATATCAATGAACTCTTTACCTCTACATGGAATAAAAACTAAAAAGCGTCCAATGACAAACCATATTTACAATAATTAAGGATCGTACATTTTGTGCATGCTAACAATGCTTAAAATGAGCAACCAATCACTGCATGACTTACCTTTTTGTAAGTATTATGGACAAGAGACAGATAAATTAAAGGTATAAATCAATTATATAGAAAAATACGGTACAGCTTTACAAAGGTTAACATATAGGCATTTTTTCTGCTCTTGTGATTAATGTTTTCTTTGAGGTCATGGGATTACTGAGTTCATATTAGACATTTTGTTAACATGACTAACATTATATTGACTCTCATAAACCTATAAAAATGACATGGGATTCTTTTTAAGAGAAAATATTTTATCCTACACGTTTTGCTTGTCAAGGATTTTTTTAATACAGCTGTGTCAAATACACCATTTCTTAAAAGGTTTTGGTACAAAGCTCCATGTAACTTATACATTGATCTGGTTTGGAGCATCTTATTCATCTTAAAGGGACACTACTAGCAATATAAGCTCTATTTAGATTCACGGTATGCTAAGATTTTCTTTTGTGTTTGGGTGAATATATTTCAGTAAAAAAGAAAGTTGTATGTTTATTGCCTGAAGCTATTTTGAGATTTTTACTTCAGGGTTTGCGTTACATCTTTACAGTTTGAGTGGCAGACCCTACATGTGGTTTCATGGTATACCCCCTGACACCTTATCCTTGGGAAGGGATGGCGGGGGATACAGTATTTTTAGTTTTTTGACCTGATTTCTAATACAGAGATTGCATCCTTCTGAAAAGATGTGACCAGGACTCATCACGCCAACAGAAAAGCTATGATACTTTACTTAATATAATTTTAGATATGTTACATATGCACAAACATCTGTATAATTCTGTCACCAAATTATTATTTTTTTACAGATCAACAGAAAAATATAGTATATTGAGATACTAACACACTGCACAGTACTGTGAGTTTTTATTACGGTGGAGTCTGCGATACACTCACTCGCACAATGCATATTATCGTGAGTTTTTATTGTTGTGGTGTCTGACAATGCACATTACTGTGAGTTTTATTTTTCTGGAATCTGTAATACATTCACACACACACTGCACATTACTAGGGGCAGCTGCACATTACACACCGCAAGAAAGCCAGAGCTCAGGCTCTTTCACAGTTACTCTGAAAGTAATGTTGGCAATCACCCACATAGAAGAAGGGGACATTACAGTGTGGGGGAGCTGATTGCAGGCTTTGTCACCTTGCAGTATATCCAGCTGGCGGGTAATTGTACTTAGAAGGGTGTGGATGGCCATTTTAAACAGTGGTGTCCAGTGACCACTGCTACTGTATAAGAACACTTTGACAGGGCAGAGGGGTCTTATTCTTGCAGGCAGTCACCCTGGCCGCCAGCAAAGAATAACAGGGCCAGTAAGGTCCTGACCCCCAAAACAACCTGTCACGAGCTCGCCCGAATACACACCTACCCTGTGGAGCACTGCTACAACCCCTTCTCTCACATCCAGTACTGTGGGTGCCCCCAACTGTTCCTGATTACAGATAGTGTGCCTGTGCCCCACTTACCTGGTCTATATACTCATGCTGATTCCTCTCTGGTGCCCTTAATCATGGACTGTCTATTGTGTTGCTTGTTTGGCTGTGACCCTGACCTTGGATTACCATTTATTGTTATATTTTGCAATTCCCTGTCAAATGACAGGATTCCATTTGAAGTGTCAGCAGAACAGATATATGATATTTCACAAGCTTAGTGAATGCTCGTCATTCTATTACACATCCATTAACAAGAAGAGTAAGTATATATTTACTATCCACACACAAATAGTGTTTTCACCATTGTAAAATGGAACTCTCTGAGGAAACCTGATGGCAAAACACTTCAGGGCCCCAGTTTTTGCCAACAAGGTTCTACTACAACATTCTACCCGGTGTAACCTTTACATATATATGTGTTTTTATTATTTAGGTTTATTCATTGTTTAAAATGATATAGTATAATTTTTACTGGTGTTTACAGTCTTTCCTTCTTTCTCACGTATAACTTCTACATACTGCAAATCAACATGCATAAGTAACATGTGGGAGGTGTAAACCCTTAATGGCCCCTGTAGTGTCAGCGAGGGTACTGATGCCTCACAACAGCATGGGGTCACTGAGTTAAAGTGGGAGACACTGGGAACTGGATGCCTGCCACAAACAGCTAAAATAAACTCAATTAAAAAAATGAAGATGTTTTACTGGATTAATTAATTACTTTGTGTTTGATAACATTGAGTAAAAAAAATAAAGTTTAGTTCTACATTAATTCCTTAGTGACAAGACATTTTGACCTTGACTTTCCTGGGCTGTTTTTACATTTCTGGTGTGTTTGTGTTTAGCTGTAAGTTTCTTCTCTCTCACATACTGTACCCACACAAATTATTTGTTGTTTTTATCATCATAAGAAGGGCTTACATTAGATACCATTATGTTCATCATTTCCTATAATTTATTACAAACAAAATCATAAAATATGATGAAAATAATAAAAAATCCACTTTGACCTAAAATATAATTTACACAAATATAATCATAATATTTTTCTGTATTTTTTGTTTTTTTCCTATACTGGAGTTTTGACCCCAATCTGAACCCAACATTTAACCCTAACCCTAATGTAACCCCAAATCTAACCCTTATGCTAATCTAACCATAATGCCAGTTTTAAGCTAATTAAGGCTTTTTTTCCATTGCAATGTTGCTT
The DNA here is from genome assembly GCA_036172795.1 of Pelodytes ibericus. NCBI lineage: Eukaryota > Metazoa > Chordata > Amphibia > Anura > Pelodytidae > Pelodytes > Pelodytes ibericus. Next base: position 128,035,656 of record CM069861.1, read on the forward strand.
ACTGCCTCTTGGGTTAGTCAAGCAACATATTCAGAGCGACAGAAGTGAATTCTTTTTCACTTCCAAAGCTCTGACCACAAGTGGGCACAGCCATATTGCCGGAGAATGCCGGAGCCTCGACATTGAGGCAATAAACCAGCACTGTCAGAGCAGTTTTCACGATCGTTGAACAGGAAAACCGCTCGTTTTTCACTGCAGGACGTCAGGCAGGTCCATTGTCGGGTTAAGATCCTTTAACATTTCCTGTTCTATTTTACAATCCATGAACCAGTTTAGTAGCCCTTCTCTGAACTCGCTCCAAAGTATCAATATCCTTCTGGAGATGCAGTCTCCATTACTGCATGCAATACTTCAAGTGACGTCTTACCAGTGCTCTGTACAATGGCCAATGTCCTGACATTTGATGTCAACAGGTCCAGTTCAAGATGTAATAAGGCCCTTTCTGCTGATGGAGGAATTATTACATTTAGTATGTTTGCCAATAAGCCAAACAAGAAATGAAAAGACAACTGTGCACTCCACTCACCGGGTAGATGTAAAATGAGATGCTTTAATAGTGAGAAAAGTGTTCCAGAACAGTCAAAAAAGTCCACAGGAAGGCAGCCTAATGCTTTTCGCGTGAAAAATCAAAGGTGACCTATGATGAAGCGTGTTTTTCACGCGAAACGCGTTAGGCTGCCTTTCTTTTTCACCTCGTGGGTGAGCTCTTAAAATATTTTATTTTTATATGCCCATTAATGCACTTCTTATGTACATAATAAAATATTTTTTTTCCAAAGAGCTCACCCATAAGAAAGTAATGCTAAAACATTATTATGATAATAGGCTGTGCAATTCCCTAAAACATATTATGTGACCGGTGAACTATAACAAAATCAAGATAGATATGGGCAGTATCAGAAGAGCTAACCCTTGGGTGGCTAGAAAGATATATGCAGTGTCAGAGGAGTTAACCCCCGGGTGGTTAGACAGATATAGGCAGTGTAAGAGGAGTTAACCCCAGGGTGGCTAGACAGATATAGGCAGTGTCAGAGGCATTAACCCCTGGGTGGCAAGACAGATAAAGGCAGTGTCAGAGGCGTTAACCCCCGGGTGGCTAGACAGATATAGACACAGTGCTGTATTTACCGCGAGGCATCCTAGGCGGATGCCTATGGCGGCAAATTTTGGGGGGCGGCAGCGCCCCCCAGCACTGGAAAAAAAAAAATTAAAAAAAAAAAAAAATCAAAAAAAAAAATCTGGCCCTTTAAAAAAAAAAACCCCACCGCGCTTGCAGGCAGAGACGGAGGTGAGAGGGGATCGCAAGATCCCCCCTCACCAACGCTCTGCCTGCCAGGCTGCACGGGGAGCCGAACAGGCAGCACAGAGAAACCTCCGTGCTGCCTGTTCGGCTCCCCGTGCAGTGTGCCGACACGGAAGTGCCGACAGGTCACGTGACGGGCGCGCTGACGTCATACGCGCGCCCGGTCACGTGACCTGTCGGCACAATCGCCGGGAAGCCGAACAGGCAGCATGGAGGGACCATGCTGCCTGCCTGCCAGGGAAAGGTAAGTGCTGATGGGAGACTGTGTGTGTGTGTGTGTGACTGAGTGTGATGGGAGTCAGAGTGTGTGTGATGGGAGACTGTGTGTGACTGAGTGTGATGGGAGTCAGAGTGTGTGTGATGGGAGTCAGAGTGTGTGTGATGGGAGACAGTGTGTGTGACTGAGTGTGATGGGAGTCAGAGTGTGTGTGATGGGAGTCAGAGTGTGTGTGATTGGAGACAGTGTGTGTGAATGAGTGTGATGGGAGTCAGAGTGTGTGTGATGGGAGACTGTGTGTGTGTGTGTGTGTGTGTGACTGAGTGTGATGGGAATCAGAGTGTGTGTGATGGGAGACAGTGTGTGTGACTGAGTGTGATGGGAGTCAGAGTGTGTGTGATTGGAGACAGTGTGTGTGACTGAGTGTGATGGGAGACAGTGTGTGTGACTGAGTGTGATGGGAGTCAGAGTGTGTGTGATGGGAAACAGTGTGTGTGACTGAGTGTGAAGGGAGACAGTGTGTGTGACTGAGTGTGATGGGAGTCAGAGTGTGTGTGATGGGAAACAGTGTGTGTGACTGAGCGTGATGGGAGACTGTGTGTGACTGAGTGTGATGGGAGTCAAAGTGTGTGTGATGGGAGACAGTGTGTGTGACCTGTGTGTGATGGGAGTCAGAGTGTGTGTGATGGGAGACAGTGTGTGTGACTGAGTGTGATGGGAGTAGGAGTGTGTGACTGAGTGTGATGGGAGTGTAAGCTTGATGTGAGTCTGAATGATGGGGCATGTCTTAGGTGTGTAAAGTGGGTGTGCAGCTTGGGTAGGGGGGTGCCCGGATTTTGTCTGCCTAGGGCAGCACAAAATCAAGATACACCACTGTATAGACAGTGTCAGAGAAGTTAACCCCCAGGTGGCTAGACAGATATAGGCAGTGTCCGAAGAGTTAACCTCTGGGTGGCTAGACAGATATAGGTCTAGCCACCCACAAAGTGCCGCCCCTGCCAGGGTGCCTGGGGCAGGTACCCCAGACTGCCCCATTAAATTGCTGGCTCTGAATGGAGACTGCTGTCACTGAGCAGAGCCTCCCTTAAAGTGCCAGCTCTGCTTAATGACAGCAGTCTCCATTCGGGGCTATGCAGGGGAGATTCAGAAATGTGTACTGCACCACCTTAATCTATTATTTTAGTTACCCTATCTAAAACATCAATGATTCTGTTTGCTTGTTATTTCTGATCCTGAAATCCATGTCATTTTAGATGTTCAGTAATATACTGATACAGAAAATACTCATGACAATATACAAATACAATATGATGATATAAAATAAAGGTATATAGAAACTGATACTAGGGAATCACATCTGTAAATGTACAAAGAATCTGTTTCTCACATGTGCTTGCATATTACAACAGATAATAAATATGTAAAGACTTTATTCAATAGACTTATCTCGTAAACATGTCGGATCTCTATCCTGACAGAAAGTAAAAAAAACTTAGACCTAAAATGTGCCATAATCCCATTAAATAGATTGCATCTGTGCTCAAGAAACTTGTCATTAAGGGCACATTTGGTTCTACAGATGTACGGAGGATTACAAGCAGTACATGTAAGAATATAGAACTGCAATTAATAAAATTCTGAACCTTATGTGAAAAACGGTGGGACATTGATTGTACGTGCAATACTCTGCAGGATCCACTTTGACTTATTATTTGTACACAGTTGGAACAGAAGGCACTCATTACGCTTGTTCATTTTTAAGCTGGACACATTCAGCTTTACTGGTGTTGGGAAAAATTAAAACAAAACCAAAATAAATAAATAAATAATGAAAGTCAATTACAGCCTTATCAGTTTTAGGGGGCAGCTCCACCTACGCAAAATGTTTTTTATTTCATGTATGTTGATGGTATTTCATGAATATATTGAATACACTTATTTTTTAAATAATACAAATTATGGTCCTCCTGCACTTTCACATTTAAAATAATTTCACCGTTCCTGTACATTCAGTGACATCATTGGGAGGATGTAAATTGTTTTCTGTCTCTTTTGAACTCATATTATTCAACTGCATGGAATTATATGTAATTAAATATTAAGACTCTGAGATAAATGACATTATGTAATGCTATATACATTTTTCCATCTTAGTGAATCTTTAAAGGACATGTAAAATAAAATGGAATTGTCAGTGAGTTTACTATACAAATTACTTCCAAATAACATTCATGAAAATCCAAGTCATGAATATTCTTTACAAATTCATATATACACTTGTAGTCCTTGGGGATATCCAGTGCTGGTTTACTAATCATTCCCAAGGTGAACTACTTGGTATGTCACACATCATGTTTTAGCTATGTACGCAGACCAGCTCTGTTCTAAAGGTACAGTGTTTACCTGTTTATTTATAAAAGGGTTGAACCATAGAAAGAGTTCCCGAAGTCCAGTTATTGCTGCTTGATATAGGATTGGATTTTGCAGTAAACCTGTCAGCTCAACATTTGAAGACACATAGGTTCTTACATCCCAAGAACATAGCCCTATGGGACTGAGTTAACCCTGGAGAAACTTGGGGTAAAACAAAACAGTGCTGTGAGAGCCCTATAAGGCTGGGAGTAGATAGTAACAGTTGAGCTCCACAGAAAATTCCAGCAATCTGATCAGTAGTGATTTCACCACTTTTGACAATATATCTTAAACTTTTGGCTTACTGGAAAGTTGTTTAAAAAATGTACTCTATATATTTTTGCTTGAATGTACTGTGTATGGGTCTAGCAGGTATTGCAAACTACATTCTTTACTTCATGTTGCCGATCTTCACTTTTTAAAATATTTATCATTTAATTCAAAAATGTAATAATAGCAATGTTCTAAGTTTTCCCAGACCTCAGTCACTCTCCAGAGTAATTACTTGCGATGAGTGCTTCAGGGTACAATATCCCCAAAGAGCCTCTCTGGCTACAGAGGAAATTACCAAGACGCTTCTTACTCTGTGTTGCCAACCCCTGGGAAAGACAAAATATTAAATTGTAATCAACTACAAAATGAAATTTTAAATCTTAAATCATTTAATTATGAGATTAACTGTTCCTTGACAAGATGCTTTTCCCGTTGTCAATTAAAGTATAGGACATCATACAGTTATTAGACTATAGTTTTTTTTCCTGCCAAGCATTGCTTTATTTGCTGGTTATAAAAACATTTCATTCTATACTGTAGCACTTTGTACTTCCTAAAAAGACATAGAAATACAGAAATCTCTCTGGATTGTGTTTAACTACCTTACTAAACGATTGCTTTTAGTATGTAAGCACATCCCATAAAACATTTCCAGCAAGCATCATTTCAATATATTTATATTTTTTCATTGTTTGACTATTTGGATTGCAAATATCATTATGTTATATTATATTTCATGTGCCCTGTGAGCTTGTGTACTTATAAATCAAATGTAGTAGTAATCATAGGGCTAGAAAGACTATTGTGCTGCGTTTATGTATTACACATCAGCTAAAATCAGGCTGGTAGGTAAATAATAGCTTTGATATTAATTCTTCATAAATAACACTTGGCTCTCCTTGTGATGACAAACTGTCCTTCTGCTCACAGATCTTCTCTGGAAATTAGTATTTTGCGGTATTGGGAGACAACATGTTTTAAGCGTTTAACAAAACAATGTCTATTTCCTCAGATATGCAATTTGTATGAAATGCGAAAGAGTGTGTGTTAGAGTTGGAGTATACAGGATTTCTTTTACTTTCACAAGCTGCATTTATAACATGTTATGGACTTTACACACTTGCACATATAGTTTCACAAATTCTTCTGCGGTCCTGGAATCTACTACTACCATTATGCTCAGTACCATGTAGTCTTGCGAGCAGGGCCGGCCTTAGGGGTGTGCGACCTGTGCGAGCGCACAGGGCGCAACACCCCAGGGGGTGCCCGCCTGCCTGAAGAAAAAAAATAAAATAGAAGCCGGTAAAGGCACCTGATTGGGGACATCAAAAGATCCCCCCTCACCAGCCCTCTGCTCGGAAAACTCTGATGGATCCAGGGAGGGGGCGGAGCTAACCGGTATTGGAAGCTGAGCAGCACTTTCTCTTGCTGCCCGCGGCTCCCCGTGAAGCAGACGCTTCTCTACTTCAAAGAGTGGGGGCGGAGCTACACTTCTCATCCAGTTTGCTCTGCCCCCTTGAATCCACTTTTGAAGGCAGAGGAAGGGGGGTAGAGAGAGACAGAACGGGGGAGGGGGAGAGAGACAGAACAGGGGGAGGGGGAGAGAGACAGAACAGAGGAAGGGGAGGGGAAGAGAGACACAACAGAGGGGGGAGAGAGACAGAACAGAGGAAGGGGAGGGGGAGAGAGACAGAACGGAGGAAGGGGAGGGGGGAGAGAGACACAACAGAGGGAGGAGAGAGACAGAACGGGGGGGGGAGATACAGAACAGGGGGAGGGTCGAGAGAGACAGAACAGCTATCGGGAAGGAGGGGGAGAGAGACAGACATGGCAAGGAAGAGGAAAGGGACAAACATGGGAAGGGAGAGAGACACATACATGGGGGGGGGAAGAGATGGGGGGGCACCACGGGGGAAGCCCACACAGGGAGCCGGAACACTTAAGGCTGGCCCTGCTTGCGAGTAGGCATTTTAAACATATATATTATTTTAATTTGCTATCTGTATTTTAGGTATTTAAATTTGTACCATCAAAATGTATTGATTTTCACTAGGAGTTGTACCCTCTCTTTCTTTTTGTTTTTCATGTTTACAGATGGGAGGAATGAGGACCAGCAACATTATTGGGGGACAGAGGGGCCCTCCCCAACAGAAACGATAATACCTGATGTAGTCTCAGTTTGTGTGAAATGAAAGGCCCTTTGATCCCTTGTAAGTAATGTATTTCAAGAGATTTAACAGTTAAAAATGTAAAAAATATTTACTGTTAGATATTGGTTAAAGAGGGCAGCCCTGTCTCATCCCTTTGGAGACGGTGACTGATAGAAAGCCATTAATTTTTTTGTGGCTGCTGTTTTATAATATATTGTAATATTTGAGAGCCTATGCCCAATCAAACGCCTTATCTACGTCTGTTACAGTTACATAATAGGGAGAATGAGAGGAGCGCAGGATACCAGATAAGTGAATTTTATGGGTGATATACAAGTGAAAGGTATTTTAAAAAATATATATAAAAGTGATTTTGAATTGTATATTTTAATTTCAATGGTGAAAAAGTGATAAAAGTAAGAATACTTATATCTTAAAATAGAATCTGAACTGTTGATTGTAGAATTCTCACAATGGAAGATATTCAATGCATAAAAAACAAGGTCTCTCTCTCTCCCCATTCCCCCTGTTCTGTCTCTCTCTCCCCCTTCCCCCTGTTCTGTCTCTCTCTCCCCACCTGTTCTGTCTCTCTCTCCCCCCTGTTCTGTCTGTCTCTCTCTCTCCCCCTGTTCTGTCTCTCTCTCTCTCTCCCCCGTTCTGTCTCTCTCCCCCCCTGTTCTGTCTCTCCCCCTGTTCTGTCTCTCCACCCCTGTTCTGTCTCTCTCTCTCCCCATTCCCCCTGGTCTGTCTTTCTCTCCCTCCTCCCCCCGTTCTGTCTCTCTCTCCCCCTTCCCCCTGTTCTGTCTCTCTCTCCCCACCTGTTCTGTCTCTCTCTCCCCCCCTGTTCTGTCTGTCTCTCTCTCCCCCCCTGTTCTGTCTCTCTCTCTCTCTCCCCCGTTCTGTTTCTCTCCCCCCCTGTTCTGTCTCTCCCCCCTGTTCTGTTTCTCCCCCCTGTTCTGTCTCTCTCTCTCCCCATTCCCCCTGTTCTGTCTTTCTCTCCCTCCTCCCCCTGTTCTGTCTCTCTCACCACCTTCCCCCTGTTCTGTCTCTCTCTCCCCCTTCCCCCTGTTCTGTCTCTCTCCCCCTTCCCCCTGTTCTGTCTCTCTCTCCCCCCGTTCTGTTTGTCTCTCTCTCTCTCCCCCTGTTCTGTTTGTCTCTCTCTCTCCCCCTGTTCTGTCTCTCTCTCCCTCCCTCCCCCTGTTCTTTCTCTCTCCCCCCCTGTTCTGTATCTCTCTCTCCCCCTTCCAGCTGTTCTGTCTCTCCCCCTCCATCTGTTCTTTCTCTCCCCCTCCCCCTGTTCTGTCTCTCCCCCTCCCCCTGTTCTGTCTCTCCCCCTGCCCCTGTCTCTCTCCCCCCCCCCCTTCCTTTGCCTTCAAAGGTGGATACAGGGAGGAGGCGGAGCTAACCAGCTGAGCGGTGTAGCTCCGCCCCCACCCTGTGAAACAGAGCAGCGTCTTCTTCACTGGGAGCCCAGGTCAGCAAGAGAAGGTGCTGCTCGGCTCCCCATGCTTAATGCAGGCATGGGGAGCCTAGCAGCACTTTCTCATGCTGCCAGTGGCTCCCCGTGAAGCAGACGCTGCTCTGCTTCACAGGGTGGGGGTGGAGCTACACCGCTCAGCCGGTTAGCTCCGCCCCCCTCCCCGGATCTAGCACAGCATGCCGAGCAGAGGGCTGGTGAGGGGGGATCTTTTGATCTCCCCCAGCCAGTGCCTCTACCGGCTTTTTTTTTCTTTGGGTGGGAGGGCGCCCCCTGGGGTGTTGCGCCCTGTGCGCTCGCACAGGTCGCACACCCCTAAGGCCGGCCCTGATAAAACTGCACAGTTTACAGTGGCTTTTTATTGTGGCCAGCCTATGGCATGTCTTTTCAATAATCATGCTGTCTAATCAGCATCCTGATATGCCACACCTGTGAGGTGGATGGATTATCTTGGCAAAGGAGAAAAATCCTATCAGGAAATGTCGTAAGATATTATGAATGAATGAAAATTATTGACTGGATTAAAAAGATTCCTGTATGGTTTTGATACGAATATCATTTCTTTTTTTGTATTATATTTCTTTATTGGTTTTGGGAGTTTTATCAGGATATACAGAGAAAGGTTAGGGAAGGGAGGTGTGAGGGAAGGGGAAGGGTAATTTGCTGTGGGAGATGAGGGTATCGATATATGAGGTGCATAGCGGAAGGATTAATAAACATTTACATATTTGTAATGAGTAAACATCATCCTTGTACAGTTAATATACAATGTGAAAAATAACATGGGGAATACCACTTATTTTAGATAAAGTAATATTTGAAACATATAGTGTACAGTAGATATTCCTTGCAGATCAGACTTTCACATCTGAGAGTTGGGGGAATAGTATAATCATACATTTGGAAGACGAAAAGCACAATCGGAAGAGTATACAGTCCTTGGGTCCGTGTTCTATCTCATTCCTCTTGTAAAACTCCTAAAAGACTGTCTCCTGCTAAGAATTCAGACCAGGAAAGCCACTGTCTAGCATGAGCTTGGCTTCAACCTTGGGAGGCAAATAGAAGGTTTTCGGCTGACCTTATGGCTTCCACTATCCATTCCCACAGTGTTGGGGTATGAGTATGTTTCTAAAATCGGGGTATTAGAAGTTTGGTTGCATCCAGTATGTGTATCAGTGTAGAATTATTATATATCTTTAGTGGGAGTGGTTTATGGTGTAGTAATATTGCCTGAGAAGTGAATTGGGTATTAAGCCTGAGGAGTGAATTGGGTATTAAGGTCTGCAAAAGAAAGAAACTATATTGGGACAAGACCACCATATATGAAGATAATCACCTTTAATGGCATTGCATGACCAACATTTATTTGATTTTGAACGGTACATATGGTGTAGAGTGTCTGTCGTTTTATACCACCGCGTGAGGATCTTAAAGGAGTTCTCTGTATTTTTGTTGATTGTGAGCATTTATGAGAGAGAGTGGATAGTTTTCTCCATTGGTCTTCTGTGAAAATGGTGTTGCAGTCTCTCTCCCATAGCCATATGTAATATGGTTTACCACGTTATGAGTGAGAGAGGTGTTCCCAGTACATAGCCGAGATAAGTTTGTGCGTTGGATCTTTGGTGACACGGACCATCTCAAATGGTGTAAGAAGATGGGTTTGTTGTGTTGTGTGGGATATGGCATTCCAGAAGTGCTGAGTGTATGTGTATTGGACGGATGGTCGTGGGTTGGGCGTGTTGGAGATTTCTGATAGTGGTTTAAGTAAACCAGAGTCTGTTACGATATGTCCTAATCTAGGGAAAGGTATTGGGGTTGGAAATATAGCATGGAAAACCTGGCCACTCAGGCCCGGGGGGAAATCGTCATTGTACGCTAGTGGAGTTGTCGAAGAGATGTCGGGTTGTTGATAAATCCTTGTGTGGAGGAGAGTTTTTTCCAGATCTGTATAGTGCTGGGTACTGTCGGGTGGGAATGATTCAGAATGGTTGGTTATTTGCGGGCTACCCAAGTTGCCACCGGGATGGGAACACATAACGCTCTTTGCTCAATGGATACCCAGAGTTTGTGGGCTGGTCTGGACCATTCCACAACCCGTGCAAACTTGGCCTTGTAATAAATTTCCAGATGTGGGAGGCTGAGGCCACCCCTGTCTTTTGGTCTCGTGAGGTGTGCATATCCTAGTCTAGGAGGTTTGTGTTTCCATATAAACCGGTTGACGGTAGTTTTGAGGTCTTTAAAGAAGGAGGGAGGGATTGGATCGGCAGGGTTTGGATCACATAAAATTCTAGGAAGAACATTCATTTTAACTGAGGCCACTCTCCCAAACCATGAAATGTGTTTCTTATGCCATTCAGTCATGTCTTTCTTAATTGTAGTGAGGAGTGGAAGATAGTTAATGTCAAACAGGGAATTGGTGTTGCAGGAAAGATATATTCTCAAGTATTTTAGTTTGGTCTTAGTCCATCTGAAAGGGAAGGAAGTTTCCAACTGCTGGGGGGGGGGGAATGTTCAAAGCCTCAGATTTGGAAGTATTAATCTTGAATTGAGAAAGCATGCTATAAGCATCTAGTTCTTGAGGTAGGGATATGTGTGGTTGGGATAATGTTAGGAGTACGTCATCTGCAAACACAGCCAGGTTATGGTGATGGGGTCCCATCAGCAATCCATGTATGGAAGGGTTCATCCTGATGGTGCATAGTAAGGGCTCCAGAGTCAATATGAAGAGTAGGGGGGGCAGAGGGAATCCCTGTCGAGTGCCATTTGACAGGGTGAGCAGGCCAGATGGAGCACAAGAAAGTATGTAGTTAACCATCAAGTAGATAGGAGAGGGCACAGTCTGTACGGTTGTCAGTAAGTATGTGGTTTTGATTGTGATTGCACAGGGAAGGGAGAGGGAAGGAAGGGAACCACATATGAGGGTTACAACATGTAAAAGTACCCGTTAGGGGGGTAGTAAGTATAAAAACAATTAGCATAAAGTTTTGATATGGGTAAATAACCTGAGCAATTTCAGGGGAGGCAGTAAGTGTCAAGGTTGCAGAGATTCTTGGTGTCTGACACCTGGGTAGGCAACCTGTTATACAATGACACATAGCCACGTGGGGTCATGGTGAGGAGGTCAGAGGGATCACTCATGAACTTTGCTCACTGCAAGTCACCTCTGACTGCTCCCCACCTAGAGACAATATGAACATATAGAAAACACAGTAACATTTAGAGACAACATTCCCCCTTGCATAAAAGGGATCTAGTAGAAGATTTCATTTTTTAATGTCCGACGGGACAAACTTTATATAACACCATATAACATTGTAGTACAATCTAACTGGTACCTAGTAGGTAAGGGTATAGTACAAATCCAGCTAAGACTCTATGATAGTTCCTGTGTTAGGATCTGAGAAGTACACGTTATAAAAGTAAGGGGGGGGGGGGGTACTTCAATGACTTCCATTGCATTCCAATGCATTCACTTGCATTCCCGAGGGAGTTTACCAGTGAGTGGTATGGGGGAGTTCGGAAGTTCCCTTCATCCCTGTAGCTCTATTGGAAAAAATCCTGCTTTTGGACATAGCTACCAAGTCAAAACAGATATGGCACCTCTCGAGGGGTTCCACAGTTCTTAAGGATGAACTGAGTTAGTACAATAGTGTCTCTTTGGAAGCCTTCTCAGGACCATAGCGATGAGCTGAAAATACATTTTATACAGAAACAAGGCATGAAAGGACCATATGATCCGGTTCCCCTGCTAGAGCGTAGGTAGTGTTCCCGGGCTGTATGACAGAACATTGTCTCCTCTTTTGCGCTGTCCCCGAGTGAGGCATAAGAGGGAGGAAGTGATGGAATCAGAATCCCTGGTAAGTTCAGGGCCAGGGACTCGCCGTAGAGGGGATCTAAGTTACTGTCCTGGACTCGACTTCCCCAGGGGAATGTCATTTGGCCTGGTGGTTCATGTGGATTTGTGCTGCTTTTGTTGAATGAGCAGTAGTGTGGCCAAGTATGGACATGGTGTGGTTTGGGCCTGGAGGGGCAGGCCCCACTTGCGAGGTTGGAGGGCGAGCAGGGGAGGTTAGTGTGTGGGCATTGGGATGGCTCGGGGGATTATAATCAGAGAGTGTTTATAAAAGAGATACTTAGCTGGAATCCTGTAGAAAGTTAGTATTACTCCTGCGCAGGTATTGGGTTATGGTAGGAAGGTGAAGAAGGACTCAGGGGGCCATCCTGCATTTGTGCGGTTTGCATGCATCTCTTCCTGCACCGTGGCCTCGGGGTCCATGGCTGGTTAACTTCAGCTGGGTTCAGAACTGTTCCAGACATGTGTGAGATCCAGTCTGATAGGTCAGGTTTCTCTATTCCTAGGGCGGCACAGAAGCCATCCATTTCATTGGGGTGTTCCAGAGTGTGGATGATGGAGTCTCTGCGAACCAGGATGAACAGAGGGAAGCCCCAACGGAAGCAAATGTTTGCTTTCTTCAAGATGTCTGTCATTGGCGTCTTGCGGAGTTGTAGCGTGGCCCAGGCCACATCAGGCAATAGTTGTATGGTATGGCCCTTGTACATCAAGTGCCCTTGTTTCCTGGCCTCTTTCAGGATAGTTTAATTTACTGAGTAATTGTGAAAACTACATATGAAATCCCTTGGTTGAGGGTTGTTAAGATTTTTTGGGCATGATGGGCAGGGTCTAGGTGGATAGGATCTGTGTTACCTTGGGGTGTGAGAGGGAGGAATATGTCCATCGCCATTTGGGCTGTATTTTCAGGCCCCTCTGATTCTGGGAGGCCTTGAATACGCACGTTGTTGCGTTGTGATAATTTTCTGATCCTTTAGCTGTCGGTCCAGGTTAGTGACCATGGCATGTAAGGTTTCCTGGTCCTGCTCTATGACAGCTAGCCTGGTACCTTGATGAGATAGGTCCCCTTTCAGTTCGGCGATTTCATCTTGAATCGTAGATCGGATCTGTTCAGCTATGGACGTAAAGTCTTTCTGAATTTAGTCAGTAAAAGTCAGGAAATCTGCCTTTGACGATGCCTCTACACAGTGTCGGGTACTCCGGGCTGTTTCCTGCGTTTTGTGTAGGGGGCGCCATTTTGGAGCTTGGAGCCTCCATTGGTTTTCGAGGCAGTAGGTACGTTTCTAGGCCGGTTTTCATACCTTTAGCAGGGTTTGGTGTTTGAGAGAGTTTCTTTATATTTTTTTCCCCATTTCTCCACGGTTTGCCGGTGAAATTAGATCTGGGTGGCGGTAAAGTGCGACTGGTCTACATCCCTCGTCGGCCATGCCCCAAGGGTAAAATTTTTAATGAGTTATGCAGATAATTGTTCATATCTATACATTTATATATATGTCTGTACTAGCTACAAAGAACATAATTTTAGACACGAGAAATGAGGGGCCCTAAAGTATCAAATATCCCCACTACATAAAATGAAAAAGGACCCTATACATTCTTTAATTTGTTTAATTAATGTTTTCTTTATATTTAAAACATTAATTGTATTCAAGTATAAGATTTTCTACAACTTACCATTTCAGTAAGTCCTAACTTTGAAGGTTTATGTTTGTACTGCTCCAGTAGGTCTAGTTGTTTCATAACCTTTGAAACAAGGTTCATATTTTGCCCAATTATAAGTACTTCTTATAACATATGGATTTACTCACAGAAAAAAACAAAGTGCTGCTTATCGGACAAAATGGTTACTAAGCCACATTTTGTAATGTATGTACATCTCCTGGTCATCTGAATCTCCTTATTTAAACAAAATATATATGATTTGAGTATGCAACTTAGAAAATTAGAGGGTAAAATATACTTTGCAAATTCTTATCCAATACCAATTCTAAATACATAACATCTGAGTTCATCATTAAAACTGATATCATCTAGAAAGAATGCCTTTACTACATGTCCAGACATGTAAATAAAGTTATTTTTTCGGATGGAGTGTATATTGAAATATATACTTTTAAGACTGCAAGACAATCTGGTCCATTCTTCAAATTCTGATGTGACAAACAGCACAAACATCTCTGTATTGCTAATTTCTTACAAATATGTCTTCACTTTCTGTGTGTGTGTCTGTGTGCCTTTTGGCTTTCTTTCTGTAGAGTACCCATTTATTTTACTTCAGAAATAAGTAAAAGAATTAAAAAATCTTTTGGGCCGCTTTGTGGACAGTACACCCTTTGTAAAGACATCCTGTGACACCTTAATGGTGTTGGCATATGTTGAATGATCTGGTGAAAGAACCTCAGGCTGAATTGAACTTATGAAACAGGTTATCATAAAATTTGTCAATTTACACATTTTTCTGTTTGGAAAGTTTTACCTCTTTTTTTTTTTTGGAAAATCAGATATACATGGCTTACAAAGGGACCTAAAGTAAAACTGAAAGCTTGCACTCCAATTTTAGGCAGTGAATGATAACATTTTAACTTTACTTATTTCCTGTTTTTTCGTTATGTTGTTACTATCAGTGCCCTACCTCTGTCTGAGGTTCTGTAACTTGCTTTCTGAGTGGCTCATTCTTTCTATAGAAAGGATGCTTGTCCAAATTTTGGACCCAGGGAGAGCAAGATAGTTGATCATATTCACAGTAAGTTTACAGCTGCTTGTGCCAGAATTTCAGATAACTTTTTGTCATCTGAGAATATCTGTCATAAAACACATGTATGTATATTGACAGTTTCCCTTCAGGCAAAATCATACTTCAACATTGTGCAACACAATAGATTGAAGTATTAATGGGTTTTTCAAAGATATTGAGTGTGGTTTGAATATTTTACTTCAAAAATGGCATATTCAGAAGGTCTTTTCATGAAAAGTAAGTAGTATTTTCTTTCATAACATTCTTGCAGAGAAGAACCAGCATATTTTGCTATACATTAAAACCACAACCATTAAACAACATTTTGAAATAACCGAGAAAAAAAACCTTAAACAATTGTACAGCATTAAGCAAAAGATACAAATACCGTTTTCATATATAGATAGACTTTATGCTCTGTAGACTGGACATCCACCAGATCCATGGTGTAGCCCTTCAGTAGTTTCTTAATAGAATTCCCATCATGCTGGATCAGCATTTCATCTCCAAATAGGATTGCCACCTTTTCCACAAAAAAATACTGTAGACGTATGTTTCCTAACAAAGCAATAGACTGTTATGAATTTCTACTCCTGAGATAATTACTGGTATAAGCAATGAAAAACCTATTCATTTTATTTTGTTTTAAAACATGTTGTATACTCTTGCCAATATCAGACTGATAGAATTTTTTATATTTTGTGTTTCTAATTTGTAACTAATTAAACTTACCATGCAAATAGTTTATAAAAAAGTATATAAAAAACATTAGTTTATTTGTGCATTCATTGTCTCCTTATACGAATGCATGTTGAGAGCAAACCCTTATGCATATCCCAGTGACATTAGGTGTTCAACACTGCCATATGAGTGAATCTGTTTTCCAAAGATCCTCAAGAAATCCTGTAGAGATCCAAACCTTGGGTCTCATTCCCCTGTGGAACTACCTGTGTGGTGAAAAACTTCCAAAATCTACATTGGGGACTTTGGAACTTGCACATTTAGTAATTTCATGTTAGTGCATAAACCAGCCTAATACCATGTAAAAGCTATTAAAAAAAACCCAATACACTCTTCCACAAATGAAACATTGAATGTGTTGCCATCTAGTGTGCCCTTATAAAGGCAATACTGTATTTCTGCCCTTAACCAGGTAAATGCTATGTTAATCAGGTAATACTGAATAACTAGTGATAAAAAAAAAAATGCAGTATTCTATCACTTAGCTGATACATACATTTACACAATGGCGTCAATGACAAAAATACTTCCATATTAATCATACATGAAATCAATAATTCACAAGCACATTGTTGAAATATACATTTTTCACCATAATTCTATTCCGGTTTATAATTTATTGTCTCATAAATAACTGAGGAGTGAATATAAAGGTCCTTGATAAAAAAAATGTATCATCTTGGAGAACTATGTGTGAGACAGCTGAAGGGATTGGGGAAAGGATTCTAGGTGCGGAATTTAAACATCCAAAAAAGAGTGACTGACAATTATAGAATAGTCATAAAACATTATAGATAAAGGCAAAATATTTAGCAGATCTTGGTAATGGATATTATTTTGGAAACTTACTAAAAAAATTCATGATGTGTTTTAAAAAGATCTGGTTTGTCTAGTACTTACAAGGTTTAGTAAAAGAAAACACTTTTCAGCCCCACTGTAACCTTTCTCAAGATGGTGCTTATGGTAACAAATACAAAAAATGTGCCCTCTCATGGAATATTAAGTAGCCACATGTAAATGAGTTACATATCTCATACAGGGACGATCGATAAGCATAGGGCCTACTAAATAGCCAATCAACTCAGCCACATAGCCAGCATAGCTGACAGCAGCAATCGTCCATGATAGCAAGTCTGTTGAAAATCAGAATAGCAGATTAAACCTAAGAGTCTAAAAAGATTGTAAACAGACTACATCCCAATTCATTAGCAAAACTTGGTGGATCACACATTATATATATGCAGAGATATCTTAATTGTAGCTTGCATTGATAACAATGTCACAATCTCACAAAACAATGCAGGTAGCTAAAGTAAAGAATTGAAGACCCAAAATAGTACAGCTCACTGGAAACACACACAATCACAATCATCGTTTAGGCGATGAGAAAATAAGGTATTTAATAAAAAATCCAATGGGTCTCACTTTTTTAATTCTATTCCCATCTCTGTCGCCTGTGTTAATCTATTTAATGACCAATGCCTTAAGTATCCTAGGACCATTTTAAAGCTTCATGAAAGTGCTTGGAAAGTAGGTGTTGTTCATAATCTCTCCTAAAATGGTAGCAGTGTTCATAAAGGGACTGCTTGTTCTCCCTACACAATACACACCCTATACAATAAAATTCAGGTTGCATACAAAATTGTTTTATTCAAAAGAACCTTTCCTGTATTATTGATCTTAAACCTCAATTGTTTCTTAAAGCAACTACTATATTCACTACACGGACCATACCTTTGTCATCCTATCCATAGTTTTAAGAAATAATGTATTTGCTCGAATATAAGACAAGGTTTTTTTCAGAGCAAATGCTCTGAAAAAGACCCCTCATCTTATATT
Source organism: Pelodytes ibericus (assembly GCA_036172795.1). Taxonomy (NCBI): domain Eukaryota; kingdom Metazoa; phylum Chordata; class Amphibia; order Anura; family Pelodytidae; genus Pelodytes; species Pelodytes ibericus. Next base: position 128,052,652 of record CM069861.1, read on the forward strand.
CAAGGTTGTCTTATAGTCTGACCTTTGGACTGGATCCCGGGAAGTGCCAGGCAGCAGCAGAGGATGTCTGTGCGTATCGTGCAGACATCCTCTGGCTGCCTCCACTAGCCACCAGGAGATTTAGGCAGCCAGGAGATGTCTGCACGATAGTGCAGACATCCTCCATGCTTCCCGACGTCTATAATGATGAACAGCTGGTCCGTCATAATAGGCTGCCCCCACTAGCCACCAGGGAATGGGGACACATTGACAATGGGGGGAGGGGGTGAGACAGACACAACGTGGGGGGGCGGGGGAGCGACAGGCACAACATTGGGATGAGGGAGGGGAGAGACGGGCACAACATTGGGGGGAGGGACGGGGAGAGAGTGACAAAACATTGGGGGGAGGGAGGGGGAGAGTGACAGACTCAATGTTGTGGGGAGAGAGGGGGAGAGAGTGACAGACACAACGTTGTGGGGAGGGAGGGGGAGAGAGAGAGACAGACAACACTGGGGGGAGGGAGGGGAAGAGAGAGACAGACAATGAGGGAGGGGGAGAGAGACAGGGACAATGTTGGAGGGAGGGGGAGTATTAGGCAAGTCTGGTGGGTAGAGGCAGCATTGGCACATAAAAGGAAATAAAAACAAGAAATGCATTTTTTTATATAATAATTTTTTATTAAATATGAAAAAGCAATTTACATGTGAATATATACAAGTTAAACTTTTTTCCTATAGGGTAGTCTTATATTCAGACTTTTAGTTTTTTTCCTAAAGGAATATACAAAGTTTAGGAGGTCGTCTTATAATCAGGGTCATCTCATATTTGAGCAAATACGGTACTTATCTTTCAAAGGCCCATTTTTGTTTTTAAATTTTTTTTCAAGATATTGAAAAGTGACAATAAGTTCTTAATGTTTTGCTCTTTTAGGAGCTTCCAGACCCATTTTTAATAAGGGGGGCGGGTGCAAATACACATATGGTGGATCAGGGCCTAGTCCTAACTCCCCAGTATAATAAATGGGGCCAGGAGCTGGACAAGTGCTCCCAGCCACCTATAAAATATATTGTGGTTCTGGGATAAAAGCCCTGCTCTCCAACTGTAACATGGATCCCAGCACCCCACAAATAGATTTGGGGCCAGTGATACTTGCCCTTGCTTCCATTCAATAATAAAAAACAAAATTAATCCAACTATTCTGTAAAAAAAAAAAATCACACTGTAACCAACAAATAAATAAAAAGGTCCCTGCTCTAAGCATCTGTCCATGGCGGAAAACAGCTGCATAAAGAAACCCCTGCTCTGAGAGAGTGGATTTCATTTGAAGACAAGCTGATATCTGATTAGATGACTGTGTTTTTGAAAACTATCCAATGGGGAATTTGGGATTGAAGGCACCTGATTGTAGAAAAGCAATGAACATTGGGATTTTAAATTTTTTATTTTACTATTTATTTTTCAAATGAAATGTTCGTAATGCGGCAATCATCCTTGAATCCAAACTGTATTTGGAATTGCCTAATTGCAGTATACTGTTTAGTCAAAAAACTTAGGGTTAAGGCTTTCAAGACAAAATAATTCCTAACAGAATGGTTTCAAATATTTGTTTTCTGAATTGTGGCATTTTGTGTTGCCTAATTTCAGGGGTCCGTTCGATTCAACTATTATGCCCTGTCTGTACCTTGGTTGTTTTTGTTGTATTTTGTGGCACCCTCAAATAAGTGTACCTGACATCTATTGTTTATCTTGTTGAAAGGTACTCAACATGTACATATTTTTCAAAAGTAGACAACCTGAAGTATTTTAATCTGGTTGATAGACTGTACTTGTGCCAATAAGTTGGCCAATGTTTCAGTTCATCCTTTAAAACCCTTTATCATGTCTATTAGCACTATATTTTACCATATAGCATGCAATGCATTTACTGATCTTTAATTACTGGCTAACTGCTTTTATCCCTCAAATGAATGTATGCTCATTCTAGCAACTGTAACATGCTTGTTAACAAGTATCAATTTTATGCTTGAGATGCTTTACATATCACCATGATTGGTCATTTTTTCTAGTCATGGGCAGTCATTTTACCTGTTGGAAGCAGTAGAGTTATGGTGAGAAAAAGCTTCTTAAGAGATGGCATTTTCAGGTTTGACATATTTATTGATGCTATAATACAGATCATGGCTAAGTGGGTGGTTGATTTTTGTAGCAATAGCAGGATTAATGTACAATTATAATATGTGTGCAATACATTTATTTCTAATATACAATCTGAGTATAGTATGCTTACATTATTATTAAATATATTTTATTATGAAACAAATGATTTTATTTAAGAAATTATTTGGGATTTTCTTTAAATGTAGACATATAACAACTAGTGATGTCGCGAACATAAAATTTCCAGTTCGCTAACGGCGAACGCGAATTTCCGCAAATGTTCGCGAACGGGCGAACCCCGCGAACCGCCATAGACTTCAATGGGCAGGCGAATTTAAAAACCCACAGGGACTCTTTCTGGCCACAATAGTGATGGAAAAGTTGTTTCAAGGGGACTAACACCTGGACTGTGGCATGCCAGAGGGGGATCCATGGCAAAATTTGTAATGAATGTAATAGTAGTACTATTTGCTTTCACTACACGGAGACAGAGTCTCCATTCATAAATTTATGAATGGAGACTCTGTCTCCGTGTAGTGAAAGCCAATAGTACTATGATTACATGCATTACAAATGCCAACAGCCTATAAACCGAACGACCTTCAGTTTATAGGCTGTCGGCTTATGGAATACATGTAATCCTATTGCTATTCTATAAACCGAACGTTCGGTTTATAGAATAGCAATAGGATTACATGTATTCCATAAGCTGACAGCCTATAAACCGAAGGTCGTTCGGTTTATAGACTTTCGGCATTTGTAATAGTACTATTGGCTTTCACTACACGGAGACAGAGTCTCCATTCATAAATTTATGAATGGAGACTCTGTTTCCGTGTAGTGAAAGCCAATAGTAAACGTTCGGTTAAGGGTACAGAGTACAGGGTCAGGTCAAAATTTAGTCAATGATAAAGAATAGGGGACGGATCGAACATCGCAAATGGTCGCCCGCCGCGGCGAACGCGAACATGCTATGTTCGCCGGGAACTATTCGCTAGGGTTACAATTAAATTAGGCTTAGCATAAGGGATAGGTTTACAAATAAATTAAGATTAAAATATATTAAGGGTTAGCAAGGGTTAGAGTTGGGGTTAAATTTAGGGTTAGGATTAAATTTAGGGTTTGGGTTGGGGTCAAAAGGTAAATATTCAAAAAACACTATTTTTGTTTTTTTGCCCCATAACTTACAAAAAACTGCATAGAAAATTTCTAATCTAATGAAAGCCATTTTTATGATGATAAAACAACACATAATTTGTGTGGGTACAGTATGTGAGAAAGAAGAAAATTACAGCTAAACACAAACACCCCAGAAATGTAAAAACAGCCCATGTCACCAAGGGAGAGTCAAGGTCAAAATGTCTTGTCACTAAGGGGTGAAAAGCCTACCCCTTCAAAAAAACATTTTTGAGGAGATGCTAGTTGACTGGGGGTGGCTATTAGATTCCCAGTCCACTAGCCTACTTTTAACTGGGAAATAGGGAATAACGGTATTTTATGCTAAACACATTTTTTTCCCTTACCGCAATACCAGTGCTTTAACTCTCTGGATATTTGCGGTCCCATTACAGTTGAAGTGCACCAACTGCAACTATACGTCCTCTGAGTATAGTGATACCCCACATGCTTAGATTTCCTTGGTTTATGTCCCAGACACAGGGGCAAGTTTGGCATATAGTCAATGCAGCTTGAAACGTGGAAGTTCGATGTATTGCTTGTGAACTACATTTCCTATCATGTTCAACTGTCAAAAGCTATATTGGCATTGTAGGAAATGTAGTCTATAGTAGGCAGGACAGATCATGTTCTACACTTGCCACACTGCTGCTGCATTGATGATATACCCAGCTGATGCAGGCCCCTCTATACTGCTGAAGGACAGTGCAAAAGCAATAGCTCCACTAGCAGTGTTTTTTTACAGATAAAATATCCCTAAAGAATCATTGGCAGTCCTAACATGGCACTGCTCCTCTATGGGATGACCTTTTTTAACCCAAAGCTGAGCCTTTGCAACAGTGAAAATGGTGGGGGGTTTTTTGAGAGAAAGAGTTAATGAGAATGTGAATGTTGTGACATAAGCAGATGGAAAGAGTGTCCATCTTTTAGACCTTTGAGACTAAGCAACAGAAAAGAGTTAATTGCAAGCATATTTCAATTTTAGTTAATATACACCAATTCCAAGCCGTGAGCAACATTTTCTAGCAGCACATTACTATTATGCAAGTGATTAGGTTTATTTGCTTTGTATAAACAAGACTTTTAGTGTAATTTAGTCCTCCATAATGACATTTGAAATAATAAATGCTCTACAAACCTCCAGCTTCCAAAACATTTCAACAGTTCTAAAGAAAGAATCTCTCATTTAATATGTTTCAAGAGATACAATTTTAGGCTACAAAACAGCTGTCAACAAAGTTTAATTTGATTCAGGACTTTATTTGTATTTAAAAGAAGACAGAGGGTTGCTGCAATTTGATCAAATCAATGTTGTTATAGAAAAAAAAAACCAGATATCATGAAACAAATCAATTGTAATTGCTGAAAGTGAATAAACTGTTGAATTCACTACAAGTTTTAAACATCAACAGAAGTGTGGGGTAAAAATAAAACTTTAACATTTGTACTTGGTTTTATACAGGTTTCAGTGGACCAGAAATAGAGTTACTGCCAATATACTTGTCTGTCCAAGCGTAGTAATTATGCATGTACATATTCCACGGTAGACATTGAGTGTCTCAAAAGCTACCACAGAGATCACTATTAAAAATGCTTGACTGAGCAATGATTGAAAGGGTGCAAAAGTATATGTTTGAGGAAAGCGTTATTGAAAGCTAAAGTATTTCATCGAATTTTACTGTACATTGAGTCTACAGGAATGAAAATAACAAACCATGGAAATGCTCTATTTTCCTAATTGTTTTAAAAATAGGATTAAAATGAAATGATACCTGGGAAGAAATACGAACAAGTTGAACATATTTAAATTGTTTTAGTCAATAAGAAAACATTAATAAAAAGGGACATAAAAAATGGAAAATGAAACATCATAATGACTTGAAAAAAGGACTTTAATTCATTTTTATTTTACTGCGCACTTGACTTTCTCCATAGATGAAATTGCTTGTGTTACAGAGATGCTCGACTAGATCCAAAATCTGTTTCATATGTCTTCAGAATGGAATTATTGATCACTCTTAATTGACCATACGATAACTGGAAATTCTGTTGTCAACACAAAATTGGTTTCAGCTTAGACCATGCAATTTAATATCAATTATGGTGTTACATATTCGTATAAAACACTAGAGGACATTTATAAGCCCAGTTCTCTTGCCAACCAGGTTTTAGGAGCATCATTAAGCCAGTCTTTTTATTCACATGCCATTCTGTGGAACATGGAGTCATGGAGAGTTATACAAATGGATCCACATTGATAGAGCCTACTTTCTATATGTTCCTTGTTGTGAACAAAAATAATGAGGCTAATATGTCACCCATATATGAGGATATTTTTTCACCTATGATTATCAAGTAAGCTGACTACAGGAAACTGGAAACAACTAGATAACTATAATTTTATTTAATTAGACATCCTATGTTAAAGTTGGTGAAGATACCTTATTTGTTTCTTTGTTATATTATATTTAATGTCCAACTAGGGTTATTCCAGTGTTTATTTCAATATGTTTATTTCAAGCAGAATCATATGTACATTTTGCATAACGTACACATGACATAATCTTAATATATTTATTTTAATAAAATTATATATGTGTGTTGGGAAAGAAAGAGTGGTACAGTATATGAGGGAAATATGTTAGGACTGTTTTGGTAAATAGCAGCCTATTTATAAAGTAAAAAAAAAAACGTTTCTAGAAAATATGTTGGGTTTGCAAATACAAAACATTGCTGGAATTTTGAAAACAATGATAAGGGTCTCTGGGGCAGAACATCTAGAGAGTAGAGAAACAGAATAACTACTAAATACACAGTACAGGTCTACAGGAGAAACTAGAGAGAAAAGGCAGAACTAAAACATACATGAGCAGGGTAAGGCAAAATACAATAATACAGAATTAAGGAGACAATCATAGGCACAAAAAACATAGAACAAACAGAGAACAGGGCTAAGGAGTAAGGGACACTAGTGACAGAGTGAGGAACCGAGATCCTCAGGTGCTTCAAGGAAAAAATATAAGGGATCATACAAACATGAATGCAGAAACAATGGTGAGCATTTTGTTATACCTGATGGCCAAAAGATAATAAGCTTGCCAACCAGTGCCAAGGTATCTCACATGGGCAAGACCCTAACAGTAGAACTAATAACTAAAACACACAAAAACATAACACATACTTGTAGCAGGACTGAACAAACTGAATGGCTGAAAATTTAAATAGAAGAACTGCGTGTTATGGAAACAATATTTTGTGCTTTATCATAATATAATTCATTTTTATATTCAGGTATTCCCTTGCATTAAAATAGCAGTGACTCTAGGAGGGTCTTGTCATTTTGTTAATGCAATTCAGGTAGCCAGAGATACTCTTGGAGTGACTGAAGAACAGTAAAGATGTGACCAAACTATCCACTCAGCCTGCAATGGGGTATGTTTATCCTAGCAAATTCCTTCACAACCATCGGGAACAAATTGATCCAGATTAAGCTCATCATCATAACTGGGGACTAAATATCTACTCTAATTAAATTTAACTTGGACAAACCCATTTGCTAGTCTTTTCGCTTAGCGTATACCATGTATATTGTTAAGATAATTGTTTAGCTAGCATTGTGTATGCTAAATTTGTTATATTTTCTAACATTGTTTTATTAAAACATTATCTAAAAGCAAAGTGTTTTCGAGTGATTTGTAAATTTTGGGGTTGACTGCTATGATGTAGTTCTGCCAAAAATTCCTATAATTAATTGATTGTCTTTGAGGTGTTAGCATATGCATTTTGGTTCAAACAACTGTGCTAGTGTAAGTTTTAACACAGAAATTTTTACTGAAACCCTTTGCACCATAACATACAAAACAACAGATCACAACACTGATCAACAAAGTAAAAAGGGAGAAGGAAAACCCGGAATAAAATAACAAACAGCAGACACCATAAATTAATCAAAGCTAAAGAATAAAGAAAGGAATAAAGTAACAGGTAAACCCTCCAACAGGGCTATAGGATAAGGCAGAACTCTAACAGGGCATCCGGATACAGGGTCACCCCATTACAGGGCTTCAAGATTCAGGAAAGCCCCATTATAGGGCTTTAGGGCAGAACACAAATAAAGGATACAGAGAACATGATAGAATCCTTCTACTCTGTGGCTGGACTGGGAAGGTGCTGCTCTGTGTACAGACAGGGCAGGTACCACTCTTTGGCCAAGCTAGTGAAGGTGCCACTCTGTGGCCAAGCTAGGGAAGGTGCCACTCTTTGGCCAAGCTATCTTTGGCCAAGCTAGTGAAGGTACCGCCCTGTGGCCGAGCTAGGGAAGGTACCGCTCTTTGGCAAGCTATCTTTGGCCAAGCTAGTGAAGGTAGGTAGGTGTCGTTCTGTGGCCAAGCTGGGGGAGGTGCTATACTGTGGCTGAATTGGGATGGATACAGGGAATCCAAAAAAAATACAGGAACATGCATAAAACATAAAGAAGAGAGTAAGGTGAAAAGGATACAAAAGTGACTGGATACAAGGTGAACAAGACTGCATACGGGTTTAAGTACAATAAAGGGGCAGTTACATGTATAATACTTTTTTTTTCTATGTTCTGTATGTTGTAAATGTGTTTGGTGTGTTTTAAATTAATGTATTTTTACCTTAAATCAACTTGCAAATCTCCTGAAATTCTACATTAAAACAAATATCACAGGGCTTCCAAATTCAGTGACATAATTTAGGAAACCATAAACAGGAGGCAGGTTGCCTCCCTCTAAGTAGCATGCTCCCCTCTAGGAAAGGGGCATTAATAGCTATTACCATAAAACCAGTAGAAAAGTGGTCAGTGTAAAATATTCATTTTGTAGTGTGCTTACACCTACTACTTCTCTATTGTACATATTTTCTATAGTACAGTACATTTTCTCTTGATATTTCTATTGGTGCAGACCTACACCAAATTTCTAATTATTGTGAAACCAGTCTCATTCTGTTGAAATCAGCTGGAATCAAATCATGGAATGCCAAGTGAATTGCTGTATGATAAACTGGGGGATAATGATTGGGGAGAAGGGCCGTACTGTTGCCACACCAATTTAGCAATGACTAAATTAATATGCAGTTATTAGGAGACAGAAAAAGCAGAGACAAAATTAAAATACAAATCTGTTTCTTTTCCTATATCTTACATGATACAATATTGATCTAATAATGTTTTGTTTGAACACTGCGGAAATTCCCCTTTGAAAAGTGTGTGAAAATCTGCTGCGTTTGCACATCATTCTGCACTTCTAAGTCTTATCGTAACCCTAATAAAGCTTTGAATTCCAAAAGGATCATGAAGCAACGTTCAGTGATCTTTCGGAACTGTTTAATAACAATAAAAACATAAAGGGGGAATATAGTAAATAAAATCAAAATCACATTTAAACTGATGCCGGGAAAAATAGCACTTTTTGTTCAAATTAAGTATTATTTTAACATCAATTTAGTGTTAAGTCTATGTGGACAATAGCATGGTTAAAAACATTTTTTATCAAAAAGGTGACAACTCTATATGGATATGTAAAATTCACCCAAACAATAGACCACACAATACCTCAACACCAAGCAAATTAAGGAAAATATATTCAATTGAATCTGCTAGGGATATCCATTCTGAAACAAGCTAACAACTATTCATGGATGTCCGATAAGTCCTAACTATATTTACTATGTCTTATATCATCTAACTGACTGCTAGTAAAAATAATGTAATGGAATAAAAGAGCAGGGCACTGAACATGACCAATCTCCCAGTGCATGGTTTAGCCCTGAACCAGTGTGACACTGCTGACTGCATAACAAAAACCCAGTTAGCACCATCACATTAATGGACATTCAATATTTTAATTAAAGCAACATATACATAAATACAAATTGAGGCTTGATTGTCTGGTTAGCATCTTTACTATATCTAGATGTGGTGTATTTCTAGATGTGTGTGACAAAGTATGATTTTATCTTGCAATGTTTTTTTTTCAGTTTCTCACTTGGATCATGATTGCTGTCATCATAATACAAAGAGGTAATTTTATCAGTGAGGGAAAACATATTTGACATGGGAAAATAATTCCTGTAGTAAATGGCAGAACTAACCTATGCATGGACAGTGATTATAGAAACCTTAATATTGAGGATAAATGTAGTGCACTACACTATTACTGTTCTATATATTTATAGACATGACTTCCACATGCAAAATGTGGTCATATGCACAATAATCCTGACCACTGGACTGGAGTCTAAAAACAATCTCACATGTGTTTAATGTGCTAAGGATGGAGGGCCCACAAATAAATACTTGCCCTGGGTCCCATTTAAACTAACAAAGGCCCTATTTTTTATTTTATCATTTGTGTGATGAAAAAGAAGTGTAAGCAATACTTACCTTGTTACTCTCCTGAACATCCACTACTGGTACGTTATATATATATCTAGCACTAATAATTGAAATAACAATACACAGCTTCTGTTTGAAGCTGGATGAGCACTTCATGAGAAATAGGCCATGCAAAATTCCAAATCCTCTGTATCTTTGACATTCTGATTCTCTCTTTGTCTCTACATATAAATAACTATTAATAGTCACATCCTTTTAAAATGTTTGTGCGATGTGTATGCACTGACTTATTGGCTAAACTCTCCTTGTCAACTTTACTGAAGTCACAAACAATACACAGGTCTTTGGAGTGACCTTCACAGTTATAGTTCTTACAATTTTTCTACTTATCAACTCTGCTTGTCCTGATCAAATTCGAGCTGATATTTCTACTTGAAAAAACAATTTTAATTTGAGATTTTGCTTCTACCTCCATAAAGCCAACACCAATATTTCAGTATCTGTCAAGTTTTAGCAATATTGATTAATAATATAAACACATTATATATATATATATATATATATATATATATATATATTTTTTTTTTTTTTTTTTTTTTTTTGTTTAAACCTACTATTGAACTTGACAGAGTGACAAAATACACTTCTTAAAAAGAGCTACTTGAAATGGTTTTCAAAGTGCATTATTTGTGTTAGTTTACTTTGGTCAAGATTTTCTAAAACCATCATCCATTAATTTCATGTGTTTGATTTTATAAAATGAATACCTATCTCTGTGAATAAATCTTTCCTTCATAATGGACTGTTAAGTAGGGGATTTTCTCAAACTATGATGGGCTACATACTTGATTCTATTTAGTAGTAAATAGAATAGTTAGTTTACTCCCAGCTGTTTGTACTTAATGAGACATGGATTACACTCATACTAATTGATCTATAATGCCAAAGGGTTGATGTTCAGAGTAGGATTAGAATGCACATTATGATTTTTGAGAGCAAAAAACACAGTTAAGGTAATGATTAAGTCCATCTTATATTTGAATCATACCTCCAAGGTGCTTGGGGACATAATGGCTGGACATAATGTGTTCCTCCTGTTCCATTTATTTATACTTTCTAAGTGTTCTTTTGTAAAAAAAAGAATATATCTTAGAAAATTTAGATGGACTACAAAAAAAACCCCTCAAAATAATTTCTGCACTTTCACTCATTGACATTTTTCTTTTCCCTGCTTGCACATATTTGAGGTTGTTGGCTCCTCATTGTCTGGTTGCAGCTTGCTGTTATAGGGTTAATTGGGAGGAGGTTTAATTGCACCTCTTCCAACACATTAAAAAGGTTTTGGTAGCAGTATTAATGCTTTATGTGCCCACTAGATAGGCGGTGAGAGTAGGTTCTCACCTTATTGAGAGTGTGCCTTGACGTGGCGGGTAAGCTTAATTATGCTTTGGCCAATCCATATAACCAAAACCTCTCATTCATATTATATTTATATATTTGTTGCCAACTTTATTAGGGTGAGAAGCGCAGACAGTTTTTGTTTTTTGTATACATTGTATAGCCTATCACACTGTATTTGCAGCATGCTCACACCTGTTTGATAAGCATCATTTTATACATTTATATTTTTTTAACCTGTGACTAGCTTAGTGCACCGACATAAATGGTAAACATAATGGCTTTCTGTATACCAATATCATGTAACATCACTAAACAACCACTATAATTGCCTTTTCTATTTTAAAATCAATATTTGCTAACAGGAACTGTATCTTAACATAGAATCATTAAAATCACAATGAAGGTGAAACAATTATATCTTGGATTCATTCCTCTATGCTACAAATAGGATGGGGAAGATAATTGTTTGTGATTCCTATAATTGAGCATTTTATATACATTTTGAAAATTCTCAATAATATGGCACAAAAAGAAAGAGGTACAATAAATCTCACATTTATTTAGTCAATCACTGATCAGAGGGGTGCACATACAAGTGGAGAGAATAATAAACATACATCATGTAAAACTATTAAATATGGGATGGAAATATATAAAAATGTGTGTGTACACTCACAAATAAATCTGTTTATTCCATGGCTCTGTAAATTAGTAAAAACATGGTAATAGTGCAGTATAGCTGAAAATAAGGATAACAAAAAATACAAAATCTGCTGCTGCTTTTAGCAATAGCAACAGCAGGGGAAAAGAGAAGACCCTGCACTCTCTGCCCAAAGTTGGGATGGCACACACTCTGATACAAAAATGACATCTACCTACAATAAAACTGTCAGGGACTTTACCAAGTGGGGTAGATGAGGAATCTGGTTGCATGCTAGTATTCATATTGCAGGACTGAGAACAGATTTTTAAGAAACAGAAATAAATAAGAATTGCAATAAGGACTGTAGGACTGACAAAATGCCAATTTAACAGTAACTGCAGAATAAACAAAGAGCTTTAGCAGGTACTGCCGAATAAACAAACACAAAGGTTGTGTTAGAGAGAGTAAAACAAGGGGTGAGGCCTTAGGTAAGGGTAGGCCCTTGAGAGGCCAACTAAACAGGGATAGGAAATAGGTTCTAGAGAGGGCAGCTTAGTAGGAGTAAGCCCTAGAGAGGGCAACTTAGCTGTAGGAATTGTTCTGCAGCCAGATGGTCTCAGGAGATGCTGAAAACCTTCCCCTGGCTGGTTGAGCCCTCCAGGTTAAGGTTTCCAGTTCCTGGACAGGGCAGAAGTAGAATTCAACTTTAGTAGAGGATCAAGAACAGAGGAAGCATAAATCATAAGCCAGGCAACCAACTTCAATACAAAGGCCGTGTTTGCAATAAACAGCAAGCATATTTAACAGACTGGGGCGCACCAGCTAATGAGCCCATCTGACACCAGGAGGAATATGAGCACACACATTTGACTTTTAAATGCATGTGTCAAGAGGTCAGGGTAGAACCATGACAAAAAAGACAGCATTTCTAAATACAATAAATACAATATACATATTAAATGATAAATAAAAAATATATATACCCCATATAAACTATACCAGGGACAGATGAACGTACCTCAAAGGAAACATAAAAATTATACTCTTACTGTTAAATTCCTTGGTTATTTAGTGATACCCACCATCAAATACATAGTGCAATAAGACAATGCTCACAAGCAAATCATGCTTAAAACATTTCACGTTAAGAGTTTCAACATGCTTATGAATAAAAGCTAATAGGGAGTGAAACGAGCTAAGCACAGTTTCCTTGTACAATTTAATTGCATAGTAAATGCTGAGTCAGATTTTGTTGTTGTTCAGGATCTGCTCAAGGTGTTGCAGTGCCCCTACAGGATTCTTAGCACTAATCGACGTCCACCAACAATGTAGAGTTACCAAATTACTTTTAAAATGGCAATAAAGAATATTTTTTACATCCATATATCCATAAATCACATTAAAAATATACTGTATATCAAAATACTAGGGGTGGATGTACAAAGCATAGGGATAACATATATCAATATATAGATAAAATAGCAAAAGATTACATAATACATTTTAGGGAGCTTAAGTTAATGAATAACCTAATAACCTAACAAACTAATAAATAACATAAATGCACATCACATATAAAGTCATATGGTGACATTTATCCATATGGAGGTATCCCAGATGTAGCTGTCAAGAAGCAAACATGCAACAGAGTATGTATTATTCCTAAAAAAAAAAATTGGATCACACAAACTCTCCCACACCAAAAAAATCTTATGAGAGAATTTACTTTTTTATTTATAGAATTTTTTTTTGTATATTTAAAAGATTTTTATAACCCTTATAAAAACATACATAGACATCAGATAACAAACATCAAGCCCATCTAGTCTACCCAATTTGTGATGAAAAAATATGAATACTTAATAAGCCTCTAGTCTTATCATTGTCAGTGGGGTTAAAACTGCCCAGACAATATCAGTGGATATTTGATACAAACAACCAAGCATCGATGATCTTGGAAAATAAAGGCTATTATTATAAATAGAAAAGGCTTCTCAAATAGGGAGAACTATAATAATGGGGGATTTTAATAATCCAGATTAAATAGATTAGAAAAATTTAACCTGTAATTCTGTCAAAAGCAATATGTTTCTGAACTTGTTGAATGACAATTTTTTGTCTCAGCTAGTGCAGACACTAACCAGAAAGAATGCTTATCTGGATCTGGTAATAACTAAAAATGAAGAGCTTAGTTATAACAACGAAGTAAGGGAGCATTTAGGGAATGGTGACCATAACATGGTATCATTTAAAATTAATTCAAAACAGCAAATTGGTATGGGGTTTAAAACACAGAATTTAAAAAAAGAAATCTTTAGCAGGTTTAATGCTGTATTGATAATTACTGATTACTGATATATATTTATCATTGCTTTTTAAAGCTGTTTAGTTATGAACTATAGTACCCTATGATGTTGCAATATTATTTACACACTGCCCAGATTTCCAGAATCTTCCAAAGTGCATATGTCTTTTGAGACATAACTCGGACACTCTGGGCATCTGGCCAACACTCAGGGGTTGGCTGATATCTTGCATACATGAGAAGCTGCACCTTCACATATATGAAATGCATATGTCACTTACATAAATTAGTATGTTATGTAAGTTGTATTGATACAACTTTCAGTTGTCTTGCCAGAAACCTCACCTGTGAGTGGACACACTGAAACTGGGCTTCACAGCGGAAGTGCGAGCCTGGATGTTGATTTTCTACATTAATCAGTGAAATATCAATTTTTGTAAACTTGTTTATGAAATAAATGTATTTACATTCTCTCTTTTCTATTCAATAAACAAAGGTGATTTTTTATTCAGTAAATTGGTGTCTTTATTTTCATCCTGCCCAGAAAAAACAAATGTATCCATTGGTCTCTTTGACTGGGATGGATTATTTTATGGAAAAAACACAGGAGGTAAGTGGAATACCTTCCAATTAACATTACAAAAATATACATATAAAATATATACCATTTCAAAACAAATACAAAAGAAGCATATTTAAACCATGGTGGCTAGCCAGTAAAGTAAATTATGCAAGAAATAAGAAGAACATTATAAAGCTGAGGGATCAGCAGGTGCCAAAAAGTTACTGTACAAATGGACTGAAATAGACTTAGGAGCCAACGTTTGTGTGTTCATTGGCATTGGTTGAAAGATAGAATACAAAGAGCGGTGGTAAATGGGAAGTTCTCAGATTGGACAAATGTGATCATTAGATTACCTCAGGTATCTGTCCTGAATCATCTTCCTTTTAATTTGTTTATTAATAAAAATTGCTTTTTATTGCTTTTTCATTGTATGGAGTTTAGGATGGAAGATTGAGATGGATTTTGGCGAGATGGGGGAGAAGGAGGTTGAGTTTCATTGAGAGAATAGCATGAAAATGTTATCTGGGGAGGTCAACATTTAACTTGAAAGTCGACCTCCTCGCACTATTCTTGAATTTTAGTAAATACTCGTTGAGTAATAACATAGGAGTATTTTAAAATATCTAGTATAAGAATAAACATATGGATAATTGGCAAAACCTGACTTCTTGTATTCATGTTGTCTACCAAATGATAAAAGATAAGATTACTGTGTAAATAACTAACACCCTCGCTTGCAATGACAATCCATTCACACATTCAGTTATATTAATATGACCTAGATTATGTTTGAAATAATTTCACTGAGGCAGAAAGAGACTGAATAAATGGATTTCTAGCTAAAGTAGAATCTTACAGTTACATTCGATCCCTGATGAGGAGACATATGTTATCTTTCAAGAAATGCAACTTGTGTATAAGCATACAAGCAACAGTAGCTATGCTCATTATTTAAAAAGTAAACAGGAAACCTCTGCTGAACAAAGAACTCGTCTGCAGCTCAATGATATTGAAAAATTGACATAAATATAATGAGATGGCTAAAGAAGTGGAACTATGCCAGGTACAGCATATGAACTGGCATTTCACTAAGAGAATGATAATCGCTAGTACAGTTTTTTTTAAAAACATCCACAGAATTAGAAAAGGCACTGATGAAAGCTCAATAATTATTTCATATATTTTTGATACCCATGATTTCAAATTATGTCCCTGAAAACCAATTGTCTGAATATGGATCCATGTTCTGATATATTCAATTTAATAATATTTTAGAAGAATAATATCAGTAAATCATTTGTTTACTTTAAAGTTTAATATTTTGGCACAAGAAAATAACATTATACCTGTACAAAATAATGCTACTGTTTCTTGTCTCCAAATTAAATTAGCATGCAAATTCGTCAGATTACATTCCTCCATTTTCTTCTCATGCCTTCTCTATACCAAGTCTAGTTCTATTTTGTCATTAATGAGGACATAAATTTAGAGCTTTCTTCTTGTGAGGTCTAGGGTGCATAATTTGCTTAGATAGTCACAGAGTAAGGTCACACAAGATTTTTACAGTGCTTTGAATGGCATGCCCCATGGAAAAAGTTAACATGGCAAAGCAAGAAAGCTTCTTATGGAACAAGGTCACAGATCTTCAAAATCATGGAGAGATGGGTTAAGAACAGGTTTCAAAATAGAACATGTCTTTTGGAGGCAGAAACATGGGGTACAATATTAAACCAAGCTGAATTCATAAAATACCAAGGACATATTTAATCCATCTTTACCCCCAGTAAATAGGCTATTGAGCAGGGAGACCAGAATTTGAAAATAAAAAATGGGGAAACCCTTCAGCGATACAAAATTGGCCAAAAATGTGCCATATGAAAGAATTATTATTTTTATTTATTTATTTGTTTATTTATTTTATAAAAAAAAAAAATCTTTCCTATATATAGGGACACTTAGGACACATGTATTTATTTATTTAGCTGTTTTATGTCTTGATCCACTTATTTAGATTACGCAGTTTTTACTAAGGGGTTTTGATCAGTATGCTAAACATTGTTATTTACAGGTCAACATCATATGCCTAATGCACCTGTCCCATCCTACGGAAGTGACTTAGTAATTAGTATTCTGTTGACATGGTAATGTTCCACTTTTCAGAAACCCATCAGGAGCTCTTTGATTATTCTCTTCAATACATAAAAAAAGCAAATACTGGAATTAACATAAAATATACAGTAGGTTAAAGGGGCACGGATACAAAGGGGAGAGTGAGAAACATATAGTGTAGAGCATATAAATTACATATCCTAATCTCAATTTACATGAGAGCGTGCTTCAATAAAATGTATATTTAAAAAATATACATAGGACAATAGCTTACTTGCAAACAGTGTAGCAAGGTACAGCCGGCAGACTGCAGCTGAGTTCCAGATTTGGGTTGAATGCAAGTTAAAAACAAGTAAAAGCCAGGTATTTCCGCCCTATGTTTGTGACTAGGCACCCATTAAAAACCAATTAAAGTACTTATTGTCAATTGATCAATTTTTAAAAAACTAAGATTTTTGGAACACTGGGACACAACATCCAAAAGTGGGACTGTCCCGTTAAAACCGGGACAGCTGGTAAATCTGGTAAACTGTACCATACCATTAAATGAGAATTTGTTCTAATTTAAATATAACCCCTAGACATTTTTTCTAAGGCTCGAACTTTCAATATAGTTACTTTATTAATCAAATATTATAATTAGCAGCAATATTAATTGCATTACAAATAAAAAGATTTGTAGTAAAATAGAGTCATAGGCCAATGGATGAGAATTATGATTACAGCAACATCATTTGTACTTTAGTATGTAATGCCAGACATATTTATTACTTCCAGGGAGATCATAATACTAGCTCACAGACATATTAGAGATGTTATTTTAAAGCAATGACCCATGTTGCCAACAGAATCAAGTTTTCATCTGTGCAAGATGTATTTTTTTCTGCTCTTTGCTTTGATATTTAATTCAATTTAGTTTTGAAAATACCAATTACAGTGTAGTAAAAGATATGATGTTATAATGACTAGTGGTAAATCCTGGGATATCTGTTTCAGAAACTGTATTATTCCAAGCTTGTTGTACTAATTTGATAACAGTACTTATGTTTAGAGGCTAAAATACTCATTCCATTTGATACTAAATGTGCTTTAAGCTATGTAATTTCATAGCCATTAAAGAAGAAACACGAATATCACTCAGGAAGTATTAAATCAAACTGGATTATTGACAAGTATTGGTAATGTCAATTAAACTTTCTGTTATCCATTTTCAAACCTAATTATTTAGTGAAATATACAAGAATCTATGATGAGCAGAGGAAATAAGGGGGAGGGGGATATTTAAGGGAAGCCCCCAGCTAAACATCAACTGCATTGATAATACAAATCATAAAATATATGTATAAATTGTATTAGCATGATTACAAGCACATGCATGCATTTAGAGATAAGTAGGGGATCAAAGTGTTTGTGCTGTCTCTGATTATAATTTTTTTAATATCAATAACAAATTAAACCTTTTAATTTTTGATATGTGGTTGTTTAGATGTAATTTTCCTCTCTGTCATTTGACATGCCCATACACGTTATATGTTGTTTTTAAAAGGAATGTTAGAGGGCTTAACTAAAATTAAATACCGTATTTGCTCGATTATAAGACAAGGTTTTTTTCAGAAAAAAAAAATCTGAAAACTACCCCTCGTCTTATAATCGAGGTCTTCTTATAATCTGACCTCAAATTGAGGTCAGATTATAAGACATGGATCCAGGTCCCCAGCAGAGCTGCAGGGGACCTGGATCCCCCTCTCTAGCAGCAGGGGATGTCTGCGCAACGAGCGCAGACTCCCCTGCTTCCGCCCGGCACGACCGCCTGGGCTTCTGTGAAGAAGCCGGGTACTTCCGCTTTTGTCACAGAAGTCCCGGCGAGCGTGCCGGGCGGCAGCAGGGGAGTCTGCGCTCGTCGCGCAGACATCCTCTGCTGCCCCACTAGCCACCAGGGAAAAGCGGGCAGCTGGGGGTTGTCTGCACGATACGTGCAGACATCCTCCATGCTGCCCGACACGGCAGACTATTATGACGGACAGCTGTCCGTCATAATAGACTGCCGTGTCGGGCAGCATGGAGGATGTCTGCAAGTATCGTGCAGACATCCCCCGGCTGCCCCCACTAGCCACCAGGAATCAAGGTAAGGGGAAGGGAGGGAGGGGGGCAGAGAGACAGGGGGAGGGAGGGAGGGGGACAGAGAGACAGGGGGGAGGGAGGGGGGCAGAGACAGAGTCAAGGGGAGGGAGGGGGTTAAGAGACAGAGACAAGGGGAGGGAGGGGGTTAAGAGACAGAGACAAGGGGAGGGAAGGGTTAAGAGACAGAGACAAGGGGAGGGAAGGGGTTAAGAGACAGAGACAAGGGGAGTGAGGGGGTTAAGAGACAGACAAGGGGAGGGGGGAGAGAGAGAAAAATGGGGGCAAGGGAAAGAGAAAGGCAGCATTGGCACATAAAAAGAAATAAAAACTAAAAAAATGATGATATCAAAAAATGTATTTCATTAAAAAAGCAATTTACATGTGAATATATACAAGTTGAACTTTTTTCCTATAGGGTAGTCTTATATTCAGGCTTTTAGTTTTTTTCCTAATGGAATATCCAAAGTTTGGGGGGTCGTCTTATAATCAGGGTCGTCTAATAATCGAGCAAATACGGTATATTAAAATAATCTTATTCATATTTAAAAATACAAAACAACTTTAAAATAACAATAAAATAGGAACAGTAAAATTTGTGTCATTTGTGTGAAGTAGTAATGTACTAATAGTAGTAATAAACTGTGATCAGAAAGACAATATACTGGAATTTAGAGGCTACCCCGTTGTGTTATAACGTGATATTTGTAAAAATCAGCTCCATTCGGTTATTTAGTTACTACTATAGAGCAATAATAAGGGTTATGTATAATAGTGGCACATGTGGAAAATGGTGCCAGACAATGGTGTTATTGACAGTGTATAAAGCTAACAAAATGTATTGCAATGTGTAGTGTTTCAAAACTACTATGTTATCAAACACCAAAATAATAATGTAATATTAATAAATGTGTAAACTGCAAGCCATCTGCAAGATACTTTTGCCAGTGAACAATAATTCATGTTATAGTTATTTTGTTTTTTTACTTGGATAACAGTAGACCGTATACAAATAAATGAAAAAGATTGGATGATGTGTATTGCTGGAATTGAGGGATCAATTAAGATCATTTATTCATCTTTTTGACACTGATCACTCTTGACTCAAAACTAAATCATGAAAATGTTTTATTTACTCAAAAGGGAGTAAATTAATATTCCCAGAGTGGCAGATCTCACTCTGAAGTGAAAATGAAATTCAAGTCAGTGAAGCCAAAACCATTTGAGATACTGAATTTTCTCTCTGACACGTGTTAATTTTGTTTTGCTCTTACATCTGTTTTTAGTAAACCTGTGGAATTGCAGACAGCAACTAACCTGTTATTTAACTATTAAAGAGCAAATAATGCAAAAATTGTAAAACTAAAAATAATCAAATTCTGTTTTAGTACATATTGGCCTATTCAGTGATGTAACCTGTTTATTTTTTTGGGTGGGGTATTTTCTTCTGCTAGTTCCAGTATACTTTTAAATATTCTAATAGTCCTACTTTGATATGTCATACCTGTCCCTGTTTGCTCTGACCAGCTGCCGCAGCGATCACATGTCATAGCTATGAGCCAACCTTTACAGTTATTTCTCTTTGGCCACTGCGTGAATTGATCTTTTGACCCAGGCATGTAACTTGTCCTCAAGCGACAGTTTTTAGTGATGTGCCAAACACTTTGCAATAATGTTAATCTCCTTTCCTGCATATATTGTATATATGTTTTAATGGCTACACTTATTTTCCATAGTGCTTGTTATTTTTTTGTGTGATAAATATGCTGAATTCCAACGAGTATCTGTACATTTTACATATATTTACTCTTTATTTGGGAATTTTCATGCAATATGTCTAACAAGTTCAACTAACATGTTTTTGAGATTTATATTCATGCCTTAGTAAGCCTTTAACTTAAAGAGTCTATGAGGTAGTTGGAGGGTTAGCTGGAAGTTGCAGTAGTTAACTATTAGTCTTGTCATGTACCAATACTATAGCCCTACATATGTTTTAGACTGGGCTAAATGTGTTTTTAAGTCTTTATTTTATTGGTCTACTTGAATGTGTTTCCTAATCACCAGTGCAATAGTGAGTTACAGTGGATCAATGTGTACCTCAATGGTATGAGAATGTTTGCAGGTAGAAATATGGGCAGAATAAATAGGACATACTTTTCGTATTCTATTTGGGTTAAATAGGTAAAATGTAGTCTATGCTCAAAGTGAGCACCGGCTACATTTCATTAAATCGTGCATTGCCCGAACTTCTTTGATGTCCAGAGGTATCGCAATCTTAATAAATAATAACACAAACTAACTAGTTAGAACAACAACAATAACAACTAAGCCTTATAACTAAGTAAGAGTCAGTCTCTCTTCATAAAGTTGGAGTTATAAGCAGTGGTCTTCAAATGCACATTAGATCATTAGTTTAGTTAAATCGATGTTTCATATTAAGTCTGCTAAAGGGACATGTTCCAATTCTTGATGTTTGGGAAGTTTCTGTTAAAAGAAATTTACATAGCTATGATGTGGTAGAGAATTATACAGTGATGGTCTGACCATAAAACTGGGTTCATTATTACTGGAAATATTTAATATGCAGATTGGAAGACAAGTTCAAGTGCATAGCACTGGTGACAGTTTGCTTGCCCGAATTGGTAGAGGTTGTCATTAACCCAAGTTTTGAAGCCCCCAAAGTATTAGCCATCTGGGTAGTTCAAGAATTAATCCTGTTAAAAGCTGTGAGAGTCATTGAAGGAATGCCATCTTCTGGAGACTTAATAGAATTATAATATCCAGAATCCATATAAAAACAACTATTATGTTATTTGATCCTTTTTTTTTGTATTTTTTTATTTTTAAATCAAAATTGTATTCTGCACCAGCATACAATGCATATGTATGCTTGTGCATAATACATATATTTATACACACACACACATAATATCAAATGGTGTTGACTTTACTAGTGGCTTTGTATATAATTTATTACTCTGCATTATAGTCCTCAGACAAGATATGACAAATTTAAATTCATATATAGATTACATTTTATTTTCTTGTAAAACGATGAACCTAGATAGTTCAATATAACATTTCCTTTTAATAACATACCGAGGCAAACAGCTTGCATATTAAAAACTCACATGTTTTAGCAGCATATTAGGGAATATATGAAGTACAGACACATGTTATTTGATAATAAATTAATGGTACAACAAAATAGCTCTAAGTAAAAACACAGAATGGGATTCTATGGAAATGAAATAATAGAATTCTATAATTATGTACATACTATTTATATATTTCCTAATTGCTGAATTCCTTTGGCCAATTAGAATTGGATAACAAAGATGATGTATTTTCAAAGGAAACATGCCCAGAACATGATTTTCAAATTTATCATTAACCCCTTAGTGACCGAGTGCTATGTTGCATTTGACGTGCCTTGAAGACCAGAATTCCATTATTTTTGTCATACGTTTACTGAACTGTGAATTTCTTTCTTTGTGTTCAGTCCACCCACACAAATTATATATCATTTTTTAAAGGACAGATAGGGCTTTCATTTGATACTATTATTTTCATCATATGATATCATTTACTATTAAAAAAATAGAAAATATGATGAAAATATGCCATAAAAAACACTTTTTCCAACTTTGACCTGATTTTTTTTTTTACACAATTACAAATGGTAAAAAAGACCCCGTCTATATATTTCTACTATTTGTCCTGAGTTTAGTAATATCAATGTTTCCTTGTTTGTCTATGTTTTATTTCACGTAATAGGGCAATAAACAATATTAGTGGTTTTTTTTTGTTTTCTAACCATTTTCTTCTACAGTGATTTTTTTAACCCGAACCCTAAATTTACCCCAACTCTAAATGTAATCTAACCCTAAATTGACCCCCACCCCTTAATCTAACCCTTGTAATCATCCGAACCCCAATTTAACCCTAATTATTACCCTATTTGGACCCTAACCCTAGATCTAGGTTCAGTAGATCAAGGGTTAGCTTTTTCCATTTATTTATTTATTTATTTTATTTATTTAATTAATTTTCTATTTTTAACTGTAATACCGCCTAACTGCCTGTAGGGGCAGTCAAGTAGCGGTTTCAGAGCGACGGAAGAGATTTTTTTTTTCTCTCTTCCGTCGCTCTCCTCTGGGCATGCTGTATCGGAGGAGCATGCTCCTCCGATACAGCACACACCCGCGATCGCCGGGTGATCGCGGTGCCCAGGAGGGCACAGATTGTGTTGCATGATGCCTCTATCGAGGCATCATGCAACACTTTAACACACATAGGCAGTGATGAGCTTTCACTGCCTATGTGTGTTTGCGCGCATACGATCACATTCGCTGTGATCATATGCGCGCGGGGGGGTCGAGGGGGGGCTGAAAGCCCTCTCAGAGGCTGCTTCGGATCCGAAGCAGCCTCTGAGAGTAGCTACAGACATGTAGTGTTGCGCTAATGAGCGCAACACTACATGAAAACGGAGGACGTATATATACGTCCTCATGGTCCTTAAGGACCATGCTTTTCAGGACGTATATATACGTCCACATGCATTAAGGGGTTAAGGTGACAATGAGAATATTACTGCTAATATAATAATAATAATATTTTTATATCACTGTGACATTTGGCATGTTTAGCCATTTAAAAGCAAATGTTTCCAATCTTTTTAAATTATAAAAATATTTTCTCATTAATGTTGTTAAATTTAAATTTAGTGGTCAAATGCTGTTTTCGTTTTCTTCATTAATATGATAGCGTAATTCACTGCATTAATTCAAATTCAGTTATGATAGTTTTTATGTGTATGTCTATCTGTATAGACAAATTTATGTGACCAATAAAAGCCAATCCTTCATCAAAGACTTAAGAGAAATTAAAAATATATCTACTATTAAGATTTATACTCAGTATAGGGAGGAAATGGTGATTCTACAGAAAAATGTGAAATCTTTAAAGTTTTTTACAGGGACAATTACCCAATCATGAAGAGACTGTAATTTACATAATAAACATATTATAGATTATTCAAGTTGTAATAGCCAACTAGTCCAAATCCTCTCATATGGATTTTTATTATTCAAATCCTTATAAAAGGCATATTTCACAGAACTTGCCTGATATTGCATTTGGTGTTTGATTTTAGGCCATGAAGGCTCTTCTCATTTTTTCCAGTATCTTGCCGAGCAAATTTTAACTGAAAGCAGAATATTTTATACTTCAATCTTCGGTAGGTCTATATGAAAGAGGAATGTCTGTGAACTCAGTATGTCTGTTTGATTAGTCAGAATAAAAAATTATTCCGAAACCATTCTTTGACTATATTAAGAAGTGTAGAGCCCCACCAGATATGCAAGTGCATTTAATTGTTGTTAACCCCTTAGTGACATTACTCTTTTGGCTTTTCTGACACTTGGTGACATGGGTTGTTTTAACATTTCTGCAGTGTTTGTCTTTTGCAGTAATTTATTTCTTTCTCATTTAGTGTACCCACACATTCTATAATTGTTTTTATTGGCATAAGAAGGACTTTCTTTTGATACCATTATTTTGATAATAGCAAATAATTTTATATAAAAAATTGTTTTATTTAACCCCTTAGTGACATGACTTTTTTGGCTTGTCTGACGCTTGGTATGTCACTAACATTTTGTTTTAACATTTCTGAGGTGTTTGTGTTTTACTGTAATTTATTTCTGTCTCATTTAGTGTACCCACACAAACTATATATCGTTTTTATCGTCATAAGAAGGGCTTTCTTTTGATACCATTTGATACCATATTTTGATAATAGCATATAATTTGATGTAAAAAAAATAAAATATGGCAAAAAAAGGAAAAAATTATTTTTTTTAGGACTTTTATTTGAAAAAAATACTCATGTAAAAGAGACAACAAAAAAACACTGCTAAATAGTTTCTAATATATGTCCTGAGTTCAGAAAAAACCCATGTTTTATGTTTTTGTGCTTTTTTTATTCATGTTACAGGGCAAGAACAATAAGTAGCACAAAGCCATTTCATTTTTTTTTTTTTTTTTAGCAATAGTGACATTGTAACTCTGATCTCTGTACTAAATCCATGAATGAATCCATATTTTTGAAAACTAGACCACTCAGGGCATTTAACTTGGTGTATTTTGACACATTTCGTGTAGGGATTTTACCACCAATCTTTGCCAAAGTTAGCAGCAACATTTTTATTGTTTTTATTTTTAGCATAGATTGCAATTTAGGTAAACATTACCTTAAAATGTGAAGGGATATTTCCAAATAACACCTCAATATGTGTTCAGAAACATCTCCTGAATACAGGGATACCACCCATGCATAGGTTTGTTGGTTTTTTGGGGGGCTAAAATGCCACATTTTGCATATTTTGGTTTTCCAACTTGGAATTCTGACATGCAGAAAACCTGCACCCATGTCCCATTTGGGACATTTTTGAAGCCAGAAAGTGTATTCTACCCCACAAAGCCATATACTTTTTAAAACTAGACACCCTAGGGTATTTCAAATGGTAGTATTTTAACACTTTACATGCACTAATTATACCACCAGCCTATGTCAATGTTTTGGGTAGTAATTTTTTTTCACATACATTGTACTTTGGGCATGTATTCACAGATCCAGTTATATGTCAGTGCCAAACAACACCTCAATATGTGTTCAGCAACCACCATGTATAGGTTTGTTGGTTTGTTTTGGGGCTAAAAGGTCACATTTAGGGGGTGCGCATTTCCAACCTGGAATTTTGACATGTAGTCAGCCTGCGCTCATGTTCCATTTGGAACATTTTTGAAGCCGTTCAATGTATTTTACCCCATCAAACCATATATTTTTGGAAAATAGACATCCTAAGGTATTTCAAATGGTGTTATTTTAATACTGTATATGTACTAATTCTACCACCAGCCTTTGTAAAAGTTTGTGGTAGTACTTTTTTGGGAGTTTTTTTTCCACATGTATTGTACTTCAGGCAGGAATTCACAGATTCTGGTATATGTCACTGCCAAACAACAACCCAGTATGTGTTTAGCAACATCTCCTGAGTACATGGATACACCCATGCATAGGTTTGTTGGTTTGTTTTTTGGCTAGAAGGCAACATTTTTGAGATGCGCATGTCCAACTTGGAATTTTGACATGTAGTCAACCTGCGTCCGTGTCCTATATGGGATATATCTTTGAAGCCAGCCAATGTAATTTACCCCCACCAGACCATATATTTTTTAAAGGTAGACACCCATCACTCCTTGTGGCAAGGGCTTAGCAGCCACCGATACATCACTAGATGATGTATCAGAAAGCTGACCAGGGTCAAAATCGAACCCTGAGTCCGCGGCCTCAGAATCAGTGTGTAAGCAGTGATCTCGAGCAAAGAAGGGTTTTAATAGCTCTTAGAAGAGCCTATCTAGTACTGTAATACATTACAGTACAAATAAATGAATCCATAAAACAGTGCACACAGCAAAACATACTGTTGCTGTGCAAGATTACTGCTTATACAGTGATGAATGGCAGGGAAGGGGTTAATACGCAGTGAATGGCTTTCATAAAACCTGACAATTTTATAAAATGTTATTTTATATCACTTATGCTGATCTGTCTCTTTCCGTCACAAAAATGTAAGTGAGGAGAGGGAGGCAGATCAATATTTGTGAATATTGATCCGACCAATTTTGATCTGACCAAGGCGAATTGTGATGTTCATCTGAGCAATCACCAAACCGCCTTTGCCACTAATTCGCTGATACTGATCGCTATGCACATAAATATATTTTTATTTTACACGTAATCGCCTAGCGGGTATTTGTAAAAAAATAAATAAAAAAAATTATACAGACAGATAAAAATTGCTTTGGCGTCAATATCATTGCGTCTGCAGTGATCGATGGCAAGTAAGGGGTTAATAACTCATAGAAGAGCCTTTGTAGTACTGTATTAAATTACAGTACAAAAAAAATTAACCCCTAAAAAATGCACAAACAGCAAAAATAAATGCGCTGATGTGCACGATCACTGCTTATGCAAGATCAGTGGCAGGGAAGGGGTTAAACGCAGGGAATTGCTTTTATAAACTTTTTTTTTATTGTTTTCTAATTAGTGTGTTGTGTATTTATTATTTTTTTGTACTTAAACTTACTTTTATTACTTTGATCTGTCTCTCTCCCTCACTAAAAAAAATGTGAGGAGAGGGAGACAGATCCTAACTGGTCAGATCAATATAGGGTTAATATTGATCTGACCAGGCAAGAACAATAAGTAGCACAAAGCTATTTCAAACTCCTTTTTTTAAATTTATTTTTAGCAATAGTGACATTTTAACTCTGATCTCTGTACTAAATCCATGAATGAATCCATATTTTTCAAAACTAGACAATGCAGGGCATGTAACTTGGGGTATTTTGATACTTTTCATGTAGCCATTATACCACCAACCTTTGCCAAAGCTTGCAGCCTGCAATTCAGGTAAACATTTCCTGAAAATGTCAAGGGGATCTGCGAAATAGCACCTCAATTACAATACAAAACATTCAGCAACATCTCCTGAGGCCACACTTGAGAGGAACGCTTTTTGGTTTTCCATCTTGGAATTTTCACATGCAGAAAACCTGCACCTTTGTCCCATCTGGGACATTTTTTAAGCCAGCCAGTGTATTTTACTCCACAAAACCATATATTTTTGAAAACTGGACACCCTAGGATATTTCAAATGGTGGTTTTTAACACATTCCATGCATCAATTCTACCACAAACCTTTGACAAATCAAACCATATATTTTTGGAAACTAGACATCCTAAGGTGTTACTAATGGTGGTATTTTAATACTTTACATGTACTAATTCTACCACCAAGTTTTGATTAGTCATTTTTTTGACAAAGCACCAGTAGGTGGAAAACGCCTCAAGAGTTCAGCTGTTTTTTTCTTTTCACATTTTCTCCCATGCCGTCTTGATGCTTTTAAAAGTCCAAGGACTCCAATAAATACCAATATTGTACTTTCATATTAGCTGTGTATTTGATCTCTTATTTGTATGACTCCTGGATGATCAGCTGGCGTCTTTTTGGATCTATATATTTGTTTGGGGGGTAAAAGGCCACATTTGGAATTTTGACATGTAGTCAGCCTGCGCCCATGTTCCATTTGGAACATTTTTGAAGCCAGTAAATGTAATTTACTCCATCAAACCATATATTTTTGGAAACTGGACATCCTAAGGTATTTCAAATGGTGGTATTTTTTTCTGCTGACCTTGTATTCTACTTTGTCTTCCCTGCTTGTGCTGTTGGTGAGGGTAAAGAGATTTAGCTTCCTCTCTACTCTTTAAATATTTCTAAAACTCACATACCAATATAATACCAAGTGGGAAAAAAATCACTTTCAGTGCTCGTTTTGTTTTGTGTCACTAATGCTTTGCCACACAGGACGGATCATGTCCATCCTGTGTCGGCAAGGGGTTAAAACATTGCCAGCATAAATAAATATTATTGTGATGAATTTTACTAAACCCCTGCCCACCTGTAGGATGTTCTATGACGTCCTACTTTTTTAGTGCATAAAGGCTTGTAGAGCGGCATAGAATGTCCTGAATGTGTGCGGATCCCACCACAACAATATTATATTTATAGATGATTATATATATATATATATATATATATATATATATATATATATATATATATATATATATATATATATATATATATAGACAAAACCACAATTGAAATTTTTGTTGAAAATAAATTGGACGGGTTCAATTGCTTCTTAGCCCTATGCATTGCCAGGACAATATATGTCACTATGATGCAAGGTATATTGCGTTTCTTACAAGATCTAGGATCGATCTGGAAGAAGAACATCAAGGATTTTTGCATATGTGAAATTATACCAGCAATGTGCAATCTATCAAGCTCTGGATAACCCAATAAATCCTGGATATGTTTTCTTTCTAGAACCTCCTCTTGACTCTTAGTTTCTTTACCGCTCATACAAATCCTGAAAATCAGAGATCATTTTCTCTCAATATCGAGAATGGCACTCACAGAAGGATTGATGTAAAGGAATATAGGATTTTAGCTACAATGTTAGCTTTAATGATATTTAAGAGTCTGAGCAAAACACCTCCAGTCCCTTCCAATGTGACATTAATCCTCTAAGATCAGTTTTCCATAGTTTTTATTAATCTGGATCGGAACACACTAACCCTAAATAGTTTGTGGAGTCTCCCAAACATTTCTGCTTAATTTAAGTATAATGGTATTATGTGAGTTTTAGAAAGATTTAAAGATTAGTTAGAGAGGGAGCTAAATCTCTTTACCCTCACCAACAGCACAAGCAGGGAAGACAAAGTAGAATACAAGGCCAGCAGAATGTCATCAGCATACTGAATAAACACATGCTTCTGTTGGTCAATCTCTTTGTTTTTTTTTTTATCTCCATTGAATTACCCACCAGCACTGCCAAAAAGCTCTATCATAAGTGGCATGATATACTCTTCCAGGACTGGTGATATTACCAAGAATAATATCTTATAAATCACTTACAAGAAGCCATCAAGAGGGCTTTATCCTTTTTTAGTTCTTTCATTTAATTAGCGATCTTTATAGATGACATGGATTGGTTTAACAAGTTTAGCTCTTGTGGTGAAGAGGAAGGGAATAGCTAGACAATAAAAAGTTTGTATTCCTTTAATATATCTTTTATAATGTAAATATGGGTTGGACTGAGAGGAAAGGGGCCCACTACTGAAAGCTCTGCTCACGGCCCACCGGTGCCTTAATAATAACTGTCCATCCATGCACCCACATTTGTACATGGAATATAGCCCTTCACATTAAAAAAGTAAAAAACACTGTTCTATAAAAAATAAAAACAAAACAAATTTTCCCTATCCAGCGTTGAATCCTTTTGAACACAAAAGATTCTGCAAATTTAGCTTGTTCAATGACAAATTCTAGAATACAGGTTCCAGACATTAAAACAGCCTCTAGTGCATTATTTCTAGGGTGAAAGTGTTACAAAACGAAATGTATGTGAATTTACTCTTAAATGTTGGTTAAATAGCAAACAAGTTATGATAAAGCACAGTATGTTTAATTGTAAATGAAATACACCTGTTAAAATAACACTACCATCTGTTCAACTTAATGGGGCATACCTCAATGAAAATACAATTTATAATGCCCAGTCAAAAAATACACAGACAACTGCATTTTCCCTGTGGGCCACAAACCTGCATTTGTGCCTCTAAGCGCACTGCAATGTATAAAACCATGACATTTTTGTAAACACGATTATAAAGGAATTAATGTTTTGGTTCCAGTGAACTGCAAAATGTTCATCCTCAAGTTTAACATACTATGTAGACCATGAAGACAACAACTGACAACACAAATCACTGAAAATAAATATATGCTAAATGCTAGAACGGAACAATATGCTCCTCATGACAAATTAAGAAATAATATAAGCATTAAAAAGTCAATTCAGTAAATCAATGACTAACACTGTTTTAGACAAATTATTGTTTGCATGTTTTTTGCACATCATTTAAATGTTATTTCTTAAACAGGAATTGCAGCAAACAGAGAAAGGAATTTTAGACCTAAGGCCAAAGTATCTAAGTTTGAAAAAATCTCCACTGCAGCTAAATTTGAGAATTTTTGCAATGCTACTTTGGCCTTACAATTCCCTTGTCAGTTACCTGATATTCATGAAAAAAGCCCATTTTTTAAAGCAGAATTGTAGGAAAACTCATGCAAATGCATGGACAATGTGTGTTAAAGTTTTTTGACCTGTGCGGGTTCTGAACCTGCACTGGCCTGGACTCCAGCAGGACCTGAGACAGTGACACATTGTACCAACCAAATTGCACTGGTATCTTATACCATGGTGCTTCTCATAGAGTAGGTGGGGACATTGTCCAAGTACATACAGACACATTTCTCCTTGCTACTGGAAAAGTTTGACTTTTGAGGGCAGTTCATGGCTACCCAGTGTCCCACTGCAGTTGAACTCTGCAACAGAACTGCTTTATAAGATTCATTGAACCCCCACCTAAATTCACACCAGCAACGTGAGTCCCATATTAGCCCTAGTTTCATTAGGTAGGCCACAACCTTCTTCAGAAAATAAGAGAGCAAAAGGACCCACTTCCAGATTGTAAGAAATATATGGTGCCTGTATAAACATTTTATTTTATATTTAATACATAGATTTATGCTTCTGGGTGAGGGTGTGTGTAATTAACTAAGATAACCATCTGGTTCCACAATGGAATGCAATTTGAATATCAGAATAAGTGGACTTACAGATAGGTGTGACAAAGGGGGTTACATTTATTACATAGACCAAGTGTCTCCCAAACTGGGTTGAACTGATTGTTTATGTTTCAGGGAAGTAACTGAGGGATTTTGGCATACTTAGCTGTGTGAACCCCTTTTTGAGAGTGCAAGTCTTGTTTGTTCCTTGGTGAGGAGAAATCAGCCAGCAGAAGAAAATACCGAAGATGTGAGGCATAAGGAAGATATTAATTAAATTGTATAAGTAGACTATGTTCACTAAATAATCAAAAACAGTATACTGAATAACTTTTGGATAATAATGCACTGCACTTTTTTTGTTAAAATTTTTTTTCTATATATATCCTACATGTTATGTGTTTATATGTTACAATATAAGAAAATTAATAAAGAATAAATACAAAATAAATAAATAAAATAAAACAGTCATTGGATTTTTAGTTTTCTTGATTTCTCTTATTTTTGTTAATTCATGTTAATTGTGACAACAATATTGATTCATGTTAACAGAAAGAATTATCTGTTGGAGTTCAGCATGCACCTGAGACCGTGACACCTGAAAAGTGTTACAAATTTTCTTTTTTAAAATTCAGTACCATTTGCTATCAGAGTAGTATTAGCTCAGAAAAAAGGAATGCACATCTGTACTGGCTAAATTTACATAAGGGAAGAAACCTTCTGAATCTCCTCAAAGTACAATAATCTTTTCTAATAAAGCCTTCTCAAAACTACTTCAGTTTATTCTTTAATAATCTAAAGAGCTGCCTGTGCTTGAGGTAAGGTTAGTCAACATTTAAGGGTCCCATAAGGAAGATTGTTACAGTTCCTGTACATGTCATTTGAAGGTTCTATCTTGGGGCAAGACATTTGGCCTACTCTGGGTATTAATGAACAGAAATGTGTAGCATCCTTTTGTTTTGATTGATACTGTGGCAGTTTGATGTACAGAGCTATGTTTTAGTTTGTAGAAAACGGTAATGTGAACATTCACAGAATTTAACCTGAGGCCATCTGTAACCTTTGCATTTCTCTATTGTATATTAAATGGTTTGTTGGTGGATGTTACTGCATGCCTACCTTTATTTATCTATTATCTATTTATACTGTTTAAAAATATATAAAACTTGATACATTTATCCTTACAAAAAGAGAAAATTCTTGTATTATTTAAACATTCAAAATAAAAAAATAAAAATAAAAACAGGAGCACTGTTTGGTTATTAGAAAATAAACTTTCATAAATACAATTTTCAAAAAAAAATAGAAATGGAAACTTAACTAACTGTGCCTATTGCCCTATATCAGAGACAGCCAACGTCTGAGCTCATTTGATATCAAGGTGTGGCCCACCTGACTTAGCTGCCCATATTAACATTACCCCCATAAATGTAAACATTTGTTTGAATATAGTTAATTTAAACTTGTTTTGAATTGCTTTTGTATTACTGATTAATAACCACATATTTTTTTATAGTTAACAAACTATTACTGTAAATAAAAAAATGAATGAAAATCAGTTTGATTTCCAGAAGCAGTGAAATAGCTCGTTAACAATTCAGAATCCTTTTTAATCACAAAATAATTGTCTCCATGTGATTAAAGATGTTATAGATTCATAAAAAATATACAATACAAATAAACATTTTATACAATAAAATATACATTTGACACAATTAAATTTAAATTCAATGAAATGGAAACAAAGAATTATTTGCCTGTTATATGACATGCTATATTTTATTTCACAGTAATGCTTCCTTTAATAATAAAACACCAATCAAAGTACTAATTAAGTTCACTTGGAATGTTATATAACACTCTCAGTGCTAATAAGCTCTGCTTTAATAGTTGAAGATTAACAGTGACCACTTCACCTACTCCCCACTCACCCCACCTTTTTTTTGGGAGGGGGGATACATTATTAATAGAACTATGGAAAAAAATATTTTAACTCAATATAATAATATATTTTTAGCATTATATGTATACAGTATCCATATATGTATTTTATTTTTGTGTTTTTATAGCTGTATATTTATTTATGTTCAAATCTATTAAGAAAAAAACAGAATTATAATTATATATACCTATATGCTATGTAGATTGTCGGTGCTTTAGATTTGTAAATGTTTTCCTTCCTTTCATTGTGTCACAGAAACATAGTTAACGAATAAGCATTTTGCTGTAGAATATATTTAGATTAGAGGGCATAAAAGGTAAAAGATGTCAAAAATGATATTAAGGTGCTTTAAGCAAAAACTGCACAACTCATTAGATTTTGCACATAAGATGTTATGCCAGTCATATAATCCCTTCTTTGGAAATTCAATCAAAGAAATCTGTCAGCACATCACTTTTATCAATAAGCACTCAGATGTATCATCAAAAGTAAAAATTAGCACTAGATCAAAGTGAGTATAATCACACACTCTTACCACCGAGAATTAAGATTCCCTGCTCAAGAGAAGGGGGTGTAAATGCTTAGCCATATAATGTCCACCATGGAATCCAGTTATTACTGATAAAGTTTGCAATGGTTTACTAACCAGTCTTGTATTTAATAGAGAAATAAGATACATTTGTGTGTGCTGTTTGTTAAATAAGGTACTTTATTTTGGCATGATTTTCAAATGTAAAAAGCAAAAAAAAAAAAAAAACAATGTCATAATGATTATAAAATCTTACATATTTTACTACAGATATTATTATTACTCATATGTATGTGCAGGTAATAGCAGAGATGATTAATTCATTATACTATGTCATAGTAAAATGTAATATTAATTTCATTAACTTTATGACTGTTTATTGGTCAGTTCATTATAGCCAACACCTTTTTGAAGATTAACACTGATACCCTATAGAATGATTACAAACACCAATAATTCTGCTAAATGGGCTCCAGTAAACTCTTGAAATGTACCTTATTGTCTGTGGAGAGCTTCAGTTTTATCATCTATTGCAGAATCTATTTATTTACCAATTGCCACAGTCCTTCTTAGCTCAAAATAACTGCTAATATATAGGAAAGAAATGTAATAGCACCACCAGAAAAGATAGATCAAGTTAAAACTGGGATAAAAGCTGTATACATTGGTATATTACCTGGATTCCAGTTTTTCGGTCGTAATATGCACATATTGGAAGGGTTTGAAAAACATTATATACACTGTCTTAATTGGTCTGTGATTGTAGAGCAAACAAATCGAAAGTAAACTCTGCACCAAATGCACAAAAATGAGTATACTTTTGTTGTTGTTGAGCGAACAGCAAACGTGAGGAAAAAATACTTGATGTGTTTCGCATTTACTAAAGCTTAATCATAGTGACCATTCAGCCTATAAATACATTGTGTCATAAAATAATAAACCTTTCCACAAGACTGATGAATTAAGTGTTATTGAATAGTATGTGCAAAAGCACACACACAATAGGTGAACATACCTAGTAAGCTTCACCAATCTCTTTACATTGTCCCACTCTTTTTCTCTGTTGTCATTTTGCACTACTACAAATTGCATTTGCTAAATGGCTCTTATCCACTAGACATAGACTGAATTTTATTACATTTTAGCGTTATTAGTAGTTTATTGTAATCTTTAGTATATAGTCTTAATTACAGAGAAAAACATAATTACACATATTTAATGGGTTACCTGTCCTGGGACATGACAGGGTGGATCCTGAAGAGGGCAGAGTTATGCAATGCAGCGTAACCCAAAAAATGTCCCTACATATCCAGAACTGTTGCCAAAAATGCTTTCATAGCAATTTACATTGAATTATTATGGCATTGTGACCTGATTGAAACTCTAGTTAAATCTATAGATCAGAAAGTATCAAATAAACAGCATAAATGGGAAAAGTACGTTAACAAGACATTCAAATGTCTTTACAAGTTATAATTTATAAATAAAAAGGCATATAACAGTAATATATTATTTTTCATTAACTGGCAAAGCTTTTTTTTTTTTTTTTTTTAATGAAACCCGTCATGGTTATTTTTAGAATTCTTCAAGATAAAAGCTTTTATTAAACAAAAAGGCTGGTATTTTATCATTAAATATAGCTTTCCTTTATTTTTTTACTTTCCATCACTGCTATCTTTAATTCAGTAGAACAACCATTTCCCTCATCCCTTCGGTCTAATGTGATCAAAGAGAGGTGGAACCTAGCTGCCCATTACTGACCGTGCGCTCTTCACGGGTGTGCAGGACTGCACAGTAAATCCTCAATTTAAAATTGATGCCCACTTTCTGTGTTTAAAGGACAACTGTCATGCCATAAGTGACTTTGTCTGAAATAAATTAATAAGCCCTTATATTTAACCCCTTAATGACATGATGTTTTTACCTTGTCTTTCCCTTGGTGACAATGGCTGTTTTGACATTTCTGGGGAGTTTGTCTTTAGTTGTAATTTTCTTCTTTCTCACATAATGTACCCACACAAATTATAAATTGTAATTATCGCCATAAGTAAGGCTTTCGTTAGATACCATTGTGTTAATCTTAATTTACTATGATGAAACAAATTTTTAAAAACACTTTTTCTAAATTTGACCTAAAAAATAATTTACAAAAATACAATCATTAAAAAAGACCCCATCTAAATAGTTTCTAAATTGTGTCCTGAGTTTAGAAATATGCTTTTTTCCATGTTAGGGTTCCCAACCTGAACCCTAAATTTAACTTTAACTTTAACGCTTATTCTGACCCTTAATTTACTATAATTTTAATTTAATTTTAACCCATACCCTTTTGCTAAATCTAATTGAATTGTTACCCTAACTATTATTGTAATCCTAACCCTAGATTTGGAGTTAATGAAGTCTTTTTTTTTTACATTGCCATGTTGCTGACTGCCTCTAGGAGCAGTCAAGCAGTAGCATCGGAGCGACGGATGTGAAATTTTTTTTCACTTCCGACGTTATACCCACAACAGGGCAGAGCCATATTGGAGGAGCATGCTGCTCTCCAATATGGTGCCCGCGAATCGCTCTGTGGAGCGATCATGTTGCCCCAGGGACCCGAAATTGGTGATGCTTTATAACTCGATCAATAAAGCATTAAAGCATCACCGTTTTAGCTGTGTTTGTGATCTTAGATCTCAAACACCGCTAATTTTGCTGCATTAATTAAGCTGTGTCATTTTTACATAAACAAACCTACACAACATGATCAGTTATCTTACCATTTAGCAGCAACTGTTGCACATGTAATGTATGCAATCTTGCTTCTTAGCTTGGGTCAGATCAATGGCTTTTCGACCCAAGCACCCTGCAGTCCCATCTCTCAGATCAATGTAGCTCTGCCTCCAAATTATGTGTGACTTTACTTCCTCTCATGTAGCCCTGCACCCTTGAGAGATTTGTGTTCATACAAGACTGTGCACATCACACAGCTCATATACTGGTAACAGAGCTGCAGTGAGATCTAATGCCACTCACACAAAATCAAAAGAAGCTCCGTGGTGGATGGTGAGCATCAGTAGAATTAGTCATTGTCTAGTTTGCACTACTTCTGCTTCCATCTATTGTCCCAGGTCACCTTATCCCCAGTATTCTGCATGAGAAATGAGATGACATTTCTGCCATTGTAGAAGTTTTTCCAGTGCCAGCATTAATCGTCAATAAAGGAAAGATGGATCTTGGTATAACAGTCATATTTTATTTAATTTGTTTTATAATTTGTGGTTTCTGGCCTCCTGGATAGAATAGCAAAAGAAGGACTGTTAAAGATAGCCAAGTGGGAGAACTTTTTGAAATTAGCTACTAATGCCTGATATGTGCAGTTGACTTGCAGTTTCTTTGGCAATCCATCTCTGAACAGACCTTATAATTAATTGTGTTTTGATTTCATTTTAAGTATTCTTCAGCACATTTAGGCCTACATAAGAAAGCTAGAAAATGGTAACCAGTTGCTTAACATCCAGATTTATTATAATATTACTGCTTGAATTTGAGCCACAGACATTTGGTTTAGTTGATTTTGGTTTTATTTGGAACAACGTTAAAACTCCGGGTTATGCTAATACAGTTTTATGATTTTCTGCAAAAACTGACCCCCTCACAAAAATAAAAAAGGAAATAGTGACAAATTAAATGTGCCCATTTTTGATTTATGCTGGAATTTGAAAATTCCAAAACGGGCAAATTAACAAATGACTACATGTCAGAGATTAATGTCATGCTTACATTCTTACAAGGTCTGCAAGCAGTGATAATCTAAAATTGGCATACTCAACAGGACTGACTTGCACAAAGTACAGACCTTTCGATTGGATTAAGACTATGGGAGTATAAGGAGTGTATTGTTTTCATCTTTTTTACTTCAGTATTCAAAGTAAAAAGCTATATAAAATCAGTCATATTTGTTTATGAAACTTTCATAAGATGTAAAATTCAACAAATCTTGATGTATTGTTTATCTGCTCAGGATAGGATAAAGTGAAAGGATGTTGAGAACCAGATTTGATTTGTTATTATTTATGTGTAGAGTGTTAAATAAAGTTTTACATTATGTTTTCATACAGATGCTTATTTTTCACTGTCTACTGTTTTTCTGTCGTTTTGTGATGTTATGAAATATGGCGGTTGCTATGGCAAGACATTTTTTTTTAAATAGGTGTTTGTGAAATTTTAAAATGCAGCTGATGTTGAGGCTTTGAAAAGACAAGCAAATATAAACTCCTAACTAGTGTCTGTGTAAGTAAATTAATATTTGCTAGTAAAATATATATTTTATTGATGGAGATAATGTATTAAAAAATGTTTTGAGCATCACGTCATTTATAGAAATATCAACCTGTACCTAGAAAGAGTCAAAATTCCAAATACACTTTACTGGAGTGTTTAAAATGTTTAATGCTCAGACATATCGGTCTATTTACTAAACTTTCACTTTGGAGTTCGACTTTCATTTTGAGTCTAAGTCAAATTTGGCACCCGAGTTTTGACTTAGAAAGAAAACTCAGGTTTGAATCTTCCCAATTGAAAGTAATGGGAGACAAAAATATTGAAGCTTTTTTTGAAACTAAGTCAAACTCAGGTGCCGAAATTTGACTTAGTCTCAAAAATAGCTTTATTTCACCTCCCATTACTTTAAATGGGGAAATTCGAACCTGGGATTTATTTCTAAGTCAAATGCAGAATGAATGAAAATCATTTGTACAATCGTCCATTCATTTAATTCATTGTTCCACTGATGAAGCTTTGAGATTATATGGGGTGACATGGAACCAACACTACAGACTTTTCTTTATGGGCTTAATAAAATAAAAGAGACTAGAACATCAGATTTACATCTGAACACAATGTATAGAAAGTTTCCTTTTTTGACATGTGGATCATGTGGCAACATGGTAAACTACAAAAGGACATTATTACCATAGACCACAACAGTCTATTGCATGTTTCTCATTTTCACCCTCCACATCTCAAAGAAGGTCTGCCCTATAACCATTTCCTCAGAGTCAAGCTTACAGTTTCTGAAACAGACAAACTAGAGATTACACTTGGCAAAATTACACATATTCTTTAAATGAAAACAGAGAGAAGGAATTGACTATAAAACTAGGATATAACTGACTGGGAGTACCACCAGGAGACCCTTTGAACCTTCTTCTCACTTTCCATTTATAGCCAAATGATTAATATGAAACATTGGAGCATCTTCAAATCTTATACTAGTCTTGGTGACATTTTCCACAACCTCCCTTAATTTTCCTACCAATATTAGAGATAAGTTGGTGAACATCACATTTTTGGGCACTCCTAAGATAGGCACATCTCTGTGCCTTTCTTGTCCACACTAAAATAGTGTCATCAAAAAAGATTTTTTGTACCATCCTCACAATGGGAAAGAAATTCAAAATATGGAATTACTACACTTGTGAGTCAAAGTATGTAGTTTAACCACTTAAATGCCCATGTGGGTTTATTTATCTGAGGAGACCAACTGTCAGAATAAGGTAAGAACAGAGGAAAGGAAGATGACAATATGTTCAGCTCTTAATTCAAGCATGTCATCTAAATATCCAGTCACCATCCATCTCAAGGAGTAAGGGCACAGGGTTCAACAATTACAGTTTCAGTAATAGACATTGTCCCTCTTAGCGGGCAGGGAACAGAGAAAGGTGACTGAAATGCAAGTGGATTAGCAAATTAGATTGCCTCCACCCAAGAGGACTCAATGAGGATATTGATTTAGTCAATTTCCTGTAATAGGCTGTGGTGTGTGTGGTGTGTAGACCACATAATACATTTTTAAGTTGATAGAATAACATTACGTATATCTGTATTTTCACCAGAGTTATACCTATGACCAACGAAAACAGCCAAGTCACCAAGGTATCACTTTATCAATACCTTCTACCTCTAATATGGTATTATGCACTCTCGTCCCCTCCCCTCCCCCCCCCCCACAAGCGACTGACATCTGGGTAAGATTGATTGCGCACCAAGAATTTTTTGTACCACAGTTATTTTTTGTTCTTAGTTATTCTTTAGTACGCTTTGGAAATGTTTTTTTAAATTTTTCATTTCTTTGAACACTTTTTGATTTATGTACTGTTTTGACTTATTTTGTGGTATTGACTATACTTGATTAGTGTTGAGCGAACCCGAACCGCACTGTTCGGGTTCGTACCGAACATTACGGTTTTTGGACCCTGGACCCGAACACAGACATTTCACTGTATGTTCGGGTTGGAGTTCGGGGTTCGGCGATTTAATGGCGCGTTTTGAAATGCAGCAGGGCAGCCAATCAGAAAGCCCATAGCATTACATACATATACATTGTATGTAATGCTATGGGCTTTCTATAAACCGAAAGTCTATAAACCGAATCTCTTTTGGTTTATAGACTTTTGGTTTATGGAATACATGTAATCCTATTGGTATTCTATAAACCGAAAGTCTATAAACCGAATGTCTTTCTGTTTATAGACTTTCGGTTTATGGAATACATGTAATGCTATTGGCTTTCTATAAACAGAAATAGAGTCCCCATTCATACGAATAGGTCAATTGACCTATTCGTATGAATGGGGACTCTATTTCGGTTTATAGAATAGCAATAGCATTACATGTATTACATAAACCGAAAGTCTATAAACCGAAAGACATTTGGTTTATAGACTTTCGGTTTATGGAATGCATGTAATGCTATGAACGAATGAACGAATGGTTAATAAACGAAAATCATTCGTCCACTCGTCCTATTGGCTTTCTATAAACTGAAATAGAGTCGGTTTATAGAATACCAATAGCATTACATGCATTCCTGCACTTCATATCTGAGAGTCAAATAGAACCGTCAAATACTGTGCTTACAGCGCACTTTGAAAAATTCTAATTGTTTTGGGTGCTAAATAGTACATTTGCGTCTTGCGGTGCACTTCATATCTGAGAGTCAAATAGAACAGTCTGATACTTTGCTTACAGAGCACTTTGAAAAATTCTGGCCGCACTTTGAAAAATTCTGGCTACCTCCTCCAGCGCCGCTTCCACCTACACCGCCACGGTCACCGCCTCCTCAACCAATTGGGTCACTTAGTATAAACTGAAAGAGAATACCCTGCACTCCAATCCTCTCTCAAATGGATAATTGTGTTGATCCTCCTGGCAGCCATGCTTTAGATTTAGATTTATGTTCTTCCAAAGCTAAAATCAAAGATTCCATCTAGTGATATTTCATGGCTCAGCTGTATTTGTAATTTGTATGTATTTTATGTTATTTTAAGTTATTTCCCTATCCACATTTGCTTGCAGGGCACTTGTCCTACTCTTACCCACATTTTACTTCATTTTGCAGCCCTCTAGCCCTTTCCAGGACTTTTTTAGAGGCATTTGAGTGGCCAAAAGTTAATGTCCCCATTGACTTCAATGGGGTTCGGGGTCATGTTCGGGGTCAAATTCGAGCACGGACCCGGACATTTTTTCGAAGTTCGTCCGAACCTGCCGAACCCGAACATCCAGGTGTCTGCTCAACTCTATACTTGATATGAACACAAATATCTGACATTATCCTACATCTATTTTCATATTAAATTCTATTTTCTCCGCATTTTAGAGTACAGTCCCTTTCATACTGTTTATTTACATTGATATTACAGTGTGATGTTGATAAGTAAAATCATTGTAGTCTGAAGTACTTAAAAAAGTATAGAGATAAAATTATTAATGTAAACGTTTTAATGTATGCATAAGGCAGCACATTTGTGCATAAGGCAGAGCATGTTTTAGCATGTGAAATAGCTTAGGGTGTGAACAAATTCTTAATATCTTTATTATTGCTCCATGTCGGAAATCAAAATAAGCACAGAGTAAGGGAAACCTATTTAAATTGCTTTAGGTCTTTCTACTACAATTTATAATAGGAAAAGTCACTTGAGACTGAGTTATGGGAATCATTAACAAATAATTGGCAGTAACCTTACATTTGGGAGTATGACCCAAAATGTTGTAGTTGTTCATTATGCACTCAATTTGCAATTTAACAGCACATATTTTGGTTCTCTCATGTTTTATTTAATATATTGTTAGCATTTATTTATGAAGGAAATATTACCATTTATCCATTTTATGGGAGATATTAATGCAATGTTACTTCTGAGGTCAGTCTCATTAGACAATGTTAAAAAGTTAAATATTTTTTTGTCCCTACAATATTGTCAGTAGTTACATGACACACAAACAGTTGAGTTGCAGCAAAGATACTGTAAAGTCTATCACCGTTAATCAAGCATGGTGAGTGCCAATTTTTTTTATATGCATTAATGTGAAAATAAAGTGAAATGAAAATACGATATTTACACACATGAAATACATAAAGAGGATATTCACAGTGAACTGACCAAAAGATCCTACATTTTGCAACCGGATTATTGGTTCACCATGGTTCACTGTTTACACCCTCTAGTGTCTTTTTACTTTAAACATTTAGTAAATGGCAAATAAGAAAGTGAATGTTAATGCTGCTGAATCGTTATCCATGCCATAATATGTTTCTTGTACAGAATGTTATGAGGTAATTCTATTTGTTTCTATTTGTCTTTGCACTTTAAAAAAGGGGAAAAAACTGGATGAAGGTGATATGACTTTCAGGGTGTTATTAAAGACTTTTCCATTATTTATATATGGCATACTTTCTTCCTCACCCCTCAGCATGTTTTTTTTTTTTTTTTTTTAGTAAAAACATTTTTATAAAAGCCTATACCATTCCAATTTGAAGACCTGAATCTACTTTATCCCCTTTTTTTCCTTAGATAATTGTGATATGCATGTTGATGGAGATCTGAGCATGGCATGCTGTTCTTCTATGGGGTAAACACAGCTTCCCACTGTAAGAACCAAACAATCAAAAAGCAACAAAAACAAGTTACTCCTTATTAGTGCTGCCACAAAATCCTATTATCATAATAATATCAAATAATATTTTATGCAATATTCTGTGACTTTGCAAATCATTAACACTTTTAAAAGGTTCCCTAATTTTTTTAAACTTTTTTTTATACTTGAGCAGGCTCATTTGTGATTAGTTATGTGATTAGCAATCATCATTTGATGTAAATGCATAGTTTTTATGGCTGTAACACATTAATCCTTTGTAATCCTTTTAAGAAGTATTACCATTCTGTTTAGACATCTTGTATTCTTCGAGGCTGGAATTGTATAATTTGTTTCTTCTTAAAGTACATACTAAATAATGGTAAACATACAAATATCTGGCCAGCCATTTTAATACACAAATTTTGCTTAGAGTTTAAAGGGCATGGGGAACTATTTAAAGTTGTAGCTTCGATGTGTCCATAAGGCGAGATTGAGTTCTTGGGCCACATTTTATTCACAGTTAATAACGCTATAAATTGAGGTAGCCAACGCTAGTTCCAAATCTCTGGTTCAGTAACAATGCCTATATTCTACATCCGCTTTATGTCCAGGAAAAAAATTAGTCGATTTAATAAATTAAATTTTATTAAATTAGTGGATTTAATACATTTAATAAAGATGACTAGAAAAAAGCTTTGCATAGCTTAAGGCGGACCTTGAATCCTGGTTACTATACCATCAGATAAGTGAGGTGGAACCATAGTGGTGAATACACACAGGAAACAAACAGAATCTGTAGTGATCAAAAACATCCACTTTTGAAGGGTGATCTGCTATAACCTATTTCCTTAATCTGTAGTAGGAAA
The DNA here is from genome assembly GCA_036172795.1 of Pelodytes ibericus. Classification (NCBI taxonomy): domain Eukaryota; kingdom Metazoa; phylum Chordata; class Amphibia; order Anura; family Pelodytidae; genus Pelodytes; species Pelodytes ibericus. Next base: position 128,095,979 of record CM069861.1, read on the forward strand.
TAAATAGGGATGGTTGCATTTTGCATGTAATAGAATTTCAATTCTGTATTTTACTTTGTTCATGTAGTCATCATCTTCACTGATAGTTTTTAGTATAGTTTGCTTTATAATTTTCTGCACAATGGAATGCTAGTGCATGGAGCCTGGTCTCATGGCAATATTATCCAATGAAGAAAGTGGGCATTTTCCCTGGACCTGTCATCAAAAGAGCTAAATTCAGTGTTCACCAATTTGGAAAATGTAATGGTCAGAAAAAAGGGGAGTGTATTTAGAGGCTTCAAGTGAGATATGGTGCACAAGTAGATAACTGTGGCCCCTTTTTCCATAGGTAGATAGGCATGCAACTAGGTAGGATGAAGAAAGCAACTGGGGGAAATATGAGTAAAGGTCATATATTGTGTTTCTTCTATAGCTTTACTTTTACAGTTTTGCAAAATATTGGTTGGATTGAGTAGAGTGGGGCCTTCTGTTTTGGTAGATATCACTCTACATAGGTACCATAGATCGTATGGTTTCAGGTAGGTCTGTTCAGTAAAATTTGAGAATAGCTTGAGGAGGTCAACTTTGGAGGTTGACTTTAATTTTGAGATTAAGTCACATGCAGTACTTGGTATCAAAAATAGCTTTTGCCTCTCATCACTTTCAATGGGGAAGTTATGAACCTGGGATTTTTTGGTGCCAGTTTGACCTGGTCTTAAAATTAAATCCGATCTCCTTGAGCTATTCTTGAGTTTTTGTGAGTTTACCCAAGAGTGATCATTGGGTTACTATTGCCACGTTATAGTAACATTTACATGTTTTACACATTTTGATAGCAAAATGTACCTGTTTCATTTGGCATATGTTTGTTGTTAATAGAACACTCAATAAAAAATCCTAACTATACCAAACAAGGAAAGATGGACAGCTTGAGATCCACAAATATTGACTCTTCTATCTACTTACCTAATGTGTAGCGTTTTAATTAATCTCAAAATAGCTGTATATTGTATCTACTGATAAATATCCAGGAAATATTCGCATGTGACAAGCCAGATTTGTTACAAGCAAAGGAGATTCAACAAAACTGACAAATTACACAAGTTGCTTTGCTCATTTATACCACCTGCCACATAGGATGCACTCTAATGTACTATAAAATGTCAGTTATGATATAACACATATGTTTTATTTGCACTAATACCCAAGTGCATTAGCATAATAAATTAGAAAATACTTTAATACACTTAAACAATTTAAAAATCAAACTACTGATTTTAACAGTTATGTGTATCTAAAATACTAAATAGAAGGTTGCTAAATTTAGTTTAAATCTCTATTTGTACATGCTATGTAAGGGTTCCAGATGTTCAGAGCTACAGGAGACTTGTAATCTCCATAAAATATGCCTCAGCTTCCCAAGAGGGCTAATTTATACCATTACTATGTTTTAAATACAGAGTTCTGCATTTGCTTGAGAATTATACGATGCTGAGATTTCACTTATCTCACAAACAGGCAACATGTGTCTGCTTTTTTCATTTTCATCTAAATATTGGTTTAAAAAATGTAAATACTAGTTTATTAAATAATAGTTAAATTGATATTTATCTTGCATAGATAGTTGCATTTGTGCATTATAACAAGGTATATATATTGTATTTATTAAGAAATACTAATATAATCTACATACATTTGTAGTAAAATAAGTATAGCTATCAGTACATAACATTTTATATATTTTCAGAATAATAGTGATAATAATATAATATATGAGAGAGAGAGATAGATGAATAGTAAATATATATACATATCTTTGTTATACAGATATACAATCATATATTAATATATTTGACTGTTGACATTTTAATTTTTTTATTCTAAGTAACTGAATTTAAAGAAAAGGAAAGAAGGTTTAGTGAGGTATGGACTGTATAGAATCTATTTATTGGTTTATGTGACTATTTATCAGTAAATAGGTGCATTTTAATATTAACTATTGGACTCTAATACTGTCATCCAATTAGACCATTTAGTTTCATGGTCTATGTTCTGTCCGCTTGTAGAAGATATTTGGTGTACCAATTATGTTATGGCTTCTACTCTATACCTCCATTCACCATATGATGGTGGTTGTGTGTCCTTCCAGTGCAGAGAGATTAGGACTTTTGCTGAATTTAAGTGGATAGTTATAGGTTTTTTTATATTGTTTAATAAATTGGGGAGTAAGATGAAGTAGTACAGTGGCTGGTGTAGCCAAAAAAGTGTCTATAATAATTTATTCCAGTATTCTCTCAAGCTTTTGGTTCCAATGGGTAAAGTTATGTATGTCAACCAGTACCGGATACCACCTAGTTAATAATTCCTAATCTGATTCCTATGTCTTACATAAAATAGACGCCTTATATGTTAGAATGAATGTTTTATTAATTTCAGCTTTTGAGAATGTGAGGCTTCCAGACTTGTATAAAGTAAATGTCAGTTTTTGGTGAGTCCATCAGCATTACACTTTAAAAAAAAAAAAAAAAAAAAAGAGATATACACTGAGGGTGTGGGATTATTGAGGAGCATTGAGATTCAAGAGTTATAGAGTTCTAATTTTTTTATTTTAATCTCTACGTTTTATTTTAAAGAAGCGTTTGTATAAAAAGTACATGTTACAAAATACAGAGTTCAAATGTTTACATTGGCACACTATATAATGTTTAAGTTGATAGAATGAAAAACTAATTTTGAAAGATAATGGATTGATTATTCATAATTCTTCTGGGTTTTTATCCTATGTGAGTCCATTACATGTATTAATCTAAGTAAATTGTTATTTTCTGGTGTTAATGATTGTAGAGATCATGGTTCATATCCAAGATAAAAGTCTCATTGTATGATAGGGGCCGGAGGGGACACGGGAAAGATGTAAGATATCCTGATCAAATATTTGTATTCCCTGTTTTTAGTGGTTGATAAAATGTAGGTTGATTTGGGTCACTATATTTTCAAAAATGTTTTAGTAACCATAGCAGGACATTTGCAGGCATAGTTTAGTTCTAAGGAAACCCAAGGCTTTTCTGATTGGATAAACCAATTTAATAACATAGTAAGATGAACAGCTTTGTGATATCTTTGTATATCAGGTACTCCAAGTCATCCCTCAGACCGATGTTAAATTAAGTACTGGTAGGTCAGTCTAGGGCATTTAGCTGACCATATATGATCAGTAAATAGACTCTTACATGGTTTGAAGAATGTATGTATAATTGAAATAGGCAAAGATTGTAAGAAATAACATTTGTGGAAGGATATAAATTTTGAGAACTGCTAATTTTCCCACCCATGTGATATGTTTTTTTAGACCAATGATGCAAGTCATTTCTTTTACTCAAGTAAATGAATTTAATTAAGATTATATATTTCCAAGATCTTACTAGAAATTGAGACTATATATAAGTGAAGCAAAAGAACTCAGGTTTGACAAAACTTTGGGGTGCCTCTTTGACATTAAACTCTAGTGTATCCTTTGCGTAAGTTTTTCTTATGTGGATGAATAATTTGTTTTCTTATATTGAATTGCATTTATGTAGTATAGTGGCTTACTCCACTACTTACATTGTTTCACGTTATGTGAATCCACAACCTAGTTACAATGCCCTGGCTGTGGGAAGGAGGTTCTCACCCAAGATTTGATGGTACATCGTCCCGTCCATTGTCCCTTTGATGCAGTGCAGTGGTCCTGTCCCCTTAGCAGAAAAACACCCTCCATGTTTGACGGTGGGGATGGTGTTCTTGATGTCATAGGCAGCATTCCTCCCCCTCCAAACAGGGTGAGTTGATGCCAAAGAGCTCGATTTTGGTCTCATCTGACCACAACACTTTCACCCAGTTCTCTACTGATTCATTCAGATGTTCACTGGCAAACTTCAGCTGTGCTGTACATGTGCTTTCTTGAGCAGGGGGACCTGGCGGGCACTGCAGGATTTCAGTCAATCACGGCATAGTGTGTTACCAATTGTTTTCTTGGTGACTATGATCCCAGCTGCCTTGAGATCATTAACAAGTTCTGGGCTAATTCCTCACCATTCTCAGAATCACTGAAACTCCACGAGGTGAGATCTTGCATGGAGCACCAGACCGCGGGGGCCTGACAGTTTTGTGTTTCTTCCATTTGCGAATAATAGCACCAACTGTTGTCGCCTTCTCACCAAGCTGCTTGGCGATGGTCTTGTAGCCCATTCCAGCCATGTGCAGGTCTACAATCTTGCCCCTGACATCCTTGGATAGCTCTTCGGTCTTGGCCATGGTGGAGAGTTTGGAATCTGATTGATTGATTTCTTCTGTGGACAGGTGTCTTTTATTCAGATAATGAACTGAGATTAGGAGCAATCCCTTTAAGAGAGTGATCTTAATCTCCGCTCTTTAACCTGTATAAAAGATACCTTAGAGCTAGAAATCTTGCTGATTGATAGGGGATCCAATACTTATTTCACTCATTGACATGAAAATCAGTTTGTAACTTTTTGACATGCGTTTGTCTGTATTTTTTTTTTGTTATTATGTCTCTTAAACTACACCTACCATTAAAATGATAGACTGGTCATTTCTTTGTCAGTGGGCAAACATTCAAAACCAGCAGGGGATAAAATAATTTTCCCCCTCACTGTAAGACATATACAAATAAATATAATTTTCCAGAGAGAAAAAACAGGAGAATTTTATGATACTTATTTTTGGTAGCAAAAAGTACACTGCTGTTTTTTTTAGCACGGTTGCACTTTTTCTCCCCACAATACATTCTATTGTGGTATCTTCCCAGTTGAGATTTATTACTAAGATATTTTTGATTTTATCACTCACTATAAATTGTCCATACACTTTGCCCTTGTGTTTTTTACACTGCACTTATTAAAGCACACAAGAATATATTTTTCGATTGGACAATAAATGCTTGACTCATTCCGCTTGTGCTGATAATTCTCTGTAAATTACCTAGTCTAATCAAGTAAAACATCCATAGTCAAGATAATACATAACACAATAACTAAACATTACATACATTATAAGGCGGTTTCGAGGGAATTGATCATCACTGGGAAATTATTTGTTTCTACTTAAATAGAATTTCATGCATCTATCTGATTGATAACGTCTGTACAGTCACAGACAGCTTTATTCAATATCTACTACCACACCCTCTCTTTCAAAGTTCCAAGAATTTGAATATTGTTTTTATTTTCTCTAATATGCTTTATCAATTTTAAAGAACTGGATACATGTTGTTTTCTTGATTAAAGGTTTGTTTGATTTTAGAAATTCCATGGGTTTTGACAGTTGTTCTGAAATGACATGATGTCTAAGAAATTGCTATACTCTTAATTACCCCACCTTTCAGTAAGTCTTCCTTTTTTACTCCAACTTAATATTTACCTTTAAATGACTCGAAAAGTTCTTATATTTATACCAATGATTTAAAATATTACTTAAAGGTAACATAATCTTTTGTACTTCAACCTTTTCTTTGCTTTACCTAGTTTCCAAAAATTAGCAGTTCCCTTATTTGTATGTCCTAAGCTTTTTTCAGCCTCTGACCATCCTTCATAGGCTTTAGGGTTTTGTGAGGCGATGGCATGAATCATTAAGGCAGCTCCCTAATATTGGGAAGACCCAGCCCTCTTCTTTTGATGGTTCCTTTGAAAGTTGTATCATACCAATTCTGGTTTTTAATCTAGACAAACACATCTAGAGAAAGCTGCTTGTATCGTTTTGAGTCACGATAATGGGATCTCCAGTGGAATCATGAGAAAACTTTGGTAGAAGATAAGATTTAATGGTGTTGACTCTACCCCACCAGGAAATATGCATTCCCTTCCATTATCTAAACAGTTTATTAATATGTTTTATCAAAGGTGAAATATTTAAATCTATCCAATTACTTGGATTTGTGGAAATTTTTATTCCCACGTAGGATTAATATTTATTTTCTAAAATCTGCATGGAATTCATATTTAAAGGCAAAGCCTCAGACATTTGTAATTTGACAAGGTACTATACTTTGCAGTTATTTTGACGGCTTCTCTACTGTAATTAGTATGTCGTCTATTTGAATCTAAGAAACATTTGTATTAGTATTATTTCTTATGTCTACTGCCAAAGTCTCTACTGTTAAAATATATAAGGTCAGGGATAGAGGTCACCCCGGACAGGTGCCATTGGATAACTTAAATCATGATAATCCTATCCTGGTTCCATCCACTTTACCTGATGGTGAGCAGTACAAGACCATTACTGCATGTAAGATGTTCCCACAAAATTTAAAATGTCTTAGCCTCCATCAAAAATCCACAGCTGACCCTGTCAAATTCTTTCTCTGCATTGAATAACAGGGTCTGCTCGGGTATACCCATCAGACAATCTTACATGAGCTTCAGAAGACCTATCAGATATAAATCCCACTTGACTGGGGTGTATGCTCATACAAATCCTATCCGCAAGAATGCCTGCATACATTTTCACATCACTATTAAGGATGGAAATTGCTCTATAGTTTGAAAAATCTTCTTGATTTTTATTGTGTTTGAGAATAGAGAATATATTTCCTTGTAATATCTCATTAAAAGCTCCAGTCAGGTATGAAGATAATTCTTTATAGAAAAATTTATTAAAAAAAGGCATAACAGCCATCAGGACGAGGAGCCTTTTTAGAGTTTTGCCTTAACATCATCTTAGTTATTTCTACACTCAGAAACGGCTTATTAATTTCATCTAATTGTTCTGTTCTAATTTTTGGCAAGTTTTTACTTTCAAAATATGCTTTCATTTGTTCCTCCATTTCTGACAGAGAGGTGATATAATTTAGTATAATAATCTCCAAAAGCTTGGCCAATTTTATCCAGAGATAGACAGGTTTCTCTGTTGTATAAACTTCTTGATATATTCCTGGGGCTCCGCTGGCGTTTTTTTAAAATCTTGAGTTAACCCTTTCAGTGTTTTAGGGAGCATTGGGATCTCTACAGCACTGAAAGGGTAATGCATGTATTGGCTATGTTAACACCTTCACGACAATGGACGTGTCAGGCACGTCCAGCCGGGAACTCCGTTCCCAACAATAGACGTGCCTGGCACTTCCTGCGGTGAAACTAGCGGCTTTCGCGATCAACGATCGCGAAAACCGCTTTAACGGTGCTGGTCTATTGCCTCGACATCGAGGCATTAGCCAGCACCGAAATTTATTTTCTGGGGCACCCACGATCGCCCCACGGAGGGATCATGAGAGCCATACGGACGTAACTTCACTTCCGTCGCTCTGAATATGCTACTTGACTGCCCCTAGTGGTAGTTAAGTAGCATAGCAATGTAAAAAAATAAAAAATACATATTTAAATAAAAACTAGTTATATAGTTAGATTACCCTATAGGGTTAAAATTGAATAATTTTTAGCATAAGGGATAGGGTTAAAATTAAATTAAAATTAAAATATATTAAGGGATAGCATAAGGTTTAGAGTTGGGGTTAAATTTAGTGTTAAGGTTAAATTTTGGGTTCGGGTTGGGGTCAAAAGGTCAATATAGACCCCCCCCCCACTATTTTTGGTTTTTGTCCCATAACTCGCAAAAAAATGCCGAAAAATATGGACAACTCGGGACAACATTTAGAAACTATTTAGACGGGGTCTTTTTTAATGATTGTATTTGTGTAAATTATATTTTAGGTGAAAGTTAGAAAAAGTGTTTTTTTTAAATTTGTCATCATATTTTATGATTTTTTTTGTAGTAAATTATAAGATATGATGAATATCTAATGAAATATATAATGGCATCTAATGAAAGCCCTTCTTATGACTATAAAAATGACATATAATTTGTGTGGGTACAGTATGTGAGAAAAGAAAATTGCAGCTAAACACAAACACCCCAGAAATGTCAAAACAGCCATTGTCAGCAAGGGAAAGTCAAGGTGAAAATGTGTTGTCACTAAGGGGTTAATTGAGTTAACGGCAAAAGAGTAATTATTTTGAAAGATGATCACTGAATCACTGTTTGTACAGTAATTACCCTACAACACAGTGTTTCAATATAGTGTAGTATTTAATGATACCTTAAAAAACAATACATGTAGGGCTACAAAGTGCACATTCACACTCTTTAGAGTAGAAATAATACTTTGTATGTGTGTTAGTAGTATAGCCAGAAAATGTGTTAGTTATAGAAAAGTATCTTAAATTAAAATAAAGTGTCTTGATCATAATCCCAAATGAACATCTATAGAACATACAGATCCTAATTAATACTAATGCATGTAAAGCTCGCTAATCCTTTGCACCTTTATCAAATGGTGTCACTGTGTTGAATATTTTCTTATATAATTCCTAGTATGTAACACTTCTATAAATTAAAAATTAACCATATGCATTACAATGCTTACAATGGGTTTTATTCTTGAAAAAGGGAATTGCACATGTAAGGCCAAAGGATCCAAGTTGGAAAACTTCTCCCATTCAAATACACTTCAAACGCTGCTATTTTGGTACTTAGTTTGCAATTCCCTTCTCCGTTCCCACTTTCATAAATACAGCCCCATATGTGTTTGATGAAACATTTCATTATTGTAAAACAGATAGGTTAAGTTTATCATGATTGTTTTAGTTTTATCTTAAAAAGAATATATTAGAATTTTCTTTAGTGACTCAATGAGATCTTTGGTAATAGTGCCAAGTAACTGTTTGTATTATGACACAGAGCTCAGAAAGAAGTTGGAGAAGATTCCTGCTTTACACCCAATGTATTGTACATGGTAATATGTTTCCACATTTTAAAGCATTTTAGCACATATCCCAACAGAAGTTCAATAATTAATTGCTTACACCTGGCAGAGACCATCTGGCTATGCTGGATAATGAAATGCTGTCTTTGTTAGGCATTACTATGCAAGATCATGTGCTAAGGATGTTTCTTGAATATGTAAAGATGTATATATCAGTATATCAATATCAATAACCAGGTGTTATTTTCTAACTAAAACATTGCTTTGTGCCAATGAAACACCACTGAGATAGTACATAACAGCCTGCTCTCTCTATCAAAATAGTTTGGGATTTATCTTCAGTTAATGTGACAGGAATGTCACCTTAAGAACCAGATTCTCACATCGAATGACTGGAAAAATATGGATACAGCAAACATCATTAAAATGGCACTGGTCCACCATGTACCACCCAGTACTATATGTATGCATTTTGACATAGTTTCTATGATTAATCAGTATGGCTGTGGTCATCCTTTGAAGACATGGTATCTAAAATTACACTCAGTTAACTCAAGTTTGCCTTTATTGACATGACATGTTCGAGCAATTGGATATTAATAAAAATAAATAACATGCAGAAAAAGTTCTATAAAATGTTTTCCATCTATTGGATGAGTGGTCCATTTGAATAAGTAAAAATTAAAAAAATGGGGAAGTGGCTGAAAGCCAATAAGGAAGCCTATGAGTAGAACAAAATGTGTCTGGTGCTTCTTTCCATTTTCTCCGAATGTGCACAATTAGAAGGAAGAATACACCCGGTATATGGACTTGCACATTTTGAAATAGCTTGGCATTTTTATAATGTTCCCACTGCACTTCAAGTTTTTTTTATTCAGGAAAGGGCTGCCAATGGTTGGGGACAGGGCCGCCACCAGGAATTTAAGGGCACCTTACTGAACAACCCCCCCCCCCCCCGAAAATATCTCCCACTCACCCCACCTACGCTCACAAGCATGTTATCCCGGTCTAATGTAATATGGAGGGTGGTTGGAAGCAGCTGGTCAATATGCCAGTAATATTTTACCACTCAATATGCCAGTAATATTTTGCCACTCAATAAGTCAGTATTTTTCACTCAATATGCCATTCTTTTACCATTTAATTTGCCACTATTTTGCCATTCAATATGCCAGTATTTTGCCCCTCAATATGCCAGTATTTTGCCATTTAATATGCCAGGATTTTGCCCCTCAATATGCAATTTTTTCCCCATTTAATATGCCAGGATTTTTCCTCTCAATATGCTATTTAATATGCCAGTATTTTGCCCCTCAATATGCCATTTAATATGCCAGTATTTTGCCCCTCAATATGCCATTATTTTGCCAATTAATATGCCAGGATTTTGCCCCTTAATATGCCAGGATTTAGCCATTTAATATGCCAGGATTATGCCAAATAATATGCCAGGATTATGCCAATTAATATGCCAGAATTTTCCCCTCAATATGCCAGGATTATGCCATTTAATATGCCACAATTTTGCCCCTCAATATGCCAGGATTATGCCATTTAATATGCCAGGATTTAGCCAATTAATATGCCACAATTTAGCCATTTAATATGCCATGATAATGCCAATTAAAATGCCAGGATTATGCCATTTAATATGCCAGGATAATGCCAATTGATATGAAAGGATTATTTCATTTAATATGTCAGGATAATGCCAATTAATATGCCAGGATTATGCCAATTAATATGCAAGGATTTAGCCACTCAATATACCAGGATTTTGCCCCTCAGTGTGCTCGTTATCTACCACCCTCCTCCCCCCTTCCCCAGTACTTACCTCCTTGCTGCTGTCTCCTGGTGCTCTGCTCTGCAGGTCCGTGGCTGTGAGGGAAGCGTTGTGCGCTTCCCTCTAGCTGTGTGGCTTCAATAATGTTTATTTCAATTAGTTTTCTAAACAAACTTTTTGAAGCCGTGCGGCTGGAGGTGAACGCACAACGCTTCCCACACAGCCACAGCTTCTCTTAAGAGAAGTGGAATTTTTTTTGTTTCCTGGTGTGACACGGGCCCACCGGGCCCGGGACGCCAGTATCGCCCATCACCCCCTGATGGCGGGCCTGGTTGGGGACCAAAAAAATTTACTTGCCCTTGATGACACTTCATCAGCCCACCTGATATTGTCCTATAGTGACTCACATAGAAATGAAAGACAGATTTGCTGACAGATAAGGTACATAGATTGACAGGCAGACAAGACAACTGGATAGAGAGATTGAGAGTATTACTGAATAGGGTGTTTAAAATTAAAAAGTGCTGCAGTCCCAGCCCATTGAGAGAGATTATAGAACAGCCTGGGTGGCAATTGCCCTTGTGCCCCTTTTTTCAGGCCTCCCCTGCATCTGATGTTATGTTCCTCTTTATTAAATGGTGTTCTCACCTGTCACTGTCACTGTTACTTCCAGGTCCTGATCGGAATGTGTTTTACAATAAATTGGCATAGAAATTCTTTATCGTTCATGATATTGCACCTCTATCTTCCCTCTCCCTTATTATTATAATTAAGTAAGGGCATATTTATGTATTATAGACAGATGAAATGTGTCAGATGTTCTTTCTGTAATCACCTGTAACATATCCAGGGGCGGGCTGGGCCGGGGGGCAGGGAGGCAATTGCCCCCCAGGCCGCCCTGATACATGTTGCTATGCGGGTGACTGCTTAATATTTGCCGCTAGATTCAGCTTTGGTTAAATATGTTTTTAAATTTTCTTTGCAAATTACAAACATCTTTTGAAAATCTTCAATTAGTACAAACCCTTCAATAAAGAATATTTAATAAAGCCTTTCTCTACAGAGAGTATTGATAATGTAGGATTATGTCTAAAAAACCAAACAGATGTGCCAAAATTACATTTGGATGAACTATCTCGATACTGCCTTGTGCCTTGATCAAAGAAAGAAATGAAGACGATTCTTCTACAGATATTGAAAGAGTTAAAAATAAAAACTGTACAATAATACTGGAGGTGGGAAAGGAAATATATGAAATAAAAATATTAAATAAAATCTTCTTTGCTAATTATTACAGAATTTACATCTGCTAATTAGTAAAGATATATTAATTAGTATAACTTTTACATCTCTTTCCAAATAACCATATTTTAATTTAATCACCGCACAGTGTGAATCAGTGCATTATATTGAATACACTTTAATAATTTTCTCCTATACTCATAGGATTCTTCCTGTAAACAAAAACTCTAACAAAGAGAATACCACACAGGGTAAGTGTTTTTTTTAAACATATATGTATATCAAACAGGAATAATAAACTAATAGAAGTTACTTGTAAAAGGAAACATAATATATAAATAGCTAGAAGCACTCAATACACAGCACAAAATATCAACAAACATATATTGAGGGGTAGACAAAGGCGAGTCATACTACGAGCATGACATATGTGGCATTCATAAGAGGTTGAACAAATAGCACTTTCAGTTGTTAATTTTAAAGCAAAGTTACAAAGAATTCAGATAGTCATTTTCATTTTTGCCGATGCACTGGTTATAGAAACTTCAAAGTAGTGGGCAAATTGAAGCTCAGCAATAGGGACACATTACATTTTAATACTTAGTGTCTAAATACTCCAGTGTAGCCTCAACAATGTGCACAAATTATCTGAAACTGTATGTTTGTGACTTGATCTCATAAACTGTACTGCATGAGCTTTAAAAGGCTGGAATTTGTGGTTGGGCTACCATTTAGAAAACATATATCCATGTTTCCAAGGTAACCTGGTAAGTTGCACATAGCATTGGAAAACCATCTACGTTATACTATCAAATTTACAGTTCCTTGACTTTGGAATGCATGTTCTTTTGTTTACTACCAATACACAATAAGGAGAAGGTTTATTTTTTATGAACACCTGCAAGGAAGGAATATATCTGTGGTGGTGCATCCAGCTAAAGATGTATTGACTGTTTTTATTTGGACTGCTATTAGACTAAATAGTTATGTGAGGCTTAGTGACAATGGTGTCTATTCAAAGACATAAGTGAATATTCTCAGGTCATTGCACACCATAGATTGCAATTAATATTTTGTAGTTAAACACGAGTGCTATGTGATAACTTGCATCATTCACTAGAAATCAATAGTTTAAATGAATATTATTTATATTAAAGAATATTAGTATTTGCATCATTTGCTGACTAATGCACTATTTGGGTATTTTACCTATTTAATTTAATTTGATTCTTTTTTTACTACACTTATTTTGATATTCACAAGCTGTAACTATACATGAGTATATATTTGATGTTGAAACTGAAGATCATGTAATGACATTTAATGAATGGATTAAAAGGAAATCTGATTTACACCAATTTCAATCTAATGTGACAGAGAATAAATCATAAGAGGGATTTGCGATTAAACATTGTTTTTAATTATGGAGTACATTAAAGGCAGTTTTATGCTTTTTATTGCAAAGATATGTGGATAGTAATGTTATATACAGATTAACATACAATTTGAATAAAATAACTGACGTTTCTAACTTTGTTGTTAACTAGAATTCTTGCATGACTAGAACATGCTAAAAATGAATATAATGAAAATATAGGAGCAGTATCAGTGGATGCAAATCCAGGAGAATTTCCTAACTGGGGTAGAAAAGTGTAAACAAAAAGTGTAAAACACACAAAGGCGAATATTATTCAATATTCATTCTTTACTGTCCCAACAGCAGCAAATAATAAATAACTTTAAAAAAATCTTTAAAATGGTAAAACCAAATTTGAACATATGGAATGCCCTTATAACCAGTAATCTCTCATTGTCCATACTTTAAACATTAAATCTTCTTCCTATTTATCTGTGATCCAACAAAAAAAAACTGACAAATAGTTTACTGAAACATTGCTATAAGTGTTATCATTTCCAAAACAATAAAATAAGGGTTTAACCCCTTAGTGACCGAGTGCTATGCTGTATTTGATGTGCCTTGAAGACCCGAATTACATTATTTTTGTCATATGTTTACTGAACTGTGAGTTTCTTTCTTTGTGTTCAGTCCACCCACACAAATTTTATATAATTTTTTAAAGGACAGATAGGGCTTTCATTTGATACTATTATTTCATCATATGATATAATTTACTATAAAAAAAAATATAAAATATGATGAAAATATGCCATAAAAAACATTTTGACCTGATTTTTTTTTAGACAATTACAAATGGTAAAAACGACACCGTCTATATATTTGTAATATTTGTCCTGAGTTTATAAATACCAATGTTTCCTTGTTTTATTTCAAGTAATAGGGCAATAAGCAATATAAGTGTTTTTTTTTTTGTTTTCTAACCATTTTCTTCTACAGTGACCTTTTAACCCCAACCCTAAATTTACCCCAACTCTAAATTTACCCTAACCCTAAATCTACCCCCACCCCTTAATCTAACCCTTGTAATCATCCGAACTCCCCTATAACCCTAATTATGACCCTAACCATAGATCTAGGTTTAGTAGATCAAGGGTTAGCTTTTTCCATTTATTTATTTATTTTATTTATTTATTTAATTCATTTTCTCTTTCAAACTTTAATAATCTTAACTGCCTCTATTGGCAGTCAAGTAACGGGTTCAGAGCGACGGAAGAGATTTTTTTTCTCTCTCTGTGCTGGGCATGCTGTATTGGAGGAGCATGCTCCTCCAGGCGGGCACAGCATGATCGTGGCACTATTGCAACACTTCACACACATAGGCAGTGATCAGATTTCACTGCCTATGTGTGTAATGCCATACGATCACATTCGCGGTGATTGTATGCACGCGGATGGGCGACGGGGTGGGGGGGGGGCTCTGAAGCAGCCTCTGGGAATAGCTACAGACATGTAGCATTGCACTAAGAAGCGAAACGCTACATGAAACCTGAGGACGTATATATACGTCCTCATGGTCCTAAAGGACCATGATTTGCAGGACGTATATATACGTCATATGCGTTAAGGGGTTAATCAGAATCTGACTTTTCATTTTTACACTAGAAGAAAAGAACAGGAAAAAAAGCAGAAAAACTAGGGCCACTATCTGACGCTGCCCTTAGTTGTATTAGAGTTAGAGTTGGCGTTACTCGGCCATGATTCAAATAATTTTACAATGTCATTAACATCCCATGTACATTCAGATTTTTATGTAATGCCTCTCATTAATTTGCAAACAAATGGGTTATTTTCCAACCAGAATTCCATCTGCTAAGGCATGAACAGCTGAGACTGCTGATTGATAAGTATTAATTGCTTTATTTTGTTTGCTGATATCAAAAGAGAAAGATAAAAAATACTATTGATATTATATCTGCACGTATGGGATCCCGACCCCATTCCATTATCCAACTAGACCAAATTTTCAGGGCTGCTGTATAAGCTTTCCTAGTTCCAAGAATCTATGATAATTCAATTATTCCAAAAATCCCATGGTAAAATCTCCATTTCTGATTTTTAACATGCCAAAAGCTGTAAATTCCATTCCTGTGTAAAAATATAATACTATTCTATAGATCTTTGTAACATGGTAAAACGTTCTGGGATAATTGATTGGCATGTCCAACAATTGTGGAAACCATGGTTGAGTCAGACAATAAGGTGTTATCAATATCAGAACTCTCACTTGAAGAATAGTTCTGGGAATCATGGTGAATAGGGAAATAGCATAAACCCTGTTGAGCTAACGCTGCTGGATCCGGATTTTGTTTCTCCATTAGGAATCTTGAATTCAAATCCGTTACTGCATTGCATTGACCTAGTAGATATTCCACCTTGATTGTTACTCCTAGCTTAAGATAAAAATGCCACAAATCTTTTCCTAATTCTGGTAGAGAATTCACTCTCATTCCTCCAAACGGTTTTATATATCTCACTGCTGAGATATTGTCCATACTTAGTAGGACACAACAATTTATATTGTTCTTTGTAAAGCGTTTAAGAGCATTTTCCCTTTGTTGTTTGTTCTCCACATCTCGCACCCCAACCTACTAGACTAGTCTGATTCTATAATCACATCAGGACTTGATAGGAATATTGCTTACCAATTCCATGCTTGAATATGTTTTAGCCACCATACAAATACCTTTCTGGCATCGTTTGATAGAGGAATGACATCTACGTAAATTATGGGCTTTCAGTCCTTGAAGAGACCTGTTATGTTGGGGGCATGGATATATTGCTTGAATCGATGCTGATAGCATCCTTTCCATCCTTGCAAGATTGTGCAATGAAATAGTTTCCTTGTGAAGGACACTTTTAATTTCCTTATTTAAGTTCTTTCATTTATCTTTAATTTAACTTTTACCCAATAAAAACAAACTTGAAGTGAGAAAGGGTCACCATATAGTTTACTGAAAAATATTTAAAGAAAGGCAAAGAAAACTAAATAAGCACATCATCTAGGTGGAGAAAAGGACAATAGCACAAAGCATACATCACAGAAAAGGGAAGAACTGAGTGCAAAGTGGGGAGGACATATTTGCAGATACTGAATTGGAGGAAAGAAATAGGCAGAAAGGAGATAAGAGGAGTTGGAAACAAATACAAAAGTATAGAATATAATTATACCAATATTGCAATCACATAGTTTGGGAATGTTCACTTGAAATTATATTTGTCATTTTGTACAAAACAGGATATAACTCGACTTTTCAGAAGCACTTTTCTATTGGTGAGCAGCCAATCACTTTTGTATTCCCTTAGAAAACTATTTCTACAAAGATGATTGAGGAATCTCAGGTAGCGATGGGTGATGTTCCAATCATTTTTCGCAGTGGGCAAATGCTTAGCTGATTCAGTTAGTTCCTGCAATGCTGATTTTCTCATCTGCTTTCCTCATGTACCAAATAATAGTTCCATTTAGTCATCTCACACCCCAGAAAATTCTCTAAATTTGCTGTAAGTGATTTGACAGAACAGTAAAATAAGAACACCCAATGTGTCCTTTGAATAAAACTAATGTAGAATTTCATTTATTATATTTAATCTGGCTGTGTTGTGGAATACATCATACATAATAAATTATTTTTAGGGACAGCTAACATTTCAAATGGCTAAACTGTGTGAGACATGTGCTCACAAAGTTATAACATGAAGGTGCATTCCTGATGGAAACACTTGCTTTTGCTTTGTTCATATGACTGACTTCCTATCCTTCGTTCTTTTTAGTCAGTCAATTCTGTAGGCATTTTCTATTCAGTGTTATTCTGAAGAAAAAAATAAATTGTTTTCAGTTAGCACTGCATGCTGTTTGAGCAAGCACATTGTCTCTCAGTGTCTAAAAACCATGTTGTGAAAGAATACAAGAACCAGGAAATGTTCATGAATATTTAAAGGGAGACAACTGTATCATCAATTTCAATTTCATTGGATATGCATTCCTAAATCTATGTTTTTCTTAAACACATGTGTCTCACAGATAAACTTCTCCAAAGTAACTATACTTTGAAACTAAATTTCTATCAGCTTCTGGTGTTGCACCAAATCAACAAAACTACACTATGGAACTGCTTTATGTTCTTTTTCACTGAAGTGAGCCTTTTTTATTGGACTTTGGGCCTAATCACTAAAACACAGATGTGGAGTTTTAGATGAGAGCTTATCCGGAACTAGGAACTTTAACACATTTGGCCACCACCAAATGCCTCCATCTTAAAGTCGCAAAATGTGAGCTAAAATGGAGGGGAGCAGAGTTAAACTTCCCTTTCAGTGGGTTGGATTTAGTCTGGAAAAAAAAAAACTATGCCCATAGAAATGAAAGGCCTGTGGTTTTGAACAAGTGTTGTAAAATTGAAATACCTGTTAAAAAAATACTTTTCCCCCTTAAATACCGGGGGCTGACCAAGTGCCCCTGCCCTATTTATTTACATGGGGGATTGTCGAGGAACATTAATTCAAGGTATAATAAAGCACTAATAAATAATGTGTTACAAACCCTAAACTGTATCTACATCCACACACTCAAATTAACAATCAGATACCAGAGAAAAAAGGATAGGGTGAGAAAAAAACCCCCAATAATAAATACTTTCACAAAGGTAATTGTGAATACCACCCTGTTTATATCTCCTTCTCTATTCACACTTATCTTTTGGAAAGTCTTTATTTATTATTTGCAATTTTTATTTTTGCTCAGCCTATTCTCTTTTCTTTTGTATCCAGTTTAATTAATGGGAGCCAGGAGCTTTTTGACCAACCATTTATTTAATTGGGTGGCGTGTTAATAACATCTTGGTCAGTGGCACTTGCCCATTGTATCATTGATTACCTCATTGGGCTGGCATTACTGATGAGGGCCAAGGGCAATTGCCCAGCCATGTACTCCAATATTTTTTAAAGGCAGAGAATTTTGTTTTTATTATTAATGTGGTTATTTAATAGGTGCAGTAATTGTACCACACTAGTTTTGAAATGGCTGCAACAAGGTGGTAAGCTGCAGGCGACGATTTGTATTTCAACTCGTCTCCCAAATTTGATGCCCTTAACTTTTTAGTTAATAGCCATTTTTGAAGGTGAGTTAAATATGTGAGTCCCAGTTGGACTTTGTTGATTGACACATTCGAGGTGGTTGAGTTGGCAGTCAAATTTATTTGTAAAGAAATTGAAATTTGACCTTCCAAACCACCACCTTGACACCACACAACGTTTTAGTAAATAGACCACTGGAGAAAAAAAAGGTAGTATACCAAAATAAACATAATAGTAGGCTGCCAGAGCAGTGGAAGGGCCTGTAAATCCCACAAAATCTATCAATGTATCATTATTAGCATAGTCCTCCAAATAAATTACATCTTCTCTGAAGCCCTTCCAGGCAATAAAGATGTAATTTATAAATCTAAAGTAGTGTGCCAAATTTGCCCCCATAGGTTGTGAATCCATATATAGTTGTCATCCCAAAACCCATGAACAGATTAGGATAACAATGGGGGAACTTGGCACCCAAAGCTGTTCCCCTAATCTGTAAACAAAATTGATGGAGAAAGAGAAAATAATTGTGAAACAAATATTCTAAACAATGCATTATGAAATCTATTGGCCTTTGGGACCAACTATATTGTATGGAAGTATAAAAATTGAGTTCCTAAACCACATTTTCCATTAACTGAATAACATGGATAGAGTCTCTAATAAAGGCAGAAAAATTTACACACCTTTGTAAATGTGTATCAAGAAATCCAGCTAAAGGAGAAAAAAGAGAGTTAAACGCTAGATAGTAATTCTAAATTACGGAATAGAATTAGTTTATAAGGGTATGTTGATTATGAACACAACTGGTATCACAGTAATAATAGAGTTGGAAAATGTTTAACAAAGAAGTTGAATTATAGAGGGAGAAAATATTATTAATACAATTGTAACCAGAAAAGGCACCTACTACCACCATCTCGGATTAGCAATCTTTAAAAAATATTATAATTTACCACCTATAGGTAGATCTAAAGATAAAATAAGAGATTTCTTTCAGAAGCTGAATCTTACTTAAATAAGTAATGACAACCTAGAGAGTTTTAATTCTCCTATTACTTTAGAAGAAATTGAAAATATAATTGGTTGTTTAAAGAAAGGGAAGTATTCCAGACATGACGGTTACTCAGCGGCTTTCTATACTACATATGAGAGGATCATTCCCCTGTTACTCTTAATATCCTGTGAAGAAATTGCAGTTCCCTTTAGAGTTGCTACCATCTAACCAAATAAAGATCCTAGTAAATTATCAAACTACAGGCCTATCTCATTGATAAATCTGGATACAAAAATGTATTCCAAATTATTGGCAGAAAGACTAAAGTATGTCCGACCCCAGTCCTTCTCAAACCTGTCCTCAGGACCCCCCAACGGTCCAGCATTTAACGATTACCCTGTTGTATTTAATTAAGAATATGTACACCTGGTGTGGTTCCCTAACCATTAAGCAACCATACCATGTGTTCTACATATTCTTATTTAATGGACACACAGCCGCTGGTACTGAGATACTGGATACCGGACACACAGCCACTGGTACTGAGATACCGGATATTGGATAAAGATTTGGAAGCCAAAGTCAGACTGGGAGTGAAGATCAAGAACTGTCAAACAAGCCGGGTCAGGAACACTGGATACAGGAATACAATAAAATGCAAGGTAGCTAACAACAGGCACCGGAGAACCTATCACAAGCAAAGGTAAAGAGAAACTGAGGGGTTTTAATACTAATCTGGTGCCAATCACCAGCCAAGGGGGTGTAACCAATCAAGGAGCAGAGCTCCTATAAGTTCTGTCATTTTCACCATTCGCACATGTGCATAGGGTGCCACACGGCCATCTTGGTGACTACAGGACTCCGGAAAGATGGCAGCATGGGAACTCTTTGGGAGCTGTGAGTAGCCAGATGAGTATGCAGTGGTGGATGCAAGTGAGGAGCGTCACTGCGATGAGCAGGTAGTTTGTTACACTACCTCCTCCACAAGGGTGCGCTCTGGGCAACCAGGATGAGGTTTGGTGGGAAACAAACTGTGAAAATCATGTACCCTGTCAGTGGCATGGACATTTTAAACCTCTCCATTCAATCAAATATTGCAGACAACCCCTATGGAACCGGGAATCCATAATCTTATGAACAGAAAATTCAGGTTGACCATGGACCAAGGAAGGGGCATGGGAGGAACAGACACGGGAATAGGAATTGAACTAGGCATGTTTTAGGTTAGAAATATGAAATTAGTAACTTTTTCTGTCTGGTTTTTGCATCTTGCAGGAGGTCATAGGTTTTACGCCATTCTAGATGAATAGTTCTAGCCTAAGAATCAGCTTCAGGAAGGTCATAAGGGTGAAAATTGGGATGGGGGGGGGGGGCAAATAGAAGGATGAAACCATAGGCATCTTTGAAAGGTGAGGAATGCAAGGATTCATGAAACAAGTAATTATAAGCAACAAGTTTCTGAAGATATCATTCATGAAGGTTTGAGAGACAGCAGGAGCATTATATAGCTAAAGTGGCATGACCATATACTCATAATGGCCAAACCTGGTATTGAAAGCCGTTAACCACTTGTCACCCTCCCGGATTAGAATAAGATTGTAGGTAAAATACCTGGCATCTTTGATTTGATCATAGATTTCTGTAATGAGTGGTAAAGGGTACTTATTTTTCACTGGGACTTTGTTGAGGACCGTGTAGTCAATGAAGGGTCTTAAGGAACCATCTTTCTTTGAGACAAAAAAAAAAGTCCAGCACTTGCCGGAGATGAAGACAGTCTGATGAACCCCTTTTGAATACTGGGCTAGAGCACCATTTTCAGGTTCAGTCAAAAGGTAGGTTCCTGGAGAGGTACCTGGAAATATTGTATGATCTGTGAGGAGGGAGAGTATCTGCACCCTTCTGGGAGAACAGATCCATAAATTCCCAATACTCCTAGACTGGGTAACCGAGACTTGTTTTTTTGAGAGGGTAAGTCAAGGATGGTCCCCACGATTTTATTAGATATGCAATTAGTGGAACAGTTATGACTCTAGGCGGTTATCTCTCATTACTGCCAATTGACAGACGGGTTTTGTTTTCGTAGCCAAGGAAGGCCTAATATCACTTGAATGTGAGGACTGGGAAGACGGTCAAAGTTTATAGACTCCTGGTGCAAGACACCTATAAAAAGCCTTAGTGGAGCAGAGGTGTGCGTGATACGACCTGTTCCAGGGGAGAGCCTTCCAAGGCAGCAATAGGTAATATTTGACTTGCTGGATGTATAGGAATTTTCATCTGTTTATCCCAGGACAAATCAATGAAGTTACCTACAGCTCCAGTGTCAGTGATTGCTTGGGTGACCACATGGTGGTCATTTCACTGAATCTTGGCAGGTACTAAAAAGAGATGGAACATGGCGAAAGACATTTCAGAAATGCTCAGTGGAATTCTTCCCTTCTCCACTAAGGTTTGTCACTTCCCTCCTTCTGGGGACAGTAAGCTGCCATATGTCCCTTTTGACCACAGTAGAGGCACAGGCCAGACATACAACAGCGTATTTTTTTTCCTCAGCAGAAAGATGAAAAATAGGACCAGTCTCCATTGGTTCATCTGTGGAATACATCTCAGGATGGGAGGTGGCAAAGTAATAGAAGTTGGGAGTATAGGGACGTTTTTATCAATCATGAGATTGTTCCATCTGGCATCTGGCATCCAACTTTAAAAATAGGGCAATACATTCAGACCTTCAGGTAAATCCCTGTATGTTAGGGCATCTTTGATATGGTCACTGAGGCCCATTATGACAAGCAGCTTTGAGGGCACAGGGATTCAATTTGGTTTTGTGAGCAAGGCTCCGAAATTCCCCAGCATATTGAGTGACTGCTCTTTTACCTTGATGAAGTTCCATTATGCTGGTTTCAGCTTGTTCTTTTCTCCCAGGTGCACCAAATACTCTTTTGAAGGCTGCAAGGAAGGCTTCAGAATCATTTAGCGGTGGGGAATTTCAAGAGCTTAATTATAAATGCTACCCTGGTAGCATGGCTGGCAAAGGTTTGTGGTAAAGTACGAAAATGGAGGATGAATTGTTTCAGGAATCCTCTGCAGTGTAAGGGATTACCATTGTACTTGTGAGGAGCAGGCATCTTAGGTTGTTTGGTAGAATTTGCTGTCTGGATCACTGTGGCTATAGGTGCCATGCTAGGATTTGATGAAGTTGCCATCATCCAAAGCAGTGCAGTCATAGTGTCTAATTTTTGTTCAAGACTCAAGGTGAGATGAATGAGAAGTTAGGAGCTGGTCATGTCTTCCTTGATGGACAGCCATACGGTTCAGGTCTGCGGGATCCATAGATAGGCTTGTGATACTTTAGGATTGAGGATGCAGTACCTGAAATCAATGGATCTTTAAATCTTCTTGAACAATGGTCACCAGGTCATAGTAGGAGGTCTTAGTTCCAAATAAGGGATACCTTTGGTTGAGCCACGAGCACTGCTGACAATTTAAACTGCTGCACCGCTACCTCTCTCTGAACAATGGATAGGGAAGTACTAGTACGTTACAAAAGGTTCAAGAAAGGATGAACTTTGGATACTGGACACACAGCCACTGGTACTGAGATACTGGATACCGGACGCACAGCCACTGGTATAGAGATACTGGATACCGGACACCAAGCCACTGTTATTGAGATACTGATTACTGGACACACAGCCACTGACACTAGATACAGATTTAGAAGCTGAAGTCAGGCTAATGGAAGACAGAATAGTCAAAATCAAGCCAAGGATTTGGTACACTGGGAATGAAGATCAGGAATGGTCAAACAAGCCGGGTCGGGAACACTGGATACAGGAATACAAGAAAACACAATGTAGCTAACAATAGGACCTATCACATCCAAAGGTAAGGAGCAACTGAGGGGTTAAAATACATATCTGGCACCAATCAGCAGCCAGAGGGGTTTAACCAATCAAGGAGCAGAGCTCCTATAAGTTCTGTCATTTTCACCATTCGCACATGCACATAAGGGTACTGTGCAGCCATCTGGGTGACTACAGGTCTCTGGGAACTCAACGGGAGCTGAGAGTAGCCAGGTGAGTATGCAATGGTGGATGCAAGCGAGGAGTGTCGCAGCGACAAGCAGGTAAGATTGTTACAGAGGTAACTTCCCAGATTCAGCCTCAATCAAAAATTGTAGAATGGAAGAATGTTACTATTTAAGTAGAAATGCAGAATGGAAGCACAACGGAATCTGGACACCATGGATAGACAATAAAAATCTTGAGGCTTAATTTGGAACTGGGCATAAGTATTAGGTACCACCAAACAGTGTATCCCTTGACACTGCTCCAGTTCAGAATGCTTGCCAAACTTGTATGTATGAATGTTATGTGAATTGAGATATATAATATTTTTGTAATGTGTTTTATGTAACTTATGTATGTTTAACTAATGTTTTCTTATTAGTATTTATGTACTTTTTCTACTTAGATAATACAATTAAAAAATAAAACACTAGAGTTTCATTAAATAATTAAAAAAAAGCATCTTAGGTCGCTTTTATTTTAAGAGTAACAAATCATATTTAGAGAGCATCTCAGACTGATATGCCACATCTAAGATACTGAAAGTCTCCTTTTAATAAATCTCAGTAGGCTCGCTAGTTTTCAATTTGCAGGAGTCTCTATCATTTAACAATCTCAGGACTTCCTTATTGTAATCTGACTGATTTAAGAGAAAATGACCCCCCCATTTATGATGTCCAGGTTACCTTTAAGATGCTTAGGGGACTTATTCTCAGAGGGGGACAAGTTATTACCACAAAATCCAGTAGGTCCATTTTACTCTACCTTAGATTTTAATTTACCCAAATCTCCAGACACCAATTGATAGAACTGATCAATAAATGTACCTTTATCCTTTACTGGTTAGTTAGGTTTCGAGTCATTAGGGACACTGGCCCAGATTTCAAATACTACTCATCATGGTTGCCCGCTCTCACCAATGATTTATCTTTTATCTTTCAAACTTTTCTGTATTTCCATGAGAAATAAGCCTGATATTAACAGAGCAACTATTGGCAACTTATCTATAACATCCATTTAAGGGAGCCCTTGGCGAATATGACCATAACATTTTATCATCTGAGATTTATTAACCCCTTAAAGCATTTGGACATATATATACGTCCTGAAAAGCATGGTCCTTGAGGACCATGAGGACGTATATATACGTCCTCCGTTTTCATGTAGGAGCGCAACGCCTGCAGCTACTCTAAGAGGCTGCTTCACTGATCACTACCTATGTGTGTAAAGTGTTGCAATGATGCCTCGAAAGAGGCATCATGCAACACTTTGTGTGCCCCCCTGGACACCGCGATCACACGGTGATCACGGATGGGTGCTGTATTGGAGGAGCATGCTCCAGAGGAGAGCGACGGAAGATAGAAAAAAATTCTCTTCCGTCACTCTGAAACCGCTACTTGACTGCCCCTAGAGGCAGTTAGACAGTATTACAGTTAGAAATAGAAAATTCAATAAATAAATTGAATAAATAAATGGAAAAAGCTAACCATTGATCTACTAAACCTAGATCTAGGGTTAGGATCATAAATAGTGTTATAATTAAGGTTACAGGGGGGTTCGGGTGAGTATAAGGGTTAGATTAAGGGGTTCGGGTAGATTTAGGGTTAGGGTATATTTAGAGATGGGGTAAATTTAGGGTTGGGGTTAAAATGTCACTGTAGAAGAAAATGGTTAGAAGAAAAAAAAACTAATATTGTCTATTGCGCTATTAGTTGAAATAAAACATAGGCAAACATGGAAACATTGGTATTTCTAAACTCAGGACAAATAGTAGAAATATATAGACGGGGTCTTTTTTACCATTTGTAATTGTTTAAAAAAAAATCAGGTCAAAGTTAGAAGTGTTTTTTTATGGCATATTTTCATCATATTTTATATTTTTTTTAATAGTAATTTATATCATATGATGAAAATAATAGTATCAAATGAAAGCCCTAACCGTGCTTTAAAAATGATATATTATTTGTGTGGGTGGACTGAACACAAAGAAAGAAATTTACAGTTCAGTAAACATATGACAAAAATAATGGAATTATGGTCTTCAAGGTACATCAAATGCAGCATAGCACTCGGTCACTAAGGGGTTAAAAAAGGTTTATAAGTCTCACCAAAACACTGAATTTTAAAAAGGCTAATTTTTAGCATGTTTAATACACCCTTTGATCTTGTTAACTGGGATGGATTATTTTTGGGACAAACAGAGACGGTAAGTGGAAAACTTTACAAAGTAAACAGTTTCTGGTGCAAGCACTAGCAAATATTACAGAGTGGTAGATGTTGAAAAGATATACAATAATTTAGTATAACTTAATAAAAGAAGCCTACAAATAATAAACATTACAATAAAGATGTACATATGGTAATAAGGTTAAAAACCATGTTGGTTGAGATAATAGTGTGCCTAATGCGGCACTAAACCTAATGCATTTCTGCACATGACTTCCTAATGGGTGGATACCAACACATTGTAATAAATAGTATTTTTGTTTCAAACTGGTAGAACAAATAATATACAAATAATATACATAGTAGCAGGGGTGCTCCATGGAGAGTGTCTTAGTTGTTTGAACTGATTAACAGTTGAAAGGATGCTCTTTTTTAGCAAAAGTATATCTGTCTGGATGTGCATGTGAAAGTACTGACAGTCAAAAAGTTGAATAAATTATGGTTAAAGCCGTGTCTGATTATTTATGACCTCGGCTTAAAAAACAGGAACCAGATAAAACATTTTATACAACTGCTGGCACAGGCAAATTATTTTTGTGGCATTTGTACTTTGGATCAGGAGCCAAAAGATTGCAGAGCAGCAGCCAAGTCGATTAGATAGAAGTTTCTAACTGCAGTCTGCGAACAACGCTTCTCCACTTGGCTGTTCCCCTGCAATCTCTTGTGGAGGAAATGTAGTTTTATTGTAAAACTGTATGTGTTATGTTATAAAACTTTCAATAAAAAAAAAAGAATAAAAAAAAAAAAAAGAATTAGCAGAAGCATTTAAAATGTGTTTCTGGGACCTACTCTTTTTGACATAATCTTGACTTTGATATGCATATTAACTTTTATTTTAATGGGAATTATTTAATTTAATCTAAGACCACATTTTTCTTTACGCAAGAGCAGAAGAAATACATAGCTCCTTGTCAGATTGCTCTTGTATATGTGGAAAAGTAATTGGTTTTCATATAACATGCAGGGCTCTAAATATCGGAAGTTTTTAAATGGGTATGTATTCCAATGATAGGGATATCTGTTTAATCTAGAGTTCAGCACTATTTGACAGAAATTACTTTTTTTTTTGAAACTACACTTTCAGATTACTGCTTAAGATATTTTGTTGCTATGTTTATTTTCATTGGATACTTTAGGTGGACTGCCATCTTTTGCACTGTTATGAATTTTGTAGAATGTTGTAGAATGCCTTTACAAACTTTGTGGGCTTTGCCCTGTCTTGCAATGGAGCAGAGAAAATTGACCTGATTTCTACTGCTCATGTATAGAGTAAGGTTTGCTATGCACAATTCCTACTTGCTTTAACTTGGGTGTTTGCTATGTTTGGGGTTTATTATCTGTAGCTGAAATGTTGCTGCTTTGCAGAAGACATACATTTTTATGGTGCTTGAACCTCTTTTGCTCCTGCAGGTTTTTGCCTTTTCTCCTTTACCCAAATGGGATCCGGATGTCTTTTCTATTTTGTGTCACTTCACAAATTGTGATTTTTTTTATTAACAGACTAATAATTAGCAATTATTGGATCCAGAATGTTTTTGCTGTGCAATTTACATTTAAGTGTTTTAATACCAATTTTGTCTATGTGATGTTTGTGTAATAAAGCTAAAAGGGTATTTTTTTATTTTTCAAATAATGTGTTTAATAAGATTTAGATATACATTTTTCTAACCTATATTTGGTGGGAGTTTGATATCTAAAGTGTGCCATCTACTGGAGTCCTGTTCTATGATTTGTGTAAATTCAGTTTTCACTTCTGGGCACCCATCATAATACATTTTGGGTTCAAATAGACCTATGTATGTTATTTGAGCTAGATCCTTTTTATTTGTTATTACAAAGTGTTTAACCCCTTCGCGACATTGGAGTTGTTAGACACTTCCAGGCAGGAACTCCCTTGCGGACACAGGACATGCCTGGCCCATCCTGTGGTGAAACGAGCACTGAAAATATTTTTTTTTTTTATCAATTTCAATGCTCCACTGGTATTGCTACAATTATATTTTTACACATTATGCAATACTGAAAAATCTTCTGGTGTCTCAGATGAGTATCACCACTGCCTGGTAAAATCAATATTTGTAAAATAAACCGAATGACCTTCGGTTTATAGACTTTCGGCTTATAGAATAGCATAGAATTACATGTATTCTATAAACCGAAAGTCTATAAACCGAATGACCTTCTTATGAATGGGGACTCTAGTTCGGTTTATAGAAAGCCAATAGAATTACATGTATTCCATAAGCCGAAAGTCTATAAACTGAACGAAGTTTGGTTTATAGACTTTCGGTTTATGGAATGTGTAGGTCAATTGATTTGTACGAACGAATAAAACGAAACGGAAATAATGAACGAATTTC
The DNA here is from genome assembly GCA_036172795.1 of Pelodytes ibericus. Taxonomy (NCBI): domain Eukaryota; kingdom Metazoa; phylum Chordata; class Amphibia; order Anura; family Pelodytidae; genus Pelodytes; species Pelodytes ibericus. Next base: position 128,123,866 of record CM069861.1, read on the forward strand.
GTCTGAAACGAATGCATTAATGAACTAAATTAGTTTTAGACGAAATAAATAACATTTTCGTCCAAATGGACAAATACGAAACGAAAATTTTAGTTTTGCACATGTCTACTAATTAGGTTTTAAAAAATTAAATAAATCAAGAGATAAGTTGTACCCATATTAAAGAAGACAATACATTTTGCACCGCTATTTGGATCTGAAATGATGCTTCCAAAGACCGGACTGATTTGGGGCACATCAGGAACCTGAATTATGTGCTACCTAGTACTCCCCGATGTGCCTTTTGAAAAGGTCCAAGACAATAGCAGTCAAAACTTTCCCAAAACACACCAAACCAAAGTGTTTGCATTTATCCTCCCCATTCACTCCTATGGGTAGGATAATGACTGATGTTAGGAGGACTTTGGTTATTGTGAAAATCCCAAAAAATATATAAATAAACACCTCTGGCCCTTAATGGAATCATGAGGGGACCCTGACTGACCATGTAAAAAATGGGGCTGGGAGCTGACCAAATGGTCACAGCCTTTATAAAATACATTGGGGGATAGGGCTACTTGCCCTGTTGACCCATATAATTCAATTGATCCCCGAGGGATTTTGGACTGTCAAAAGGCTCCCCAAGCCTCATCCTTACAAAAATACTTCCCCTCAGGGTCCAAAGACGGCCAAAATGTCAGTGGGCATTCCCCATACAAAATATATACCTCAGTAGGGTTTGGGGACTTCCCAAATGATGGAAGCAGAATGAAATCCCTGTCATCCTCCCAAAAAAAAAGGCTTCTAATTGGCTGACACATTTGTCTAATCCCAGCTCTAACAATGTCTGGGTCTCGAAAAGTATTTGGCCAACTCCCTTCCTGGCTATTGTTGGGAGGGTAAGGCAATTAGCCCCCGATTGTATTGTGTGCTGGCAGAGAGCATTTACCCAGCTCCTAGCCCCATTTATTAAAGGGGAGGTTCAAGGATACCTACCCTGCCTTCCCCATGTTTATAAAAGGGGGCTGCGAGCCAGTTGGTCAGCTCCTAGACACTTTGCAATGATACTGATGTTAACAGGTTTTGGAGTCCAGAAACCAGATCAGCAGTGTCTTCTGTCAGAAGTATTCACTTCTGCCGGAAGTAGTCACTTTGAGTGACAATCTGCTCTTTAGCAGAGCTGAGAAGCTGGAACAAAAAGTAGAAGCGTAGTCAGGCTAGCCGAGGTCAGTAGGTAGGAGTCAGTAGAGTAGTCAGAAAGTCCAAAATCAGTAGCAGGTAAATTGAGATTAATGGCAGGCTTGATTATAATGTAGGAAGTTACCACAATAATCTGGCATAGTGATAGGAAGTGGATTTTATATTAAGTAAGCACATGACCAGACACAGCTGAGAAGTGTTGACAATGATAAAAATGCATTGTAGATTCATAGTTACTAAAACAGAAGCTAAATTGTTAAAAAAAGTTTGATGAACTGGCAAAGAAGGGAGTTATGAACATGGAAGGCATTTGGTCAGCTCCTGACACCTATTTTTTTTTAAATTGGTCATGGTAGTTTTGCCAACTCAGCTATTTTTATTTACCGGCCACAGCTACATTTTTTGCATGCTGCCTTGCAGTATGTAGAAGCCATTTGTGAGCAGAAGGAAATCAATGCACTAATCAGTATGGTTCTGTGGGATCCAGTACTTGATTAGGTAATTGATTTCCTTGTGGTCACATTTGGCTTCTACATTCTGCAAAGCAGCATGCAATTGTTATATGGGGCCAGTAAAAAATGGTGGATGTGGCAACCCTAAGTCAGGGCTACTTGCCCTGGCCCACAATGTATATTATGTAAAATGTGAGCCATTTTACTACTAGCCCTGCCTGCATTTCAGGGATTTGTGCCTGGCCGCAATAAAATTTTGAGGTGAATTGGTCTATATCGAGGTCTCATATCTTCATATACAATACATATACTATCTATACTTCTGAAGGTGTGTTGTTGTATTGGGCACAAAGATGTTAGAAGTAGAACCTTTAAGTCCTATAAGTTGTGAGGTGGATGCTCCATGGATCATACTTGTTTGTCCAGCACATGCCAAAGATGCTTGATTAGATTGAGATCTGGGGAATTTTGATGACAGGTCAACACCTTAAATTTGTTGTTGTGTTCCTCAAACCATTCCTGAACCATTTTTGTTTTGTGGAAGGGTGAATTATCCTTGTGTAAGAGGCCAATGCCATCATGGAATAGCATTTCCATGAAAGTAACATGAATGACAGGACTCAAGGTTTCCCAGCAAAACATCGCCCAAAACATCATACTGCCTCCACCGGCTTGCCTTTTCCCCATAGTGCATCCTGGTGCAATGTGGTTTTCAGGTAAGCGACGAACACACACCTGGCCATTAGCGTGATGTAAAAAAAATGGGATTCATCAAACTTTTGACACTTTTCTATCAGAACCAGCATTAACTTTTTCAGCAAGTTGAGCTAAAGCAGCTTGTCTGTTGGATTGCTCCCCATGTGTATCAATGAGCCTTGGCAGCCCATGACCCTGTTGTTGGTTCACCGCTTTTCCTTTCTTGGAGCACTTTGGATAGGAATTGACCACTGCAGACCTTGAACAAGAGCTGCAATTTTGTAGATGCTCTGACTCAATTATCTAGCCATCACCATTTGGCCCTTGTCAAAGTCACTCAGGTTCCTAGGCTTGGCCATTTTTCCTGCGTCAAACACCAACTTTGAGGACAAATGGTCACTGACAGCTGTGATGATAATGACGTTATCAGTGTTATTCACTTCACCTGTCAATGGTCATAATGTTATGGCTGATCTGTGTATATGCACCTTATCTACTGCCCAGTTTGGAAAGTCTGCCTTTACAGATGAAATGTTTAATTCCTCTAATTCATTTTGTTGCTGATCTCAGAACTATTTCCATTGCCATAATATCTTTAGTGCTAACAGTTATGCAAAATTGTATAGCATTTTCAAGACAAGGTATCACTAGATATGATTTATAAAGAGGGACATTTGTTATGCTGTTTTAAAAATATTCACCTTCTTATATATGATAACAACTAGTTGCCTTTTCAGTTGCTGCATGAAATTGCACACAGCTGGAATGTTTTTTTTAAGCTCATTAATCCCAGATGCTTCTCTGGAAATGATTTTCCCAATAAACAAAAATACAGTGATTAAAAAAGAGACAAAGGATGCACCACACATCACACTAACAATTTAGGCCAAATGTAAAACATACAAACAAGACAGCAAATCTCCATGTTCTTTTCCCTTCTCAAATACACTTACTTTCTCCTCAATTGTATTTTAACATATACAGTAAACTACTGTCATTTTTAAATTGCAGGTAGGTCACATCCACATATTTAATTATGGTGAGTTGACCACTAATTTGTAGATCTTAGGCAAAATTGCTGATTTGAAAATATTCTTCAACTTGATCTAACTTTGTTTTAACTTGGTTGCCAGTTCACTGCAATTTTTGTTTTTTAAAGCAAATTAGTTTTATTTATATCTACGGCTCAGATCACCATGCTTACTAGCCTTCCTAATAATATCTTTACATAAGAGTACTAATGTAAGGCCTACTGGTTTATAATTTGCGAGCTAAGACTGTATTCATCATTTGAATTGCTGTCCTCCAATTCAGTGTGACATCTCCTGGAAGCAGGTCCGGCCCAAGAAATTGCAAAAGTTAGTGAAAAGAAAAGTAAATCATTATTATGTCCAGGACTTTGCCCCAACACCTTGATTTGTACTCAATACTTTGCCCCCAAACCCACCTGGTACTCAGGACTTTGCCCCAACACCGACTTTGCACTCATGACTTTGCCATAATGACCAACATTCAGGGATTGCTCCAGCTCCTCTGCCCCTATGACCAGTATTCAGAACCCTGCTGCCAGCATAAAGAGGTGAAGCAAGCACCCCTTTGCATCGTGCTTCCACTACATACAAAAAGGGCTGTCTTTAATACTGATTGGACTCTGGGCAAGAATTTGCTTGGGTCCCCTGGACTTCCCCCACCCACTCCCTGGCATGCGGTCACCTCATACACCCCAACCCCCCCACACCAGAAAAAAAAAGCAAAACAAACAATTGCTGTCTATAATATGTAAGTGCTCTCTAATATCCAGGTATACTTTTTTGATATAGGCATTGAGTACTTTTATTGCAGTAGAAATTTTGTATAATAACTGTATAATTGCAGTGTAGAAAATGTATAAATGGAACAAAATGTGTATATGGCTGCAAAATGTATACCTTCTTATTATGCAATATGTATTTATATATATATATATATATATATATATATATATATATATATATAACAGTCCAAAAAACAGAAAAAATACACGCACTCACGGGTCTTTTTCAATAGAAGAAATCATGGTCTTTATAGTCGATTGCCAGATGATAGTGTTTCAAATACATTTAACCATGTGGTCGACGTTTCGGTCCGAATCTCGGACCTTTATCAAGACTACAAACAACTAAACTACAATACAATTTAAATACCATCAAAGAACCAATAGGGACGCGATGTGAACAGCTGAAAGAAAGAAGAAAAATAGAAGCAACCAATCCTTACCTTCCGCGTGTGTAGAAACGCCGAGACCCGGAAGAAACAGCTGATTGGAAATATAGACTCACTTAGATACCCAGTGCGCATGCGTATAGCTGGTTGTTGTAGCGACGAGACGCTGCTACAGAAGATGCGGGAAATCAATACAGTGTGGCACATTATAGAGCACTAGGGTGCTCCGGATTAAATAGAAAAAAGTGTGGAGAGCCCAAACACATGTTGATAGAAATGTGAAAATGCATGCCTGGTAGATCTACTAGAAGGACAAAAAAACCGGGGTGATGACACTACTAGAATAAAAATAAATAAAACAAAAGTGTGATGAGACAAGTCAGATAAACCATGCACACAAAAGAATTATGCAAAAAACAAACATAAACACAAATATGAAAGATTCAAGCAGAGAGAAAACACAGAGTTTAGAGAACAATACATGATGTAACAACAACTGCACAGAAGTACTCAATCATTCCCTATGTAGAGAGTACTATGTAGTTCAATCCATGATGTAAAGAAATGGGAAATAGACATATTAACAATATGATAGCACTACTACAGGATGACACAAACCACGTGACACTAGGTCATCTGGCTGGTAGAAAAGGTGAGAACACAATTTGTTCATTTAAACCTCTGGGTGAGATAGTATCAAGTGTCCTTATCCAAAAGGCTTCTCGTTTTAGTAGTGCTCGTGATCTGTCACCACCACGGTTAAGGGGTGGTATATGGTCCAGGGCGATAAACCTTAATTGGGACAATCTATGTCCTGACTGGAAAAAATGTTTCGCCACAGGTTTGTCTGATTTTAAATCGCGATAAGCTGTCATGATAGAGGATCTGTCTATCTCGAAGAGTTAGATCCGTCTTGCCTATATATGATAGGCTGCATGAACATGTAATCATATAGATAACACTTTCAGTAGTGCAAGTGATTCTGTGTTTAATATTGAATCTTTTTCCTGTATGAGGATGAGAGAAATATGTCCCCGAGACCATGTGTGAGCATGTTACGCAGCTTAGGCACCTGTAGCAACCAGGTCTCTGATATATCGTGGTTGCGGCGGGAGACGTGTAGTAGTGTGTCGGGTCAGATAGAACAAGACGATCACGTAAATTAGTGCCTCTTTTGTAACAGATAAGGGGAGGTGTTTGCAGTACCGATGAGAGTGATTTATCACTCTGGATGATGTTCCAGTTTTTTTGGACTATCCTTCTCACATGGTATGAGGCAGTATGAAATTTAGTTGAAAAAACAACTCGTTGCTGAGTTGCTTTAACTGTTGCCACTGACTTATTGTACTGTGTTGCTTTGAGTAGAGATTGTTGTAACACTGCTTTAGAGTAACCACGATCGTGGAATCTTATGGACATTTCCATCAATTGTTTTTGACATGTAGTATGGTCTGAAATATTACGTATCACACGTAAAAACTGGGAGAATGGTAAAGATTTTTTCATAGAGCGAGGATGAAAGCTAGAAGCATGGAGCAGTGTGTTACGGTCTGTGGGCTTCCTAAACAATGTATAGCCCAGTGAGGTGTTCGTTCTATAAAGCTCAATGTCCAAGAATTGGATTTTATATTTGTCAGCCTGCATCGTCAGACGCACTGGTGAATCGATGGAATTTAAGTGGGTTACCATTTGTTGTAATGTTGCAAAATCTGATTGCCAAATCATGAAAATATCATCAACGAACCTGGTGTAGTAGGCAATCATACTCCCAAATGGTGATAATATATGTTCTTGTTCATACGTATGCATGTAAATATTGGCGTATGTGGGTGCCATCGCAGCACCCATCGATGTACCTGTTTTCTGAATATAATACTTATTCTCAAATTTGAAAAAATTGGAGGTTAGCGTGAGTTGTAGCATGTCTCCCAAAAATGAGATGGGAGGTCCGTGGTAGTCTGTGGACTGTAGTAGAGTGTCACACACTGCTTTAATGCCCGCCTGGTGTGGTATAATAGTGTAGAGGCTGGTGACGTCCATTGTGACCAAGAAAATTTCAGAATCCGGGAGCTGTAAACCTCTAATTTTGGAAAGAAGGTCTGGAGTATCTTTTAAGCTAGATGGTAAAGCCATGGCAGTGTCTTTCAGGTGCCAATCCAACCACTTGGCTATTGGTTCAAGGAGACTGCCTCTGGCGGAGACAATTGGGCGGCCTGGCGGGTGTGTGGCATCTTTGTGGATTTTGGGAAGTGTATAGAGTACCGGACATATAGGTTTGGATTCATTCAAAAAATTGTAGGTAGTCTGATCAATGTATTTCAATAGCAAAGCTTGATCCAGTAAGTGTATGATCTGTTCAGCAATTTTCTGAGTAGGGTCTCCAGAGAGTTCGGTGTAGGTGTTGCTGGCAGCTAGTTGTTGCAGGATTTCTGCACGATATGTCGTGTAGTTTTGGATGACGATACCTCCGCCTTTGTCGGCAGGACGTATTGTGATGTTGGGATCATTGGATAATGCCTGTAGAGCTGCAATTTCCACACGAGATAGATTGCATTGTATTGGCTGGGTAGTTAGTGCCTGTTTGACCTCTGCGTTGACCACCTTCATAAAGGATTTAAGCGTAATGTTCGGAATCTGTGGATCAAAAAAACTTTTGAGTTTAAAGGGACTAGGACTCTGTTGATCGCTGTCTTTGAAAAATTGTTTGAGGCGTATATTTCTAAAGAATTTATACAAATCCACTTCTTGTTCGAAAGAATTAGGAAGATTGGTTGGAACGAATGTTAATCCTTTTGATAGTAGGCTGCACTCAGCTGGTGTAAGAGGCCGAGATGATATATTGAATATCGGAATTAGGTCTTTCTTATCGGTGGTTTGCCCCTGGGGGCGAAAAATGCCGCCTTTCTGTCCCCTTCGGATGTGGGACCTGTTTTTCGGTCTATCTGTCCCCGTTTTTGTACACCTCGAGAGGCTGGGGCGGAGGACTCTCGAGTTTGTTCTAAAAAACTTTGTGTTGAGTACGTGGGGTCGTGTTGTGGATCAGGGCCAGTGTCACCATCTGAGGCCGATTCGCCTGATGTCAGGTCAATCGTCGGTTCCCGTGGTTTGATGATTCGTACCCGGTCACGGCGCGACCGGGGGCCGGGGGAGTCTTTTTGGCCACTGAGCCAGCGGTACACTTGGTGATTGGTGTAATCATTATTCACTTTGATTAATTTTTGCCGTTTGAAGCGGAGGAGATCGTTTTTGTATTTATTTACCTCTTCTTGTAATTTAGTCATTGACTCTGTCGCTTCAGATGTAGAGAGGATAATGGAATTGACCGAATCAAAATGTGCTAATTTTTCACGCACTCCAATTAGTTCATGGCCCACTTCTTCAACCACCAGAATTACCAAATCCAGTGAGCATTTGTTAAGTACACCGATCCAACGTCGGCAAAAGTCAGGGTTGTTACGCCCAATAGTTGGTGTATTTTTGATTCTAAAGCCCCGAGGGATCCGTTTGGATTTATAATAATCTGAAAGAAAAAGACCATGTAGATCCAAATCGACTTCACGTTTTTTCAATTTCAGCAGGTCAAAATATAAGTCCTTGATGGTATCGGTACTGGGTAAGTCCAACTAGCTTAATTTATATATAACTAGCTTAATTTATACTTAAATTAACTTTTTAATATTATATTCAACTATTTTCATATTTAATAAAAATGTTATTGAAAAGATTGCATTTCTAGTTTTTATTCCTTTCCTCAGAACCCACATTGCACATAAAGTACTTAACACAGAACCATACGGTACCCACCGCACTTGCCATTCACATATATTGCACCCACAGCACTTGGATTGAACTCATATTGCATCCAGACGATTTGGCATGCCACAGTGTGAATTTGCCCCACAACATATACCACAGTGTCACTTTGACCCACAAAACGGCCCCTGTAAAACACGTCTCAAACCACCAGTTACCCAGCATCAAGACCAGTAGCTCTGCTCCTGCCATTCGGATCTCAGGTGCTCAGGGTGAAATGCCATCTGGGACCCTGTGCCGTTTAAAATATGCCACTGTCAGTTTGTCCATTAATATGCCACATCCAGTTTGTCCATTAATATGCCACTGTTAATTTACCCAATAACAGGCCACTGATAGTTTGCCCATTAATATGCCACCCTCCTCCCCTCTTCCCCAGTACTCACCTATTAGATGTGTGTCCCCTGCTGTTCTTCTGCGCACAGTATTCACTCCTGCACAGGAGGAGGGAATTACAGCTGCTGGATTTGACTTGCGGTTATATACTGTGGCAGTTACAGGAAGGCAGGAACCACATCTGCTAGATGCAACTTGACAAACACTGCCTTACAAAAAAAAAAAAACGAGAAAAAAAAATGCTGCATAGAGCAGCTACGTGCCACACCTTCCAGGGTGCTGTTTGGGGCAATCGCTCTGCCTTGAAGTCTTATGATATGAGAGGACTGAGTTTGTATTCTGCTGGAAACATTAAAAGATAACAGTTGATATATACTTAAGATATGTTTAATTGTCAGATTTATATTAGGAGGAAGACATCGTGGGTCAGATCGTCATCTGACCAAAAATTCTAAACAATATGTCTGCCCCCTAATATTGTTAAACATGCAAAGAGGATTTCACAAGGTAGTTGTCACCACAGCGCGTCGTGCTTCCAATCAGCACCTCCCCGTCAGCCTCCTTACACGGTACCATTCTCTGGTACTCCTGCAGTGGCTACTGGCCACACGTGCACCCCTGGCTACTTGAGACGCACTCCTTTGGCACACCCCCATCAAATAGCATAATGCCGAATGGAGCTTTCTTCCCTTAAAGGGCCATGTTTCAATTATGTTTTTTAAACTTTAATTTTGCCATTATTCCTTGCCTGTAATAGTGCTCCTAAGCCTTTCTCACATTCCTGTTAAATTGTTGGTTTTCTGGTTCCTGACTTCTGCCTGTTTTTGACTTTGCTATTCGCTGCCCATCCCGACCCTTTTCCTGTCTCCGACTGTTTGCCGCCTGCCCAGACCTTTTGCCTGCCTAAAGATTCTGTTGCCTGACCCTTTCTGTACCATGCATGCCATTCCTTATTCAAGCCTTACTGTTGCTCTCTCGCCGCCACTTCGGTAATGGAGTATTGGTTTGAGTCCAAGTCCTGGGAGGAAGAAGACTTAGGGTCAACCAAGGATGTAATCCTTTCAGTTAAAAATGATACTGTTCCAGTATCCGGACGTTACAGTTCTTTATTTGTATTCCTCCATTAAAGCATTTCTATTTAAAATGTCTTGATGCAGTCTTTCAATTGGACATAACTTAAATTGTTGTGACACTTTAAGGGTGAACTTACATGCAAGATCTCAGCCATAGAGTCTACAATGGATAAGTATGAAATCTATCTATCCCTCTTTACATTTCTGCTATTTTAATGTCTATTGAAAGTATTGGTAATATTTTGATATTAAATAAAACATGATTGTATAGTTTCAAAACTTAAACTTTATTCACCACCATATGCACACATTAATTTAACTACATTGTCCAAATTATATTTGTCTTGATGTATTTAAATAAAGTAAAACGTATTAAATCAAACCAATACAAGAAAATGAAAGTTAATAAACTAAAAGATGGGGAATGTTATTATGCCAGGTATTGTCAGCAAAATCTTGTGAGGCTATAAAAAGAGAATACTATTTGATGACATCTGTTTAAATAAAGTAGAAAATAAAATTGAAAATATTAGGAAATGAGAAAGCTACGTGACTGCAGACATGATAAAAACGGATTATACATAAAGGTCAGATCTGGTTCAAAGTCCTAAAAGTGGAGCAATGCTCAAGAACATTCCATTGGTTTCCATAGTGATTACCCCTCAAATGACCTTTATAAGTTCCCCCAGAGTTCCTTGGTGACATTTTATAGGTAACATGGTAACTTCTCATTTCAGTTTTCACAAATCATCAATGGTGTAGCTATATATGTTACAATATAGCATTATTATATTAACAGAACAGAATGTAGTATATATAAAACCGGCAGTTATTTTCACTGGATTTTATAACAGTACATATAATGGAGTTAACTCCTAGGCAACCTCTTCCTACTTCTTTCCATAGGCAATAATAGCTGCCTTCTAGCTGGGTCATTAGCTGAGAGTCACATCTTCAAAGTTTTGCAAACTGACTGCTACAACATCACTTTCAACTGTTGTATTATTTGTATTACTTTCATTATGAAAAAATAAAATAATGGATGAAATTCACCAAATAAAAGGTTATAAAATTAAATCTGTAAGTTAGATATTAACATGATATGATGCTTAAAGGGACATTATATCAAATCCCCATAAAGGTGCTTATTGTTGTTACATCCATCTGTGGTAATTTGAAAATAACAGCTTAATTAAAGTAGCCATCTCTCATGCATACTTATATTTTCTCTTAGTAAACATTTCCCTTCATTATAAGTAGAATACATGTTTTTGAAGTGGGCCTGTCATCTACAATGTTCCCTTTATGTGAAAAGTATCTGAAGTAAGAGTTAAAGGCACTCAATTAGTAGTAGCATATGACACATAAAAAAAATGCATTAATTTTTCATATGCAATTGAAACTAAATGCATGGATCAGGGGTGGCCTTCCAGCTGCTGGTAAACTACATCTCCCATAATGCTCTTTCATCTAAGAGACTGGCAACATCTGGAGGACCCCAGATGGCCCATCCCTGTTATAGATAAAGAGAAAATGTTTTTTCTGTTTGTTACAACCAAGAACACCTAATTTACATATGCCCTTTACATATGTACCAATAAAGATACACATAGTACAATATCCCTTTGTAGATCAGCAAATCTTGGGATTTATATAATTCAAATCAAGCAGGTTGTCTGGCCTCTAGGAGTTAATGATGCAGTAAACAATTATTCCACGTTTATGGCTGTTATAAATTATAAGGCAGCACATATTAAAAAGAAATCTACAAATTTCCCACCTCAATCCACAATAAAAAGACTGTCATTGTTGATGCCTCAGGCTCAATCTTTATGCAAAAGAATTTCCATTTGCATTAGCTGAATGAAATGCAACATTGTCTGCAATGTTCGGCCTTATATTTATTTATAATGTATAATTCAGCAAAACATATGCAGGACTGTCTCTGTTTTAAGTTTGAACTGCCATGAGGTTTTTTTTTTTGTGCATCTGTCAAGGTTTTAGTATGTTAAATCTATATGTAAAACCTTAAAGCTTTTTCCAACTTTAGCAGAATGTACATAACACTTGGAACAAAGTCCAAGTGACTGAGACAAAATAATAATAAGACGACAATTTTTCAAAGGACATAGTTGGAAACTTTTTATTTCAAGTTGTTAAAGTCTAAAACTTATTGTTAGAATATATGTAAAGGGCTAAAGCAATATTTAAGAGAATTATAAAATGAATGCATTAGAAGCATTATGAGATAATAGAGCTCAGGTTAAGTTGTTTATGCATTAACGATTATGTAGACTACTTACATCTATTATTCCATTATGTAATTTGTCCATGTTTAGATATGATTAGATATCAGGAAAGTTACAATTTCCAGTTTAAATAAAGGGACCGAGCGAACATACAGTACATAGTATACATTTAACTGTATCAGTCAGGGAAAACATTTATGCTACAGTCTTACACAGTGATGCTGCAAATAGTCTAAACTTTACAATTCATATAAAATATTTTACATTTCTTTTTACTCAGTGCTAGCAATATTAGTGAAGGAAGTCACTGTATAGTAACAGTATAGTAATGATAGTCAATAGAAAAGCATTGGTAGTAATATGCAACACATTGTTCAGTTTTAATGATATTTCAGTTTCTTTTCAGTGACTTGGATTTATCTTTGATTTTTCTATTGCAAGCTATGATTTTCAGTGACTAGAGATACATTTCTGAGGTCATCAAAGAGAGCCCACTGTATGTATTTGCCTAAAAGATACTTTATGCAATTTATTAAATGAATCTGAGAGGTTGACGTCTTCCAGGAAGTGTATGTTCTTGGCCTCCATTTTTAAAAACTATAATATTTCATGTAAAGTAAACACGCAATAAGAAATGTTTAGGTTTCATGAATGTAGAGTACAAAACTTGTCCAAACAAGGGGTATAAAATCCTGATCTATAACCTATTAGGATAAAAATTACAATAAATGTTAGGAAGGTTTTTTTTTGTTCTGAAATCCCTGAATGTGATGACTGATATGCAAATTTATCTTAAAATAATATTTTAGCCTTAAAGATAAATATGCTTAGGTTTCAAAATGTATCAGTGTGAACTTTTTGAACTGCCTTTAATCCCGCAACTTGAGGCAGCCAGCAACACTAAAAAAATGTACAATCTTGGTCACTGTGTGACCAACATGGTGTTGGCCTTCTAAGGGCAAGAGCACAGGAAGCAGGAAGTAGCTGCTGCCTGTGCTCCTGTGTTCCTCAAGCAGTCACACGATTGCCTCATCACAGAGGCAATCAGTGACTGCCATAGCAGACTGTCTGGCAGTGGGGATGCTCAGATGAGCCAATATTGATCTGACCACTTTGGATCTGCCTCCCTCTCCTCACATTTTTTTTATGATGGAGAGAGACAGATCAAACTAGTAAAAGTAAGTAAAAGTATAATAAAATAATGCCAATACAATAAAGCAATAAAAAAAAAAATTGAGACCCAATGGATTTTATAAAAGCCATTCCCTGTGTTTAACCCCTTCCCTGGCATTGATCATGCGTAAGCAGTGATCTTGTACATCAGCGCATTTTTTGCTGTTTGTGCATTTTGTAGGGGTTAATTTTTTTGTATTGTTATTTATTACAGTACTACAAAGGCTCTTCTAAGAGCTATTAACCCCTTCATTACTGTAAATCACAGCTTACACAGTGATATTGATGCCAAAACCATTAGCTTGCATTTTTTTTAACACTTGCTAGGGGGTTACGTGTAAAGTAAAAATATATATGTCTTTTTTAAGCTGTCTGAGCGCATATATAGTGATCAGTAACAGCGAATTAATGGCAAAGGTGATTTGGTGATTACTCAGATGAGCATCACCATTCACCTGGTCAGATCAATATTTGGGAATATTGATCTGACCAATTTGGATATGCCTCCCTCTCCTCACTTACATTGTTGTGAGGGAAAGAGACATATCAGTATTAGTGTTAAAATAACATTTTATAAAATTGTTAGGTTTTATGAAAGCCAGTCCCTATGTATTAACCACTTCCTTGCCATTGATCACTGTATAAGCAGTAATCTGGTACAGAAACACAATTTTTGCTGTCTGCACTTTTTCATGGATTAATTCCTTTGTACTGTAATGTATTACAGTACTATATAAGCTCTTCTAAGAGCTATTAACCCATTCTTTGCTGTAGATCACTGAGTCTGAGGCCACTGACACAGGGTTCGATTTTTACCCTGGTCAGCTTTCAGATACATCATCTAGTGATGTATCAGTGGCTGCTGTGCCCTTGCCACAAGCAGTCATGGGTGTCTACTTTTAAAAAATATATGGTTTGGTGGGGGTAAATTACATTGGCTGGCTTCAAAGATAGATTCCATATTGGAAATGGACGCAGGTTGAAAATTCCAAGTTGGAACACTGAGATGCACACCTCACAAATGTTTCCTTTTACCCCCCAAACATCCCAACAAACCAATACATGGATGGTACTGATGTACTCTGGAGATGTTGTTAAACACATATTAGGGTGTTGTTTGGCAGTGACATATACCAGAATCTGTGAAATCACGCCTGAAGTAAAATGCATGTGGAAACAAAACTCCAAAAATAACAAATATTAGAAACTATTTAGCAATGCTTGTTTGTTGTTTCTTGTAGATGAGTATACAATTTTTCAAAGAAAAATATTTTTTTCCCATTTTTTTGACATATTTTATTATTTTTTTAAATTAAATAATTTTCTATTATCAAAAGAATGCCCTTCTTATGATATTATATTTAATAATATTTGAGTGGGTAAACTAAATGAGAAATAAATAAATGACAGCACAACACAAACACCGAAGAAATGTTAAAACGGCCCATGTCACCAAGTGTCGGACAAGCCAGAAAAGTCATGTCACTAAGGGGTTAATACTGATTTAGTGATTGCTTGAAATCTGATTGAAATTTTAAGTCAAGAAAGTTTTTTTTCCAATTTAACACAGAATTTTAAAATTGCTAAAATAAGTTTTGCCTTCTTTTAGATCAATAGCACTAAACATGAATTGGAAAAGTATTGAACTTGGTTATTTAAACCTAAACAACCATAGGATTTTCAGTGATCTGATACATGATGTCCAACAGGTGAACTGCAGCCACATGTAGATCTCAAGTTTTTTTGTGCATCCTCTATCCTAAATAAATAACCCAAAGGTTATGTTGCATACTCTTATGAAATGATCTTCCCCCCTTACCTATGCAATAGAATAGTGTGCAGCCACATGCAAAAGTTAGACAACTAAACTATTCTATATGGATCTAAAATGCCTTCGTTTTTCACCAGTGCATCCCTTTATAATTTAGAAAGTAATTATTATTTAAAAATGTAATTACAAATGTGCATTGTGTAGGGACAAACCAGTACTGTGGTGTTAAAGATCATTAGTTAGGTGTTATAAGCAAATCCTTATTCCCACCCTTCTATCACCAACAATCTTTTATGTGGTTTGGGCATTTTACATTCACCAATTATATATTACACAAAATTAGTAAATTACAAAGACACTAAACATTCTTCTTGATTTAAGATTGTATTATATGGCTTCAATTATAGGGAATTGTAGTTGTACTTTATTTTATTAAAATCTTCATTATTTTCAGGAATTTCACAATATTAAACAAAAAAAAAAGTAGCTACTTACAAATATTGAGTCGTCTTCTGATAAAATCACAAATATATTACGGTATTGTACTGAAAATGTGAAACTATAAAATATATTCCATTTTATTTTATCTTTATTTCTTCTTTATTTTTAAATTTGCCAATGATCATTAACATTTATTCACCTAACAGCAGATGAGTTGATTTATTTTATTTTGCTACATGTGAATGGTGTCAATATGTTGAAAAATAAGTTGATTGCACTGTATCTTGTAATTGAGGAGTGCCAGAGGTAAGAAAATCCATTTTTATTAAAAAACTTATCATTATTTCCCAAGTAAAATATATTAAGCTGATGGTAAGCTTGCAAGACGGGATCTCTACCTTCTGTATCAGTCTGTTCGTGTTCATCTAACTTAGTATGCAGTCCTCCTCCATGCTCTGTACCTAGAGCTGAGTAAATATTTGCCATTATATAAATAAATGTTAATAATTACTTTCGATGTATCGGCTTCTGTACATTGGGTACACATACAATACACAGTATAAAGCATAATATAGGAACTTCAACATGACTAGATACATTTTAGTTATTAATTGTACACAAGAAAAGATTATTCATTCCAACGCTACTGGACATAGGCCAAGCCCCATTTAAGATGAAAAATTACCACCACAAAAAAAATGTAATCTATTCAGGTGCCACATATTTCAAAGGCACAGTATTGGGATGACACTTCTTCTCTCACCTTTTCCCCAGCCAACATACAGCAAACTATGCTTTGCCAACCTTTTCCCATTGTCATACATCCCACTCAGATTTATCTATTCTTTGACCTTATTCTATTTATGTTTTACTTGTCTTTATGACTTGTGCAAGTCAGAAGAAATACTAATTTCTGTAGTTTGATACAACTTGCTTTACATTAATTATAGGAACCATTTTAAGAAATTCAGCATGATGCTAGCTATCAGCAGATACATCTATGCACTGTCTGCAGCTTTGTGTAAATAGGTATTTTCTGGAAATAAAATCAAAGATCACCTGCAGTCTGTTAGTTATTGCCATTGTCATCTATGGACAGTAGATTTCACTGTATTGTCATGCAGTGCTACAATATTCAGATGTGTTTTGTGACAGACAACCTGTATTTAGGAAATTACTGGCATCTAGTGGTGAAAGTATGTATATGTGCCTATATGGTATCTTATTTAGAAACATGTTCCTTTAGGTAAACAATACTGTTAATGGTTCAAGAAATGTTTTTGTGCCACATCATGTAAGTTAAGAAAAAGAAACAGACATTGTAAAATGCTTCAAATTGAGTATTAGAGGCCTACCTTTAATCCATTCATGAATGGACTGTTTTGCCCATGTTGTACCATTTGTGACACATCTGTGGTGTTTGTGTTTAGCTGTTATTTTCCTCTCTAATTTACTGTATACACACAAATTATATTTTGCGTTTTTCAAGATAAGAAGGGATTTCTTTAGATACCATTAATTTGATCATATATAATTTAATATACAGAAAACAATAAAATATGATAGTATTCTAACTTTTACTTAAAACATATTTTACACATCTACAACAGCTAATGAAGAAACTGCTAAATAGATTCTAATATTTGTCCCTAGTTTTCAATTACCCATGTTTTGAACTTTTTTTTTGCAAGTTACAAGGCAATAAGTATAAGTGGCAGATCGCTTTTTGCTAACCCTAGCTGTAACCTTAACTCTAGCCTAACTTTAAAAAAGTATATTTTTTATATTTTAATTAAATCTGGTGGTATTTGGGTGCTTGGGGGGACATGGGAAAGCTGTCTGACTTTGACAGCTAAACACATCTAATTGCTGTGATTGCTTCTCACAGCGATCAGATGTGACAAAGGCTGTAGCTCAGCCATTCTGTAAAAAAAAAGTCTGTTTATGAAATAAGTTAAAATACAGATTTGATGACTAGTAATAAAATCATGTAATGAATTTGTACCCTGAATTTGTACTTATGACAAACTGTTTGGTTTTGTCAAATAAGGCCTAAGAAAAAATGCTCCCTAAATATCAAAAAATTTAAATGTAAATTGTTTATGGGTGCTGGTGAAAAAAGGGAAGTGTAAAATAGGTGGGACATATTTTAGTGTTGGAAAATGAGCACTAGGCCTGTCCACTTTAGCCTTCAACAGGAGCCTTAAAAAATGGAGCTGTAGGAAACTGTTTTATCTGCCTAGTGGTAATCCAGTGCTGAACTTCATATTCAATATTTATTTTTCTCTGTACATTGTATAGTATTAGTAGACCTGTTTACTTCGGCAGCCTCGTTTCTCACTATTGTGTAATTTAAGTACAATTGTAATAAACCTTTAGATTGGCACTGCACTAGCATACTGTATGTAGGTATTTAAATCATGCATGTGTCACTGATTACCATGATGAAAAGTAGCTAGCTTTGAATGAAATTAAATTGTAATTTAACTTTTTTTTAGCAATAAAATCACAAAGGCAATCATTTCTTAATCTTGGATGCAAGTCAATTATCATTAAGGAAATCTGCAGCCACAATTTAGAAATGTTAACTTCAAAACAAATGAAAACGGATAATCACACATTACGTCGCCAACATATTACATTGCATTGTTTTGAATGTTATGACACTTCAGGCATTTTCTTGATGTGTTATGAATTTAAGGAATACAACTTTTTCAGTAGTGTAAGTTTTGCTTGCAATGCATAAACTGCACCTGTCATCAATTAGTAAGATTTCCAGCATTAAAGCTAAGAAGAAATTAGTATTGTTTTGCATATGTTCACATGGATGGGGTTATAGTGCTTCTCTGGCAAAATGCATGCAAACTGGAAGTTACCAAGGCACTGGAATCCAACTCACTCCTCCAGTTTGTAGATTCATGCAGTCTAGTTATAAATGTTGAATAAACATATATACATGATACCTATACATGTCTCATTAAACAGATAGTGATATTGTATTTACATTACATTAGAGGTATTAACATTACATTGTGTCTCAATGAGTTATTAGGATATGCTCAGACGTGGGTCCCTAGCTCACTGCACCTAGAGGGATACCAGCCGTACCACACTGACGAGGTCAATGAAGGGCCGAAACATATGTCTGTGGTTGCTGTATTCTTTGTGCAGAGGAGACCTGCCACGCTATTTGGATCTGGACTGCCCTTATGGGTGGGATCAGTCTGGTATGCTAATGGAGAGGTTTCCTCTGTAATGGTGCAAGCGAGCAAAAAACGGTGATTCCTCTCTCGAGTTACATCCTACAGGGCTGTCTATTTCAGCTTTTGCCCGTTCTCACTGAGAGGGATCCTACATATTAGTTTTTTGCGTATTTACATTAGTGTCAACACACCATGAAAGTACCTGTAGATCCAGATGAAAATGTGAATGCTTTACTGTAACAAAAACACAAACCCTTATCCCAGCCTGTTTAATGTACAGTGCTTATTATAAAAGCATAAAAAAAAAAATAGAAAATGAAAAGTAGAGCTTTTGTTGCTTTAGTGTTGAATTATGTTCCCCTTTGTGTATACTTTCACCTAGATATGCATTTTATCTTGTCGGCTGAACTACACGTTCCTAAGCTTTTTAATTAAATGTGTCTAATTTCCTCCAAGCTAGCCCTTTGTTTAACAACAAACTAAAAATGAGTAAAGCTGCCAGTGAAAGAAACATAGAAAAAAAGAGTAGGATGGGCCAATCTGAATAATGGAAAAACACTGTCAGCTTTTTTCCAATGTAAATTATAGTCAAGCCCTTATTTAAAATATTGCTAAAACATGGCTTTAATCGGAGAGCAATGACTAGGAGGACATTACTGTTTTGTTTCATATTAGAAGACGTTGCATATACTGCTTAAACTCTTTCAGCACTGCTAATTACAACAAAAACCAGCCATTAAACAATGTCACTGTTCTATTGTATTTCGGGATTGCATTCCATTTACTTTTGCCAAATTATGTTTCATTTTACTCTTGCACAGTTGCAAAAGAAAGAAAAAAATATAATTTTAAGAACATAAAAGAATAAACAGTCATTCTTAATGATAGTAACACAGAATCAAATATAGTATGTTACTATAATTTAGTTTTTATATAAAGTAAATATTCTGATCTACATAAAATCTATAAAATGATTTAGTAGGTACTATCCTATAGGGCAGGGTATTTCAGTGCTGTCCATTCTCGGTGAAATGTGACTCCCACTTCTTTTGTCTCCATCAGGATAGGCCCACATGAGGGTCCCTGACTCTTAGAGGGACAAGGCATATGATAGGCTGACATGTACATCTGTGGTTACTATGTTCCTTATCCAGAGGAGGCTTGCCATGCATTTCGGGTCTAGACTACCGTTATGGGTGGGATTAATCTGATACGTTAATGGAGAGGTCTCCTTTGTAATGATGAATGTGAGCAAAAAATGGTTGATGCCCCACCCGAGTAGATTGCTATGAGGAATATTTCAACTTATAAAGCTTCTATTGTATTGCCATTTGAGCTGTATGGCTGTGGTTTAAACATTACAAAGGCCACCAGAGGATTTCGAAGGTGGCATTAGACTGACCTATGGATCTATTATTCCATCTTTCTGTAGATTTGATTTCACAAGGATACTATACATTAACATGATATTAATAATTCATTAATGTAACTGAATTTTTAAGTGGTCTGCCTTTAGGAATATTGTACTCTTTCTAATTGCTTCTACATTAGAGCCAAGGCCATTTGATTAATTTAATCAAAGTCAAGCTTAAGGTATGAAAGAGAAATGCAATATTCATTGTAGTTCAAATTTTTATGTCAAGACACTGATATTTAACCTTTTCT
This sequence comes from Pelodytes ibericus, assembly GCA_036172795.1. Lineage (NCBI taxonomy): Eukaryota > Metazoa > Chordata > Amphibia > Anura > Pelodytidae > Pelodytes > Pelodytes ibericus. The sequence continues at coordinate 128,144,119 of CM069861.1, forward strand.
GATGAGTAAACCATTTTTTAAAATTTGGTTCAGCATATATTTAATTTTGCCATTTTCGGTTTGCTTTTAAGTAGGGGGATGTATTGGATATGGCTTGCAAAGTCATTTATTAGTGATTCACATCACAGAAGCAACTTCATAAGTGCATATTAATGATATGAAGTACCTCCCCTTTAGATAGACCACTCCTTTGACTGTGGCATCCATTTTGATATCAGATCTATGTAGCATTGTAAAAAGTGCATTACTCCTACGAATAGGTGTCACTAGGGAGTGAGTGATGATTCTTTGTTCCACCAGGTAAATCCTGAAGGGGGGAGGAGAGGCTGGACAATAGCTGGTGTGGGGGAGGAGAGGCAATACACATGTGGAAGGACCAGGAAACAACACGGTCAGAGGAATGATGAGCTCTGAATCTATTTCTAGTTAAAAGTAAGGCTTTCATCTTGGGCTAAATTTAAGTGCCAAGAAGCTAGGGTTTAGTTTAATGCCTAGTATTGTAACTAAAAGTAGAAATTAACTGCTGCAGAACCTCTTTCAAAATCATCCTTTATCGACCTGGAATCAAGAGCCATTTTGGACACAGCCATGTGCTTTGCTGAACCTCTCTGAAGTTAAGTACACGAATTATCTAATTAATACAATGCTATATAGAATGTAACAGTTGTATGTTTGTAACTTTGTTTGTCATATCCTTTTAGATATATTGTTTTTACCGCCAGAGGTATAAATAAAGTATATTATATCTATCACAACGTCTTTTGGTATTCATCTTTACATAATTTATCTGTATTCTCGAATCAAAGAAATGTATTATTGTACTGTTAGTCTTGTTTGTCTAAATATTTATTAATTAAAATTATTAATATTATTTAGAATAATTTAGCATAAAGCAGGCCACGACCGCAACAGGGGAGTTCACTGACGTGTGCTTGCAAAATGTGGGAGCATCAAAGCTGACATATTTTCATTAGCAGTTTTACACCCAACAAAGGAATTTTCACATGTAAGTAATAGTGTTTGGTTTTTAAACTTTAGTCTATGAATTACCAGCATCAGGTAAAATGGTTATATTCTGTGTATCTTTTTATAATCACCTCTTTTGAAGTTCACACGGTTAAACTCTTTTCCCTCATACACCAACTGGCATTAGTGGCCTCACAATCTACTGGCAACCCTTCTGCATGACTCCCTACTTTCTACTTTCTGAGATCTCCTGTCTCAGTGTGGGTGAGTTTCTCTTTGATTTAAATAACTTCGACTTTCCAACACACATAAAATAAATAGGGGTGCAAACAATATAAATACTGCAAACAGGTAAAGGTGTGAAATGAGAGAAGAAAAATTACACTTGTCCTCTGCATATTCTGAGTGGGATCTGACCTGTAACAGATTAGAAACGTTACCAACTACGTAGATACACTTTATATATATCTGATAACCATGAGCCTGGATTTATTAAGCTCCATGTTTGTGAGTAACATTCCATAAGGAAAATACATAGCATAACTGTGTTTTATGATATACTGCACTATGATGGTCCTCCTTTTTTCTTGTCTTTCTATGTTTAATAAAAAATAAAAGCAATGAAAAGTATAATTTTATACACAAAAAATTACAAATGGAAAAGGTTGATGGGGTTATGGAAGCACACAATACACTGACTGACAGATATCTCCAGATAGAATAAATGTGCATGAGTCCGGAAACAAATCTGACAGACCTAGAATACTGGTTGCACTGCAATAATATTCAAATTAAAGGTATCCTGTAAGAGAGTCAGGCCTCCAGTATAACTAAATATTTAACTGACTGAAACACGCCTACTTTGTCATCATTGGAACTATCGATTGATAAGGCTTGTTGCCTACCAAGGCGAAGACACCTAAGAAATAATATGCCTGTTGGTGTTACTCCATGAATACATTTCTTTTAGAAATGATTATGAAGATCTCCAAATCGGAAGTGGCGCTTCAAAAACAATATGGCCATCTATAATTGTACAATGATATATCGCAGTGGACCATATCTAAAAGAAAATAATTCAAAGAGATCACCACAATCCTCAGATTCTCAATGAAATATCAATGGCTATTTCCAGCAAAGATAATTGTCACCAAAAATAGATTTCTAAAAGTTATCAATTCATTGGAAGAAGGAAAAAAACTTCTTGAGCAGTGGGACCTTTGGAAAGACCTCCAGGATCAGCAGCCGGAGCATGAATCTATCAAATAGCTGTGCCCTGAAAGTAAAAAGGTCACAAAGAAAATGGCCATAAACCTGAATCTGGAAGACATATTTGTTAAGATTCATGATTATTCATCACTCCCAAGTTCCAGCATCCCCTAGTTACCTGATAACTGGCATGAACATTATAAAGTAGTGATTTTGACTACAATGGACACCACACCTGGAGCACCTTGATGAAGCCACTGTTGGTGAAACGTGTAGTACTATTTCTGCTCTTGGTGACCCTCTTGAGATTAAATACAAGCTCTCTTTCATGGACTTTTTATTCCACTGTTCAAGATTGTCCTGCTGAAGGATCAGCTTTAAATTAGTCACTGGGAGAAGTTCCAAACGCCAAGCATCGCTTAAATACTTCGACCTCCAGCGAAATTGTGAGGCATCAGAGGCACAAACAACTAGGCGGTTCCTGATCACTTCTCCCAATAGGGCGCTTTGACGCCCGAAGCCTTCTTGTGGGGTCCTTTAATCAGGTGCCACCGATGTCTCCTGTAAGCTTTCTTTTACGAAGATTTTTTTTATCATATTGTTGCAATTTCTGTGTGAACCTTGCAAGCGTAACATCCCTTAGACTTGTTAGCCTGTTACACCCCCTCATTATTCCGTATTTATTTTCAGTATTGTATGTTATACTTTGTGTTTTTAATTAATAGTTTTTCTATACATATAATAATATATTTTATATATTTTTTATATATACAGGGAGTGCAGAATTATTAGGCAAGTTGTATTTTTAATGATTAATTTTATTATTGAACAACAAACATGTTCTCAATGAACCCAAAAAACTCATTAATATCAAAGCTGAATATTTTTGGAAGAAGTTTTTAGTTTGTTTTTAGTTTTAGCTATTTTAGGGGGATATCTGTGTGTGCAGGTGACTATTACTGTGCATAATTATTAGGCAACTTAACAAAAAACAAATATATACCCATTTCAATTATTTATTTTTACCAGTGAAACCAATATAACATCTCAACATTCACAAATATACATTTCTGACATTCAAAAACAAAACAAAAACAAATCAGTGACCAATATAGCCACCTTTCTTTGCAAGGACACTCAAAAGCCTGCCATCCATGGATTCTGTCAGTGTTTTGATCTGTTCACCATCAACATTGCGTGCAGCAGCAACCACAGCCTCCCAGACACTGTTTAGAGAGGTGTACTGTTTTCCCTCCTTGTAAATCTCACATTTGATGATGGACCACAGGTTCTCAATGGGGTTCAGATCAGGTGAATAAGGAGGCCATGTCATTAGATTTTCTTCTTTTATACCCTTTCTTGCCAGCCATGCTGTGGAGTACTTGGACGCGTGTGATGGAGCATTGTCCTGCATGAAAATCATGTTTTTCTTGAAGGATGCAGACTTCTTCCTGTACCACTGCTTGAAGAAGGTGTCTTCCAGGAACTGGCAGTAGGACTGGGAGTTGAGCTTGACTCCATCCTCAACCCGAAAAGGCCCCACAAGCTCATCTTTGATGATACCAGCTCAAACCAGTACTCCACCTCCACCTTGCTGGCGTCTGAGTCGAACTGGAGCTCTCTGCCCTTTAGCAATCCAGCCACGGGCCCATCCATCTGGCCCATCAAGACTCACTCTCATTTCATCAGTCCATAAAACCTTAGAAAAATCAGTCTTGAGATATTTCTTGGCCCAGTCTTGACGTTTCAGCTTGTGTTTCTTGTTCAGTGGTGGTCGTCTTTCAGCCCTTCTTACCTTGGCCATGTCTCTGAGTATTGCACACCTTGTGCTTTTGGGCACTCCAGTGATGTTGCAGCTCTGAAATATGGCCAAACTGGTGGCAAGTGGCATCGTGGCAGCTGCACGCTTGACTTTTCTCAGTTCATGGGCAGTTATTTTGCGCCTTGGTTTTTCCACACGCTTCTTGCGACCCTGTTGACTATTTTGAATGAAACGCTTGATTGTTCGATGATCACGCTTCAGAAGCTTTGCAATTTTAAGAGTGCTGCATCCCTCTGCAAGATATCTCACTATTTTTTACTTTTCTGAGCCTGTCAAGTCCTTCTTTTGACCCATTTTGCCAAAGGAAAGGAAGTTGCCTAATAATTATGCACACCTGATATAGGGTGTTGATGTCATTAGACCACACCCATTCTCATTACAGAGATGCACATCACCTAATATTCTTAATTGGTAGTAGGCTTTCGAGCCTATACAGCTTGGAGTAAGACAACATGCATAAAGAGGATGATGTGGTCAAAAATACTCATTTGCCTAATAATTCTGCACTCCCTGTATTTCCAGAATATTAAATTTTTCTATTGCTATACTTACTTCATTATTTATCCCAGCTTTATCACTTTGTCTATACACTATCTAATTCATTAGAGGTGGTTACCCTTACATTCAGTTAAATAACAGTTATACTGTGTTTTTTCCTGTACTATTTTTTCACTTGTTTGAACGTACATTGATTATATTGCTTTTACTGCATATGCAGTCACATAGAACACATTGTATTTGTCCTATAATTTTTTGTTTTATATTATACATAGATTATTATTCTATCTTTTGATGTTATGTATATACATAATTTAACACTATAGATAATACAAAGCACCATTTTTTTATTTTTTCTATATACATTTATATATATCCTCCATCAAGACCTGCTTCCAAGAAGAAGACCCTCCATTATCAAGATACAAGTCGACACATAAGTATCTTTGTATTATATTTTGATTTTTGGTTATCAATCTGTCCTTGTTTGGGTCACTTTCCCATTCAGTGTAATCTTTAGCGCTCCAGTTTCATGTTCACCATTTTTATATTGAGGATTTTTAAGGTTGATTTTCTTTATTCTGTGAGCAGCTCTATTTATTATCCCCCCCCCCCCCCTCTTTTTGTGGGTATTGTGTTAGTAGCGCCATTTTAGTCACAATATACCTTTTTTTCACTAGGTAAATGATAGTCATACTATTTGGCACATCCTCTATAGTATGATTCAGATAAATACAATTTTATATAGCATAGTTTATGATAATCCTTATCTCTCTCTTTTGTGAGCGATTATGCTTTCAAACGTTTAATTCTACCCCATGAAATTGCATTATACCGCCGCATAATTGTTAGTTTAACTAACTCTGCCCAAAACACTCTTTACATGCAGTTCTCCTATACAGATTCAGCCCAGAATATGTGCTAATATGTAAAAATACCTGATCCCTCTTCCTTTTTTTTTTATAATGCAGTGTACTAGTCGAATTAATAAGCATGAAAACACTTTTATAGATGAAAAATATAGATATCCTCCCCTGTCCTAGAGACACAAACTAGTAATCAATATCTGCATTTTTTTTCTATATAGTGTACTGGTAATGGTTGAACTGACTGGTACCCAGTTTAAAAATAGAAAAAAACATACATATTCAATAAAAATAGAGATGCAAGAGTATGTATACATGCATATACTTATATATCTGTTTTTATACTAGGTATCTCTCTACATCTTAAATTCCCAGTGCTATTGCTTTTATCCATTCCAGGTTCAAATGATGTACTTTAGCTTAATGGCCTACCATGCCTCGGACCAGAATAAAAATGCTGACTCACCCCACATATGTCATGATTTGGTGGATGACTTGATGGTCTAACAAATGGCTTCATTGAGCATTTGGCATATGTAAAACCATTGATTATGTCAATGTTCCATGTAATTAGAACCATTAGAACCATTATTGGTTTGTTTTTCTGTTATTCTTATTAACCCTTAACACATTTTCCTTCTTTTCCTTCACTTTCCCTACCCCCTACCCTTCTCTAACTCTCAGCTGGCAAACAGCCTCCATACTCTACAAATTCAATTTTGCCATAGTTGAGATTACTTACCCCAGTACTATGGTAATCATTTTCTTGTCACAAAAGGTTAAACGTTTAAACACACCATACAAAAGATCCAGAGATCTGTAAGAAAACGCCAAACATAAAGCCCAAATAGTTTGCTATCAGCAGACACACTTCCAAAAATTCAGCTTAACTCTAAAGTATACACAAATCAATATAATCCACCTAGATTCGAGGTGTGTCCATCCTTATTTATAAAAATGTAGCTTTGCAGGAGTTTAGACAGATTAGTGACTACAAATTCATTCTACTCAAATGCCTGCTTAATAAGCTTGATACACAACTGTCAACATAGAAACATAGAAACATAGAATGTGTCGGCAGATAAGAACCATTCGGTCCATCTAGTCTGCCCAATTTTTTTTTGAGCACTTTTATTAGTCCCCCGTTCCCGGTCTTATAACTAGGATAGCCTTGTGTCTATCCCACGCATGCTTACAATTCTTGACTGTGTTTACCTCTACCACTTCTGCTGGCAGGCTATTCCATACATCAATTACCCTCTCAGTAAAGTAATATTTCCTGATATTACTTTTAAATCGTTGCCCCTCTAATTTAAGACTATGTCCTCTAGTTGTGGTAGTTTTTCTTCTTTTAAATATACTCTCTTCCTTTACTGTGTTGATTCCCTTCATGTATTTAAATGTTTCTATCATATCCCCCCTGTTACGTCTTTCCTCCAAGCTATACATGTTAAGATGCTTTAACCTTTCCTGGTAAGTTTTATCCTTCAACCCATGAACCAGTTTAGTAGCCCTTCTCTGAACTCTCTCCAAAGTATCAATATCCTTCTGGAGATACGGTCTCCAGTACTGCGTACAATACTCCAAGTGAGGTCTCACCAGTGCTCACTTCCCTCTTCCTACTGCTAATACCTCTCCCTATGCAACCAAGCATTCTGTTATTATTACTCCTAAATCCCTTTCCTCAGATGTTGAGGTTAGGACTGTACCAAATAGTCTATATTCTGCTTTTGGGTTTTTACGCCCAAGGTGCATAATCTTGCACTTGTCCACATTAAATGTCAGTTGCCACTGCTCTGACCATTTTTCTAGTTTAGCTAAATCATTTGCCATTTGGCTTATCCCTCCATGAATATCAACCCTGCTGCAAATCTTTGTATCATCGGTAAAAAGACATACTTTGCCAACAAGACCTTCTGCAATATCGCTAATAAAAATATTAAAGAGAATGGGTCCAAGAACAGATCCCTGAGGTACCCCACTAGTAACAAGACCTTTCATCGAATATACCCCATTGACTACAACCCTCTGTTGCCTGTCACTCAGCCATTGTCTAATCCATTCAACAATATTGAAATCCAAACTCAAAGATTTCAGTTTTGATAAGCTTTCTATGTGCGACAGTGTCAAAAGCCTTACTGAAATCTAGGTAAGCAATGTCTACTGCACCACCCTGATCTATTATTTTAGTTACCCAATCAAAAAAATCAATAAGATTAGTTTGGCATGATCTCCCTGAAGTAAACCAATGCTGTCTCTGATCTTGAAATCCAAGCGACTTTAGATGTTCAACAATCCTATTCTTTAACAAGGTTTCCATTATTTTCCCCACTACTAAGGTAAGACTTACTGTTCTATAGTTGCCCGCCTCCTCCCTACTACCTTTCTTGTGAATGGGCACAACATTAGCTAATTTCCAATCGTCTGGAACTACTCCCGTTAACAATGATTGGTTAAATAAATCTGTTAACGGTTTTGCTAGTACACCACTAAGTTCTTTTAATAACTTTGGATATATCCCATCAGGTCCCATCGACTTATTTGTCTTTACTTTAGACAGCTGAAGTAAAACCTCTTCCTCTGTAAACTTACATGCATCAAAAGACTCATTAGTCTTTTTCCCTAAATGAGGTCCCTTACCCTCATTTTCATTTGTAAAAACTGAACAAAAATATTAATTAAGGCAGTCTGCTAAGCCTTTATCCTCTTCTACATAGCATCCTTCTTTTGTTTTTAACTAATCCTGTTTTTACTTTCCTTTTCTCATTTATGTATCTAACAAATGTTTTATCCTCCTTTTTCACTGACTGGGTTATAGTCTCTTCTGTGTGTGCTTTGGAAGCTCTTATAGCTTGCTTTGCCTCTTTCTGCCTACTCTTATAGATCTTTCTATCTTCCTTACTCTGAGTATTTTTATAATTACTAAATGCTAGATTTTTTTTTTTTTACTATTTTAGCCACCTCTGCAGAGTACCACAGTGGTTTCTTCAATTTTTTGCTCTTACTGACAAGCCTTATGCAATTTTCTGTTGCCTTCAGTAGTGCAACTTTTAGATAATCCCATTTCTCCTGGACTCCATTTAAATTGCTCCAGTCTGATAATGACTCCTTTATACCTAATCTAATTTTAGAAAAGTCTGTTTTTCTAAAATCTAAAACTTTTGTTTTTGTGTGGTGTGACTGCATCACTGTTCTTATATTAAACCACACTGTCTGGTGATCACTAGATCCTAAACTTTCACCTACAGTAATATCTGATAACAAATCTCCATTTGTGAACACTAAGTCTAGTATGGCCTGCTTTCGAGGTGGCTCCTCCACTACTTGTTTTAGAGATAAAAAATGATCTTTTGTCAGTTCTGTATCACTTATACTGGAAAGCAAGGTGATGATTTGCAGGGATTTTAACACTATTTAAGACATTTATCTTGACATGTCACAGACCACTACAGGAAAATATAAATGTATATTTAAAGCGTTAACCGAAGTAGTTCAGACTCTGACTACACATTAAAACCTGTATGATACATGGAGAATATTCCATCCAAACCTTTGGAGTGAAAGGTATAATCTCTAAGTCCACAATTCTTACTCCAGGAATGACAAAATTCATCTTGACAAAATAACACTTGAAAATGCTGAAAAAAATTAGATAGTTTCTCTTGAAAGATCAGACCACATCCCTGTTCTATTACAGCTGTCAGAAAGATATCCTAGCTCACTCAAAGGGCAGTGGAGACCCAATATATCCATACTCAATAAGCCACATTAACTAGCCAAGCTCAATTAGTAAAGGCCTCTCCATGAGATACAGCACGAGTCAATATGGAAAACTTCAAATATGGTCTTCAAATTTTTAAATTCAGAAATAAACCTAAAAGAATGGCCCAAGAAAGGAATCATACAGATCGCTAATGTATACCACAATAATACTTTTCTGAGTATGGCAGACCTACAATCCACTTATAACTTACCAGTGAGTGAATTTTGAAATTACCATAGCATCAAATATATACTATCAATCTGTACTCCAAATACGGATGACGATCTTGAGTCAAACCAAATAGTGAAACTATTGTTATTAAGATTCAGAGCCAAAAAGAGCATCTCGATCCGCTACAACATTTTTAATATCTCCTTAGACAGGCAGTCACTTCCCTATTAGTCATAATAAGAATAAGATTTACAACACAAATTGATGGATATACAATGGAACTCAACACTGGTTGCACTGAAAGGGGTTACACTGTGTCTGAATCATACTGGAACTCGTAAAAAGATTTTAAGGTGGTACCTAGTCACAGCACAACTTGAAAAAATATATCAAACATGCTCCAACAAATGCTGGAGGCAATGCGGACTAATAGGGACAATGCCTGGAAAGTTCTTCAAGAACTCCGGAAGAAGGTGTTTAAACTATTCAGCAACGATAGCTTCTATCCCAGAATGTACAGTTTTTCTTCTCATTAACAATACCTTGAAAGAACACAGTAAAACTTTAGCTAAACATATTCTTCTAACAACACACTCAACAATTGTTTAATCATGGAAAAACCCCATGGCACTAAAATTAGAAGATGTAATGACAACCATTAATTCCAACAAGGACTATGTGTAAGAAGGGTGTACGGAGAGCCCAATAGCTATGGAACCACACTTGCTGGAGCAGCACGAAAGAGGGGAACTGAAAGTGTGAACAGAACTCCTCACAGAGTGACCGCAAGCACGGGTGATCATGCTGGAACTTTTAGGGTGTTCAATAAAGTTGGCGGAGCAGGATATTTTGAGTAGGATAGTAGGATGGACAAACCGTAGTCAAGGATACCAGAGGGCTGCATAGTAAGAGGAGACAAGCCATAACCAAGGATACTGGAGGGTAGCATAGTGGGAGGAGACAAGCCATAGTCTTTTTTTAATTCACTAGATTTTATTTAGTTTTTTTTTTTTTTTAGCATAGAAAAATGTAACAAACATTGTGAAAATATTAAAATACAGAGGTGTACATAAAGACATATATTGCAGTATAAGGATCTGTCACACTGACATACATTTATACATTTAAGCCAGATGCCTGATTTAACCATTCTAATCCCAATTCTCCAAGTTGTCTATCTCCTTGGCCCATTCCCCATATTGAATAGCTTTTTTTGCCTCATTTTTGCATGTCCATTTTAATCCCTGTTCCATTTTAAGTTGATATATCATTTGGTTTTTTACTTCTGTCAGGTAATTTGTTTTGGGAGTTTCCAGTTTATGGCTATTTGTATTTATATTGCTGTGAACAAATGTTTCATTTCTATTGTGAATAAGTTTAGTAGGATTATCTCAGGTTGTATCTTGACATTTGGCATATTGAACAATTTGCATATTTTGTGCGTCATTTTCCACAAATGACTCAGTACCTCACACTCCCACCATGTATGTAAAAAGTTCCCTATTACTTTATTACAATGCCTCATGTATTGTTTTCTGTTGCATACATTTTCCTCAATATGGCAGGGACTAAATGGCAGGGACCATTGATTCATGACTTTGAATTGATTTTCAATTATTGCTGTATTAGGAATTTCTTTAGTGGTTATTTGGATAGCTGTAAGCCACTCTGTAATGGAAATTGGAGTTTCAAAGTCTCAGACCATTTTTTTATTATTGGAATAGCTTCCTTCTTCTCACTTAATTTTATTATTTTTTGTGATTTGGAGAGAATCTTCTCTATCGCATCTTCTGAGAAAATCAGGGCCATATTTTGCTTGATTCTTTTATTAACATTAGATATTGTCTCCATCTAGAAGCTCTTACTTCATAGGTAGTTAAAGATTTTGCTCTTAGTATATTAAATTGTAATACTATATGGTCGAAGGGTTTGATCCCTCCACTTTCCATAATATTATGTATATTTTGTAGTCCTGTTTTTTTCCATTTCACTGGCTCTCTGTTTTTTACATGATCTTCAATGGTTTCTACACTTAGTGTTTCCATTATTTTGTTGACAAATCCTATTTGACTTATTCTCTCGAGCGTGTCCTCCACCACAATTGACCCCCCGGCTCCACACAAGATGTTTAATTGAAGTCAGCCCCAATTCCCCTTTAGCTGTTTTCCTTCTCCTTTTGCCTTTACTTACATATTTGTTAATCATGCCTTCAACATGTGCAACAATGTCTCAGATATCTTGAATGGACAGTGTCGAAGTATATATGTCCACATGGGTATAATATATGCTTTTATTGCATCTATCCTGCCGAGCCAAGATAGATCCATATTATGCCATCTTTTAAGTAAGGAGTTTGTTTCTTTATATAAAGTCATAACATTCCTTTACATCATATTCTCTATTTTAGCTGTTATTTTCAGACCCAGATAATTAAGCTCTCAGGATTCACACTTGAATTTGAAATTACTTTGAATTTTTTGCATTGTTTTTTTCGACGTCTACTGGCATAATTATTGATTTTTTAATATTTATTTTATAATTGGAGAATTTTGCGTATTTGTGTATACATCCCATTAGCTCCTTAATTGACTCTTCTGGCTCCGTCGAGTAATCAATACATTGTCCCCATATAATTGTATTTTTAGCTCTTCTTGTTCAAGTGGGAATCCCTTTATTTTTACATTGTTTCTAATGTCTACTGCTAGTATTTCCATTGTTAAAATGTATGAAAGGGGGATGGGACAGCCCTGCCGTGTCCCATTTTCTAGTCTAAACAAGCCAGCTTGAATATTTTTCCCTATTGTTCTGGTCGTTGGGCAGGAGTATAATGCCTTCACTGCCATCAGAAATCCTCCATCAATCCTGTACTTGCGGAGATCCTGGAACATGAATCCCCAGTCCACCGTGTCAAATGCCTTTTCCGCATCTAATGTAATTGCCGGGAGTTTTCTCTTTTTTCTATTGGCTGTATTTAGAATGTCAATTATGCGACTTATATTATCATAAGCCATTCTGCCAGGAACAAGTCCAATTTGATCAGGGTGGACCAGAAGATGGACAACATGTCTCAGTCTATCCACCAGTACTACCACAAATATTTTCATGTCCTCATTTATCAGAGATATGGGGTGGTAGTTTTGAACTAACTCTGGGTCTTTGGACTGTTTTAGGACTGGCAAAATATTTGCCCTGACCAGTTCTTTTATGGCCTCTTCTTTGTTAGATAGCTCATTACACTTTTCAGTCAAAGTTTTTATGATATTACTACCCATGCACTTATAAAAGAGTCAGTTGAACCCATACGGTCCAGGTGATTTCTGGGTCTTGATCTTACAGATTGCTCTTCCTGGAGTTTTGGAATATTTATTTCATCAAAATGCGATTAAAATTTTTTTGCAGATTCTGAGTTTTCCAAATGATAAAGTTCTGTATAATATTCATTGAAAATGGTCCCAATTTCCTCTGGTGTCAGATAGGTTCTGGACCCCTTTCTGATTTTATATATTCGATTTTTGGCCTGGTCTTTTTTAAATCTGTTATTTACTATCTTTCCCACTTTACTGTTCTGGTGGTACCAGTGTTGCTTTATTTTTTCTATATTTCTGTTGAATTTATTAAGTTCACCATAATTTATTTTCTTTTTAACATTCTGTATTATTATAGATCTTAATTTTGATGGGGACACTTTATTCAGTTTCTCTAGATTATGTAATTCAAAATATTGTGATGCCAGGTCATCTCCCCTTGCCTTGTTAGTCCTTATTCCTATTTTAATTATATGTCCCCAGATGACACTTTTATATGTGCACCACAGTAGTGCAGGAGATTATCCGTTTTTGTCATTCTCTTTGTAATAATATTATTTTATTGTTTGTAAGCATTCTTTTTTATTGTTTAATAAATGGCTATTTATTCTCCATTCACTATTTGTTTTTTTATCCTTTTTATCTAAATAATTGGCATTATGGTCCGTCCAGACTATCTCTTTGATCAGTGATTTTTTAATTTTCTTTGTAAGCCGGATATTGCTAAGAACCAGATCTATCCGAGAGTAGCAGCAGTGGGGAGCCGAGAGGTGTGTGTAGTCTCTAGCGTCCGAGTTGAAAGTTGTCCAGATATCAAAATGTTTTTTTCATAAAGTTTGTAAGTTGTTTTTCAGTCGTAATTAGGTTTTTATCTACCCCTTTCCCTCGGCTTAACATTTTGTCCATTTTAGCATCTGGCACGCTATTAAAATCCCCTGCCAATATAATAATTCCTTTAAACATCTTTCCATATTTTTTAATAATGTTTTCAAGAAAGCAGAGCGGTGCCTTCTTTGGGGCATACATATTAATGAGGGTATATATTTCTTCAAAATTTAATATCTGGCTTCCCTCTCTTGTTCCTGGAATAGGATTACTATGTTGATTTTAGCTGTTAGGAGAATAGCCACGCCTCTGGATTTCTTTTTTCGCAGCGATGCTGCTATTACATTAGCTAGATTTTTCCCCTTAATAGGATTTTTATTTTCTTTTAACCAATAGGATTCTTGTACAAAACTTATATCTATATTTAATTTTTTATCAATTTATATAAGGCTGATCTTTTGTAGGGGCTATTTAGGGCCTGAGTATTAAGTGAGAGAAATTTTCCATCGAGTCTTGCAATTTATTTACTATTAGATATCCATCCACAACGTCTGGCATTTACAAACTTAACAAACAACACTAAAACATAACGGGGCCCTACGGATTTCCGGGGGGATAGCCCCCTTTTTTTGTTGGAGGGGTATCCCCATATCCTCATCCAATCCCATATGTTACTCCCCAAGACCTGAATATAACTATTTAACCACCCCTGGTCTATCCTCCCTTCTCCTCTCCTCTCTATGTGGCTTGTATCCTAAGGGAGGGTTTTTTTCCAGGGGCACACAGGAGCAATTTTGACCAAGTCAGTGTCCTCTGCAGTTCCTCAAAAATGGGAAAAACCTTGGTTTTGAGGAAGGAGAGAGCAGACGGCAAGATAATAAAATAAAGTAAAAAATGACAGAATAGTGCGCTTTAAAATAAACTGTGGTAAAAAAGATCAGTAGGAGAATATTCTCAGAATGTTTAGAATACAGAGAATAATTATTAATACACTCACAAACACTTTGTAGGTAGGAGGTATATATAGAGCAATTTTCAACTTCAGCTGTTTTTCTTCAGTGTTGAAAGCTCAAAAGAAACATGACCATAAAGTATCCAATTAGTGGAATGCAACAATAACATTTAATAGGAAACAAATATCTGCTTACATGTAGGATTGCTGTAACAAGCACAGTGGGCGCCACACGGCCATCAACAGTCTCTTTATAGTAGAAGATAATGATTTTCCAGCATTAGCCACAGGATACAAGTAGTAAAAAATGAAAGTATAAAAACAAGGGGATTGCAGGGTGAGTCCAGGACGCTACGCGTTTCGCCTAATACAATGGCTTCCACTTTTTCACTAATGAATATTATTGTTAAACAACGGAATAAAACTTTAATGCACTTAGATCAAGAAGTTGAAAAAATTCAAGAAACTTTAAGTTTGTACACACAAAGTTCACAATATCAAGATTTGTCTGAAATTACAGTAAAAAAGATTGAAAAAATTGAACAAGAAATTAGAAATACAAAAGTAAAAAAATATCACAGAGATCAGGAAGACTATAGACTACAGACAGTTAGGAATCCTTCCAACTACAGAAATAAAAGATATAACATAGATAGAGAACGCAAACCAACAATGTACCATACTGAATATTTAAAAGATAAAACAACGGTTCCATCAGTTAGGAGAAAAGAAGCACCAAAAACTCCCATACAAACCAGATTAACCAAACTTAGCCAAAATTCTCATCCACATAGAAAAGATGCTATTTCTAGAGAGACAAAATTTGATCTACTGCCTGAAACTTCGAATAGATTTCAAGTCTTATCTGAATCTGGAGAGACATCTCCTTTTTTAAATACAGAGCACCGACTTTTACGCCCTCTCCCCAAAGAACAGAGAGAGAGATACCAAAGAAAAGTCAGACAAAATTACCAACAAAAACCCAGAGAAAACCTCAGAAGGGACGTCAGAAAAAGATTCCACTCAAATATAGAGGAAATCGAGGAGGAAAAAAATTACGTAGAAAGACGGAGATTAAATTACTAAACACTAAGACCAACAAACCCACAGGAATATTCAATCTATCTCATAAAATTTTGTCTCACGAGAAATTACTGATACTCAGTAAAGGTCTCAAATTCGCACCCACCAACAAATTCAACCTGTTTTCAGCATATATTGACATAAACAAATTCGTAAGGAATACTACAATAAAAAGATTTTACGCCTTAAAACCCTCCACTCAAAATGAAAAGTTTGTAGATCCTAATAACATCATGCCCACAAACTTAAAGAAAAAATCTAAGTTTTATCCTACCGCTTATAAATCTGGAGCTCTAGATGTATTTGAAAAATCAGTCATGGAAGATCTCAGAAAGTTTGAAACTTCAAAATACGATCACAACAACATGACTAAAAAGGAACTCACTACTCTAAAAATGCTCAAAGAAGACCAAGATTTGGTCATAAAACCAGCAGATAAAGATGGGGGGGGGGGGGTATAGTGATACTATCTAGAGAAAATTACATTAAAGAAGCTTATAGGCAATTGGAACAGGAAACTACATATATAAAACTTAAAAGAGATCCTACAAATGATTTTAAGAAAGTCCTTACGAGCTATTTAGATAAAGGCAAAGAAAATAATTACCTGTCGAAACAGGAGTATGAATATATTAATGTCACATCTCCAAAAATTCCAGTTATTTATTTTCTACCCAAAATTCATAAGGATCTCAACAATCCTCCAGGCCGACCCATAATGTCTGGTGTAGATTCTATTTTTTCGAATCTATCGGAATATTTAGACCACTTCCTACAACCCTATGTAAAAGAAAGTAAATCCTATCTTAAAGACACAATTAGTGTTCTAAACATGTTAAAAAATTGCATATGGGAAGACGATTATTTTTTGGTCACAAGTGACGTCACCTCTTTGTACACGATCATAGACCACAAACAAGGATGTGAAGCCGTGAGAAATATTCTAGAATAAAAAAACACTCTAAAAAAAGATCAAATAGACTACGTAATAAAAGGTATTGAAATAATTTTAAACCATAATTTTTTCTGGTTCATGAATTCATATTACCTTCAATGTACAGGGACCGCCATGGGGAGTAAGTTCGCCCCCAGTTATGCCAACCTATTTATGTCCCATTGGGAAAACAAACATATCTGGAGCAGGCATGACTGGCAGGAGAATTTGGTCCTCTATCACAGATATATAGATGACATAATATTTATATGGAAAGGAGAGGAAAATGATTTAAAGATTTTCTTAAATTATCTTAATACAAATAATAACAATATTGTTCTTAACACAACCTACAATAAAGAATGTATCACCTTTTTGGATTTGGATATCTTTATAGAAAATGGACAGATAAAAACAAAAAACCATTTCAAAAAAGTTGATGCCAACAATTTCATTGAGAAATCAAGTTGCCATCATCCTCCCTGGCTGAAAGGCATACCTAAAAGCCAATTTTCCAGAATTAGAAGGAATTGCACAAACCTACATCAATACAACGACCAGGCTAATATACTTAAAGAAAAATTTATAGAAAAAGGCTACGATTTAGGCAGTATTGATTCAACTATCTCAGAAATAGCAGAAGCAGATAGAAACCATCTTCTTACATATAAGAATAAAAAAGAAAAAAGTACTTTCCATTCTAAGATCCCTATAATTTTTAATTATAACAATAAATCACAAAGTATAAAGAAAATCATTAAAAAACATTGAAAAATTCTACAAAAAGATGAGATACTTAAAGAAATTATACCCGAAGCCCCCATAGTGGTCTTTAGAGGAGCACCTAACCTAAAACAAAAACTCACTACAAACTACTCTAGTGAACTAACAAATACCACAATTGCTCCCAGTCATTTCCTTACAAGGAAATCTGGTTTTTATGGTTGTTTAAATTGCATAGGCTGCAAAACTGTAAAACAGAAATACCCCATTACTGAATTTAGCTCCACAAACAATATTAAAAAATTTGACATACGTAGTTTCATCACTTGCTCTTCAGTCAATGTCATATATCTTATAGAGTGCCCATGCGGCCTTCAATATATAGGTCGAACGACAAGACAATTAAAGAAAAGAATAGAAGAGCATGTGAGAAACATAAAGAATGGTCTAACCACCCATAGTCTCTCAAAACACTTTTTAGATTTTCATCAAAAAAATCCGAAAGGAATGAAATTTTGTGCCATAGAAAAAGTTAAAAAATATTTGAGAGGTGGAGATAATATTATAAATATAGGACAACACGAAATGAAATGGGCTTTTAATATGGCTACTTTAAAACCAAAAGGGCTGAATGCAGATTTCGATTTATATAATTTTATGTGATTTTACCCATATACCATAATTTGATTGTACAATATCATATTTTTTACTAATTAGTATCATGTATTTTTTATTAATTAATATCATGAATTTTTTGTACTTTTATATATTATTAATAAATTTCTTATTGTATTTTTTACCTTTTTTACTAACATACAGATATTTGTACTCTCAAAAGGTAATATCTAATCTTGTATTTTGATATTAAATTTATTTGATGCTGTATTTACATGTAAAGTTTAACGTTGTGTTAAGACCCCTCTTTTTAGATGTAATAGCAATGGACTTTTGAATTTGCCTCCAAAAGAATATGTGACATGATATAATACGAACATAGAGGATTATCTGAATGGACTTCTGTTCGTATTATACTCTTCGGCGTCAGTAACTTGAATGAAAGAACGCACTGAATCTTCGGCTTTAAAGTTGAACACAGAGAAGATAAACCGAACAACTAATACGAACTGTAAGTCGACTTCAATATTAAACCGAACAGGCTCGCAATATGAACTGTAAGTCGAAGGCTTCATAGCATTTTAAGTTAAACCGAACATGCTCGCAATATACGAACCTTGAGGAGACCTATTACATTCGGAATATACGAACTGTTTTTTTTCTAAGTCAGAATCCCGCGAGAGGCGGGATTTTGATTCTAATAGGCTGTCATTTGAAAATAAAAGCGCGTTTTTTTTTTGCAGGTGAGTCCAGACGCCGAGTTGAAGCCATTGTATTAGGCGAAACGCGTAGCGTCCTGGACTCACCCTGCAATCCCCTTGTTTTTATACTTTCATTTTTTACTACTTGTATCCTGTGGCTAATGCTGGAAAATCATTATCTTCTACTATAAAGAGACTGTTGACGGCCGTGTGGCGCCCACTGTGCTTGTTACAGCAATCCTACATGTAAGCAGATATTTGTTTCCTATTAAATGTTATTGTTGCATTCCACTAATTGGATACTTTATGGTCATGTTTCTTTTGAGCTTTCAACACTGAAGAAAAACAGCTGAAGTTGAAAATTGCTCTATATATACCTCCTACCTACAAAGTGTTTGTGAGTGTATTAATAATTATTCTCTGTATTCTAAACATTCTGAGAATATTCTCCTACTGATCTTTTTTACCACAGTTTATTTTAAAGCGCACTATTCTGTCATTTTTTACTTTATGTTGTACCTACTGGTGTGAAATAGGGACACACCGTCAAAGTGCTGCTAAAATCACGAATACAGCGCTGGGAACACCTTTTTTGCATTTATTCTGGCAAGATAATAAAGAAGAGAGAAAGATAAAAGGGAGAAGAGAAGGGGGAAAAAAAGAAGAAGAAAGTGTCTGTTGTTCTACCATGCATATTACCTGGAGAAATTGCATTTTTACTATAACTTAAATCTCTATGAAAGTGCTTCTCCCAAATTCCTATAACCTTTATCAGATCAAAGAAGAAGGAAGAAGCAGAAAGAATATAAACTAATTTTAACCATGCATATTACTCATCAGCAATACAAGTGCTTCTTCACAATATTTGGAATCCATCTTTATCAAAACATTGTGCAGGGTGAAACACTCATTTTTACATCTTTAGTAGAGTTGAGCGGACACCTGGATGTTTGGGTTCGCCCGAACTTCGAAAAAATGTCCGGGTCCGTGCTCGAACTTGACCCCGAACCCGAACCCCATTGAAGTCAATAGGCACACGAACTTTTGGCCACTAAAATGCCTCTAAAAAAGTCCTGGAACGGGCTAGAGGGCTGCAAAGTGCCCTGCAAGCAAATGTGGATAGGGAAATAACTTAAAATAACATAAAATACATACAAATTACAAATACAGCTGAGCCATAAAATATCACTAGATGGAATCTTTGATTTTAACTTTGGAAGAACATAAATCAAAATCTAAAGCATGGCTGCCAGGAGGATCAACATAATTATCCACCGACCCCAGCAGCACCACGACCAGGGCCACATCCCTTATTTGACACTCTCCTCATTCTTTGCGGTCACCCACCAAAGTAACAGATGGTTTATGTCAGGCGACTATGTAACCGCCAATAGTCAACAATTTTTATTGTTTATTGGACTGCAAGAAATGCACTGCAAGACGTAAATGTACTATTTAGCACCCAAAACAATTAGACTTTTTCAAAGTGCACTGTAAGCACAGTATTGGACTGTTCTATTTGACTCTCAGATATGAAGTGCACCGCAAGATGCAAATGTACTATTTACCACCCAAAACAATGATAATTTTTCAAAGTGCGCTGTAAGCACAGTATTGGACTGTTCTATTTGACTCTCAGATATGAAGTGCACTGCAAGACGCAAATGTACTATTCAACACCCAAAACAATTAGAATTTTTCAAAGTGCGCTGTAAGCACAGTATTGGACTGTTCTATTTAACTCTCAGATATGAAGTGCACCGCAAGACGCAAATGTACTATTTACCAACCAAAACAATTAGAATTTTTCAAATTGCGCTGTAAGCACAGTATTGGACTGTTCTTTTTGACTCTCAGATATGAAGTGCACCGCAAGACGCAAATGTACTATTTAGCACCCAAAACAATTAGAATTTTTCAAAGTGCGCTGTAAGCACATTATTTCATTGTTCTATTTGACTCTCAGATAGGAAGTGCACCGTAAGACGCAAATGTACTATTTAGCCCCTTCTCTCCTCCTGCCCTCCACGTTTTGTCACAGGTAGAGTCATTTTTGTGCAATTATGGCATTATATTTAGTATATACAGCGGGGAAAGAGTTGCTTTTAGCAGACTCGCAGTTTTGTCTTCCCTCCCTCTTATTCAGCTCCGTCTGCCGCCTTGCGACTCTCAGGTTTACCCCCGCCTCCTCACTCGAACGTGCCGCCTTGACCAAGCCTCTGCATGGTCTCTGATCCACACCGTTGAGTCTTATGTTCTGCTCATTTTCTTTTTCTTCCTCCTTCCCGGGGTCCACTTTCCTCCTGGCCGTCAGGAGTTCTCAGCGGTAAATAGTAGCGTATTGCAGGCTTTGGTGCATAGATGCAGCTGGTCCCTGGAGCTTCGCTACTCCCAGCTACTTCTCGTGTGTTTGTGCAAACCCTGTGGCTCCTTCTCCTAATGTCACGGTGTCTCTACATCATAACATTCCCCACTTGTTCTTTATTTCTATTCCCAGGACGTGAGAGGAGGAAAAGACGCGTGCACCGCCACCAACGGCAGGGGACAGAAGCAGCGCGCACATGCCGATGGCGCCCTGCAGCTGGGAAGAGCTGCCGCCAAGTAGCAAAACAGGTAAGACAGCGGGTAAGAAGGCGGGTGTGGCGGTGGGCCTTCCACTATGGGTACATGTAAGCGAAATAGGAAGACAAGATCAATAATTGGAATAAACTCTGGGAACCATGGAAACCATTTCTGAGGGAAGTTAACCCACTCCAACCCATACCAATAGGGCTTTACACAATGATAAGTACGAAATAAAATCTTTCTTCCCTGCTTTCTCCTCCATCATCTGAATCGTTTCCTCCAAGTTATGATCTTTTCTCACAGAAGATTATTTATATATATATAGCTTATCACACTGTGCTGTATGGTGTTGTATTAAAAACATGTTCATAACACATGTACTATGTTACAATATTGAAAACGTGAATGTATACATTTTTAATGGGTATATATGATACAGCATGTTCATACTTAATTAATGAACAATACAAACTTTGCATGTAAAAAAATGTTTCCTTTCATATAATTGGTTCTGTGTTGTATTACATGTTTTCAACATATAAACAGATTGCTTAATGATCTATTGATTTTTTTAGAATTATTTTCAAGCACATGTCCACTTTGACAATAATCATACACTGTACAATTTCATCTGGATAATGTATTTATAGATCATACGTGAATTAAATGCAAAGCACATAGGAACAGCATCACTTATGGCATCACCTGCCAATAATTCTTATCAGGGTACACTGGTGGGTGAACAAAATAATTCTGACAAGTCAAAAGTTAAAAAGAAATGAAGCAAACATTATCAAGAAGATAAAAACCTAATTATAAATTGCTTTGTGTATAAAATATTTAATGAACAAAGCTTAAATAAAATACTGCCCGAAGAAAATCAGCCTAATCCATAGTACATGTTCTTACTGTTCCCAGGATAAAATTGCATACTAGTCTTCTATGTCTTTTAACAACTAAAATATACTGAACCCTATATATTGTTACATAAAGCACGCTATATGTATAAACCAAAGTATTGATGATTCCGACTCAACAGTCACATATGGAAATGCGTATTACACAAATACAGCAAGGAATCAAATATCAACTTACTGTAAGATACAACACATATATTACACTTTAAACATTATTGGTAGTTTTGATTTGTGAGATTCCTGTAATTTTTTATTTGTCAATTCTGCAACAAACAAGGCATTAAAATAGGAAATTGATGCTGTTACTACTGTCATCTAAAAGGACACTGAATAATGTTTTAACTAGAAAAATATGGCATGTTGTTAGTGCAATTTACTTCCAAATGCACGTCAATAAGACAAGGAAACACCCAGATGTGAAATGGAACTAAGTATTATTTTTTTAATTAGACTTGAGGTCAACAAATTACAATTATTTGTTGGAGAAGATAGATAGACATGAGTAACTTGCATTGTTACCAAAATAGACTTCAAAATACAACTGTGTGCAAACTAACAGCAACATGAAACAGAAATATACCACATTAGTTAATTTTTAATTATAGTTTTGTATAATGACTTCTTTCACTTCCATGTCCATTAGTGACATTGATTTAAAGTTCAACCTCAATAGCAAGAGACAGAAAAAAGTTGAAAGCCAGCCTCTAGCAGGAGATCAATCTTTGATAAGTACAGCTTTGGTTAGATTATTGAAGGACATTAAAGATTAGTTCATACTACTATAAATTATAAAAGTGGTGATAATTGCTCATCTCTGAAATTAAGTGTAAGCTTCAATTGAATATATAAAGCATTGAATATCGCCTGGCAGATTATATGCTTAATGTCTGGACGGAGTCTGTTGCAGTTGTAGACAGGACTTAGATGTAATAATGCAGATTTTAGACTTTTAAAAATATTTTAAGATAATATTATCCGTTAAGTGCTTTATAACGTTTTGGTACATTATTTTATAAACCAATAGCTCTAAATTCATAAATGTAAAGAAAGTTACAGCAGACCTCATAAATATAATTATTGTTAATGGAATTTAAATAATTGCATCATAAACAGATAAGTCCATTATAAAAAAATATTTTAATTCACATCCCACATTTTCTATTTAAAAAACAAAACAAAAGTGCTATGCAAGTGTAGTACAGAGCAATATTTAATCTATTATGATCCCAATAATACAAATGCATTGTCAATTATTTAAGTGTTTTCATATCCCAAATACTGCTTCTCCTGTTTCATGTGAGAACCACCAGCTTCAAAACTGTCTCCTAAATAATGAATTCTGCTCTAATTTATATGAGCAAGCTTAGTCTACACCAAGCATACTGAAGATTTAAACAGGTGCACAAACAAATCAAAAGGCATCTTTTCCCTTTCCAGAATGTTGAGATTCAATCAGTAGTTCTAGTTCTGCCATAGATGTCAGAAAGTTATATTTCATTCATATCTAGAGTATACAAAGCAAGATTTGTTTTTTCTATTACCACACAGAACAGTTACAAGGGATTTTAAGCATATTTGAAATAGAAAATGTTTTAATAAAAGAATGCAAATAAAGTTAAGTAAACGCTCATTGCTCCCTATAGCTCTATTATGGTGCGGACATGTTGTTCGGAATCTTGGATCAAATATGTGAAAGCTATTTAAATAGGACACCAGCTCAAATAAAATCTGATTTAAGATTCTAAACAACATGTCTGCCCCCTGAGAGAACTATATGGAGCACACACAGCTTTCTTTGTTTTCTTTTCAGCATTTATATAAAAAAAACATACATTTCATCTACAGTTTACCTTTAGTCATCAAGCCACGATACTTTGACATCATGGTAATCAATTCAGACAAAGCTCAAACAGGTTCCTCACAAACTTGGACATGGACACTGACATATCAACACAGACTGGCATGATAAAATGGTAAATACACAGGGCCATTATTGTTTTTAGGAACCATGATTTTTAACATGGCTGGTTCCCGTCTCACCACTTTTCTATTAGTTATATTTATACTGCATCAGTATGGTATATGGACATCCAGTACTAGCATTGTCTATTAGAAAATAATGGTGACTGCAAAATGTATCCTAGTAGTGTATTTGGTATCACTGTGCTATGATGAAGTCTTAGAAACATATATTTAGTGATTAGATATTAAGCTGATTAATAGCTGCAATAAAGAAATACCACCGTAGGCTATAAATGTCATACAGGAATATAGCAGATTTAGTTTTTTTATCCACAAATGTATATATAGGCAGCTGTATTTGAAATGTAATGTATATATGTATAGGGCAGAATAAAGTTGCTTCTGGGTATGTAATCATTTGATCTATGTTAGAGATAATAGAAATACACTCTGTCTGAATTTAATGGCAATGTTAGCTTTCATTTTTTTTTTTTTTTTTTACTCTTAGGCCATTTAAATTAATGAAAGTGTGATCTACAGTAGAATTCCATTTCAGCTTGAATGATATATTATAAAACTGTAACCTAAATGTTAATTATGGTAATTTGAAATCAGATGGTAATCCATCAAGAAAAGTCCAACTTTTTAAGTTACATTAGATTCTGACCTATGAGTTAAAAAGTTAAATCAATATGGTGTTTAAGCTTTTTCAATGGTTTGGAGCAGGGCCGGACTGGGAGAAAAATTCGGCCCGGGCATTTTTTGATCACAGCGGCCCACTAAGAAGGGGGCGGGGCAGAGGAGGTGTGTTTTGTCATCACCAATGACAAACACGCTCCCTCTCAAAGTGAGCATATTGGTTCAATGCTCTTCCAGGGCAGACCATGCGCAGAGCTCTGCTGAAGAGCTCTAGCATGAGAAAAAAGCCCTGTATGTGTTCTGCACAGTGCAAGCAAATGTAATAACATGCTTGCACTGTGTTTCCTTGCAACTTGTCTCTGGTGTCTCTATAAATGGATACCAGGAGACAAAAATGCCAGGAAAGAGTATTGAGCATGTGTTTGGAGCCTGCTTGTGGGATTGCGTGTGTGTAGAGTAAGCTGATTGTGGTGTGGTATTGTGTAATAAGGTTCGGTTTTAGTTGTGTTGTGTTTGTGGTGTAATGTGATGCATATGTGGCTAGGGGCTGTAGAGAATGTGTGTATAGGGGATATAGCAAGTGTGTGCATACAGGCTATAGTGTGTGTGTGTGAATATATATATAGATTTAGTGTGTGTTTAGGGGTGTAGTATGTGTTTGCTTACAAGGAATCTAGTGTGTGTATATATACATATATATATATATATATGAGTCTAGTGTGTGTTTGAAGGACCCAGAATGTGTATAGGAGATCTAGTGAGTGTGTGTTTATAACGGTTTCAGAGTGTATATAGGGATCTAGTGTGTGTATGTGTGTAGATGATCCAGAGTTGGGTAAGGGATCTAGTGTGTGTCTGGAATGTAATGTGTTTAGGGGTGCAGTATGTGTGTGAGGGGTGCTGTGTGTATATATATATATGTAAGTATTGTGTATGTCTGTTGTGCAGTGTGTTGTGTTCTGTGTGTATGTGAGGGGTGCAGTATGTGTGTGTGAGGGGGCGGTGTGATGAGGGGGGCGGTGTGCGAGGGGGGCGGTGGTTGAGAGTGATGGTGTGTGAGAGTGATGTGTGTGAGTGCTGTGTATGATGTGTGTGAGAGTGCTGTGTGTGATGGGTGTGAGAATGCTGTGAATGCTGTGTGTGATGGGTGTGAGAATGATGGGTGTGAGAATGCTGTGTGTGATGGGTGTGAGAGTGCTCTGTGTGAGAATGCTGTGTGTGATGGGTGTGAGTGCTGGGTGTGAGAGTGCTGTGTGTGTGTGAGAGTGCTGTGTGTGTGAGAGTGCTGTGTGTGTGTGAGAGTGCTCTGTGTGAGAATGCTGTGTGTGATGGGTGAGAGTGCTGGGTGTGAGAGTGCTGTGTGTGTGAGAATGCTGTGTGTGATGGGTGTGAGAATGCTGTGTGTGATGGGTGAGAGTGCTGTGTGTGTGAGAGTGCTGGGTGTGAGAGTGCTGTGTGTGATGGGTGTGAGAATGCTGTGTGTGATGGGTGAGAGTGCTGTGTGTGTGAGAGTGCTGGGTGTGAGAGTGCTGTGTGTTATGGGTGTGTGAGTGCTGTGTGTGATGGGTGTGAGAGTGCTGTATAAATGTTAGAATGGATTGTGTGTGTGTGTGTGTAGGGGGGGGGGGGGTAAATAAACAAATAAAATAACAGGCATTATGGGGACATAATGCCTGTTATTTTATTTGTTTATTTACCTACCCCCCCCCCCTACACACACACACACACACAATCCATTCTAACATTTATACAGCACTCTCACACCCATCACACACAGCACTCTCACACCCATCATACACAGCACTCTCACACCCATCACTCCTTTCTTACCTTTAGCCTGGGAGGGGGGGACCGGCACGCTGGTACCTGCGACTGTTCACTCGTGGTGAGAGGTTCACTCTCGCGAGATCCGGTCGTTGCTATGGCAATGCTCCGGATCTCGCGAGATGAACCCGGTGGAGCTGCAAGTTAGAGCTCCGCCGGGTCCTCTCTCCCTCTCTCCCCGCCGGCGGCCGTATTTGAAGGCATGTGGGCCGGTGAGGGAGATCTTTGATGTCCTCACCGGCCCTTCATGTCAAACAGCGGGGCCGGCGCTCGGATAGTGCCGGCCCTGCATAGACCGGCAGGGGAGATTCTGGGACCTCCCCTGCCGGCCTCGGCCCATGGCCACCGCGGCCCACCGGGCATTTGCCCGGTGTGCCCAATGGCCAGTCCGGGCCTGGTTTGGAGTATTGAAGTATTGCAGTGCAAGTAAAATAGTGTTTTTTTTTTGTACAAAGCAAAAATAATTAGTCATTCATTTTTCAGATGTCATGCAGAACTTTGCAGAGACATACACCCTGCATAGTGCATTCACTATAGAGAACATCATTTTTCATTACAACTTAAACAAAGTATATGATAAGTTATATCACACAGGGGTCTATTCATTAAAAGGTGAGTTGCAGATGAGGTGAAGTGAGATGCATATTTTATCTCACTGAATAAATTGTGCATTGTGCAGGGGCAACCCTGTTGAGAACAGGATTACATCCCCAAAATAAAAATTTCAACTAATACTTACATTTTTGTTTTGGTCTAATGTGCTGGGACATTCAGCTAACCTATTAATCTTCAATGCAGTGTGAACATCCTATGTAAATATCTGCCCCACTCCCCCCCTTTTCACTGCTTGCTCCTTCATACTTTACAGTCAATCTTAATACCTACTCTTAATATGCATTAACATCCTCATTCTCTCTTACTTCACTATCATCCTTCCTAACTGTCCACATTTGTTTTATCATTCATGATTGCATTTGTATTCACATTCACTCCTATATCACTATCATTCTTCCTTACTGATCGCATTACCATTCACAAATACTTTCCTCCCACTCAGCTTTCACGAGTTACACATTTATAGGAGCCACCAACCTTTGCCAGAGCATCTCGTTGAAGAAAATCTTGACAAAATGATATCTCTCAAGTCTTTGTTTTTGTGGACATAGACTATGTGGGATATTTTATAAAATACTCACCCCAAACATAATGCTTGCAAGATAGGATGATTTGATGTCAACAGAACAAATGCCTAAGTTTTTAACTTGCTCACATAGCAATCATTTTTTTTTCTAACTGTTCCAAATGTTAATCTGTGATTGTGATCTACATCATTGAAATGTTTCCTGTTGTAGTATTTCAAACAACTCTTGATTATATAATGAATGTATAGAATAAAAATTACCAATACATTGTGTTAGTAGAATTGCATGGAAATGCATAAAGCAAGAAAAATATATGTTTTAAATGTGTGCGTGGTATATCCTGCTTATGACATTACCTTGTGACATGATATGCAAATTACACATTTCCCTTAGAAAATTAATGTAAACTCTGATTTGTCTTCTTTAACAAATATATATTCAAAGACAAAACCACAGCACCATTCAAATAATGGCACAACATCTAGCTAACTAGAGTAAGAACAATACATTTTTAAGCTAGTTAAAAGCCTCAGATCTCACCTGCAGTTACATTTTGTTTACCATGACACATAGCTTAACCCCTTAACGACAGATGACGTGCCAGGCACGTCACGGCAAATCGTGGACTTGCCGACAGCTGACGTGCCTGGCACGTCATGCACTAAATGGAGTAAAGAAAGCGACCAGCGGTCGCTTTCTTTACTCTAACGGTGTTGCTACAATGCCTCTAGGTAGAGGCATTGTGCAACACCCCCCAAATGTGCAGGGGCGCGCTACGATCACTCCACGGAGTGATCGTAGCAGCCATTTAAAAATGGCTGCGCCCGCTGCACACATGTGCTTAGAAAGCGAACGATCGTTCGCTTTCTAAGCATCTGCGGTGTTGTTAAAGTGCCTCGCCAGCGAGGCACTTAACAACACCTCCAGGCTGCCCAGAGCCGATGGTGGTCGCTCTCCTGAGCGACCCCATCGGCTCAGTAGAAGGGAACGCTGCCTGTACAGGCAGCGTTTCCCTTCTAATGGCAAGAGCATCGGAAGTGAAAGTATTTCACTTCCGATGCTCTAGGGGGAGCCAATGGATGCCGGCACAGCAGATCTATGTGATCTGTGTGCAGGCATGTATGGTAAGTGCTCTGATGAGCACTTACCATACTGTCAAAGGCAATATTACTAAATATTGCCTTTGACAAGTATTGATCTGCCTCCCTCACCTTACTAGTTATAGTAAGGGAGAGAGACAGATCAGATCAAGTAAAAATATAAAATAAAATAATAAAAAAAATATTTAATAAAATTTTAAACACCAAGGGCTTTTATAAAAGCCATTTAACCCCTTCCCTGCCATTGATCGCTGTGTACGCAGTGATCATACACAGCAGCACATTTTTTGCTGTCTGTGCATTTTTTAGGGGTTATTTTTTTTTTACTGTAATTCATTACAGTATAAAAAAACCTCTTTTAAGAGAGATTAACCCCTTTCTTGCCGTAGATCACTGCCTAATCAGCGATCTGACGCAAATGCAGCAATCTTGCTGCAGAAGCATTTTTAATTTTTTTAAAACTTTTTTATTACACCCGTCACGTGTTAATTATACCCGCTAGGGGACTACGTTTAACGTAAAAAAATTTTTTTAGCTGTCTGAGCGCATGTATAGCGATCAGTAACAGCTGATAAGTGACAATGGCGGGTTGGCGTTTGCTCAGATGAGCATCACCATTCGTCTGGTTAGATCAATATGTGTAAATATTTGATCTGACCCGTGTAGATCTGCCTCCCTCTCACTTGAGTTTTAGTGAGGGAGGGAGACAGAGCTGTATAATGTAAGTTTTTAATTATAATATATTTAATAGAATTGAGACCCAAAGGCTTTTATAAAAGCCGTTTCCAGTATTTAACCCCTTCCCTGCAATTGATCGCTGTGTACGCAGTGATCTTACACAGCAGCACATTTTTTGCTGTCTGTGCATTTTTTTAGGGGTTATTTTATTTTACTTTGATTTATTACAGTATATCAAAGGCTCTTTTAAGAGCTATTAACCCCTTCCTTGCCGTATATCACTTCCTAAGCAGCACATATGGTCACTGCCTAAGCAGTGCATATGGTCACTGCCTAAGCAGCGCATATGGAGCAATCTAGTCGCCGAAGGATTTTTTTTGCTATCAGCATTTTTTTTGTCAGACTCACTAGGGGTTAATTATACCCACTAGGGGATTACGTGTATTCCTTTTGAAGCTGTCTGAACGCGTGTATAGCGATCAGTAACAGCCGATCAGTGGCAAAGGTGGTTTGGTGATTTCTCAGATGAGCATCACCATTCGTCTGGTCCGTAAATATTGTTCTGACCCATATGGATCTGCCTCCCTCTCCTCACTTGAGTTTTAGTGAGGGAAAGAGACAGATCTGTATAACATAATTTTTAAATTGTAATAAATTAAATAAAATGTTAATAAATTGTGAGTTCCAAGGGCTTTTATAAAAGCCATACCTTTTGTATAGTGTAGTGTATTAACCCCTTCCCTGCCACTGATCACTGCACAGCAGAACATTTTTTCTTGTCTGTGCATTTTTAGGGGTTAATTTTTTTGTACAGTACTACAAAGGCTCTTATAAGAGCTATTAACCCCTTCCTTGCTCTACATGTTCAAATTCCAAGTTTGAAAATCAAAAAGCGCACCTCTCAAATGTAGCCTTTCAACCCCTAACAAAGCTGACAAAGCTATGCATGGGTGGTATCCCTGTGCTCAGGATATGTTGTTGAACACATATTGGGTTATTGTTTGGCAGTGACACATACCAAAATCTGTGAATTTATGTCTAAAATACAATATTTGTGAAAAAAAACCACACAAAAATTACTACCACAAACTTTGACAAAGGCTGGTGGTAGAATTAGTGCATGGAAAGTGTTAAAATACCACCATTTGAAATAGCGTAGGGTGTCTACTTTTAAAAAATATATGGGTTGATGGGGTAAAATACACTGGCTGGTTTCAAATATGTCCCAAATGGGACATGGGTGCAGGCGGTCTGCATGTCAAAATTTTAATTTGGAAAACAAAAAACTGCACCTACCAAATTTGGCCTTTTACCCCCCAAACAACCCAACAAAACTATGCATGGGTGGTATCCCTGTACTCAAGAGATGTTGCTGAACACTTATTGGGGTGTTATTTGGCAGTGACACATACCAAAATCTGTGAATTCATGTCTGAAGTACAAGGTTTGTGAAAAAAAACCACAAAAAAATTACTACCACAAAGTTTGACAAAGGCTGGTGGTAGAATTAGTGCATGGAAAGTGTAAAAATACCACCATTTGAGATAGCCTAAGGTGTCTTCTTTTAAAAAATATATGGGTTGATGGGGTAAAATACACTGGCTGGTTTCAAATATGTCCCAAATGGGACATGGGTGCAGGCGGTCTGCATGTCAAAATTTTAATTTGGAAAACAAAAAACTGCACCTACCAAATTTGGCCTTTTACCCCCCAAACAACCCAACAAACCTATGCATGGGTGGTATCCCTGTACTCAAGAGATGTTGCTGAACACTTATTAGGGTGTTATTTGGCAGTGACACATACCATAATCTGTGAATTCATGTCTGAAGTACAAGGTTTGTGAAAAAAACCCACAAAAAAATTACTACCACAAAGTTTGACAAAGGCTGGTGGTAGAATTAGTGCATGGAAAGTGTAAAAATACCACCATTTGAGATAGCCTAAGGTGTCTTCTTTTAAAAAATATATGGGTTGATGGGGTAAAATACACTAGCTGGCTTCAAATATGTCCCAAATGGGACATGGGTGCAGGCTGTCTGCATGTAAAAATTTCAAG
Organism: Pelodytes ibericus; assembly: GCA_036172795.1. Classification (NCBI taxonomy): domain Eukaryota; kingdom Metazoa; phylum Chordata; class Amphibia; order Anura; family Pelodytidae; genus Pelodytes; species Pelodytes ibericus. Next base: position 128,175,438 of record CM069861.1, read on the forward strand.
TTGGAAAACAAAAAACTGCACCTCAAAAATTTGGCATTTTAGCCCCCAAACAACCCAACAAACCTATGCATGGGTGGTATCCCTGTACTCAGGAGAAATAGTAGAATCTATTTAGCATGTTTTTTCGTTCGCTATTGTCGATGAGGAGAAGTTGTTTCAAATAAAAACAAAGAAATTTGTGTATCTTTTTTTTTTTTACCATATTTTATTATTTTTTTTAATAATATGATAAGATATGATCAAAAAGATGGCATCCATAGAAAGCCCTTCTTGTCCCGATAAAAACAATATATAATATGTGTGGGTACAGCAAATGACAAAGAAGAAAATTACTGCTAAACACAAACAGCACAGAAATGTTAAAATAGGCATTGTCCAGAAAGGACAAAAATGTTTCAAAGGCTCTGTCCTTAAGGGGTTAATCTGTGTCTGTGCATTAACATAGCCACAACAGAAAAGAGAGAGAGAGAGACGAAAAACATAGAGGGAGTAATATTTTCTGCACTTGTGACATCACTGTCTTGAATTACTTCATTATCAAAGGCTACAATTTAGCTCCCTGTAACAAAGGTATGAATAATCTTGGTCACATGACCTCTGGTCGCCATATTTGTTTGATTACAAAATGTCACCAGACCTATCATTATCGAAATAATCAAACCAATAAATAGTTAAGACTCTAGTGTTACATCATTCAGCTGAATATGGTACTATAACGTATCATATGTTGCTGATATTATGATTCTCCTGCAAGACATGACCACAAACACAATCTAGATTTATTTGAAACAAATAATTTGAAACCTATGTAATTACTATTTGAGACACATCCCATAGTAATCCAGAAATATCTTTAATGAGAAGCGGGAATAAAAATGAATTGTAAACGGATAAGCTTTGTGAAAAAATGCTTATTGGTTTCTGAAGCAGGAAATACTCTATCATTGTGTCAACATTATTTGATAGATTATTTTTATTTCTAAAGGCTTAATTTCATGGAAGTGACAAACTTATAAATGTATACCACCACGCAAAAAGTACATAAAGTCACAAGATTTCATTAGAGCTGACTAGTTGTTTTCTGTCAAAAGCAGTCTTCAAATATGTTACTCTGAAATTGAGTTGCCAATTTTCAAGACTAATGGCTTTATCAAGAAAACAAAGTTGAATAGCTGTTTAAAAAAGTATTGTATTGTCAGCATTTTGGTCTTGAAGATTTTAGATTGTTGTAAACAGTGTTTAAATTGCAGCGGATACTTCAGCCCAAGGTAGGTCAACTCCAAAAAACCCGAAAAACAAATGAAAATAAAAGCTACCTTAACCATGTACTCACATTAAAGAACCACTCTGATTTCAGAATGACATATCTTTTTTCACACATAATAAAGTTAGATAATTATTAAAATATATGTATTAGTTAAAAAGTTCATATATGTATCGTAAATGTTTCTAATTTACATATATCAGGTTAGTAGCATATATTGCACAGCATTCTCTAAAGATCAGCTGTTTTTTATCTGTTGTAGTTAGAGTTGTCATGTCAGCCAGTTATTTGCTGCACCCATATAACTTTTATATATTCTCCTGCAGAATGTGGAATGCAAGTGTGTCCAGGGGAACCTCAGATGATTAATTAAAAAGTTGACCCCTAAATAATAAGATTGATTAACCCCTTTGTGACAGATGACATGCCAGGCACGTCACGGCAAATCGTGGACTTGCCGACAGGTGACGTGTCTGGCACGTTATGCACTAAATATAGTAAAGAAAGCGACCAGTGTTGCTACAATGCCTCTATGTAGGTGCTAGCGAGGCACTTAGCAACACCTTCGGCTCCCCCCAGAACCAATGGTGGCCGCTCTCCTGAGCGACCCTCATTGGCTCAGTAGAAGGGAACGCTGCCTATACAGGCAGCGCTTCCCTTCTACTGGCAAGAGCACCGGAAGTGAATGTATTTCACTTCCGTTGCTCTAGGGGGAGCCAATCGATGCCTGCACATCAGATCTGTGTGATCTGTGTGCAGGCATGTATGATAAGTGCTCTGATGAGCACTTATCATACTGTCAAAGGCAATATTTTTAAATACTATAGTTTTAGTGAGGGAGAGAGACAGATCAGAAAAAGTGAAAACATTTTTTTTACATAAAATAAAATATTTAATAAAATTTGACAAATCAAGGGCTTTTATAAAAGCCATTTCACGTGTTTAACCCCTTCCCTGCCATTGATCTCTGTGTACGCAGTGATCATACACAGCAGCACATTTTTTGCTGTCTGTGCATTTTTGGGGGGTTAATTGTATTTACTGTAATTCATTACAGTATAAAAAAGGCTCTTTTAAGCGCTATTAACCCCTTGCTTGCTGTAGATCACTGCCTTAGCAGCGATCTGACACAAATGCAGCAATCTTGCTGCAGAAGCATTTCTAATTTTTTAAAAACTTTTTTATTACACCCGTCACAGGTTATTTATACCCACTAGGGGATTGCGTTTAACGTAAACATTTTTTTTTAGCTGTCTGAGTGCATGTATAGCGACCAGTAACAGCTGATCAGATCAGATGAGCATCACCAATCGCCTGGTTAGAGCAATATTTGTCAATATTTGATCAGACCCGTGTAGATCTGCCTCCCTCTCACTTGAGTTTTACTGAGGGAGACAGACAGAGCTGGATAATGTAAGTTTTTAATTATAATATATTTAATAAATTTGAGACCCAAAGGCTTTTATAAAAGCCGTTTCCAGTGTTTAACCCCTTCCCTGCCATTGATCACTGTGTACTCCGTGATCTTCCACAGCAGCACATTTTTTGTGCATTTTTTAGGGGTTAATTTTGTTACTGTAATTTATTACAGTATATCGAAGGCTCTTTTAAGAGCTACTAACCCCTTGCTTGTCATATATCACTGCCTAAGCAGGGCATATGGTCACTGCCTAAGCAGCGTATATGGAGCGATCTGGCTGCAGAAGGAATTTAGTTGCTATCTGCATTTTTTTTGTCACACTCGCTATGGGTTAATTTTACCCACTAAGAGATTACATGTATTCCTTTTGAAGCTGTCTGAACGTGTGTATAGCGATCAGTAACAGCCGATCAGTGGCAAAGATGGTTTGGTGATTGCTCAAATGAGCATGGTCAGATCACTATTGGTAAATATTGTTCTGACCCATATGGATCCTCTCCTCACTTGAGTTTTAAGGTAGAGAGACAGATCTATATAATATGTTTTTAATTGTAATAAATTAAATAAAATGTTACAAAATTGTGAGACCCAAGGACTTTTATAAAAGCCATACCCTTTGTATTAACCCCTTCCCTGCCACTGATCACTGCACAGCAGAACATTTTTTCTTGTCTGTGCATTTTTATTGGTTAATTTTTTTGTACAGTACTACAAAGGCTCTTATAAGAGCTATTAACCCTTCCTTGCCCTACATGTCAAAATTCCAAGTTGGAAAATCAAAAAGCACACATCTCAAATGTGGCCTTTTAACCCCCAAACAAGCTGACAAACCTATGCATGGGTGGTATCCCTGTGCTCGGTAGATGTTGCTGAAAACATATTGGGGTATTGTTTGGCAGTGACACATACCAAAATCTGTGAATGTGTGTCTAAAGTACTAATTATGTGGGAAAAAATACACAATAAAATTACTACCACAAACTTTGAAAAAGGCTGGTGTTAGAATTGGTGCATGGAAAGGGTTAAAATACCACCATTTAAAATAGCCTAGGGTGTCTACTTTTACAAAATATATGCTTTTTTTGGGGTAAAACACGCTGTCTGGCTTCAAATGAAACATGGGGGCGCAGGCTGACAACACGTCAAAATTTCAAGTTGGAAATGTGCACCATCAAAATGTGGCCCTTTAGCCCCCAAACAACCCAACAAATCTATGCATGGATGGTATCCCTGTACTCAGGAGATGTTGTTCAACACATATTGAGTTGTTGTTTGGCAGTGAAACATACCAAAAGCTGTAAGTTCATATCTGAATTACAATGTATATCAATAAAAAACACAAAAAAATTAATACCACAAAACTTGGCAAAGGCTGGTGGTAAAATTAGTGTATGGTAAGGGTTAAAATACCACCATTTGAAATAGCCTAGGGTGCCTACTTTAAAAAAATATATGGATTGATGGGGTAAAATACACTAGCTGGCTTCAAATATGTCCCAAATGGGACATAGGCGCAGGTTGTCAGCATGTGAAAATTTCAAGTTGGAAAACCAACAAGCGCACCTCTCAAGTGTGACCCTTTAACCCCAAACAAGCAGACAAACCTATGCATGGGGGGTATCACTGTACTCAGGAGAAGTTGCTGAACACATATTGTGGTTTTATTTGGCAGTGACACATACCAAAATCTGGGAATTTATGTCTGAAGTACAATGTTTGTGGAAAAAAACACAAAACAATTACTACCACAAACTTTGACAAAGGCAGGTGGTAGAATTAGTGCATGGAAAGTGTTAAAATACCACCATTTGAAATAGCCTAGGGTGCGTACTTTAAAAAAAAAAATATGGGTTGATGGGGTAAAATACACTAGCTGGCTTCAAATATGTCCCAAATGGGACATGGGCGCAGGTTGTCTGCATGTGAAAATTTTAAGTTGGAAAACCAACAAGGGCACCTCTCAAGTGTGGCCCTTTAACCCCAAACAAGCAGACAAACCTATGCATGGGGGGTATCACTGTACTCAGGAGAAGTTGCTGAACACATATTGTGGTTTTATTTGGCAGTGACACATACCAAAATCTGTGAATTTATGTCTGAAGTACAATGTTTGTGGAAAAAAACACAAAACAATTACTACCACAAACTTTGACAAAGGCAGGTGGTAGAATTAGTGCATGGAAAGTGTTAAAATACCACCATTTGAAATAGCCTAGGGTGCGTACTTTAAAAAAAAATATATGGGTTGATGGGGTAAAATACACTAGCTGGCTTCAAATATGTCCCAAATGGGACATGGGCGCAGGTTGTCTGCATGTGAAAATTTCAAGTTGGAAAACCAACAAGCGCACCTCTCAAGTGTGGCCCTTTAACCCCAAACAAGCAGACAAACCTTTGCATGGGTGGTATCCCTGTACTCAGGAGAAGTTGCTGAACACATATTGTGGTGTTAATTGGCAGTGACACAGACCAAAATCTGTGAATTTATGTCTGAAGTACAATGTTTGTGGAAAGAAACACAAAACAATTACTACCACAAACTTTGACAAAGGCTGGTGGTAGAATTAGTGCATGGAAAGTGTTAAAATACCACCATTTGAAATAGCCTAGGGTGTGTACTTTAAAAAAAAATATATGGGTTGATGGGGTAAAATACACTAGCTGGCTTCAAATATGTCCCAAATGGGACATGGGCGCAGGTTGTCTGCATGTGAAAATTTTAAGTTGGAAAACCAACAAGGGCACCTCTCAAGTGTGGCCCTTTAACCCCAAACAAGCAGACAAACCTATGCATGGGTAGTATCCCTGTACTCAGGAGAAGTTGCTGAAAACATATTGTGGTGTTATTTGGCAGTGACACATACCAAAATCTGTGAATTTATGTCTGAAGTACAATGTTTGTGGAAAAAAAACACAAAACAATTACTACCACAAACTTTGACAAAGGCTGGTGGTAGAATTAGTGCATGGAAAGTGTTAAAATACCACCATTTAAAATAGCCTAGGGTGTGTACTTTAAAAAAATATATATGGGTTGATGGGGTAAAATACACTAGCTGGCTTCAAATATGTCCCAAATGGGACATGGGCACAGGTTGTCAGCATGTGAAAATTTCAAGTTGGAAAACCAACAAGCGCACCTCTCAAGTGTGGCCCTTTAACCCCAAACAAGCAGACAAACCTATGCATGAGTGGTATCCCTGTACTCAGGAGAAGTTGCTGAACACATATTGAGGTGTTATTTGGCAGTGACACGTACCAGAATCTGTGAATTTATGTCTGAAGTACAATGTTTACAATGTGAGATGGGGTGATGAGCTGGATGGAGGGGGTAAGATGGAGGGAGAGGGTGAGATGGAGGGTGAGATGTGTGATATGATAAGGATGGGGTGAGATGGAGATTGAGAGGGGTGATATTCTGGAGAGAGGGGTGAAATAGAGGGTGGGTGGGATGATGAGCTGGAAGGAGGGGTGATGTGGAGGGTGATGAGGCGTGATAAGCTGGAGGGAGAGGGTGAGATTCGGGAGAGACGGGATAGTGGTGATAAGATGGAGAGAGAGGGTGAGAGGGGTGATTAGATGGAGGGAGAGGCTGTCAGGGGTGATAAGATGGAGGGAGAGGCTGGCAGAGGTGATAAGATGGAGGGAGAGGCTGGCAGGGGTGTTAAGATGGAGGGAGAGAATAGATTTTTGCCCTTTAAATTACAAAAAGTGTTCAGCTATAACCATTTCATCTATACATTTGCTGGGTTAAGTTTCCTGGTGCCATCTTCAACATGGCCACCGCAACTGATGTACTTGTAGATGTAGAGGCAGAATTTACTCAAAGTCCATGCTGTTGGCACAGAGATAAGGCTAAACATTTTTCTAAATATACTGATAAAATATCTAATATATTTGCTTAGACATCTGCCTTGCACAGTGTATAGAAACAAGTTCATTACATGCATGATGGAGACTTCAGCACTGTTGGCGACTTGGCGCTCTAGGAGTTAAACTGTATACTAAAATGGCCAGGAATTGCTAGCAGGTAGCACTTGTGGAACTACAACTCCCACTATTCTTTAGTGCCCTGCCACTTCATATTGTCAGTCATGTCATAAAAAATTCCACCCCCCCCCATATATATATATATATATATAGCAGCTGGCTGAGAGTGATAGGCAGTGCAGTCCCCCTAAATGTCAGCTGACTGAGAGTGATAGGAAGTGCAGTCCCCCATAAATGACAGCTGGCTGAGAGTGATGCACATTCCTCCCATAAATGTCAGCTGGATGAGAGTGATAGGCAGTTCAGTACCCCCAAAAAATGGCAGGTGGCAGAGAGTGATAGGCTTTCAGAGCCCCCCATAAATTCCAGCTGGCTGAGAGTGATAGGCAGTGCAGTCCCCCCATAGATAAGTACCACACTCACATAACATCATTCCCATCACTCCACTCACTCCACATCACAACACATCACTCACTTTACATCACATCACTCACTTCACATCACATCACTCACTCCACATCACAAACAGCAACATTTGTTTTTGTTTTTTTTTAATTTCCCCTTACCTTTTGTGAGCAGCATGTGGCAGTCCCTGCAGGCAGCACAGACTCCTCCTCGTCCTGCTCACAGCTCCACCCACTCTGCCTGTCAGAAGCACAGGTGATCATGTGACCTGGCTCTCTGACGGACAGAGCCATACAGGCAGCAGGAGGAGGAGGAGGAGTGTCTGCGCTGACAGCATGCACAGACCCTGCGCTGCTTCTCCTCCTGCTGGGGCTTGGAGAGGCAGGGTAGGGGAGTTCTCATCTATCCTGCCTCTCATCCAATCGGGGCTAACCATGCGACAAGCCCCAAACTAAATATTCGGGGCTTTCACATTGAGACTCTGGGCTTCAGCCCCTAAGCCCCCCCTTGCGACGCCCCTGCCTGTGTATGCATTGGAAATTCTGGGGGTGCAATTGTAATTTCTTGCAGTGGAAATTACTGGAGTTCATTGACAAGACCTACAGGGGCATAGGCAGGGGCGCACTGGCAAGTCCTAGGCATGCATTGACAATCATGGGGATACATTGGCAAATCTGAGTGTGTATTGGCAAGCCTACAAATGCATTGGTAAGCCTTTGGGTCATTGACAAGTCTGAGGGTATACTGGCAAACCTGTGGGTGCATTGGCAGGTCTGAGGACGCATTGGCAAATCTGAAGGTGCATTGGCAAACCTGTGGGTACATTGGGTAGTTGTGGTGGTTCATTGGCAAGCTTGGTGGTGCACTGGAAATCAGGTGGATGCATTGGCAAGCACTGTGGGCACTGGCAAATCTGTGGATGCACTGACAAATATTGGTACATTGGCAAGTACGGGGGATGCAATGGCAAGTCATTGTATGCATTGGCAAGTATGTGAGTGCAGTGGCATGCCCTTGGGATGCTATGGGGTGATGAAAGGTTAGCAGAAGAATTGTAGTGAAGGGGAACAGAGAAATAAATAAAAACAATACATGCGTTTTTCAGTCATATGGTTATTAAATATGAAAAACAGTGTAAATGTAAAGGAATATTTGCTAGTAAAACTGTGTGACTCATCTGTTTTTAAGTGTTCCTATACTGTATGTGACAGTAGATTTTATAGATGCTATGCAACTGGCTTTTAATCTTTGTATACAGTTTCTTAACCCCTTAATGACAAGACATTTTCACCTTGACTTTCCCTTGGTGACAATGGCTGTTTTGACATTTCTAGGGTGTTTGTGTTTAGCTGTAATTTTTTTCTTTCTCACATACAGTACTCACACAAATTATATGTTGTTTTTATCGTCATAAGAAGGGCTTTCATTAGATACCATTATGTTCATCATATCTTATAATTTACTACAAAAAAAATCATAAAATATGATGAAAAATTTTAAAAAACCCACTTTTTCTAACTTTGACCTAAAATATAATTTATACAAATAAAATCATTAAAAAAAGACCCCGTCTAAATAGTTTCTAAATGTTCTCCCGAGTTCAAAAATATGCATGTTTCCATATTTTTCGGTATTTTTTTGCGAGTTATGGGGCAAAAACCAAAAATAGTGTTTTTTGGTTTTTTCCTATATTGATCTTTTGACCCCAACCCGAACCCAAAATGTAACCCTAACACTAAATTTAACCCCAACTCTAATCCTTATTATATCCCTTAATATTTTTTAACTTTAATTTAATTTTAACCCTATCCCTTATGCTAAAAAATATTTAATTTTAACCCTATAGACTAATATAGCTAAATAACCTATTTTTAATTAATTAAATATGTATTTTACATTTTTTCCACTGCAATGCTACTAAACTACCACTAGGGGTAGTCAAGTAGCATATTCAGAGCGACGGAAGTGAAGTTACTTTCACTTCCGAAGCTCAGACCGGCAGAGGACTTAGCCATATTGACGGAGCAGCATGCTCCGTCAATATGGCTCTCCACGATCGCTCCGTGGGGCGATCGTGGGGGTCCCAAAATAGAAATTTCGGTGCTGGCTATTGCCTCGATGTCGAGGCAATAGACCAGCACTGTTAAAGCGGTTTTCGCGATCGTTGATCGCGAAAACCGCTTCATTGACTGCAGTACGTGCCAGGCACGTCCTTTGTCATTAAGGGAGATTCTCCCAGGACGTGCCTGGCACGTCCTTTGTCGGCAAGGGGTTAAAGAACGATCCATTCAGTCTTCTTTGATTTTTGTAATCCATATTGATGGGCGAGATTTATAAGGATATTCCGTTTAGCATGTTACTTGCAACTTACCCACTGTTTATATTGCATTACACTATATTGTGTTTCTTCTTCTTTCCATGTACCCATTTTCCATGCTCCCATTTTTTTGTGTATTGCGTAGTATTGCTGGATATACTCCTTTATAAAGCTGCAATCTGTGTGGGAGTATTAGATTTTATTAACCCTTTACAAGTGAAGTGTGAGTTCACTTGTGCTAACTTAGAAACATGTCAACAGATAAGAATCATTCCAGTCTGCCCAATTTTCTAAATACTTTTATTTCTCCCTGGCCTTATCTTATATCTAGGGTAGCCTTAAGCCTATCCCATGCATACTTTAACTCATTCACCGTTTTAAGGATATTCCATGCATCCATTACCCTCTCCATAAAGTAAAACTTCCTGATATTACTTTTAAACATTGCCCCTCTAATTTAAACTTCAAGCTAGAACACTATAATATTGTGGTTGCAGCAAGTAATGTGTTGTGGTTTACAAATGATGGCTTGGCACTTTGTGTCTGTCTAGAATATGTACAGCATCTAACCTTTTAAAAAGCTTTCACTTATTTCTATTTCCTCTATTCTACTTTATTATTCATTTGTATTATTTATTAATATGACGCCAAATTTGTCCATAACAGTTTCCAATATATGTACATATTAATGCAAATAACAAGTTACCAGTTATACATTTTTCCTAATCTCTAACGAGACACTGACTACAGGAATAGTACTATAAATAAGTTACTCATCTTGTAATCCATAAGATAATAGGGGAAATCTTGTTTTTAAAATTAGGACACTACTCTTACAATGCAATTTTACACCATTTTACATTTAGATGTCCAAATGACTAGACAGTTTTTGTTAAGTGATATGGTTGCCTCTTGAATATATAATTATTAATCAATTATTAGTTAATATAAAATCTTCTACACACAATGGGAGTTACATACACAGAACAATTCTGACAAAAGATTATAATAATGATGCTAGGATAGGATCCACCCCAATTCCACCCTTCTCATTATGCAGAAGCCAAAATGGTAAAGGGGGTGCTCCAAAGAGAAATCCTGCTGGCAGTAGAGAAAATTATTTGAGGCGAGACAGTTTAAAACTTCACATTTATTTGAAAAAAATTTAATAATTGCATATAGTAATGAACAGACACATCAACAGCACATAGGGAAACATTGCCTCCTCCTTCACTTTACGCATTTCTCTTGATACACAGTCTTAGTCATAGGTACGGTCACAGCAGACAGTACAGTTGGTTAACCATGTTATGACTTTAAAATGGAGGTTGTGCGTTACAAAATAGCTCAAGTCATTACTTGTATTATTGCAACTATTGACAAAACATGTATTTGTTTTAATGATGTAAACATTTAGTTATTTTTTGATGTTATACTTTTCCAATGGCAAACCCAAGTTATATCCACACAGTGAGCTATGTAATATGTATAACTACAAATTCATAAAATCAAATAATGGTAAAAAATACTAAGCATATTATCTAGTCCTTTGAGGGATGAGCAAACTGAAACTGAAGGTATAATTAATTAAATTTATGGCTATATACTGTGTGAGAATTGCCTTGAACAATTGAATAACATTATCTTTGAAAGATTTCTGAGACAATAATTCACTCAGATAACTAATTTATACAGGGAAGCTCCCACTTATCAAATAATTACCTCAGGAATGATTTAAAATGATATTTAGTCTAACTTTTAGATTAAAGGGTTAGTACTGATCTATTTTTTCTGGTCTCAGAAGGGAGACATAGAAATATTGAATAAATATGTTGCAAAATACTCAGTTGTGCATTACACATTTTAAATCTAAGTGGTATGATTACATTTGTTTCTGTAAGCCTTTACCTCTCCTTTTTCACAAAACTATAAGATCAAAGTAAAAGTGAATATAAAACTTGCTATAAGCATACATAGAGAGAGAATCAGATTACTCTAATTGCTTTTGTATCTATAAAAATAAACAAGAAAAGCATTGTGAGGGGTTTGGAAAGTTCAGGAGAGAACCACACACAAAAATACATCATGCACTCAGTGTATGTACTTTTGGAAAATAAACAAACTAAATAAATACTAAATAAGAACAAATCAAATGTGGCACCCGATTTTAAATTATATAAAAAAAAAAAAAAACAGGTTTGATTCTTCCCCACTGAAAGTAATGGGAGGAGAAATTAGCAAATCTACCGTATATTTCAGACTGCCAAACTCGGGTGCTAAATTAATCTCAAAAATGGCTTTGATGATTTTGCTTCCCATTACCCTCAATGGGGAAGATTAAAACTTTTTTTTTATAAATAGAACCATGTTTTAAATAATAAACCATGATATATTTATTAGGGGAATCATGGTTGGGCTGAATAGCCTAATTTGTAAAGGCTGGCCAGTGGGCGTTTTATGTCAGGGTTGCCATCAGAAATTGTGGGGCCCCTTACAGAACAAATGGTTTGGGTCCCCACATCCCCAACTCAATTTCTCCTGCACTGATATTTCCCCATTCCTTGTCACAGCTCCACGTTGCACACCCAGGATATGTTCCATCACCAACATTAACACCCTGGACTTACATCAGCCAACAGTCACTTTTCATCCACAGGATATGCCCTAGCACACCCAGGGAATTATCCTACACCCACATTGCGTATCCAGGACATGCCCCAGTATCCACATTGCACACCCAGGACATGCACATCAACCACATTGCTGACCCAGGACTTTCCCCAGCATCCAAGGACATTGCCCATCACCAACATTGCACATCCATACCTCCCATGTCAGGAACCCAAACCATGTTTAAACTCACACAGGTTGTTTCTAGTTATTTTCATTTTACTTATTATCTACGCTCACTCCTGCTTTAGTTTTGCTTTATTCCTTTGCCTATTATTTATACTCGCTCCTGCCTTTGGTTTATATCTTTGTTCCTTGCTCCTTCCTTGTTTGGCCACAGTGTGGTGCCCCAACCCCCCCCCCCCTCTTGCTTTGCCACAAAGTGGAGCTCCGACAGAGTGGCAATTATTCCTATGCTACAGGTATGTGTTATATGTCTGTGTGTCTGTATAATCTGTTTACTATTAAGTTTATAGTTAGGGACGTGCCTAATTGTGAGGTACCTTGACATGGTTGGCACACTTCCTCTTATGGCAATAATTTGACTACATCTGCACTGTTTATCATCTCAGAGTATTAGGTAGTTCCTGTATTTATGTTTGTATGTACTCCACTTTCCCTGAAGCACCTGATGATCTTGGCTCCACACTCAGGCCCTATTCCTCAGATCCTCTCCATTGCCTCTGTATGTTGTTCTGTAGTATATGTGTGTCTGTCTCTTTAGTTCTGTAGTATTGTTTTATGCCTTAACCTTGTTCATGTATGCATTGGTTTTAGGTTTGCTTCTTAGTCGGTCCTGTAGGCCTGCATTTCCTTCATCTTGTTTCATGACATGCCCCATCATAACATTGCACACTCAGGACTTTTCCCAGCACACACATTGTGCGTTAAGCCCTCATCCTGTCTTCTGTATGCTGTCCTTTGTTACATATGTATCTTTGTATGTCTCCTTAGTTTTGTAGTTATATTTTATTTTTTGCCCTGCCTTTGTATGCTTTAGTTATGCCTTTGCTCCTTAGTCCTGTAGCCCTGCATTTCCTTTATCTTGTTTCCTGACATTCCCCAACACCAGCATTGCACACCCAGGACTTACCCCAACACCCACATTACACACCCAGGTCATGCCCAATCACAGATATTGCACACCTAGGACTTACCCAACACCCCATGAAATACCTCAATACCCAAATTGCACACCCAGCCCAGAACATACCCATCACCCACACTGTACACCCAGGACATGCCCATCACCAATATTGCATACCCAGTCTTACCCCAGCACCCACATTGTAAACCCAGGACATGCCCCATTACCCACATTGCACACCTAGGACATACCCCATAACCCACAGTATGCATGCAGGATATGCCCCAACACCAACATTGCACACTCAGGACTTAACCCAGCACCCCACAACATGCCTCATCACCCACCTTGCACACCCAGCCAAGGACATGCCCCATTACCCAGAATACATACCCAGGCAGTGTAGTAGTTGTGGTAACGCTACTGCGTTCAATGAAGGAGCGACATTACTCATGCCCTGATAAAACATTGTCATTCACCAAGAGCCATATGGCTTCTTTACAGAGCAACCGGACTGTTAAAAGAGCTATATGCAAGATGAACTACACATGAATAATCTGGCAATCCCAGACCTCCACCTTAGAAAGCTCCGACAATCTGGGACGTTTACCTAACCATATGTTTTGAGATATGATTCTAGCACACGTTTAAGAAAAGATCTTGGGGCATGTATAGGAGGCATTTGCAGTACATCTAGGTATTCCTTTTTAGAAAGCTAACCCTCCCTAGCAAAGTAATATGCCAGATGGCCCAGTGTTTCATGTCTACTTGTATGTTTTTTTAAGAGGGGGACATAAATGAAGCCAAATAATTGGACAGGTCAGCAGATATATTTAGGCTTAAATAATTACAAGAATTGGAGCACTATCAGAAAGGCTATATAGGGCACTTATCTAGCTCAGAATAACTGCTCTGAATCCCATGGATTCCAAAACCTTGATTAGGTAGGTCCAGGCCACCCTGTCAAATGCTTTTTTCCATGTCCATGGTGACCAATATGGCGGGGGTTCAGAGTTGGTTAGAGTGATTCATTAGATTGAAAATGTTAAAAGAATTATCTCTCACCTCTCTCCCCAGCCACAACCTGGTCTTTAAATATCAGATGGGGAATGAAGGTTTGTAGTGTGAGAGCTAAAATTGTAGCAAAAAGTTTCAGGTCTGTATTTAAAGAAAAAGGTCAGAAGCTACTACATTGGTCTGGGTCCTTGCCCTGTTTGTGGATAAGCATATTGTGCGCAGTGTTAGTTTGAGGGTCAAACCCAATCTGAGGGCAAATAGTGTTAATCATGGTGATCAGATGAGTACCTAGTATATTAATGTTTGCATACTTTCTAATAATTGATCAACAGTTTTAGGGTTGTATGTTCGGTTTTAGCCTCCTTCTGCTTGGAACCATCTAGTTGGGTAGCTATAACAGCAATCAAGGCAAAGAATGTGTGATAAACTGCTTACCTACTTGTGGAGAAGAATGCAATATATAAAAGTGTTATTAATGATCAGTGGGCAGTTGTATCAACTGTAGAATGTGTTCAATAATAAGTTTTAAGTTTGATACCTGGTGGGGTCAACTCAACCTTTCATCCTTTTGTGGTAGATAAAACGAGTACCATTAAATTGAAGTAATAGAAACATCCCCATGGATGTTGGGAAATAGTAGCATCCCCATGATGTACTTGAGAATATATCTATGTACACTACAATAACGTGTTATTATTTTAGCAATAGAGACACAGACTCCTACACAAACACATTTCTTTCAATGGTCATATAACAATTGGATTTTATATATTTTTCATGGAAATTACACTATGCTATACATTATCAACTAATGCATAATAAATGGCTGCATTTAAATTTGTGTTAAAATAACCAGTAATTGGAAACTGCAAATATGTTTGTGTAGTTTATGCTTACTTCCTGAAAATCTGTGAATATGCATTGTTTTATTTTACAGGACTATTTTTTTCTAAATATTGTAATTATGAAACATTCAAAATTCAGTAACACTGACAGAAAATGATAAAACAATAGTGTTTTATTCATTACTTTCTGAAATATTTATAGAATAACATTTGGCAACATTTTTAAAAATCATTTTACCGGCATATTGAAATAGTTCTTTATGTTGCTGAGCAACACAATTGTTAAATATTGAGCACTTTTTTTTTTTTAAACTATTTATAGTAAATTGTTAGGTGGAGTTTTTTTTTTTTTTGGCAGTATGCTGTAATTAAATATTTGGCCAGCTTTACTTGAGACAAATACATTTCAGTGGCCCATGGAGACAAACCTAAACAGGAACTGCTAACAACAGTTTACAATAAACATTTGATTATGTTGCAAAATCATCCACCGTTTTAAGAAGGAAAGCTTTGCTTAGAAAACTAATTTCTAATTTTAAAGTTTCATAGACTACTTAATAGGAATTTGTAGCGTAGCACTTTTTCTTCTGTAGTGTTACATTGACTTCATCATCTTAACACTGTTTATATCATGAATGTAGAGAAGAGCTGAAAATTTGCAATCTAATGCAGAAATTAAGAAAAAAATGTGTTTTAATTGTGGTATCTTTTGTTTATGACTTTACTTTGTGGATTGACATGCAACTCAATTACTTTCAATAAAAAATGAGCATTTAACATATCAAGCCACAAAGTGGCCATATACACTTTTGAAACAGAATTTCCTCCTACTGTATAGATTTGCTTGAAATTTTCCTAACACAATGAATAGATCAGTTTTGAAGATTTTGCACTATTTGTTATGAGCATGGGGAAAAGCAGGAATTAATCCAAGCAGGGGATGAAAAATATTCTCCAGATATTTCCCCCTTCCACTCCAAAACTTCCTTATCTCCTCTCCATTGCCTACCTTTATTGACTCAGGAATGAGGCTTCTTGGTAAATGCTAGTTACCCATTAATAGGAAAAATGATATGACTGTGGTAGTAGTAGCAACAAACAGACCAGTATGTAGCTGCACAACATGTATGGTTTACAATAGCTGGATTAGTAAAGATTTTCCACAACTACCCAGTCTACAATTTCTATGGTGTTCAGCCAGTAATGACTGACTGTTGGAGCTGCAGTCAACAATAAAAAAGTTAGGGTATAGTGTAGGCCACCCGAACCACTACAATTCCCATCCAGTTTAGCTAGTAATATGAATGGTTGAATATTACTGTAGATGCAGTCAACACAAATTAGTACCATACTGGATGAGAATTATGAGGAATGTAGTCTCAACTAGTTACCCTAGCGGCAATACTCTACCTTCTTTCTTGGCCCTGGGGGGCACTCTCTGCATGGGAAATAGCAGCATCCAGAATGAATGAGGAGGAGACCAGCTAGAGAGAGAGGATAAGGCAGACCAAACCAATCTGACACAAGAAAGATGTATAAAATTAGCCAACTCTGCTGGCCAGGTTTTTTCTTCTTCTCTGATATCAAGTTAACCCCTCCAATGGACCCAGGCCCGGACTGGCCATCGGGCACACCGGGCAAATGCCCGGTGGGCCGCGGTGGCCATGGGCCGAGGCCGGCGGGGAAGATCCCAGCAGAGCAAAAAAATAAATAAAAAAAACTTACCTCGTTCCTGCTCTGTCCCCCGGTGCTCTGAAGCTGCGTGGCTGCGAGGGAAGCGTTGTGAGCTTCCCTCAAGCCGCGCGGTCAATAAAGTGTGTTGGAACTTTTTTTTCAAACAAACTTTATTGTTCCGCGCGGCTGGAGGGAAGCTCACAACGCTTCCCTCGCAGCCACGCAGCTTCAGAGCACCGGGGGACAGAGCAGCAAAGAGGTAAGTACTGGGGTCTGGGGAAGGGGGGGAGGTGGGTGGCATAACGAGCATAATATATGGGCAATATCCTGGCATATAACATGGCATATTGGGGGCAATATCCTGGCATATTGGGGGCAATATCCTGGCATATAACATGGCATATTGGGGGCAATATCCTGGTATATTGGGGGCAATATCCTGGCATAATACATGGCATATTGGGGGCAATATCTGGCATATAACATGGCATATTGGGGGCAATATCCTGGCATATTGGGGGCAATATCCTGGCATAATACATGGCATATTGGGGGCAATAACATGGCATATTGGGGGCAATATCCTGGCATAATACATGGCATATTGGGGGCAATATTCTGGCATATAACATGGCATATTGGGGGCAATATCCTGGCATATTGGGGGCAATATCCTGGCATATAACATGGCATATTGGGGGCAATATCCTGGCATATAACATGGCATATTGGGGGCAATATCCTGGCATATTGGGGGCAATATCCTGGCATATAACATGGTTTATTGGGGGCAATATCCTGGCATATAACATGGCATATTGGGGGCAATATCCTGGCATATTGGGGGCAATATCCTGGCATATAACATGGTTTATTGGGGGCAATATCCTGGCATATAACATGGCATATTGGGGGCAATATCTTGGCATATTACATGGCATATTGGGGGCAATATCCTGGCATATAACATGGCATATTGGGGGCAATATCTTGGCATATTACATGGCATATTGGGGGCAATATTCTGGCATATAACATGGTTTATTGGGGGCAATATCCTGGCATATTGGGGGCAATATCCTGGCATATAACATGGCATATTGGGGTTAATATCCTGGCATATAACATGGCATATTGGGGGCAATATCCTGGCATATTGGGGGCAATATCCTGGCATATAACATGGTTTATTGGGGGCAATATCCTTGCATATAACATGGCATATTGGGGGCAATATCCTGGCATATTGGGGGCAATATCCTGGCATATAACATGGTTTATTGGGGGCAATATCCTGGCATATAACATGGCATATTGGGGGCAATATCCTGGCATATTGGGGGCAATATCCTGGCATATTACATGGCATATTGGGGGCAATATCCTGGCATATTGGGGGCAATATCCTGGCATATAAAAATAAAAATGGGCTGCTCAGTCTTAAATGCCCGGGCCTATTTTTTGTCCCAGTCCGGGCCTGAATGGACCTGTTTAAATTTAAAAGGGGCAACTACCCACTCTCCACCTCTGTATGCCTGTGGTTACCAGTGAAGTATTTCTCTTGCTTGAATTTTAAATATAAGAAACCAAAATATTTTACCATCCAAGCAGTCGCAGTAATCATTTTATTGTATTCATTTTTTCGATATAGAGAATTACATTACATTACCATTTATTTATATAGACCAACAGTTTACGCAGCACTTGGTAAAGCATAAGAAGGGAGTTACAAACAAAATTAGACAAACATTTTCAGACTAAAACATAAGGTAGAGGGCCCTGCTCGCCAGCTTACATTCTAGAGGGGATGGGGAATAAGACACATAAGAAGAGTGAAAAGGCCCAAAAGATGGGGGAGGTACAAATAGAAGTAGATTGTGATAATGGAAGGTGTGGGGGACCTGATTTCATCAACTTGAATCTTTTCAAAGCCATTTAAAAATATTAGTATATTTTATTAGACATATTTGCAAAATATATAAATGATTCAACAGTGTGCACCTGAATTATAGCATTTGAAAATTGAGTAAACATGCTTAAAACCAATGGAAGCTATTTTAGTGATAGTATCGTTTTAAAACATGACTGATAATTTCTGTTTTACAAAATAAGTCAATGAAATTCAATTGAAAGAGCACAAATAATAATTTGAAAAAGATAGAAACCTTTTAATTTCGTTCGTTTATGATTTTATATTCATTCAATTCACATTTTACATTCAAGTCATAAAAAATAATCCTGCAAAGACAATAATACTGCTCTGACAGAAACTGGACAGGACTCAGGCTTTAAAAGTAACAAGAATCAAAGTTCTGCAGATTTGGCTGTTTTGCTGATAATTGAATTATATTGAAGTTCTGCTGTGAGAAAAAAGACAATAAAAGATTATCTTCCAATGGGAGATTTAGAAAATGACAGGAAAGGGATACATAAAAAATGTACCATCAAAATACATAATTTAGTGACTACAAACAAATCACAGCACAATGTAATTCTTGCAGTTAACCCTTTCCGTACAAGAGGTTTATGCAACTGATTATGACATACTTATCCATTGTACTGAAAGGGTGCAAATACTAACAAAAACAGAATTATGTTAATCCATTTGTATTCATATTGTTGAATCCTCGTGGTGATGACATAGAGGAGTCTATTTATTTCTGGTCCAGCCAGGAACAACATTTGATATAGACAGGAAATATTTAGTTGGCTCATATGCACACAAATTCATCCATCATAGGATTAATCAGAAAATTATGAGATTATAAAAACAAACAAAGTAAAACAGAAAAAAAATTCTGTTTATAACTTTCTCTTCACAAATGGTGAATATTAAGTAAATTTTATTTACTCAAATGTATTCATAACCAAACACCTGTTAGGGACCAGGAAACAGACAGAGACTGAAAGTATGATGCAAAACACCTTTATTAACAATAAATAAAAATATGTAAAACATAACCCAAAAACGATATTCAGGAGAAACCAAAGCGGGTGAGCTGGAATCAGGAGACCAAAGATAAATATAGTCAGGATAAAAGCAAAAAGTCAGGAACTAGAAGGGAAGGCAGCAATTAAAACACAGGAGTCAAAGCAAATGCACTTGACAACCAGAAACAACAGAAGTGCAAGGAAATAATGAGACTTGTTGCGTAAATAGCCTGGCCTGTGTAGGAAAGTGGCTGACTGGTAGCAACCAGTAAGTCACTGTGGTAAAAGTTGAGGAAAGGAGCAGGTCATTATAAAACAGCTGAGCAACCCAGACACAGGAACGCTGTTTAAAACAGGGAAAAAACCCTTACAATACCTTTATTCTTTCCCTATATGCTAGCATACACACAATAAAACTATATATAGTTAAAGGACTTCTGTAGTCTAAAAAAAATATTTTGTATTACAGTATGTATTCTTTAAGAAGATATATGTACTAAAATCCACTAATCATCATATAGCACATATTTTGTTTGTTCAAACCTTCCTCCTAGTAATGATAACATGCAAGGGGACCAGTTAATCTAAGCAGCTCCTCTTGGAAGATGGTGATTTAAAACATTAAGCAAGGAGTCATACATATACTTAATGTGACTCTCTGTGCAGTGTTGTTTTAACTAGTGATAAGTAATAAGCAGACTGGCAGTTCGGCCCCTCATAGAGAAAAACTTGATATTGATTTGACATTTCCCAGCTCTCAGGGCCAGCCTACTTTGTGAGATTCCAGGTGAAAAGTTCAAAATGATCTGCATAACGTATCTAAAAGATCAATTTGTTTTTTGGTGCTCTGGACTACTTTTTATCATTAATATTAAGGTGTGGTGCTTCACATGAATATTAATGCTTAATATTAACTTTTGTGTTTTGATCATATTATAGCACTAAATGCTGCATTTCTAAAATATATAGTCATGGAATTCTATGGTCTTACATATCATGACATAATAACAATCATCTATTCCTTAGCAGTTCTTAAAATTAGGTAAATACAACTTCCGATGAAAAACAGCATCTGACATATTACTCTGTGTCATAATTTATTTAACAAAGAAAAATTCAAAATGAAAATGCCATGTGTGAAAAAATAAGCACACCCTTTCTGCTTCCATATGAATTAAGAGGTTAAGAAGCAGACATGACTATAGAATTACCATTATACACTTTTTCATATCACCTGAAATGATGCTTGACATCTTTTTGGGATAAATATGGCCACAACGTCTGTTTACTTTACGGAGAGAATAGTGCATGTATGGAATAGCCTTCCAGCAGAGGTGTTAGAGGTAAACACAGTGAATGTGTTTAAGCATGCTTGGGATAGGCACAAGGATATCCTAGATATAATATAAGGCCGGGGACTAATAAAAGTATTTAGAAAATTGGGCAGAATAGATGGGCCAAATGGTTCTTATCTGCCAACATATTCTATGCTTCTAATAAACTGAATAAAATAGAAATAACTTTATTAACTCACAACTATATAAACATATAAATATGTAGATATAACCGAGCTTCAAACATAACAACAAAGAAACATAGAATGTGTCTGCAGATGAACCATTCAGTCCATCTACTCTGCACAATTTCAAAATACTTGTATTAGTCCCCAGTTCCCTATCTTATGTCTACAATAGCTTGTGCCTATCCTACGCATGCATAAACTCCTTAACTATGTTTACCTCTACCACTTGCGCTGGAAGGCTATTCCATACATCCACCACTCTGCAAGTGAAAAATAAATAAATTAACATTTCCTGTAAAAAAATAAAAAAGTTAACTCTTTCATGCTGCAATCTCCTTCTTCTTCTTCTTCTTCATCTTCTTCTTCTTCTTCTTCTTCTTCTTCTACTTCTTTATGGCCTTCATTTTTATTTATTTTTACCCATTTTTTTTTTTTTTGCAATTTTATAGTTTTTTTTAATAAATATTATTGTAATATATTAATTTAATTAACAGTTAACCTCTGCATGCCAGTATTGTGATTTTTATGGCTCTGACATCGCACTGCTAAGAGTTTTTTTCTGGGTTTTTTGATGGGGGGTTTGGGAACCTATATTTTTATTTTTTATTAGTTAGTTAATTAGTTGGAGTAAGTGGGTTAGTGTTGGACTAGCTCCGTAGATTATTATTGGGAAACTAATGGGGAAAAATATTTTTTTATATGAATTTTTTAATACTAAACTGGACATCAGTTTTATGTATATGGTAGGAAAATAAAGCTGTAACTGTCTGTTAAAAAACATCATATAACTTGGATGGGTGCGTTAAATGGCAGAGAGGAAAATTATGTTTTAACAATCATATATTAAAAATTGAAAAAATCACTGTGGTCCTTGGCCATGAAAATTCCTGGTCCTGAAGGGGTTAATGTAGTTTAGTTAGGCAAAAACATTGCACATCTTTTGATAATGGTTTTTTTTTTTTAATGTAAAGACTTTTTTTTTGTGACAGAGCTGCTTTAAGTATTATTTTTCCACGATACTGCTATATCAATTGAAACAGCCATACAGAAGAAAAATGTTCAGTAATTTATGATCTGGCTAGCCCTGAAGCTTTTAAACTCAATAAACAATGAGATACATTTAGTTATAGGGTCTTCTCATTATTTGTACTAAAATTGTCTACTTCTGCCGAGGGCCCACACATTTGGTCTTCTGACAAAAATGCTTCAAATAAATTGCAGCCACCGAAAACATAGGATATAATGAGTACTATATATTAATAGTTTTGATGTCTCAGAAGTAATGTACAATGTTTTAATGGTCTATTTGAAGAATTGTATATCTCGAGCGTATTTTATACTACTTTCAAATACAGTGGAAAATTGATCCTCAAAGATTTCACTTAAAAATGATAAAAGGTCATGAACATTTATATATCCTGTATCCCCAGTGAGATTTTATATTTATTATTCCTCTGCTACAGAAACCACTCAATCTGATCTTAAACTTGTTCTTCTTGGAATTTCTATGCAGTGCTTCAATGGCCAGTCTTTATTTGATGTGCAAGTGATAAAATGTAGAGCAGTCAGAGTAATTGCTCTGAGACTTCAAGTATTCCTGTTTTTACACACAATATTATTCCTGTTTACCTGTTATTGTGTATGTTTCTGTAATAACCAACCCACAAATGGTAATGTGTGGCTTGAAATACTTTTAACAGGAGCACATGTTTAATAATACATTTCTGTCTGGAAAAACATAAGTCAATAATAACTAATTCTATTCATAGTTAAAAAAAAAAAAAAAAAAAAAAAAAAAATATATATATATATATATATATATATATATATATCAAGTGATGGGGTCATGAAATGGGGGTGATGGCATGTAATGTGTATATAATGGGGTTATGGCAGCATGTAATGGGGTATTTAATGTGTGTGCATGTGCGTGATGGGGCATGTCCTGGGTTGGCAACGTGGGTTATGGGTCATTTCCTGGGAGTGCAACGTGGGTGATGGGGCATGCCATGGGTGTGCAACGTAGGTAGGAGGGCGCCCAAATGTTGTTCTACAAAACCAAGATACACCACTGGTGATGTTACATTTCTGGCAATAAATATATCACATTTTTTGATCTAAGTATATGTGTGCAGTGTTGACTTGGATTATAGATATTTGATGCATGTAAATGTTTTCGTTTGAAATGTAAAAATGTTAAGGTATACACTCAAATATATATCCATAAAATAAAAATATCTCTCTATATGCAGTAAGGTATTTGAAAAGACTCAAGCTCCCAAACTTTTTAAGTTAAGGTTTAAGTGTAGGAATGTATGTGACTGCATACCAAGTACCTGATGAAACAAGATAGTTGAAATTAGCTTCCAGTTCTTTAGAATTTTGGATACACAGTGACTGGTTGTCACTGAACAATTAAAATTTAATCTAAAATTGATATTGTTCTTTGCATCCTTTTTAAGTTTGCATTTCTCTAAGGCTTTCATGGTAGTTATAAATAAATGGATACAAATGCAGAAAGAAAAGTCCTGCGCTCACTCCCATCACTGGGCGGCTGCAATGACTACAGTACACATCAGCCCCAATATATAGTAAAAACCAAAGAAAAACAAAGTTACCTGCGCTCTCTCCTTTATCCCTATGTATTTTCAAACAAATGGAGGTTTTTTAGTTACCTCCAATGGCCATGAGAGGATGAGCCCACCTGCCAACGTCAAGGCAGACGTGTTCCCTATTAAGGGTTACATTATTAACCCTTAATAGGGAACACATGGGATGGGCGGCTGCATTGTAACAAGGCTGAGTAATACAAAAATGGATACAAATGCAGAAAGAAAAGTCCTGCGCTATATATTGGGGCTGATGTGTACTGTAGTCATTGCAGCCGCCCAGTGATGGGAGTGAGCGCAGGACTTTTCTTTCTGCATTTGTATCCATTTTTGTATTACTCAGCCTTGTTACAATGCAGCCGCCCATCCCATGTGTTCCCTATTAAGGGTTAATAATGTACAGGGGTGTATATAAAAAACACCCCTTTCTGTCTCATTAGAGATTTTTGCCAGAGGCTCAAAGAAGCAAGGTGAATGGTTAGAGTTAGGACCCACCTAGGGGGGTCTGCCTTGACGTTGGCAGGTGGGCTCATCCTCTCATGGCCATTGGAGGTGACTAAAAAACCTCCATTTGTTTGAAAATACATAGGGATAAAGGAGAGAGCGCAGGTAACTTTGTTTTTCTTTAGTTATAAATAAATATTTAGTG
Organism: Pelodytes ibericus; assembly: GCA_036172795.1. Lineage (NCBI taxonomy): Eukaryota > Metazoa > Chordata > Amphibia > Anura > Pelodytidae > Pelodytes > Pelodytes ibericus. The sequence goes on from CM069861.1 coordinate 128,199,838, forward strand.
ATCTGAGAAAGTCATCTGTTTAGGATAATAAGCACCAAATTCCCAACAAATGTTTTATTTGCGTTTCTCCCACTGAATTTAATTGGCAAAGGAATTGCAAATATGAGGCCAGACTAGCCAGGTTTCCTATTCTGTCAGATAATAACAGTACACTGTTTAGCGAGCTGTCCCCATTTTGTTGTGCTTGCAGGACTCAATCACTGGATTTTGACTATTTTGCCATTTTATGCTTCACCTTTTTTTTTATTCTACTATTTGTACTGACAAAGACTGAGCTAACAATTGATTGAACATTTTATCAGTAACACATAATTATGTGTTACTGATAAACTTCTAGTACTGTCTGTCACACAAAATATAAATCCAACTTTTTTTTCTTTTGTCTACTATACAACGTTCCTTTATTACTTTTCCACAGATAAATGAATAATATATGCTTTTGAGACTCAAAGAGCTTTACAAATCAGATTGTTAGTTCCTGTCCGGTTGTATAATCTCTTTAATTTCAGTTTAATCTACTTTCTGACTGATGTGCATAATCCAGTTGCTTCATATTTCCAAGGTGTTAGAATAAATGTAAAGTGAATAAAATCACAATATCAGAATTTGCACCCATTAAACCGCTCTTTCTATTGGGTCTTTTAGTTCTTTTTCCCAACTCAGTATGGTATTCTAGGAATAAATGATCATGCAACTCTTTCCATTTACCAGTTGTTACTGTTATCCAAAAACGTATTGATCCAGATCCAAACATTGATATTTTCACGGTTAAATAGATTATGTCTTAAGTAATTCCCTACTCTATGCATTACAAATGTTCCTCTAAAGTCTAGACGCAGTTCCACTACAATGATCTCCATTGGTTTCATTTTGTCATTGGAAAGTATTTCTGATATCCTCATACCTTTTTATCCCCCCAACCACTTAACTTGACATCTTAAACATTCTGTTCGAGAACATATAATGCAACTGATATCACTAGTCTATCTTTCAGTTTCCTCTTAAGAGCCGACCATTCTCATATGACATTGCCTAATACTGATGGTTTTTTTTTAAATTATTTTAAAAACCTTTTCATCCATAATATAAATTCCAAAGAATCTGTCCCTACCAGCTTTTCTTCATTAAGGTACCAATCTTCCTGTTTTAAGGCGGATATCTGAATCTGATATACACGAGTGTGTGGGCTTGCCTTCAGGTACTGTTTGAGATTAGGAAGGCCCACCATTCTTTCTAGTTTTATATAAAAGGTGTTTGAAGATTCTAAGCCTTCTATCCTGCCATAGGAATTTCTCGAACAGATCCTGAAACTCTTTAAGAATATTGTCACTAATTGGTCTATCCTAAACAAATACCGGATTTTTTTGGTTGTATATTTTATTTCAAAATATTTATTCTCCCCGTCCAGGATATAGTTAATCCTCTCCAAGCCACTCATTTTTTTCTGTAAATGTTTTAAAAGAGGGGAGTCATTTGCATGAGCCATTCTGTCAAACTCGGGACATCCCCAGGTACTCTATCCTCTCATCTGTCCATTTAAAAGGATATATTTGCTTCAACTGTTCTAATAAGGTGCTCTCTATACCTGTCACCATCACCACAGACTTTCCAGTGTTTAGCTTATAATTTGATTTAGCATAGATAGCTATTTCTGCCATTAAAGCATCCAAAGACTGAGATGGGTTTGTAATGGTAAGAATGATATCATCTGCGTACATTGTAAGTAGAGTTGAGCGGACACCTGGATGTTCGGGTTCAGCAGGTTCGGCCGAACTTCTAAAAAATGTCCGGGTCCGTGCTCGAACTTGACCCCGAACCCCATTGAAGTCAATGGGGACACGAACTTTTGGCCACTAAAATGCCTCTAAAAAGTCCTGGAAAGGGCTAGAGGGCTGCAAAATGAAGTAAAATGTGGGTAAGAGTAGGACAAGTGTCCTGCAAGCAAATGTGGATAGGGAAATAACTTAAAATAACATAAAATACATACAAATTACAAATACAGCTGAGCCATAAAATAGCACTAGATGGAATCTTTGATTTTATCTTTGGAAGAACATAAATCTAAATCTAAAACATGGCTGCCAGGAGGATCAACAGAATTATCCATTTGAGAGAGGGTTGGAGTGCAGGGTATTCTCTTTCAGTTTATACTAAGTGACCCATAGGTTGAGGAGGCGGTGACCATGGCGGTGTAGGTGGAAGCAGCGCTGGAGGAGGAGGAGGAGGAGGAGGTAGCACAGTATTGGACTGTTCTATTTGACTCTCAGATATGAAGTGCACCGCAAGACGCAAATGTACTATTTAGTACCCAAAACAATTATAATTTTTCAAAGTGCGCTGTTAGCACAGTATTTGACGGTTCTATTTGACTCTTAGATATGAAGTGCAGGACGCAAATGTAATATTTAACACCAACAAATCGCAGTATTTAAAAATGCCTAGATGTTGCCCACTGAGCTAACAGAACAGGATTAAAGTCACGTGCCTGGCACACATGCAGTTGCAAGTGCACTGCACTCTCTGTGGCACTGGGCTCAGGGCAGGGTACAAATATGTAGTATAGCACCCACTAAAATAATCACTGTAATTTGAATAATCGCTGTAGGATTATGCCCCTCAATATGCCAGGATTATTATGCCACTCAATATGCCAGGATTTTCCCACACAATATGCCAGGATTATGCCCCTCAATATGCCAGGATTATGCCCCTCAATATGCCAGGATTATGCCCCTCAATATGCCAGGATTATTATGCCATCCAATATGCCAGGATTATTATGCCACTCAATATGTCAGGATTGTGCCCCTCAATATACCAGGATTTTGCCCCTTAATATGCCAGGATTATGTCCCTTAATATCCCAGGATTTTGCCCCTCAATATGCCAGGATTATGCATCTCAATATGCCAGGATTTTCCCACACAATATGCCAGGATTATGCCCCTAAATATGCCAGGATTATGCCTCTCAATGTGCCAGGATTTAGCCACCCTATTCCTCCCCCTTCCCCCTTACTTACCTCCTCGCTGCTCTTTCTCCCGGTGCAGGTCCGTGGCTGTGAGGGAAGCATTGTGCGTTCCCATCCAGCCAATGCGCATTCAATAAAGTTTGTTTAAAAAAAAAGTTTAAACAAACTTTATTTAATCCGCATCGGCTGGAGGGGAGCGCACAACGCTTCCCTCACAGCCAGGGGCGGGCTGGGCCGGGGGGCAGGGTGGCAATTGCCCCCCAGGCCGCCCTAAACTATGTAAAACACGGCCGCTGGGCCAGTGTTTTTAAAAAAAAAAAAAAAAAAAACGCGCTTGCAGGCAGAGACTGAGAAGGGATCGGAAGATCCCCTCTCACCTCCGCTCTGCCTGCAAGGCTGCACGGGGAGCCGAACAGGCAGCACAGAGAAACCTCCGTGCTGCCTGTTCGGCTCCCTGTGCAGTCTGACACGGAAGTGCCGACAGTCACGTGATCGGCGCTCTGACGTCAGACGCGCGCCGATCACGTGATCTGTCGGCACAACCGCCGGGAGGCCGAACAGGCAGCATGGAGGGACCATGCTGCCTGCCACCAGGTAAGTCCTCCAGCCACTGGCCACCAGGGAAGTCCTGCCTCTAGCCACCAGGGAAGTCCTGCCACTAGCCACCAGGGAAAAAGGTAAGGGGGGGGGGGGGCAAAAAACACTGGCATATTATTGGGCAAATTGGCTGGGGCATATTACATGGCAAATAAGACTGGCATATTATTGGGCAAATTGGCTGGGGCATATTACATGGCAATTAACACTGGCATATTATTGGGCAAATTGGCTGGGGCATATTACATGGCAAATAAGACTGGCATATTATTGGGCAAATTGGCTGGGGCATATTACATGGCAAATAAGACTGGCTTATTATTGGGCAAATTGGCTGGGGAATATTACATGGCAAATAACACTGGCATATTATTGGACAAATCGTCTGGGGAATATTAAATGGCAGAATAAGACTGGCATATTATTGGGCAAATTGGCTGGGGAATATTACATGGCAAATAAGACTGGCATATTATTGGGCAAATTGGCTGGGGAATATTACATGGCAAATAAGACTGGCATATTATTGGGCAAATTGGCTGGGGAATATTACATGGCAAATAAGACTGGCATATTATTGGGCAAATTGGCTGGGGCATATTACATGGCAAATAACACTGGCATATTATTGGGCAAATTGGCTGGGGAATATAACATGGCAAATAAGACTGGCATATTATTGGGCAAATTGGCTGGGGCATATTACATGGCAAATAAGACTAGAATATTATTGGGAAAATTGGCTGGGGCATATTACATGGCAAATAAGACTGGCATATTATTGGGCAAATTGGCTGGGGAATATTACATGGCAAATAAGACTGGCATATTATTGGGCAAATTGGCTGGGGAATATTAAATGGCAGAATAACACTGGCATATTATTGGACAAATCGTATGGGAAATATTAAATGGCAGAATAAGACTGGCATATTATTGGGCAAAATGGCTGGGGAATATTAAATGGCAATTAACACTGGCATATTGGGCAAATTAGCAGGGGCATATTAAATTGCAGATAACCTTGGAATATTATTGGGCAAATTTACTGAGTTATATTAAATTGCAGAATAACACTGGCATATTATGGGACAAATTGGCTGGGGAATATTAATGGCAAATAATATTGGAAATGTGTATGTAATGGGGTGATGGAGGCATGTAAATGTGGTGATGGGGCATGTCCTGGTGTGCAACGTGGGTTATGGGTCATGTCGTAGGTGTGCAACGTGGGTAGGGGGGGGTGCCCAAATTTTGGGATATTGGGTGTCTAAATCCTGGCATGTTGAGGGGCATAATCCTGGCATATTGAGGGGAAAATCCTGGCATATTGAGGGGGCATCATCTTGGCATATTGAGGGGAAAATCCTGGCATATTGGGTGTCTAAATCCTGGCAAATTGAGGGGCATAATCCTGGCATATTGAGGGGCATAATCCTGGAATTTTGAGGGGCATAATCCTGGCATATTTAGGGGAAAATCCTGGCATATTGAGGGGGCATCATCTTGGCATATTGAGGAGAAAATCCTGGCATATTGGGTGTCTAAATCCTGGCATATTGAGGGGCATAATCCTGGCATACTGAGGGGCATAATCCTGGCATTTTGTAAGGGAAAATTCTAGCATATTAAATGGCAAATCCTGGCATATTGTGGGGGAAAATCCTGGCAATATTCGTTATAAAACAAGGAAAAGATGGCCGTGGATGGGGAGGCGATTCGATGGTGCAATGGGCCACTTGACTGGATTTGCCCCCCAGGCCTAAGGCTGCCAGCCCTCCCCTGCTCACAGCCACGGACATGCACCGGGAGACAGAGCAGCAGCGAGGAGGTAAGTAAGGGGGAAGGGAGAGGATTTTTTTTTTTACGGTTCCGGCGCCCCCTGCCAAGTTGCGCCCTAGGCGGCTGCCTAGGTCGCCTTACAGGTGGCCCTCCAACACGAACATACAGTGGAATGTCCGTGTTCGGGTCCGGGGTCCAAAAACCATAATGTTCGGTACGAACCCGAAAAGTGCGGTTCGGGTTCGCTCAACACTAATTGTAAGTTTTATTTCTCTGTCTCCTATTCTAATTCCTTCCACTACATGCTTACATGTCTTCACTGCCATTGATTCAATGGACAAAAATAAAGAACAGGAGCCAAGGGACAGCCCTGGTGGGTGCTGTTTTTGATGTTGAGACACTTTGAGCAAAAACCCTCTCCAACAATCCTGACTGATGGTAAAGTATAAAGGGCTATGACAGAGTTGACTAGCCTCTCCCCGAAGCCAAAACGTTCACTTTCAACTTTATATAAAATTAATTTGTATATCCATCAGGACTGGGTGATTTGTTAATTTGTATCCCCTGAATGGCATGTTTTACTTATTGCACTGAAAATGGAGAATCCAGAGTGTTTCTGATTTCATTGGAGGCACTAGGCAAATCCTATCTATACCCTGTGAGTTTATGTTATAGTGATGTATAGTAATCTCTAAATTCTGCTCCTATATTTTCTTTGGACAAACAAACTGTTCTTTGTGTAATAATTTTATGTATTCTTTTACTTAAATTTTCATTCTTCAATTGATGATACATTAACTTGTCTGTTCTATTCCCTTGGGAAAAAAAACATTTTTGTTTCACTTTCATCATGGAATAATTCACTCTTTCTAATAACTTCTGTTTTATCAGTGTTCTAATTTGTTGCACCAGACTGTCCTGCTGAGACCATTTATTCACTCTTTATAACCTATTTCGTTTAATATATAATTGAGTTAGATTGTTTTCCCTTTTTTTATTCAGCTAGGATTCTAATTTAACAAAGAGCCCCCACATGACACTTTTATACGTACACCAAACTACCGGCATTTGGACATCTCCCCTGATATTTTCCTCAAAAAAAAAATTCAGTCTCTATCTTTATTACTTCTAGATTATCCTGTTTTAAAATCCGCAGATCTTTTAGTCTCCACGGTCTAACCTTATGTCTATCTCTGATCCCGTAAATATGTATAAACGTGTCATGATCCAACCAGACCACTGATCCAATTTTATTTGCATGTACAATCTTTAATAGAAAAGGCTTTAGCAAGAATCATGTCTAGTCTATGTTTTATACTGATGGGAGAAAATAGTGTTTTCTGTGTCTAATGGTCTAATAGATCTCCATATGTCATATCGTTTGAATTTCCCCAGGGTCTCCGAGAAAGATCTTGCCAAACCTCTTGCCCCAGGATTAACTTTCTTTGTTCACCCCAATGGTTTTGTCCATTTCCACATCTGCAACACAATTGTAGTCTCTGAAGCATAAGAATGATCCCTCGATCTTATCTAAAAACGTATCCAACACCTTATTTAAGAAGTGAACATGTCTTTTAATAGATTAGGTGTTCAAAAAAGGAAAATACTTGATCATTTGTGCTTATTTTGTTAAATCTTGCATAGATATCACCCTTTTCTTTCCCTTTCCTTCTTCAATAATCTCAGCTGAGTTCCTACCAAGGAAGAAGTGGAGATGTTTTTAGAGACAATTATATCCTTAGCATATAAACAGCATTTAGATTTTTTACATTGTGCTCATAGTTTTCCTATTAGTGATTCCCATTCCCCACCCCAAAAAAAGAATGCATGGGACATGACTTTATATATTCAACGTGCAAAAATAATGGTATCAATTTAGCTTCATGCATATAACTTTCCCAATACTTATGGGAAAGTACACCCCCAAAAAATCCCCCCCATCCCTCCCTTTTTTCTTTTTTGTTTATGCTTTTATTGATTTATATTCAACCCTTATGAGTGTGTAACCATTCCCGCACCCCTTTGACAGAATCTATTATAAAGCTTTTATCATCATATCTTATAAATATTTTAAATGGGAAGACCCATGCATATTGTATTTGTCTTTCTCTTAGGGAGCCTGTCAACAACTTTATGGCTCTGCTTTTTTGTCTAGTGCTACCTGACAGGTCCTTAAAAAGAGTAAGTTGTGCCCAGCTGTCAACAGCTGTCTAGTTCCTGGATTCCAGCCATATCTTCTGTCTAATGTATAAGGAAGAAAATAGGTTGATAATGTCCCTTGGTGCAGCCTCTTGTGCATTGCTAGGTTTTAATGTCCTATGTGCACTCTCAATTGCATTTGGTAGGACCTTCTATCCAATATCTAGTGTATTAAATATATCCAAAAGATATTCAATCAACTTCTTTTATTCTATACTTTGAGGGAGTCCCCTAATCCTCAAGTTTTTGCATCAGGCCTTGTCCTCTATATCCACCATTTTGGCCTCTAGCTCCAATACTTTACTTTATAATCCTTTTAATATTTTCTTTGGATTTTTTAGTTTCAAATTCGATATGTTCCATTTTTTGTACTGTATCCTTTAGTTGTACCTTAATGCAAATCCACCTTAAAGTTCACAAAGCAGGACTTCAACTTTTCTTTAAACTGCAGCAATTGCTTATCCAAACATAATTGCATTTTGGCCTCTGTAACTAGTTGACTGTTACCAGGTGAAATGCTGTCATTATGGCCAATGAGTAGTTGTATATCAGGTTCTAAAAACAGAATGGCAAATAGTGCGCTTAAAGCAAACTGTGGAACATATGGAATTAGGTGAATGATTAGTGAGGAGATATTTCCAAATATGACAGGAAAAAAAATCTTAATACACTCACAACACCTTTTGGCAGGAGATATTTAGATATATATACAAAACATCCGTCAGCTCCAGCTGATGTTCTTCTGTGATACAAGCTCAAAAGAACATAACCACAAAGTATCCAGTTAGTAGAATATAATAATTGCATTTAATAGGAAAAACATATCTGCTTACATGTAAGTTCACTGAAACAGGCGAAGTGGGCGCCACACGGCCGTCAGCAGATTCCTTCCAGCATATGATAATGTTTTCCAAGGTATAAAACAGGATACAAAGTACAAAAAATATGAAATAAAATAGCAGGATGAGTCCAGAACGCTACGCGTTTCGCCTATTAAATGGCTTCAACTTGGCGTCTGGACTCCCTGCATAAAACTTGCGCTTTTATTTTAAAAATCCAGCCTATCACAAACGGCTTCTCGCCTCTCCCGGGACTTTCACACAGTTTGCTTTTAGCGCACTATTTGCCATTCTGTTTTTATACTGTATTTTTTTGGTGTGATTTAGGGACACACTGCCTAAGTGCTGCCAAAAGCTAGGAATAGCGCTGGGAACACTTTTGTTTTGTCTATTTTATACATCAGGTTCTGCGATTGATGCATCAGCATTAAAAGACATTTGTGTATTATCCAGGGTCTTTAAGAGCTGAGGAGAGAACAGAGATGTCATTTTTTTCTCTCTTTTTTCATCATTGTCCTTTTCACTTTCTTTTTTTTCTGATTTTTTTTTTTACTTCAATCCCTTTCCTGTTGGCCATTTTAGGTAGCTCAATATGGATTCTTTCCCACTCACTTTATGGGTTATTATATCTCTTTCTGACAGACAGGTCTTATATAGTCTTGGTCCTTCAAGCTTCTAAGTGCCATAATTTATTTAACAAATTGTGAAAGGGTTAATCAGCTAGTGCTTCTTGTATCAAGGCAGCAATTGACAGTTGAAAATCCTCCAAACCTGATACAAATAGTATATGGAGGGTACCAAGATGCCCAAGGATTGAGGCAGACTTTAGGAGAGTCTGTGAGAGCAGCACAGACTGCAAGCTTCGGCCCTTCTGTGCACCACGCTTTACTGTCTGAGTGCACGGTGTCATGTGTCAGCCTGGCATTAAGCAAGACTGCTACAAGTGAAGATGGTCTGTGCCTGTATGAAAGGCACAGACCAAGCAGGTAGCAGCATTTGGCATCTTTTATTAATAGGCTCTATAAGGTCTAATCAGTATGTCCCGATCTGGCTCCAATTAGGCTCTTGTCCCAAATGAACATCAAAACAAACCAAAAAAATGCATTGAAGGGATTAATTAGTTGTAAGCACGTGTGATTGTGCATAATCTGTGACTATGTTGTTTATTGTCTAATGAAGAAGATGTGGTTTATTGTATTTTTCACATCTTTAGAAATTATGATAGTTACTTCAACCTCCAAAATGTATTTGAATTAAATATAAACAATATAGTGCCTCAGAGCATTTTGTGATAATATGCACTAAAGCAAAATAAGTAAATGAATAACAAATTTGTGTTAAAAGACTAAGCAGAAGAAAGAGATGATACAGATTTCCTCATGAATTTTCAGAACACAATGTCTGGTAATAAAATAAGCATTTCTATCAGAGTATGAAACAGGCCTGTGGTAAAGTACAGTAAACACTTATTGACAATAAATGAGAGAGAAATATAAGATACTGGGCAATCTTATCGGTGCACACAATTTAATTTGTATCCCTATCTCAAAGATGCAATTCCCTTGGTGTAAAAAGAGAGACAGGCTTTCAAGTCTAACAAGTTAAATTGTAATGTAGACCCTGTGGATTGAGGGGTTAGGTGCATAAAATATAATTTTATAATGCAATGTGTAATACAATTAAACATGATATGATGTGACATGATGATACCCAGAAACAGCACTGAGTAAAACAATATATTCAGGATGCAGATGGAAGATAAAGATGCTGATAACATTTTAATGTAAGATTATCTGCCTACTTGTATTAAGAAGAGGATTAAGTCTACCATAATTTGAAAGGTGCTCGATTTTTATTTGACATTAAGCTTGTTAACTATTGTAATATGATGGTGAAGTTGCAAAGAGTATTTTTAGAGCTGACAGTAAACCTGGATGTATTTATAAAGACATGTTGAGTTTACGCTGGAGAAGGCGCCCAGGATTTTAAACTTTTTCTTTTCTCAAAGAATCAAAATATTTAAAAATGTCTTTAGTGCAATGTTAAAATATTTGTTCTCATTTATCTAACCCCTTCATGACCAGACTGTTTTTGGAATGTTGTGCGTTAGTGACCGAGGCTGCTTTAACACTTCTGAGGTGTTTGTGTTTAGCTTTAATTTTCTTCTTTGTCAGTTGCTGTACCCACACATATTATAAATTGTTTTTTTCAGGACAAGAAGGGCTTTCTTTTCATGACATTATTTTGTTCATATCATTTATTGTATTGTGTAAAAAATAGTAAAATATGGTTAAAATTAAAAAAAAAATAAACACTTTTCCTGACTTTTCTTTGTAAATTCTTTTACTAAGCTTCAAAAGCTAATGAAAAAACATGCTAAATAGATTCGACTATAGGTCCTGAGTTCAGAAATATCCAATGTTTATAGGTTTTTTTGCTTTTTTTTGCATGTTTTAGGTTAATAAATACAAGTAGCATTTAGCTGTTTCAAAACCATTTTTTTTAAATTAGCGTTAGTGACACTGTAACACCGATATCAGATATGAATCACTGAATAACCCCCCACATGTACCCATTTTTATAAAGTAGACATCCCAGGGCATTCAACTTGGGGTAATTTGACACTTTTCACTCTGTCATTTTACCACCAATCTTTGACAAGTTTTGGCGTAGTAATTTTGTGTGTGTTTTATTTCCACACACTTTGAAACTTAGGTATGAATTTAAAGGGACTGTTCTATTTTATTGCCAAACAAAACCCCAATATATGTTCAGCAACTTCCCCTGAGTATAGCGGTACCCCACATGTATAGGTCTGCTAGGTTTATGTGGCAGGTACAGGGCAAAATTTAGGATATGGTTATTGCAGCTTTAAAACGTGTATTTATTATGTAATACTTGTGACTACATTTCCTATCATGCTCAGCCAGCCAAAAGCTACCGTAGCAGAATAGGAAATGTAATCTATAGTAGGAAGCACCGATTTTTGGTATCCTTGCTATCCTGCGGCTGCATGGATCAAATATCCAGCTGCTGCGGGCCCCTATCTACTGCTGGGGGCCAATGCAAAGCACTGGCCCCACTAGCAGTCTTTTTTTAAATAAAATATCCCTAGAGGACCACAGACAGACATAACATGTCATTGGTCCTCTACAGAATAACTTCTTATTTGTATACAATTTATTATTATTATTTTTAATTTTTTTATTTATTTAATTTTTAATTTTTTTACATTTTTTTTATTTTTATTTAACTCTAACCTTAACCCTTTGGTTAGGGTTAGTACAAACCCTAATTCTAACTCTAGGATTAGGGTTTTGATGAACTCTAACCCTAACCCAAGAGTTAGGATTAGCACAAAAGGAAAAAAAAAAAATAAAAAAAAAATCTTTTTTTTATTTTTATTAAAAAAATCCTTTGGGGGCTGGTTGTTACTGGGGGGGGGGGGGGGGCCAGGGGGAGACTTCACACATTATATTTAGTCTCTCTCTGCCCCACGATGACCGTGGAGCAGGGAGAGACTATAGCTGTCAAAGCAGGCACCTGCTTTGACAGTTATTAACATCCGGGCGCTGTGATTGGCTGTCACAGTGCCCGGATGTTTCAGGAGGGGTCCTCAACCGGCATGGCTGAAGTGTCTCGGTACCGAGACACTTAGCCATGCCGTTGGTAGCGCGATCGCGGTATGCCAGCGTGCATACCGCGATCAGACCTGCATGACGGTCCTGGACCGTCATCGGTCACTAAGGGAGTTTTTCCCCATGACGGTCCAGGACCGTCATCGGTCGCGAAGGGGTTAAGGGATTGTATCACCTCAACATTATGTATATTGTTAATGTAGAAAATAAAAAAACATTATAAAGTATGTATATATTGTGTTAAAATAATTGCATGCAAATACCTAAATTATGAGTTTTATATGCTTCTGTGGCATATCCTGCTTATTACATTACCGTTTGCATATTGTAATTTGCATATCACGCTACAGGTGATGTCATAAGCAGGAGACTCCACAGACACATTAAAAAAAAAAAAAATAATAATATCCTAATTTAGGCATTGGCTTGCAGTTTTGCTAACACAATGTCATTCCTCACAACTTCAGAGCTTGGCTTGGGAGGTAGAGTGTCAGAGCTACCGCTGACACTCAACCGAAGTACACATTCTTTGGTGTTTCAGACACCAGAGAATGAGATAAGGACTGCGGTATTGCAGTCATGAATCCCGCTCTCCCGTCAAACTCTACCTCTGTCCCATATAAAGGGACAGATGTAGAGCTTGGCAGGACAGCAGGGACACAGTACAGGACATAGCCTCAAATCCTGGAATGTCCAGCAATTGGTGGGACAGTTGTGAGGCATGCAAAGTATAGGTTATTTGCAATCAGTTTTTAATCTATACATGCACAGTAAAGACAATGTAAAGTCCCTTTAACATTAATTTTGCATTGCATTTTCAGCATTTAACTGTGGTTATCTGCTACAAATGTCACATTTCTCACCAATATGATTTAGACATTTAATCTATATAAAAGTGTGTCATTTTTACCTTGTTCTACCATATGTAACAGTGCATGGAAAATGAAATTCTGCACAATTTCAGAATTAATATTGGAAAAAAGGTGCAATCCCTTTTATAAACAGAAAAAGGTTATGAAATTGCATTTTGTTTAAATTCATTTTGTTTAAATTAAAATGTTGCTTTTCTTAAAACAGCTTACCCACACTGTGCCTTTGTATTACAGCTCAATTCATATTAAACATATAAGCCATACATACAGGGAGTGCAGAATTATTAGGCAAGTTGTATTTTTGAGGATTAATTTTATTATTGAACAACAACCATGTTCTCAATGAACCCAAAAAACTCATTAATATCAAAGCTGAATATTTTTGGAAGTAGTTTTTAGTTTGTTTTTAGTTTTAGCTATATTAGGGGGATATCTGTGTGTGCAGGTGACTATTACTGTGCATAATTATTAGGCAACTTAACAAAAAACAAATATATACCCATTTAAATTATTTATTTTTACCAGTGAAACCAATATAACATCTCAACATTCACAAATATACATTTCTGACATTCAAAAACAAAACAAAAACAAATCAGTGACCAATATAGCCACCTTTCTTTGCAAGGACACTCAAAAGCCTTCCATCCATGGATTCTGTCAGTGTTTTGATCGGTTCACCATCAACATTGAGTGCAGCAGCAACCACAGCCTCCCAGACACTGTTCAGAGAGGTGTACTGTTTTCCCTCCTTGTAAATCTCACATTTGATGATGGACCACAGGTTCTCAATGGGGTTCAGATCAGGTGAATAAGGAGGCCATGTCATTAGATTTTCTTCTTTTATACCCTTTCTTGCCAGCCACGCTGTGGAGTACTTGGACGCGTGTGATGGAGCATTGTCCTGCATGAAAATCATGTTTTTCTTGAAGGATGCAGACTTCTTCCTGTACCACTGCTTGAAGAAGGTGTCTTCCAGGAACTGGCAGTAGGACTGGGAGTTGAGCTTGACTCCATCCTCAACCCGAAAAGGCCCCACAAGCTCATCTTTGATGATACCAGCCCAAACCAGTACTCCACCTCCACCTTGCTGGCGTCTGAGTCGGACTGGAGCTCTCTGCCCTTTACCAATCCAGCCACGGGCCCATCCATCTGGCCCATCAAGACTCACTCTCATTTCATCAGTCCATAAAACCTTAGAAAAATCAGTCTTGAGATATTTCTTGGCCCAGTCTTGACGTTTCAGCTTGTGTGTCTTGTTCAGTGGTGGTCATCTTTCATCCTTTCTTACCTTGGCCATGTCTCTGAGTATTGCACACCTTGTGCTTTTGGGCACTCCAGTGATGTTGCAGCTCTGAAATATGGCCAAACTGGTGGCAAGTGGCATCGTGGCAGCTGCACGCTTGACTTTTCTCAGTTCATGGGCAGTTATTTTGCGCCTTGATTTTTCCACATGCTTCTTGCGACCCTGTTGACTATTTTGAATGAAACGCTGATTGTTCGATGATCACGCTTCAGAAGCTTTGCAATTTTAAGAGTGCTGCATCCCTCTGCAAGATATCTCACTATTTTTGACTTTTCTGAGCCTGTCAAGTCCTTCTTTTGACCCATTTTGCCAAAGGAAAGGAAATTGCCTAATAATTATGCACACCTGATATAGGGTGTTGATGTCATTAGACCACACCCCTTCTCATTACAGAGATACACATCACCTAATATGCTTAATTGGTAGTAGGCTTTCGAGCCTATACAGCTTGGAGTAAGACAACATGCATAAAGAGGATGATGTGGTCAAAATACTCATTTGACTAATAATTCTGTACTCCCTGTATATCTGCTTCACTTTGGCATTTAATATATGTTCAGTCCTATACATCATTACCTATGATTTCAAATAGTTAGTATAGTAATGGATACCTGCAACATACCATTATTAATTAAAGTCACCACCACTGTAACAATTCCATTAATAGTGTTTCTTATTTTTGGATGTGGAGTGGACATACCAATTTTTTCTGTTGATGGAGTTTGACTGTTTTCAGTCCAGAGCGACAGTGAAAGTGGAGTATTCTCATATTTGAACAATAGCTAAATAGAATTTCTATTGATGCAATTACTTTGCCTCAAAGGCTTGTACATGAAATGTATATTATTTGCATTGTGTTTTTGAATCATACTGATAGTTGTATCCAAATTTGTAACTGATAAGATTATCATCACGTTTTGCTCTAAATGCTTAAAATGACACCTACATGTTCTAAATACAACCATCATCAATAAACCCAGTTATAAAATGTAAAAAAAAAACTGATACTGAAAGTTATTTTATTACTAAACAGGATCCATTGAATACAGCCATATTTAAATACTCCCAGCTAGTGCTTGGTGAGCCAGATTGCATATTCTATCATTTGAATAGTTAGTATATTTTACTTCATAGGTATTTGACTCTACACCTTGTGGCATAACAACAATTGTTGTTTTATGAAATTTATAAAAATGTTCATTTATCCTGTATAATAAGTGTTGTATATGTTATTATTGAATGGTTAAAATAGATGTCATGTACTTTATTCAACTCCTTGGTATTGCCTCAGTACCTTGTTAAGTCTACCTTGAGTACTTCTTTATTAGTCTATACTTGTATATAGTCTTTCCTAAAGTCCAAGTTTGGAGGTATAAATTAGAATTAATCCCGACTCTAAACTTGAATAGACTCACCTCCCCCTCTCGGATGACTCATCGCAACCTCGCAAAATGGTATTCACTAAAAATTTCTTCAAGGTTGAGATGAGGCCAGATGTCAAACTTGACTTTTGAGAATAAGTCAACCTTGACCTATGAGATTGTAGGTCGAGTTTGAATTAGAAAAAATAGACTGCACATTTCAAGTTGCCTCCCATTATCACTTATGGAAGGCCAACTGAAACGAGCCTTTTATTTCTAAGTAAAGAAAAATAACCCCATCCTGTAAAAATGGTCCCAAAGGGCACACATGGGATCTCTGACAAATATGGTAGCCCAGGGAAAGTAAGAATCCACCTATATTTAAAATGATGCCGGGAGCTTCCGATGCTCCCAGCACCAATCATAGATGTGGGCGAGCCAGGGCAAGTCATCCTGGTCCTCCCCCCCCGCTATCATTAATGTGGCTTGGAGACTACTTGTTGGCTCTAAGCCCCCCACGTGCTGTTAAGATTGGGACTGGCAGCCTGCCAAATGGCTCCCAGACCCCCTGTTTATATTACTGGTAGTGGGAGCATTCCATATGACTCCCAGCACCCCCTGAAATTAATACCATGGCAGGGAGCCTGGATCCCAGCCACCCAAAAATAAATAAACCAGAGACTGGCCCAGGGGGCCTGGCCCTTTAACAATAATATCCCTCCAGAAAGATGGGGGTTATACTTAACCCACTCATACACTGACGTATACATATTACTGGGGCTTGCCCAAGGCCCCCAGAATAAAATAAATAATAATTCCCCTAATAAATAATATGCAGTGGTTTGTCCAAGGCTTCTGGTAACATAATAAATGATTACTCCTCATCCGGGGCTTGGCCCTAAGAACACAAACACTATTAAAAATAAAGATTTAAGCCAGGTGGAAATTTCAAACCAGCCCATAGAAGGCTGTTTTGAAAACTGACAAATAGTAGGACAGAGTCAGACTCCTAGTGCCTTTTTTCATTATCAGTCTGTATTCCAGCTTTGCACACAGATTTTTTAGAGCTAGGTGATTTTTTTTAGTTTGTTTGTTTTTTATTTTTAGATGGCTCCTTTCAATGGGCCAGAAGATGCAGATCCACGGTGTTGCTGATTGCTTCTGGAACATGGATACTGGTAAAATTTTATTTCACAGGGCATCATTTGTGTGGCACGGGGTGGGCAGTTTTTATTTACAGATTTGTACAAATGTAAGATTCATCCCCCCAATTGCAGGTGAGTTGCGGGAGATAGGTTGGAAGTCAAAGTCCAACTCACCTCTCAATTCAATTCCCTTTGAATTTTATATAGCTTTTCACTGAAAGAATCTTGAAATAGGAAATCGAGATGGACTTTGGCGAGGTGGGCTGAAAGATAGTTTGAGTTTCCTTTAGTAAAAGTGAAATGAGGTTTCTTTATTTTTCATCATTCCTTCTTTTTTTCTTTGCAGAACTGTTTATTAATGCCTACAACCACTTACCTTATAATAAGTCTTGTTGGTGAAAGGCATCAGGTTTTTATATTTATTTATTTATTTAGAAAGTGTTTTACCAGGAAGAATACATTGAGATTTCTCTCGTTTTCAAGTATGTCCTGGGGACCCAGTCCAGAATGGAATTACACAGTTACACATTTAACAGTAGATTAAAAATAAATACATGCATAGATATATTAAACAAGTTGAAAGGAGAACATACAGGGTAAATCATTATTGATACAAAAAGGAACAACATGTACAGTATACAAAGGTTTTTGTAAACTAATAACAGGTACAATCTGTTTTGAGGATTTGGGAGACACTTATTTTCAAGGATTTTAGACTAGATGATTATTTGGCAGAAACAGGAAGGCTATTCCACATATGAGGAGCTCTGAAAGAGAACGCACCTCGGCCTGCTTCCTTTTTGAAGTGAGGGTTCGCTAGTGAAGGGTTGGTGCAGGATCTGAGATTGTAGGAAGTGCAGGGAGTAAGAGCGAGCATGCCGCTCAGGTAGGGGGGGGATTATTCCAGAGAAGTGGTTATGCACTAAGCAAGCTAGGTGGAGAGTGCGCCTTGAGGCAAGCGTCAGCCAGTTTAACTCTATTAACATTTTTTCAGTGGTGCGTGTTATAATCGCAAAGTAGTGCCAAACGACACAATGTATTGTACATAGTGTCGAGTTTACCGAGATGGGTCTGCGGGGCAGAATCATACACAACATCTCCATAATCTAAGATCAGCATTAACATTTGCTGCACAGTATGTTTCCTTACCGGAAACATTTGTTTCTATATAGAAAGCCAATCCTAGGATATAGCTTTGACACGAGCTTATCAATATGGAGACGAAAAGATAAGTTTGGATCTAGCCACATGCCAAGATACTTATATGAATTTACCTGGGTCAGGTTATAACTGGATTAAGTCTTGATGTTTAATTGAGGATTGCTTAATTTAAGTAGTTTGGCATTTGTCCCAAACAACATGGACACAGTTTTTTCAGTGTTGAGGAATAATTTGTTTCTAGCTATCCAATTTTCAACTTTAGAAAACTGATCCTGTAGCACGGATTCCACTTGCGATCGTTGAGTACTGCACGTATAAATGACCGTATCATCAGCATACATATGCGAATGAGCCAGGTCACACACCGAGGGTAGATCATTTATAAATAGTGAGAATAACAGCGGCCCAAAAACGGATCCTTGAGGCACTCGACACTTGATTAGCAACGGGAGGGAGGCAGTATCAGCAATGGACACATATTGAGATCTATCAGACAAGTATGAACGAAACCAGCAGAGCGACCTTTCATTTATACCGGAAAAACTTAGTTTGTTTAGCAGAAGATCATGATCAACCGTATCAAAGGCCTTTGCAAAGTCTAGGAAAACTGCACCTGTGAGTTCACCACTCTCCATACCACTCTGAATGTCATGGAGTGATTTGACCAAAACCCAGATTGAAGCGAGGTTAGATAATTGGACCGTTGATAATACTCGCACAGTTGATCATGGGCACATTTTTCCAGGATTTCAGAAAGTATGGGTAGCAGTAAAATAGGCCTGTAGTTTTACACTAAGTTTGCATCACCATTTTTGTGAATGGGGATAACTCTGGCTTTTTTCCATGCTTTGGGGACATAACCGGAGGACAGGGACGCATTGATTAAGCAGGCAATGGGTTGCGCAGTAACAGGCGCACTATATATAAATGTCATTCTATGTCTTAAGACCAGGGTTTGTCAAATTAGATGCATTTTTTTTTGTCTACTTGCATATTTAGAATTTTATGCTATATCGATTTAATTGTTACTTTTTAACATTGTATATTGAAATTCTATTTTTTTCATTTTCAATTGTCAAAATCTATATTGAGAAGTGCTCACACCAACCTATCTCAGTATTTTGGTTGTCACCCTACTAAGTTAGTTTTGTCTTGAATTTAGAATTTTGTGTTTCCAGTATATTATACTGACTAGTATTGTGGATAATTAGTACACAATTTGGGGAGCTATTAGCAGAATTGTGGCATCATTCCTTATTTAAGCTAAATGTTACATTTATTACCATTATTTTCCAGGTTGCAAGTTTAAAGTCCCAGAGTTCTATTTTGTTGGCAAAGGTATCTATTAAAAATACATTATGTTATTAATATAAAACAGATACAGGTGCTAAATGTCTTGGTTTGAAAAGACAATTGTGAAGAAGTGGAATAGGAGAGGGTAAGTAAATCGTTTTAGAACTAATGGAAACTGGAAACCACTGGTCCAATCTTTGTGATTGCTGGTCAATTGCTTGGAAAGTCACAAGCTGAGAAATATAATCTGAAATACTTTATTCCGCTTCAGGAAAATGTAGAAGCAAGTTCTGGATACAAATATCTGACAACAATAACTGGTAATAACACAAAATATAAAAGAAAATGTAGTTTAAAGAAGAAATTAGAGTGCATGTTACACGCACTTTTACATACTTAAGTTATTTTCCCATTCATTTGTGAAATTATAAATAGGTCTTTTAGCAAAATTGTAAAAAGTTGTTGAAGGCGAACATGAGACTTATACTACAAAACCTTAAAACTCTCCTCAGAAATGAAAGCAAACGTGGAGAACATATATTTGGTTTTGTTGTTTTATACATAATATAGTCAGGTTCTAATACCATTTTAAACATTGAGAAGTTGTCATGAAAGGTGACATCTTTAAAATCAAGTGAGAAGGCATGTCATTTGAACCTGCTAATATAATGTGTTTTATTCTATATAGCTGTAGATATCTTTAGTAATGTGAAAATATGACTAAACAAGAAACTTTTAAACATCTTAGAATGTGCACCAATTGTACTCGAGCCCTGTCGAGCTAGTAGTAGTAATTGCAAGGTTTAGTTCATTGTTAGAGTGGTCAATGTAAAACACCACTTATGTTTTAATATTTTGGTTCAATTATATACAGTAGATTACGTTATTATTTAGAAAGTGCATTATGTATAATTTGTAATTGTTTACATTTTTTTTATTTTTTAAATATTTTTAATTAACATTTTATTCAGATGAGCAATGATTATCTTCTAAATGAGAGCTAGCATAATGATGTTATAATGACCATGCATAGATCAATGGCAAAATATCATATTTTTTAAGACAAAAATATAAAAAGTCAGGTCATTCTTTAGTGGTTATAAACTGCCTTTCCAAAACCATTTTTAAAGAATCCTCTACAACAGGTGAGTGCTATTTTGAACTCAATTTCTACAAAAGCTTAGCAAGTGCAACTTAGACATTTTTATATGTTAGAACGTAGCCATCTGTCAGAAAAGATAAGCTATTAAGTCCCAGTCAAAAACACGAGCAAGTAATACTGATCATCATTGTCATGATTCATGTCTATAAGGCATCAATCATCTTTTCCTAAAGTCACCAAATATTTAGCGTCATTCTAGCATTTCAGATCATCCTATGAATTTGTAGCAAAGTGTTTCATGCTCCTTGTATAACATTTCAGGAGAACCACAATTAAACGTCAGTCACAGCTGAAGAAATCCCAATAATGCCAACCCACCATTGCAATTCCAATGATAGAGATCACTCATTTTGATGTCACTGAATTATTAAATCTTTTAACATTTTTGTAGGCTGTTATTTTCATTGACATATGCATCACATTTTTATCTTCAGCCCATTTGATCTATGTGAGACATCAGTTTATAAATGTGTACCTCAATGACAGTGATAAGTTTACAAAAAGTTGCAACAATCATATCCGTTTATAGTTAGATTTATTAAGATATAGCTTAGAGATAAAACTTTTTTTTTAAAAAATATTACAATGAGACTTTAAAGAACATGCTTTTTTAATTGATGTTTCAATTATATGATACTGTTTTAAGTTATTTGAGCGATATGCTTTGCGATAAACATTTCTGTCTGCCAATCTGTCCGTCCATCTACCTGTATTTCTGTCTGTCCGTCTGTCTAGCTATCAAAATACAGTTCTGTTGTAAGCACAAACACAGCCTACTAGCCATGTGTAACCTATAATCAATGTCAATGTACAGATCATGTTATTTCTATACAAAATGAATGGCCATAAATATTATTATATAATACGTCCATGTTATTTTAAGTCTTTCTTGCTTTATTCCCTAATAATACATAACTTGTTCTGTACAAACAGAATCCACTAGGCATACATAAACCCTGGAGTGTCTTAAGGCATGGTCTATTAAGGCTTGAGTTGATAACATAGTTGTAGCATGGTTTGTTCAGGGTCTTCTACAGTGTTTTGCCCAGCAGGATTAACTATTGGTATAACAAGGTGCAGTGAATCCTGTTAACCCCTCTATGTCTAGGGTAAAGACCTGTCACTAATACACCAAGACTACAAGGGACAAAAATACTTTTTCCAGGTAGGTCATTCAAACTTGGCAACTGCTCTAAGAGTTAGACTTAGATGCCTACAGCATCCACAGTCCCAAGAGAGGTTCCAAAACCTTGTCTAATGATTAGGGAAACCTTCTATCTGCCAAAGGGGCAATGGGGGAATTTATGCTTATTCCCGAGGTGGGCTACAGTGATATATATATATATATATATATATATATATATATATATATATATATATATATATATATATAGATAGATATTATACTGATTACTGCAGTACAGATGAACAAAGCTGGGTGAGTGAGAGGTAGAGTTGCCAATCCCCTTCAACTAAATCTTGAGTGTACTTTTTTTTTAAAAAAAGAACATTTGTGAGAATTTAATTGTTTAATTAAAATCAAATTATTGAGCGGAACATTTTAATGGAAACACTGTATACCCTGTACTCATAGATAAGTGTCTGTGTGTGTTGCAAAAACATTCCCTGAAAAAACTAACACCCGTTAAGTGCCATCTAAATCTGGCAACAGCTGTCAATCTAGACTGCATTCTACATTTGTTCATTCATTGTCATTAGTTAATTTCTCTGCATTTCTACTGGGAAACATTACACATGAACTAATGCACATATAATTTCATACAGGGGAATTTATTTCTAATTTTCTACAAATTCCAAACAAGAACACAAATACTGGATCATCTCCAGAAATTTACTACAACTGTATATACGTATATATGTACATGAGATTGGCAAACTCATACTTACAACAATTATATTTTATCCATCACTCTGTCTCTCCATCTCTTCCAACCATCCCTCAGTCTGTTCATCTGTCTATTCTTATTGTATATATATATATGCATATATCTATCCATCCATCCATCCATCAAGCTGTCAAATGTAAGATGGTAACAGATTATGGTTTACTTATTTTATTGCTTTAGCTAGAACACATATAAAGCACAGTTTGTAATACGTTTGCAGTTTGAATGAAACCGTACACCAATCCATTCTCACAGCGTGATATTACTTATTTTTTAAATATCATAGCAGGACTTTTTTAGGATCTATAAGCGAGATTAAATGCCGTATTTTCACAAATATGCAAATAAAGCATTTGATCTAGAGCCTTCTTCACAAAAATAATTTTAAATCCATAACATCTTATGCTTACCTAACATATTATTTTGAATTGAAACCTATACACCATCATTTAAAGGGGAATATCCGACTGTTACTTGTTAACATGTTTATTCATGCATGGTACCCATTACATTTAAAAAACATACCAAAAAAAATTATATGTTTGCTGCTTTTCTGCAGAGTTGGTTTTGTCTTAGCCTCTCACTATTTAATTCCCAGTAGCACCAACCAAATAGTCCCTATAAAGATGAAATGTGACGGCAGCTTGACAAAGACCTTGCATAGATCAAAAAGTTGCTGGTTCTATCTTGTTGTGTGAAACAAAATAGTCACAATAAGTAGCTGTGAAATCTCCATGACTGGGGGCGAGAGCAGAGCCTTATCACAACCTGCCCTATACAGATTGAGTAAGTGCTCCACCACACATTTAGAATTTCTAATTATTTATTATTACAGTTACATCTTTGCGATGAACATTTTTTTACACATAGGTCAATATTTTGTAACCCCCAAGTTTATTGAACAATATTAATGAATTAAAGGGACACTACCACTTGCACTAACTAGATTATCTGTTTATTTAAAGTAAACCTATGTGTAGAAAAGATGCCAAGATGTTTTTTGTGTGTTTGTTTTAATATATTTCAGTAAAAGGGAATAATAAATGTGTGTGTTTTTGCTTGGAGCCAATTTGTGAAATGTTCCCAGGATGCAACCGCCTCAAAAATCTTAGATCAGGGCTCACTTAACAGCTGGTGGAAAATCCTAGACATGATGTCATAAGATACACCCCCTGCAGAACTAGGTGTGTCTATATAGTATCTTTTCCTCTTTTTTTTGCTAACCTTCCAGCACAGAGATAACAACATTCTGAAAAAGTGACCAGGGCTCACAGAGCTATTCCACAATTTACAAGTACATTGTGTCTTTTATTGCTGTGGAGCTCTGTGATACACTCATATACTGCAGATTACTGCGAACTTTGTTGCTGTGGAGCTCTGTGATACATTCACACACTGCACTTTACTGTGAGCTTTATTGCTGTGAAGCTCTGTGACACGCTCGCACACTGCACATTACTGTGAGCTTTATTGCTGTGGAGCTATGTGATACAGTCACACACTGCACATTACTGTGAGCTTTATTGCTGTGGAGCTCTGTGATGCACTCACACACTGCACATTACTGTTAGCTTTATTGCCGTGGAGCTCTGTGATACACTCACACACTGCACAGTACTGTGAGCTTTATTTCTGTGGATCTCTGTGATACACTCACACACTGCTCATTACTATGAGTTTTCTTGCTGTGGAGTCTGTGACACTGCGCATTACATTTATTGCTGTGGAGGGAGGTTGGGGGGACTGATGCTGAGGGGCATGTTAGGGAAGGAGAGAAAAGGGGATTGATGATGGGGAAGGGAGAGGGGATTCGTGCTGCAGGCAGCAGGGAGGGACACACTCACAGATACACTCACTCAGTGACCGGCAAACTCAGCAAACACTCACTCACTCACTGACCGGCACACTCAGCAAACACTCGCTCACTGGCACACTCATCAAACACTCACTTACTCACTGACCAGCACACTCACTCACTGGCACACTCAGCAAACACTCACTCACTCACTGACCAGCACACTCACTGACTGTCACACTCACTCACTCACTGACCAGCACACTCAACAAACACTGACTCACTGACCGGCACACTCACTCGACTGAGTTTTTTTATTTTACTACACAGTTTAGTCACATTGAACATCAACAGCACTTCTTTCATCTTTGTTTATTTACATATTATAATTAACAAATTATCAAAAGTTAGGTTATTAAGTGACATTTACCTCGACGTGTTCAAGTTGTGAGGATACATTTAGGCAACACAATGAAAAGAATACACAGGAGTGTGAAAAAAATAATATTAAGTTCTGTATTCTTAAGATGATATTGGCTATTCAGGTCTATTACTTTGAATTTAAAGTGACACTATCGTGATTTTTCATCATCCTATTCATCTTGCAGCACAGTCTAGATTAGGTGTAGGCAACTTGTGGCCCTCTATTGTTGCAAGACAATATTTCCAATACTCCACTGTCAGTCTCTTAGCTGAAAGAGCATGATGGGAGATGTAGTTCATCGGCAGCTGGAGGGCCACAGGATGCCTACCCCTGTGACCCCAATGATTGACTGTGGATATTTTTTTTTATCCGGAGTGAAAGAGATCTAACCCAGTTGTTGTTGCCTAACCAAAGCATTTCTGTTTAATTTACAAAACCTAACATTTATATTTCTATATAAAAAAAAACTATTTCACAGTTATTCAGACAGGCTTAAAGAGAAGTAGGACAATAAAATATGTTCACGATAGTGCCCCTTTATTATAAGGCACATTTCGGAAGCGTGATACAAAACATGTAGCACAACTATTGAGGTAGACATGTTAGAAGAGGTTGTTAGACATGATCTGCAAGTTGCTATTAGCTTCAATATGTTCTTGATTCAACAATTCCTTTAAGTAAGATATTTAACACACTGTCAACATTTTGTAAGATGTTTTTTTAAATAACTGAAGATGTACTACTGCATGTTATGTATTAGAAGGAAAAAAAAACATTTGATCTATGATATTAACTGAGTGCTGACAAAGTCAATTGAGGCATCTCTGAAAATGTCCTTATGCTGTTCTTGTTTGGATGCTTTTAGTG
This sequence comes from Pelodytes ibericus, assembly GCA_036172795.1. Classification (NCBI taxonomy): domain Eukaryota; kingdom Metazoa; phylum Chordata; class Amphibia; order Anura; family Pelodytidae; genus Pelodytes; species Pelodytes ibericus. Next base: position 128,225,157 of record CM069861.1, read on the forward strand.
GCAATTTACTGGCACTAAAACTTAATAAATCAGTTACATTTCTTAAAGCTTGCAAATGGGTGTAAATCAGGCACTATTTACTAACCTCATGTATTTCTATGGTGTCTAGTGTGCTGTTCTCTCTGTATTAAAACATTAAGAGGATTTACTGCAATCACTTCCTTGACCCCCTCTATTCCTAAATAAACCTAACAAAAACTCTATTCATTTAGTCTCACTTGATGTATTTCTGAACTGTGTTCAGACACTTTGGATTGTTTTTATACACACATGCATGGATACAAATGCCCATAGTAGGAGCCTTATTCATAGGTTTAGGCAGGGATTAATGGAAGTGAGAAGGTGTACAGCATGGCTTATGAACTGATGACATGATTAACAAATGTGTTAATTGCCTGCTAATGCAATTAACAGATTGCTTTACATAAGCAGACATTTTTATGACTGAGCAGATATTAACAACCTAATAACTGACAGAGCACAGAAAATCTTATGGCATTTTTAAAAATAAACTTAAAGGCAAAATGTATAATTTATCAAGAGTAGCGGAATGCCAGTACCATATTAGGCCTGTGTGTGGCATTTCATAGCAATGAACATTTACATTTTTCACATTTTTTTTATAGGATGTGCTTTTAAGTTCCTTTGAACAAAAGATTTCTGGAAGAAGGTTTAATATGGTGAACCTTCCGTTAAAGAAGAGAGAGCCAAGCAATGCTGTGAAATCCTAGAGAGATTCAGAGGAATAAAAATGCTACTTCTAAATGATTTGAGGCCAATTGCATTTTGTTTGCTGATGAGTTTCTAACTTTGTTTGTATTGATGATAAAACAAGTAAAAAATGTGTAGCTTATTTAACAGTGCCTCTTCACTGAAGACAATAACATAAAAGTAGATACAAAGTGAGGTTTGGTTCTGAAGCCGTAATGATCAGAAATGACAATAAATGCTGACAATGAATGGCTGTGACACATTGCCATATTTCAGACATTGAAAGCATCGTTTCACAATTTTTTAGAAACAGAAAACAGAAAATTGGCATGTGCGTATGTATGGGATACGTGCCATTTTGTTTTTTGCTGAAAGTAATGGCTTTCTTCTGGCCACTCTGCCATAAATCCCAACTCTATGGAGCGTATGGCTTATTGTCGTCCTATGTACAGATACTCCAGTCTCTGCTGTGCAGCTCCTCCAGGGTTACCTTAGGTCTCTTCTCTGCCTCTCTGATTAATGCCCTCCTTGCCCGGTCTCTGAGTTTTTGTGGGCGGCCATCTCTTGGCAGGTTTCGTGTTGTGCCATGTTCTTTCCATTTGGTTATGATAGATTTGATGGTGCTCCTGGGGATCATCAAAGATTTGGATATTTTTTTATAATCTAACCCTAACTTGTACTTCTCAACAACATTGTCCCTTACTTGTTTTGAGAGTTCCTTGGTCTTCATAACAGTATTTGGTTAGTGGTGCCTCTTGCTTAGGTGTTGTAGCCTCTGGTGCCTTGCAAAAAAGGTGTGTATATGTAACAGATCATGTGACAATTAGATTGCACACAGGTGGACATCATTTCACTAATTATGTGACTTTTGAAGGTAATTGGTTGCACCAGAGCTTTTTTTATGGGCTTCATAACAAAGGGGGTGAATACTTACGCACATGCCAATTTTCGGTTTTCTATTTCTAAAAAATAGTTTTATTTATATATTTTTCTCATTTCACTTCACCAACTTAGACTATTGTGTTCTGATCCATCACATAAAATTCAGATTAATAAAACATTGAACTTAAGGCTGTAATGTAACAAAATAGGTAAAAAGTCAAGGGGGTGAATACTTTTGCAAGGCTCTGTAGATTGTGTTAATGTTAAGTGCAACTCTCCGTAGCTCCCTTTGTATACAATTGTGGAGATTTAATGCTTATTTCAAGCTATTTTTGGCATATTTGGATTAAATTGAATTTTATAGCAATCTAATAATTAATATGAATACATTTATGATATTAAAGTGTAAGTATGAGATAGTAAGAAATAGACTTGTCAATGTTCAAAAGGTGGAACAAGTTTCATATTATTGAGCTTCTTATCACTGTATCAACCTGAAGACCCATTATATTCGATAAACAATGTGAGATCTTATAAGTATATGGCAACATTGTTTAAAGCTCACTTTGAGACTTTAAAACTGTGATAAACTTTCAGAAATTGCTTTCCTGCTTCTACCTGACTCTTCTTATGTCTGCAAATATGTCTATACATATAGCAGTCAGTCGAACAGTGAGCGTTATAAGGATCTAATCACTAAAATGTCATATGCTGGTATTTTGGGGAGAAATTTAAATTTAAAATAGCAAGGTATTCCTACTAGTAGAACCGAGCTGTCACTGCATAATGCATTATTAAAATAAGTAGGATTTGTTTTAAGATTTAAATATAAATTATACATAGCTGACCTCTTCCAGCTGGAGAAGCTCATCAAGTTTGGCCGTTCACAATGCATAGTTGAATTGGTAAATTTTGATATTAATCTCATCTCAACTCACCTTTAAGAAAATAGAACCCTTTGTACTTTTTGCAGAACATATATGGCATTTCAAAAAGTGTTGATGATAAAGAAAACACTTTTAAAAAACTCGTATAGCTGCCTTGGCTAATGTATTGTTCCTTAACCATTTAATGAGCTAAATGTGTGGCTAATTGTTACTTGCTTAATTTTAACTGAATGATACTTTTAAACAATAAAGCTTAGTATATTTTTCCCTTTCTTAGTGTTGCCAATTCACAACCAGCTCTGAGGTATAAGCATTTTGTAAAATAAATAAAAGCTCTTAGTTGAAAAGACACATAAAGTACACTTAATGCTTCCCTGGTGAAATCTTGCAAAATTGTAAAATGTTGTCTAATTAACCTTTTTCTATGACCTGGTGGACTTTACAATTGCTACAGTACATAAATTAATAGGCCTTTGCATTCACAGTAGCTAATAAAAACACAATGAACACCAATCAAAAATATGGTATACTGAAATAAAATTTCACAATTTATGGCAATGATTATAAATACAAACTGTTTTTATTTCCTGCTCTGTGATCTATGGTCCAGAACACCATATTTTGAATATGCAACATACTTTAATAAATGTAATTTGTAAGGAATTAAAGATACCTTTAGTCTATTCACCCATTTTTAGGAAAACATTGTAACTATTATATTAATATACATAGCAAAAAAATGTGATTTAGAGGCTCAAGTATGATCAAACAAGTATGCTGATACTAGTCATGCTTGCAATATACTAGATCAACTTAGTGGTCTCATAAAATACCTTAGAAATGTGACTTAATAACGGTGTCACTGTGAAAGAAAAGGACTTTACCCAGTACCCGCATAGGGTCTGTATTCAGTATTTTCACTGGCCTCTGATAGGTCAAAAGTACCGTATTTTCTTGAATATAAGACGACCCTGATTATAAGACGACCCCCCAAACTTTGGATATTACTTTAGGAAAAAAACTAAAAGCCTGAATATAAGACTACCCTATAGAAAAAAGTTTAACTTGTATATATTCACATGTAAATTGCTTTTTAATATTTAATAAAAATTATGATATTAAACAAATGCATTTCTTGTTTTTATTTCATTTTATGTGCCAATGCTGCCTCACACTCCCCCACCCCTGCATTGTCTCTCCCCCTCCTATGTTGTCTCTCCCTCCCCCCAAACTTTTATCTCTCTCTTCCCTTCCTCCCCTTGTCTTTCTCTCCCACCCTCCCCTTGTCTACCCGGCCTCATCATAGAAGTCCCGGCGGTCGTGCCGGGCGGCAGGGGAGGATGTCTGCGCGCATTGCGCAGACATCCCCGGCTGCTTTAGAGGTGGATCCAGGTCCCCTGCAGCTCTGCGGGGGACCTGGATCCCTGTCTTATAGTCTGACCTCGATTTGAGGTCAGATTATAAGACGACCTCGAATATAAGACAAGGGGTCTTTTGTAGAGCATTTGCTCTGAAAAAAACCTAGTCTTATATTCGAGCAAATACGGTAAATGACCGTCAGTTAAATTTGGCTTCACTTCAATTCACCGGGCATTGATATTTTGCAGTAGAGACCCACAGTGTCTGTAAAGATCCTGATTGTGTCTCTGCTTTTGTATTCCTGGATACTTTAAGGGATTATAGAAAACATAATTTACTGTAAATTACTGTGTTAGACCATTTTTTTCAATGTTTGCATGTAAGTATTGTTCCATGATGACTGTGTAGATGCAAATAATTAAATATATTTGAATGGATCAATAAATGAAAGGTAAGTAAACGTTTGTTGTACTTAATACATCTATGTTATGAATGATATTCGTTGAGTTAAATTAAATGCTTTCTTGCAAAAGATCAGGGAGTACATGAGAGAGAGGGGATAACCCTCGGACACTTATAGAAATGGGTAGAATGGAACAGGTGCTCCCAGTTAAAACATTATAACTTTTATTAGTTCATTTAAAATGTTCTCAAACAAACACATAACAATAGTGTTCCAAAAGAAATAATGAAAAAAATTTAAAAAATTAAAAAATTGAATGAATAAAGAATAAAAACCAAAAAAGGTCTTGGTTGTTGTAGCTAGATTTAAATAGCTTCAAATTAGGTAAATTAGGTGCACTTGATAGTAAATTCAAATCACTATAGTATTAGCATAAGAAATAAGGGTGAATCCTTAGTCACGTGCATTCTCCCTCTTTAGAAAAAATAGGACCACAGCATATAAAAATTCCCTGCTTGACTGAGAAAATGAGAGTAAATAAATAAATAATAATTTAGGAATAAATTCCTGTGTGTGTTGAAAATTGCTGGTAAACTATTTGCTCATGATTAGTCGGTTTGTTGTTCCTAAGTAATGGCAGACTATAGGACACTCAACAATTGGTTTAAATATTATGTGTCAGATATTAGGACACAAAAAGAAAAATCAATGATCTTAATTACCCAAACAAGGGTTAACAATTTTCAACCAAGCTTGTTGTACTGAATGGGCTGAATTCACCCTTGAAAATAGTTTGTTGCATCCTGATAGAGCAGACAGGGCTGCTCAGAGCTAAGGCTTTGAAAGGGGAGCAGCAACAAACAATCACAGCTGTTATCATGTTCCTTCACAAAACCATAAATAGTATCCACAAATTACTAGCACCAAGATCGCTAGTTATAAGCAAAACATACACTGCACATGTTTATTCTTTCTTTTTTATATAGACGCTTCACACACCTGGGATAAGTTTAAATCAGAAGTTTGCAGGGAAAAAGACTATGCTTGGGTTAGAACATACTGTGTGTCTACAACCCGACGTATGTTTCTTCCACTGTACGTGGTGTCATCAAGGAACGAGTTGTACAATGTTTTATACTTAACAAAATCGGTAGTAGCTCTTCCATTTTTACTCCAAGATAACCTGGGTTCAAGTTATTTTGATAACTGCACCAGGGTGAGTCCTAAAAAAGAAAAGAGAGATTCAATTTTTTTATAAACATACATTTAAGGTAGTTGGCTATTAAACCTGCTTAAATGTATTACGATCTTATTATGGCGTGAAACTCAACTGAGCAGCTGGAGGCTGTCCTGGTTCATTTTCTACAGGACAATGGCAGTGCAGAAGCACATCATAGAGAAAGAACTAAAACTGGAAGATCCTGCATGCGGACACAGCAGAAACCTGACTATAGGAGGAAGAAGGGCCACCATCTCGGTTGTGTTCTGCAGTTTGTATTATTGGATTCTCATTTATCTTTAGAAATTTAGTGAGTAAATCTCACTGTTTATGGATAGCACTATTTGGAGCGTGGTTTCCTCTGCACAGTGTATATCCTGTCTTGTCATGCCCCGACAAAAGCCTCGCAGAAGGACTGAAACATTGCCTATGTTTTTTGTCATGCACATGGCTTGAATAAAACTTGTTTCTTTTGAATTAAAAAGCGTTCTCATTCCTACAATGTGTCATACAAATACTGGCCAGCACAACGTATTGGATCTAAGGTCATAATCTGTTATTGTTATTTGATGAAGTCTGCGTTCGATGGCATGGTATCCAGATGCTTACGGTGGGTCCATATCTTTAGTTGTGAGCTTCATTTTTTTTTCTTTTTCCATAATTATTAGTTTTACATGTCAGGGGAATGACCTATGTTTCGTATGCTCTACAGACCTGTCGGATTATTAATAACCATAAAAATATGAATATGAGTTATTAATTATGAATCATTAAAAATATGAAAAATTGATGATTCATATATATGGGTCCGACCAAAAATACCCATGTCAAGAATTTGTTATGTATATAGAGAGTCTGGATGACGTTTTTACAAAAGTAAATACAATGCAGAAATTATTAATTAAATAATAATTAATTTATTGAATATAAAATAAAGATCAAACAATAAGCAAAATAGCATAACAACAAAATACAATATCAATAGATGTTAATCATAATTCACATGTATGACTTATAACATATGTAAATAGGATAAAACATGAATTATGCAGCTCTGTACCTGTATCAACATGCATGTAGTATAATTTACTATGCAGTTACATTTCTGACCATAATATGGCCATGCATTTTATTTAGATACAACCCACATTGATAATGATTAGTATTTAAAATTGCTAATGATAGTACACCATAATTACCTATAAATTACCAGCATATCCTCTGCTTAGATAAGGTATTATTACTAAATCATATAACTACTCAAGGTGGCTATTTATTAATCTGCCCTGTAAATGACAATGTATGTATTCTATCTTAGCCTTTAAGAATGAGAATCTTAGATAATATCTGGCATTTAGATATTGCATATTTGGGTAAATAGCTAGACTATAGAACTTATGGTTCTTGGTAATATCTATAGGATATTCCTCTGGCTTCCTTCTGCAGAAAGGATGAGAGATAAACACCAGGCTAAAACATATAGATCCCAGAAATTGTGGGATTTAAGTTTAATTTACCCAAATATATATGCTAATTAGATCCATAAAAATAGAGATTATGCTAGAAACAAGTTACCACATTTATATATTACCGGCAGAGGTTGGTTTGAAGTTGAGACTCCTTCCATTGAAGAATTGAGTGATGGGAGTTACTCCGGGGACTTATCTCAATACTATGTGTATGGAGATGTCTATTGTTATAGTGAACATGTGCTATTAAAAGCCTCATATTCCTGAGTTCTCCCCAGAAGGAGAGAGACTCAGCCCATTTCTAAAACATTCCCATCTCTCACCCCACTAATGGCAGCTCTCCCCAAAATCAGTCCCCTCTCAGATATATCAGTCCTCCCTTCTCCACCTACAGCATCAACTTATCAACCAAACCTTATCTCAGATTCACACCCTGTTTCTGTAACTTCTAGCCAATTGAATGGATGGGTGTGTTTAATTTAAATGAAATGATGTCATGATTTTAAGCTATACCTGGATTGTGAGTATAATGTGAGAAAATATATTTGTTGACATATAGAAGTGTTAATACAATTTCAAATTGGAGTAAATATTCTTATCAATATTCTTATCATTTCACATTAGATAACTTATAATAAAATGTATATCACACTAATAAAACAATAAAAACAATATTCTAATTAATATGTAGGATTAATTATACTTTACATATTGACAAGTGAAGGTGTGATATAATTATATATTTTAATGAACGATTTGAATCAACTAAGTGTGTTTGTAATAACCCTTATTATATTCTTCAAATCTAATATCCAAATAATCTCACAGTCTGTGTCTTTAGTTTCTGCCAGTTTGGGTGGGCTAGAAATTGAAGAGAAGCCCCCCTTCACCTCTTGTATGTATATAGACACAGCTGGGTCTGCATCAATACAATGAGGCTTAGAGTCATAATACTTCCACTAACAATGGCCACCTTATCTGTTCCGGTGATACTATGAACTTATCAGCAAAATATTTGGTATCAGATAACAGAGTTAGGGATGTGAAATAATTTCCTTTAGCCTCAGGGACACAGAATAAGATTTGAACACATAGAAGGATGTCCAAAAACTGACACAAAATGAAGGCTGCTGGCATCCATCTTGTTATCCTTTGCTTCTGCTTTATTCATATGTACCAGTCTCGAGATTAATGTTCAATACCACTGACAGACCTCATCAATTCTACAAATAATAACATAGCTCGCTATTGCACATGTTTCCATCATTCAACTAATCTGAAGTCATGCCCCACCTTCTATGACATAAGTTTTCCTATCCAAAAGCATTGTCCTGCTGGCGGTTGAAGATGTCATACAAAGGCTCTTGGAAAATCATTTGTTCAGCAGTCTGCCCAGGCTAATTGCCTTGCAGCTGGCAGGTCAATCAGGTTTAAGTCCTCAATCACTTATTCTATTGTCAGTGTAAGTTATTTAAGTGGGCTTGAGTGGTTGGAGTGTAGGCTATAGTCACAGTCCTAATCAGTCAAGGGAGATACTGTTGAAGCTCAAAGCTGATTTGTTTATATAACTTATAGGAAGCCTACTTAATATCGATTAATTATGGAAGTTCTTGTGAAGGAATCATTTCATGATTATTTAATTGATTTCAGCATGGCACTATAGGAACTCTATATATTACACTATTTTTTTTTAAGTTGTTTTGGTCAATACTTTTTCTTGCAGGTATCATAAAAGTATGGTGTGCATACTTTATTATTAAGATTTGAAAATTGCATTGTACTTTAACCTGATAATGTATTTATTATAAAACCACTTACTGAACTTTAAGTTAATGCAATTTAAATTTTAATTTCTACTACTGTGGTGCCACTCTCTAACACCTTACTCTTTTTATATACCACACCAGACACTTAGCTGCTAGTAATCTCCTTGAATAAACTAAAGCATCGATAGCTATAGTGTCACAATGGAGACAACACTTTGTTATTCATACCGGCTGGTCAGCTTCTTAAAAGACTTTTCCGTGCAATCATTTCACCCCCGCTTATCTGAACAACGTGACGTCTTCTGTCCTTATCAGGACATTTTAGACCACATGTTCAACTTATTATATATAAAAAAAATAAGAAACTATACAAATATTATTAAATATCTTTTAACACACCAGCACTTCAACTCATGCAAAACCAGAACCCAATAGAAAGGGAAACAACATCCTGCATATTTGATCATTCATAATCACAGACTATTCCCAATTATTAATCCAACTCTACCACTCCTGATGATGCCTTCTTGGGAAAAACGTGTTGGGCTTGTGAATATTTCCACTCTGTTTTATGCCATACTACTCCGACGAATATATCCCACGTTGTTATTGCAATCTTGTTTGCAATATAGTTCAATGTTTTTGGATCTACTTACATTCATCGTTTGAATTTTATACTACTAAATATACTATTTATATTGTATATATCTGTTGATTTTTCCTGTAAGTCTTGTTTTTGAGCTCATTCTTCAATCCTCATCAAGTTGAGTTATGATTCCCATAAGTTCTAACTCTGAACTAAAGACACATGGGCCAATTTTATAATTTTTTATATTTCAGTATACCTTATCCTTGTTTTTATATCACAAATATATATTAATATGTTAACCACATGTTAACATATAAATACCACATGTTAAACAAGGGAAAAAAGCAGTTGCTCATTTGTGTGGTTTCTCTATGTTGACAGACATTTTACCTCAATAAAAATTGTACATTCCAAGAACCTGAAAAATCTTCTTTCCCAAGTCTTGCTTTTTCCAACTTTACATGTGTAGAACTGTTTACAGACGTAAATGATTATATATTCCAATGGGAGTAGTTATCCAAATTATTTGTTTCTGGATTTGCATGATTACTCTTTCCCTTTGGTAGAAGTTGATTGGCTCCTGCCGCCTTATGCAGCTAATTATATAATTGCATAACTATTTAGTTTTGCCACGAACTCTGCTAAGTTATATTCAGCCAAACATTTTTAAACTAAAAATCTCTAAAATAATTGCACTTGTTATAGGATATACTGATCAACGTATTTATTGATGTTAAAAAGTGTAGGTGAAATAAGTCCACTTATAATACCAGGCATCTTAGCTCATCTGAAAAAAGGAACCGCAGTTCATTTGTCTATATATTGGGTCTATTTACTAAAATTCGACTTTGGAGGTCGACTTTCATTTTGAGACAAATTCACTCATGTTGGAAAAAGTTTAGAGAAAAAAAACAGGTTCCAATCTCCTCATTGAAAGTAATGGGAGGTGAAATGATCAAAGCTATGTTTGAGACTAAGTCAAATTTGGCACCTGAGTTTGACTGATGAGGCTATTCACTAAAGGTGAGTTACACTAAACATTTCATCTCACTGGTTTAACTACACACTGTGCAAGGACAAACATGGCGAGTTTCCACTGCTATGCAAACTAACCAGGGATATCCCTGTATAATGCAAAGTGAAATGGGTGAGATGAAATCTTCATCTCTCCTTAACTCACCTGCAACTCACCTTCTAGCGAATAGGCCCCTTAGTCTCAAAAATAGCTTCAATCATTTTGCCTCCCATTACTTTAAATGGGGAAGATTCAAAACTGGGTGCCGAATATGACTTAGTCTCAAAATGAAAGTCAACCTCCAATGTCAGAATTTTAGTGAATAGAACCATTTGTGTTTATATTTTCACATGTTGACAGTGCTCTAAACAATTATTAGTATTAGAAAATGCATTTTCAAGGCATAGTAAATCAAAAACTGTGCTGGGATCAGTAAAACAGTACATAATATGCCATCCTGCTCAACCTTGTATAGGAACTCTTCAGAGATCTTCATTTATCTGGTTATTTCTCCTTCACAATCTCAATGAATTCATTCTGTGAAGGAAATATGACCAATATGCACAAATACACTTCATAAAAAAAACCATGAGTTTGCCATAACAGTCCCATTTTTTGAGGGCTTTACCTGTCAACTTTGCGCCTGTCTTGGTATAACTAAAATCAATACATTTGCCTATGAACAGTGCTCTGCACAGACATGAACAGCGCTCTGCACAGACATGAACAGCCTTAATGCAAAGAAACTAACTCCAGACAGACAGTATCAGTACCAAGTAGACTACAGCCCAATTTTGCAGGTTCATGCAACATCATGTGACATCATAGGGCTTCGCGTAACCACAGCCATCTTTTCCAAAAAGTGCTATTATAGGACTAGTTCAAACTCTTTTTTTTTTTTTTACTAGCCAGTGAAATGTTTGAGAGAAACGTCTTTAACAAACTGTTTATAATTGATCAAATTGTTTTTCCAGCTATTTAGTGTGTTATATGTTTGACTGCTCAGTCAATCCCCTTTTTGAATCCCCTTTTTGAGTGTCAGTGATTTAGCATCTGTCCCACAATACTTATAGCGGAATGCAAGCATGAGTATTTCCAAAGCACTGAGCTTTGTCCTGTAATAAACATATGCTTTGTTGTCTTTGTCATAATTCATAAATGTAATGGATTTTATACTCTAGTGTTCTTTTGTTAAGCACTGGCTAATTTTCAGTGTCTGGATGCAGCAATTTCAGTTTTGCAGTAATTCTGGTTGAGTCATCAAGTATCTGTATAAGTGTAACTTCCAGACTCCACAGTAAGCATGAGAAAAATACATCTTTGTAATTTACAGTTTAATCTTGAGTGTACAACCTTATTTACTTTACAATGCTTAGAACCTTTTAAATAGATTAAGAACTATCGTCTCTGATCAGTTCACTAATTAGTTACTTTCAGTACTCTATGGAGTACAGTGCAACATTAGCTCCAATCCACCCCTGATAACATTCGACCTTATGGGTTAACTTCCCATCATGAATACATCATACAAATATTATAGAGGAAGAACCTCCTAGGACCCTATCAAATTCATGTTTAATGCATCTTCATGGACACTGGTGTCCTTTTACGAACACTTGCTTATCTCTGCCAGAACAGCTTATTATGCTCTGATCCAGGAAATCATACTTTATTATTTTATGAAGCTGATTAGAAATCGCCCGCAACAGAGCACATACTTACACAAAACTTAGTAGTGAAAAATGTGAACACTGTATTAAAAAACTTAACCCATTAAGTGTATTTTATGTTATATAAAGTACCAATGTGATAAAATGAAATTAAGGTAATCAAACTAAATTTAGCCCATGGTTATCTTAGCCTCATCCCTTCCTTGCCTCAGAGGTGCTGCTAAGATCTCTGTTTTGTTAACCAAGATATCAGCAGGAATCTTAGCTCTCAGTGTGTATGCCAGGGGATGGCTGAAAACTTCTGACCTGGTAAAAAAAAAAAACATTTTAGTCATCATAACTTTGCTGTGTGGTGTGGCAATATACAGAACTTTAGGAATGATTTATGATTTAAGCTTTACTCTACATCTATGTTGCTATCTTCTTCTGGCCTAGAGGGTCCCAAAGCTCATGATGGTCCAGCTCCTCTTACTCCAAAGGCAAGGCAGTGGTGTATCTTGATTTTGTGCTGCCCTAGGCAGACAAAATCCGGGCACCCCCCTACCCAAGCTGCACACCCACGTTACACACCTAAGACATGCCCCATCATTCAGACTCACATCAAGCTCATACTCCCATCACACTCAGTCACACACTCCTACTCCCATCACACACACTCTGACTCCCATCACACTCAGTCACACACACACACACACACACACACACAGTCACTACCCAAGCTGCACACCCACGTTACACACCTAAGACATGCCCCATCATTCAGACTCACATCAGGCTCATACTCCCATCACACACACACTACCATCACACTCAGTCACACACTCCTACTGAGAGGCATGGATAAGAGTACATTCAACAAATACTTCACATAGAAAATATACATGTGTGTGTATGTACCCATATCTCTAGACAACACATACAATTTTAATATTATATAAATTCTAAAATTATTATATTATATAACAGGAACATAATGTTACATAATTATTTGAATGCCAGAAGGTCCGGATTGCTGTTAAGACCATGGGGAGAGAGAGTGCCCAGAAAATAAATCCCTTTGTCTTGATTTATTTACCTGATCTCCTCCCCATATAGTAGGTGGCATTTGCAGTATTCAAGCATCCATGTTTTTTGTGTAAAGTGGAATGGGGCAGAATACTTTTCTGAATCTGCTAGAATGCCCTGACAGTGTTCATTAAATCTATACATTTTTCTGATAGTACATTCTATACATTGCAGAGCATACCCACATTTAAGGACATTTACAACATATTAACTATTACAGTAAATAAATGTATTGATTTGGGATGCTTTGCCATTGTACTGAGACTTAATATGATTCCTATTGGTTTTTAGAATGTGTGGGCACATGGTACAGGATTTTGCCCACAACCATATGTTCCTTTTAGTAGGTAATGGCCTAGACTGGGAAGTGTTTAAATGGAGACAGATTTTAGAACACTTGGGGATACTTGATTTATTGATCTTCCTATTTTTTCGGAAAACCATGTTGGTTTAGAAGGTAAATGGCCATTAAGAAGAGGGTCTTGCTGTAAGATGTAATATAGTAACATAGTAACAAAATGTTGTGGATAGTGTACTTGATTGATTCAAATTTGTGCATCTTGTAAAATGTATGTATTCTATCTATCTATTGACCATCTACCTTTCCAGTCAAAAGCCAAAAACAGCCATGACCACACTCAGGGGTGCTGCTAGGTCTTCAAATGATCTGGGGCTAGAGCACACACACACTCTCTCTATCTCTCTCTCTCACCCATACACACACACACACTGCCTCTCTCTCTCTCACACATATACACACACACACTCTGTCTCTCTCTCTCACACATACACACACTCCGTCTTTCTCTCGCTCACACATACACACACACACAGACTCCGTCTCTCTCTCTCTCTCTCTCACACATACACACACACTCCGTCTCTCTCTATCTCACACATACAAACACACACACTCCGTCTCTCTCTAACACATACACACACACTCTGTCTCTCTCTCACTCACACATACACACACTCCATCTCTCACACAGTCTCTCTCACACACACTGTAAGGTAGTGTACGTACCGTGATTCAGCGCAGGGGGAACCCCAGTTGCAGAGTAAGACAATCCTTGCCTGATACCACCACTACCGAGGGCTACAGAGGAGGCAGACTTCAATAGATGGCAGCAGGCACGAAGGTCTAAGAGTAGTGGAGGTGCAGTCCAAGTCGGGGAGCCAGAGGGTAGAATGGTCACAAAACGATAGCCGGAGTCGGGGAGCCAGAGGGTAGAATGGTCACAAAACGATAGCCGGGTCAGGGAAAACAGAGAGCAGCAGAATCCAGGGAAAAGCCAAATGTTCAGGGAACAGACGAGAGAGGAGGTCAGGAATAAGCCAGGTCAGGAGTCCAGTAGATCCAGATAGTTGTACAAAACTTTAGGCAGCAAAACGGAGGAGCTGGGAGCAATCCATGCTGAGCTAGCTTGAGAAATATTCAAGCAAGTTTGAATTGCGCGCCCAGAAGATTTAAAGGGCATAGCTCCGCCCCCGTGACGTGCGCGACGCGCGCCACGCTGCCCGTCGCCATAGCGATGAAGGAGACAGCAGTGAAAGAGCTTCGCGGCGTGCACGCGCTTGACTCCAGTTGCGGCTGCGTTTAGAAGGGGATAGCCGGCGGTGACAAGACTCGAAAGTGCTGATTCCCGTCTTGTGAGGTAAGTGAAAGGGACCAGCGGAGAGGACCTTACAGAGCCCCCTCCCCATGCGCGGACTCCGGACGCGAACGGGAGCTGGACGAGACGGATACCGAAGGTGGAAGGCACGTAAACGGGCAGGGGCATGGATGTTAGACAACGGTTCCCACGAACGTTCCTCAGGACCGTACCCGCGCCAGTGGATAAGATATTCTATGCGCCCTCTGCGCCATCGAGAGTCCAGGACTTTCTGCACGACATACTCCTCGTTGCCATCCACCATCACCGGAGCAGGAGGCGTCGGAGTACGGCCAGAAAAGGGGTTAGCAATGTAGGGTTTAAGGAGGGCTACATGGAACACTGGGTAAATGCGAAGCGAAGAAGGGAGTCTCAGACGTACCACAACAGGACTAAGGACCTTCAAAATAGGGTAGGGACCCAGATATCGAGGACCCAGTTTCTTGGAAGGGCATGCCAGTCGGATATGCGCAGTCGAGAGCCACACTTTATCCCCTTCCCGGTATCTTGGTGGGGGAGAACGTCGTAGATTTGCGTAACGGCTTTGGGCTTCTTGGGCAGCCTTGAGGTTAGTACGCAGTGTTGTCAGATGATGAGTGATGCGTAAAAGTCTCTCCTTCACTTCGGGTACCGAGGAGTCTGTAACCAACCCCGGAATAGAGATAGGGTGGTACCCATAGTTGGCAAAAAACGGGGACATTCTAGTAGAGGATTGTTTATGGTTATTATAGGTGTACTCTGCTGTGGGAAGTAGATGTAACCAATCGTCTTGGAGATAGGCGGTGTAACAGCGTATATATTGCTCTAGTATTTGGTTTATTCTTTCCGTTTGACCGTTGGTCTGAGGATGGAAGGCTGTAGAAAGGTTGGGACTAATCCTTGTGACAGAAGGACTTCCAGAAACGGGATGTAAACTGGACACCTCGATCCGAGGTGATGGACTGAGGTAACCCGTGGGGACGAAAGACTGAAGAGATGAACAATGTGGCTGTAGTGGCTGCTGTGGGAATACCAATGGTCGGAATGAAATGAGCCATCTTAGTACAACGGTCTACGACGACCATGATTGTATCATGTTTCTTGGAAGGGGGTAGGTCCACTATGAAATCCATGGAGATCTCAGACCAAGGTCTGGACGGCACTGAGAGGGGATGTAACAAGCCAGCGGGTCTAGTTCGGTTACTCTTGTTCCTTGCACACACTTCACAAGAACGAACATAACTAGTGACATCCTTCAACAATGTAGGCCACCAGAAGTGGCGTCTCACGAGTTCTGCAGTCTTTGTGATGCCACCATGTCCTGACAGAAGAGAATCATGACTTATTTGTAAGACTGACACACGGATAGGTTCAGGTACATAGATTTTATCTTGGAATTTGTAGAATCCATCCTGAAACGTGAGAGGAGGGTTAGTATGAGGAGGCGAGAGTGCCCTGGAGGACGCCTGAATCTTGCTGAGTAGGGAATTCTGGGTCGTTAGGAATACATGAGATGGTAGAACAGTGTCAGGCGGACTGCACTCGCCGGGTAGGGCTTTAACGAGGCGGGATAAGGCATCAGCCTTAGTGTTTCGAGTTCCGGGTCGGAATGTGATGTGGAGGTTAAATCTTGTAAAGAAGAGGGACCATCGAGCTTGTCTGGGACGGAGACGTTTGGCTCTCTTTAGGTATTCAAGATTGCGGTGGTCCGTGTAAATGGTAACAGGATGTCGTGCACCTTCCAATAGATGTCTCCATACTTCTAATGCAAACTTGATAGCCAGTAGTTCTCTGTCTCCCACATCATAATTTGACTCCGTTGGTGTAAGACGATGGGAATAAAATGCCACTGGATGTAGAAGAGCTTTCTCACCTTGTCTTTGGGATAACACGGCCCCCACCGCAGTCTCAGAAGCATCTACTTCTAGGAAGAACGGTGTAGAGGAATCAGGTTGTACCAGTATGGGGGCTGAAGTGAAACGCTGCTTGAGTAGGTCAAAGGCGTCTTGGGCTGCTGAGGTCCACACAAAGGGGATATGGAGTTTAGTTAACGTAGTTATAGGAGCAACAATTTGAGAGAAACCCCTGATGAATTTACGGTAATAGTTAGCAAATCCTATAAATCTTTGAACGGCTTTTTTGCATGTAGGTGTGGGCCAGTTAAGAACAGAGTGGACCTTTCTTTGATCCATCTGAATATTTCCTGGGGTAAGAATATATCCCAAAAATTCAATCTTGGGACAGTCAAAAGCACATTTTTCAAACTTAGCGTATAGTTTATGGGTATGCAACCGGCCCAGCACCTTACGAACATGAACATGATGATCCTGGAGGTTCTTGGAAAAAATTAGGAGATCATCCAGGTATATCACAAGGAATATGTCTAGAAAGTCCCGGAATACATCATTCAGGAAATGCTGGAAGGCGGCTGGGGCATTGCAGAGTCCAAAGGGCATAACTAAATACTCAAAATGTCCATACCTAGACCGGAACGCTGTCTTCCACTCATCCCCCTTGCGAATCCGGACTAGGTTGTAGGCTCCACGGAGATCTATCTTAGTGAATAGGGTAGCTTCTCTGACCCTATCAAGCAATTCTGGGATAAGAGGTAGGGGATATCGATTTTTGATGGTGATATCATTGAGTTCGCGGTAATCGATACAGGGTCGGAGACCTCCATCTTTTTTTCCGATGAAAAATATTGCGGCTCCAGCAGGGGATGTAGAAGGTCTGATAAATCCTTTTTTGAGATTTTCTGTTATATATTCCCTTAGGTGTTGTAATTCCGGTTCAGAGAGAGGGTATATTTTACCAAAGGGGATAGATGAGCCGGGTAATAAATCGATAGGGCAGTCGTATGGACGTTCCGGAGGCAGATTGTCAGCTCCCTTTTTGTCGAAGACATCTGCAAAATCTGCATAGGGTGTAGGGATGTCGAGTAGAATTTCCAAGGACTTAGGATCTGACGACGTCATCAAGGTTGAGGGACAGTTCAGGCAATAGTGCTGACAGAATTCTGAAGAGAATGCGAGAGAGCCTCTTTCCCAATTGATTACAGGGTTGTGTAGACGTAACCAGGGAATACCTAGGATGACGGGGAATAAAGGGGATGTTACCACATCGAATTGGAGAGCTTCTGTATGATCGGAGCCAATTTGGACTTGAATAGGAAGTGTCTCTGAAGCCACAGGTCCTGAGCTGATAGGGGTACCGTCAATAACTTGTATGTGTAATGGTTTCTCCTTTAGGCGAGTAGGGATTCGAAGGAGTTCAGTCGTAGAGTTGTCAATGAAGCAACGGCTGGCTCCCGAATCGATGATAGCCCGGACTGTGGCGGAATTATTGGTCCACTGTAGGAACAAAGAAATGGATAGATGAGGAGAACCAGACGACAACACAGGACGAGGGCAATCATCAGACTGATAACTCTTACCTCCAGAAGGTCGAGGTAGACGAGGGCAGGAACGGATAAGATGCCCTGGTTTGCCGCAATATAAGCACAAATTATTGAGGCGACGATGTTTTTTCTCCTCCTCCGTGAGTGGCCCTCGGGCAATGCCTAACTGCATGGGTTCCTCAGTAGAACTAGTAGCTGGGAATGGAGTAGAGGGTTCTGATAGGGAGACAGGGCGCCGGTATGACGGGGCAGAGGATGAGGCACGCTCCAATCTTCTCTCCCTCAGTCTTCTGTCTAATTGAACAACCAGATGGATGAGATTGTCAAGGGAGGACGGTATTCCTATACGTGCAAGTTCGTCTTTAAGAGTGTCCGTCAAGCCCTGACGAAATTGATCCAACAACGCTGGTTCATTCCAAGTGCTGTCGATTGCTAGGCTTCTAAATTCAGTGACATACTCCTCAACAGGTCTTTTACCTTGTCGGAGTGACCGGAGTGAGGATTGGGCCGTAGCGGTTCTCAGGGGGTCTTCGAAAAGCGAATCCATTTCTTGACGAAAGGTCGTCCATGACTCTAGTGAAGGGTGGTGGGAGTGGAGAAGATGGTGAGCCCATGTCTGTGGTTCACCCTGTAACAAGGAAATTACAGTCCGTACCTTTACGTAATCTGAAGCGTACGTCCTGGGCTGTAAGGAAAACAGGAGCTGACAGGAAGTCATAAAGGCTCGGTATTTCTTTCTGTCACCATTAAAACGTTCAGGCAGGGGCATCCTTGGTTCAGGAGCAGGAGCCGAAGCTGAGTCCAATGATTGAGTGGCCGGTAGGGGTGGTATCGAATCGGCAGAGGGATACTGACGGTTGGCCTGTAACTCTTGCAATTGACGTTGGAAATGTGAGTGTCCGGCCTGTAATTCTTGCATAGATTGAGTTAGAACCGACAGTTGACGGGATAAGGAAGTTACTGCATCCATAACTTCTGCGGGGTCCATGGAGAGGGCTTGAAGATTTGTAAGGTAGTGTACGTACCGTGATTCAGCGCAGGGGGAACCCCAGTTGCAGAGTAAGACAATCCTTGCCTGATACCACCACTACCGAGGGCTACAGAGGAGGCAGACTTCAATAGATGGCAGCAGGCACGAAGGTCTAAGAGTAGTGGAGGTGCAGTCCAAGTCGGGGAGCCAGAGGGTAGAATGGTCACAAAACGATAGCCAGAGTCGGGGAGCCAGAGGGTAGAATGGTCACAAAACGATAGCCGGGTCAGGGAAAACAGAGAGCAGCAGAATCCAGGGAAAAGCCAAATGTTCAGGGAACAGACGAGAGAGGAGGTCAGGAATAAGCCAGGTCAGGAGTCCAGTAGATCCAGATAGTTGTACAAAACTTTAGGCAGCAAAACGGAGGAGCTGGGAGCAATCCACGCTGAGCTAGCTTGAGAAATCTTCAAGCAAGTTTGAATTGCGCGCCCAGAAGATTTAAAGGGCATAGCTCCGCCCCAGTGACGTGCGCGACGCGCGCCATGCTGCCCGTCGCCATAGCGATGAAGGAGACAGCAGTGAAAGAGCTTCGCGGCGTGCACGCGCTTGTCTCCAGTTGCGGCTGCGTTTAGAAGGGGATAGCCGGCGGTGACAAGACTCGAAAGTGCTGATTCCCGTCTTGTGAGGTAAGTGAAAGGGACCAGCGGAGCGGACCTTACACACACACACTACGTCTCTCAAATACACACACAGCGTCTCTCTCTCACACATAACACGCACACACCATCTCTCTCTCTCTCACACTGTCTCTCTCTCTTTCACACCCACCATCTCTCTCTCTTTCTTTCTCACACACCATCTCTCTCTCTCACACACCGTCTCTCTCTCTCTCTCTCTCTCTCTCTCTCTCTTTCTCACACACTGTCTCTCTCTCACACACTGTCTCTTTCTCTCTTTCTCACACACCATCTCTCTTTTTCTCTTTCTCACATACCGTCTCTCTCTTTCTCATACACCATCTCTCACTCTTTTTCACACAGTCTCTCTCTCTTTTTCACACAGTCTTTCTCTCTCTCTTACACCGTCTGTGATGAACGTACCGTGGTTCAGAAGTGGAGCCCCAATTGCAGAAGTGACAGCCCTTGCCAGGCACCACAGTACTGGAGGATCAGCGAGACTGCAGCAGTGATAACTGACACGAGTGTCAGGTATATGAGATGAGAGTACCCAGGTGCCAGGAAAAGGGTAGTCGGGTGGAATCCAGGTAGTGGAGCCAGAGAATAGAATAGACGATAAACAGGCCGGATCAGGGAGTCCAGAGATCACAAAAACGAGGAGGAGTGCCAAGGTCAGAGAGCCAGAAAGCGGGAAGTCCAAAGAATCAAGCCAGGTCAGGAATCCAGAAGAAGGGAAGGTCAGCAAAACAATCCGGGTCAAACAACAATTGAATTGCAGAATATAGCACTAAACAGGAACAGGCAAGGTGAATACTCAAGCAATTTTAAAAAAGGCGCGCTGGTGTTTTAAAGGGCCATAGCCCCGCCCCCGTGACGTGTGAGACGCGCGCCGTGCCGCTCATTTCCATAGAGACGCTCGGGAGAGAAAAGCCACAGAGGTCTGACACGCTCGCGCTAGTAACCAACGCCGGGCGCGCGCCGAGCGGGGAATCTGACGGCTGGGGATGTGTGTGCTGTTATGTCCCGATCGTGGGACCCGTCTGGCATCAGGTCTTGCAGGTGGGTGGCGGGGGGTAGCCCCGCGATCCTTACAGAGCCCCTTCCCCAGGCGCGAACCAACGTGAGCGTGTATATGTGACACCGGTTCCCATGACCGTTCCTCGGGACCGTAACCGCGCCAATGAACGAGGTATTCGAGGCGCCCCCTGCGCCAACGAGAGTCCAGAATCTGTTGAACCACATACTCCTCGTTGCCATCCACAAACACCGGAGCCGGAGGTACCGGAACTCGACCCTTGAAGGGGTTAGCCAGGTAGGGCTTTAGGAGAGAAACATGGAACACGGGGTGGATCCACAGCGAGGAAGGGAGCTTAAGGCGCTTAGCTAAAGGACTGAGCACTTTCGCAGGTTCTGGCGTAGAAGTGTCATGTGACGGGACATACGAGACAATCTGTCATTGACTTCAGGAACAGAGGGATCTACTATCAACCCAGGAACCGAAGCAGGGTGATATCCATAAGAAGCAAAAAACGGGGACATTCGTGTGGATGATTGGTAATGGTTGTTATAAGCGAATTCAGCTGTGGGGAGCAGAGTGAGCCAATCATCTTGTAAGTGGGTGGTATAGCACCGGATATACTGTTCCAGGATCTGGTTCAGGCGCTCCGGCTGCCCGTTAGTTTGTGGGTGAAATGCGGTGGACAAAGCCGGGTTGATTCGAAGGTTACGGCAAAATGACTTCCAAAAACGAGACGTGAATTGGACTCCTCGATCGGAGGTGATGGTCTGTGGTAACCCATGTAGTCGAAACACTGAGGATAGAAACAAGGATGCTGTGGTGGCGGCAGTAGGAATCCCAATGATGGGGATGAAATGAGCCATTTTGGTAAAACGGTCTACCACAACCATTATGGTATCATGCTTCCGAGAGGGAGGAAGGTCAACGATGAAATCCATCAAGATAGAGGTCCATGGTTTGGAGGGCACCGGGAGAGGGCACAATAAGCCAGCAGGCTTTGTTCGGCTGACCTTGCTTCTGGCACAGATGTTGCACGTGCGGACGTAATTCGTGACATCCTTTCTCAGAGAAGGCCACCAAAAGTGACGGCGGAGGAGTTCTGCAGTCTTGGTAATTCCGCCATGCCCGGACAACAGAGAATCATGACTGGCTTGCAGCGCAGCAACACGGACCGGTGTGGGCATGTATATTCTATTTTGGTAGTAATGGTACTCCCCTTGGGACCTGATAGGAAGTCGGGTGCTGGGGAGCACAATGTTTCTCGAATGACTCCGAATTTCTTTCATCAGATCGGTATGTGTGGTCAGAAAGATGGAAGATGGTAGGATCGTATCAGGCGTGGTGTCTTCTTTAGGGGGTATATCATGGATGCGTGATAGAGCATTGGCTTTGATATTGCGTGATCCCGGTCGGAAGGTAATATGAAGGTTGAACCTGGTGAAGAAGAGGGACCATCTCGCTTGTCGGGGACGGAGACGTTTAGCCCTCTTCAGATATTCCAGGTTACGGTGATCCGTGTAAATAGTGACTGGATGTGCTGATCCTTCCAACAGATGCCTCCATTCTTCCAACGCGTGTTTGATTGCTAACAGTTCTCTATCCCCTACATCATAGCGGGATTCGGTGGGAGTAAGGCGATGGGAATAAAAGGCCACGGGGTGTAATAGAGCCTTTTCTCCTTATCTTTGGGACAACACGGCTCCTACGGCAGTTTCGGAAGCGTCTACTTCAACAAAAAAGGGGACTGATGCGTCTGGCTGGATGAGAATAGGGGCAGAGGTGAAGCGTTGTTTCAGGAGGTCAAAGGCTCTTTGTGCGGCTGGAGACCAAAAAAAAGAAACATGCAATCGGGTCAGTTCCGTGATTGGGGCGACTACCTGAGAAAACCCCCTTATAAATTTGCGATAGTAATTGGCAAATCCTATAAAACGCTGGACAGCCTTTTTGCAGGTAGGTATCGCCAATTCAAGACTGCGGTGATTTTTCTTTGGTCCATTTGTATATTTCCCGGAGGGAGGACGTAACCAAGAAATTCAACCTTGGTGCATTCGAAGGAACATTTCTCCAGTTTGGCATATAATTGGTGTTTTCTAAGACGAGAAAGAACTTGGCGGACATGGAGACGATGTTCTTGAAGGTTTTTTGAAAAAACGAGAAGATCATCTAGATACACTACCAAAAAGACGTCTAAAAAGTCTCGAAAAACGTCATTCAGGAAGTGCTGCAAGGTGGCTGGGGCATTACACAGCCCAAAAGGCATTACCAGATATTCAAAGTGCCCATATCGGGTGCGAAAAGCAGTCTTCCATTCGTCCCCTTTGCGAATCCGTACTAAGTTATAGGCCCCACGTAGATCGATCTTGGTAAAGATGGTAGCTCCCCTCACTCGGTCCAGAAGTTCCGTAATAAGGGGTAGAGGGTTCTTGACGGTGATATCGTTAAGTTCTCGATAGTCGATACATGGTCTGAGGCCCCCATCCTTCTTCCCGATAAAAAATATGGCAGCACCCGCCGGGGAGGTAGACGGTCGGATAAAACCTTTCTTTAAGTTTTCCTCAATATAGTTCTTTAGGTGGATTAATTCCGGTTCAGACAATGGGTAGATCCTCCCATAAGGAATGGATGATCAAGGCAACAAGTCGATGGGACAATAATAAGGACGCCTCAGCGGCAAAACGTCAGCACCCTTTTTGTCGAACACGTCAGCATAATCACCGTAAGGATCTGGGATACCAGAAGTGGATTCTGAAGAGCAGGAGTCCATGGTGGTCAATAGAAGGGATGGGGTGACCAAACAATGGTGTTGACAAAATTCGGAGGTGAATGTGAGGGAACCCTTTCCCCAGTCTATGTGGGGGTTGTGCTGCCGTAGCCAGGGGATCCCCAAGATAACTGGATAGAGAGGCGAATTTACAACCTGGAAGCGAAGAGACTCCGTATGGGATGAGTCTAACGTGACTTGTAGCGGCAAGGTCTCCAAGGTAACGGGACCTGAGTTGAGGGGTGTCCCGTCCACCACCTGTATATGTAATGGTTTGTTTCTCTTGAAGGTAGGGATATGGAGGAGCTTGGCTGTAGAGTGATCAAGGAAATAGCAACTTGCTCCCAAGTCGATGATAGCTTGAAGTGTAGCAGAATTAGTGGCCCACTGTAGAGACAAGGAAAGGGATAGATGAGGGGACCCAAGCGATAGCACTGCACTGGGACAAGTGTGGAATTGGAGTATCTTACCTCCCGATGGTCTAGGCAGTCGAGGACAGGTACGTATAAGATGATCAGGTTTACCACAGTACAGGCATAGATTGTTCACTCGACGACGGGTTCTTTCGGCCTCAGTAAGGGGGCCCCTGGCAATGCCTACTTGCATAGGCTCTTCCTGAGGGTTGGTGGCTGTGGTACTTGAACTGGGAGGTTCAAAAAATGCAGTTGAACGTCTGGGTGGAGGTGCGAAAGTGGATGTACGCTCCAATCTTCTCTCCCTTAGTCGTCGATCCAGCTGTACCACTAGATGGATAAGAGCATCCAGTGATGACTGTATCCCTATACGTGTGAGTTCATCCTTGAGGGATTCAGCTAAACCTTGGCGGAATTGATCTAACAGTGCTGGTTCATTCCAGGTGCTGTCGATAGCCAGACTCCGGAATTCCGTTACGTATTCCTCCACGGGTCTTCGGCCTTGTCTCAGGGAGCGGAGTGAGGATTGGGCTGTAGCCATTCTGAGCGGGTCCTCGAATATAGCGTCCATCTCCTGACAGAAAGTTAACCAAGAGTCCAATGCCGGATGGTGTGAATGCAGGAGGTGACGTGCCCATGTCTGTGGTTCCCCCTGAAGCAGAGAAATAACTGTTCGTATTTTGACGTAGTCGGTGGCATACGTCCTGGGCTGTAAGGAGAACAGTAGTTGGCACGAAGTCATGACTTTTTCCTATCACCCGAGAACCGTTCTGGCAAAGGGATTCGGGGTTCAGGAAGAGGTACGTTCAAAGGGGGAGACGTCCCTTCGGTGGAGGGGTAGAGACGTGATTCTTGCGAGTCATGGAGCTGATACTGGAAATGTGAATGGCTTGCTTGCAGATCCTGCACCGATTGGGTTAGGGTGGATAATTGTCGGGATATGGCAGAGACGGCTTCCATCACTTCTGCGGGGTCCATAGATGGCTTGAGTATTTTGTGACGAACGTACCGTGGTTCAGAAGTGGAGCCCCAATTGCAGAAGTGACAGCCCTTGCCAGGCACCACAGTACTGGAGGATCAGCGAGACTGCAGCAGTGATAACTGGCACGAGTGTCAGGTATATGAGATGAGAGTACCCAGGTGCCAGGAAAAGGGTAGTCGGGTGGAATCCAGGTAGTGGAGCCAGAGAATAGAATAGACGATAAACAGGCCGGGTCAGGGAGTCCAGAGATCACAAAAACGAGGAGGAGTGCCAAGGTCAGGGAGCCAGAAGAAGGGAAGGTCAGCAAAACAATCCGGGTCAAACAACAATTGCAGAATATAGCACTAAACAGGAACAGGCAAGGTGAATACTCAAGCAATTTTAAAAAAGGCGCGCTGAAGTTTTAAAGGGCCATAGCCCCGCCCCCGTGACGTGTGAGACGCGCGCCGTGCCGCTCGTTTCCATAGAGACGCTCGGGAGAGAAAAGCCACAGAGGTCTGACACGCGCGCACTAGTAACTAATGCCGGGCGCATGCCGAGCGGGGAATCTGACGGCTGGGGATGTGTGTGCTGTTATGTCCCGATCGTGGGACCCGTCTGGCATCAGGTCTTGCAGGTGGGTGGCGGGGGGTAGCCCCGCGATCCTTACACCGTCTCTCTCTCGCACACACACCGTCTCTGTCTCTTTCTCACACACACTCTCTCTCTATTTCTAACACACACTGTCTCTCTCTGTCTCTTTCTCACATAGACACCCTTAGACACACTCACACACATACACTTATGCAAACACCCTTATACACGCAAACACCCTGACACACACACCTAGACACCCTGACACACACCTAGATACCCTGACACACACTCACACACATTGAGACACCCAGACACACATACACTTACGCAAACACCCTGGGACACACACCTAGACACACTGACACACACACCTAGACACCCTGACACACACTTGCACACATTGAGACACCCATACACACTCTTACACACATTGAGACACACACACAAACACTTATGCAAACACCCTGACACACACCTAGACACCCTGACCCTGACACACACTGAGACACCCACCCGCAGTCACACATTTCTTCAATTTTTTTTTTTTTTTTTTACCTTAAGCCATTGGTCCCTCTGCCTGCTAAATTCCATTTATTTGCAGGGAGGAGGGCATTTTCGGTGGTTCCTGCAGCTGCAGAACACCGCCATTCAGGATCTTCTGCCAGATGTCACTTGACATCTGGTGAGCAGATTATCTCACAGTGGTCTGCATGGCCAGGAGGTGCGTTCACCTCAGGCACCTGCCCGTGGGCCGCACCTCGAGGAGGAGGGGCTAGGGAGAAGGCTCCCTATAGCAGCCTCTCCTCCCAATCGGCCCTCACCCCAAGTGAGGTTAATCTTCCGATTCTGGGACCATGTCCCAGACGGAGGAAAGCTCAGCAGGGATTTTTTTTTTTTTTACAAAATGATAACCCTGGAGTCTTGGTGCTAAAGTAAACTGTAGCCCCAGAGACTCCATTCTGGGCTATGCTGGGGGGATTTGGGGCTATAGCTATATGGGTATACTTACTCAACCAATAAAACACAGGTGAGAGGATACAGTACTGTGGAGTTGGCTCTTCCGTAATAGCTCTTCCATAACAAAGTTATACATCAAAAATGCACATTTAAAAAAAGCATCAGATCAATTCACATGCATTAAAAAAAACTGCTTACAAAAGATCTATATGGGCTCCTTTACAGAAGACACACAAAGTGACTGAAGAACTCATGATGACTTTTCAGGTTTATTGACTAGAGACAGAACAGCAAGTATTTTTATGAGGGTTTCAGTCCTCACTGGGGCCAGGGGTCCTCACCCCAAGCATCAGCCTCAGATACCAGATCCTCTCATGGTGCCACAGCAGACCGCGGACTAGGCTGTACCTCCAGCCTTGAGTTGCACGCAGGTTGTGCACGGCAAGTGTGTGCATGTAACTGAAGGTAGGGCCATGTCATAACACTCAGTGGTGCTTTGGGAATCCGGGAGGGCTGAGGAAGGTGGTGGAGTTCCCCCAACTCTCCCATCGGGTTGCCAAATGGATGGTAGGCAGAAACCAGGCACAAGGGAAAGGAGCTTCTGGTTTGCAATGTCTATAAATCTCCTGCACACACCATAGCCCTTACTTCCTAGTTAAGTTGTGGTTCAGTTTTGCAGTCCCATTCCTCTTTTTTTGTCATGCTACTTATATTTGACCTCTCCTGCTCTTGTTCTGGCCTGTTATCTCCACCCACAAATATTTGATTCCTACTCAGACCCTTCATACTTTTTTTTTGACAATTCTATCTACCAAGGTACCCATATGGCTGCGTTAATCCCTGCGCAGTGTTCCCAATCCAGTGCTGACAGAGGGAAATATGCAGGGAGTAAGTCTTGGTATTATTTTGAAGTTTTTCCATCAGTAAATCGACAGCTTTCAAGAAATACTTTTTTACATTTTCATGGCCTGCAATATATTGGTCAGTTTAGATTTAATGTATCCTCCTGGAAATCCTTAGCATTTAAATATTGATTGTTGTTGAATATTTCTATTTTAATGGACAGCACACCGTGTCAGTTGAATGAAGAAATAAAGCAAAACTTTGTTTATAACATGTGTATTGATTGAAGAAAATGACTCTGAAGGGATATATGGTTTATGCTTGTAATTAACCAGTGAGGATGTGGTACTGAATTAAAAAGTACGTTTACGCTATTAGCAACATCACTGATGCACACAATACACTGCAAGTGCACTTGACAATTAAATGCAAAATTCGGCAGAGCTGCAATGATACTAACCACATTGCATATATATGGTACATACAGTACATATTTATGCAAATTTAGATAAAAGGGTAGAAATATATACTGACTAATAGACAGACTAACAGGTATAAAGATGTGTTTATCCATCTGATTGCACAGATTCTTTACAAAAACCTTAGCTCTACCCCTTGCCAGTCCTTCTTATACCACACCTGTGACAGCAATGATTTAAATGCATATTAAGGTTAAATAATTATAATAATGTATGTAACATTTTAAATTTGCTAACTTTTTCACCAATGCACCTGCCAAGGCTGGCATTGTACAGAGCAGTTGTAGTTACACAATTAAATCAATTCACATCCAATTCTTGGGTTGCTGAAATGTCAGTAGAACAGGGCATGATCAACTTAATTTAGTTTTTTAGGAGCCAGTTAAAAAATGTAGGAGTCAGGGCATTGTATTTACCATGCCCTGAATCATCAGTGTGCGCAGGGAGCGTGAGCAGCACTGTCTGAGCTCTGTGTGCATTTAACAAAAGGAGCTTATACTGCTTGCTGCTCCCCACCAAAACACATGGCACTGCTTCATGAGGTGGGGGCAGACCTTCACCTCGCACCTGGTGTGGCCCACCTCTCCCTGCTGAAGCTGCAATTGGCCGGTTTTTAGACCAGCCACCCTATCTTCTCTGCAGGTGCCCCGGTTAAAAAGGTGCCCTGGGCCGATGCCTACTTTGCTTATAGGTGGTGCCTGCCCTGACAATATGCATACCATACCTCCCGAGTATCCCAATTTAGGAGTGACGGTCCGTATTTTGCACCCAAATCCTACTGCACCTGTGGACTAATAAAGAATATAGATATATGTATGAATGCTGATGTGGAGGACTGTTAGAGAGGTCCTGAGATCATGACACCGCTGATAGCCAAGCACATCAATGAAAGCAGACAACTACCTATTTAAAATCTACAATATATCCATCATGCATAGGACTTACTGTATAAATGATGTCTGCCCATGATGTTCTTGATGGCACACAATTCACCTTTGGCAGGGATCTTGGGAAAGCTGGTGTCAGGGCCTTTACCAGGTCAGGTAGGAGTTTTAGCGCAGGGATAGGGGAGGTGTCTGGTTGCATGTTAAATATTGTGCAGAGGGAGAACAGATAAAGAAACAGAGCTAGGTATTGGAATAAAGACTGAAGGAGAAACAAAAGGGAATTTGCAAAGAACTGCAGCAAAGGAAAAGGGTATGAGTAGGAACTGCAGTAAGAACAAAGAGCTATAGCAGAGACTGTAGACAAAGCAAAGGTAGGGGTGGAGAGAGTTAAACAAGGGAAGAGGCCAGAGGCACGGGTTAAGGCCAGAGGCACGGGTCACTAAGCAGGAACACCCGAGAGGGGGTGAGGTAAGAGGCAAGGGTCACTAAGCAGGAAAACCCGAGAGGGGGTGAGGTCAGAGGTTGGTAGCTAAGCCGGAACACCCGAGAGGGGGTGAGGTCAGAGGTTGGTAACTAAGCAGGAACACCCAAGAGGGGGTGAGGTCAGAGAAGGCTAGCTAAGCAGGAACACCCGAGAGGGGGTGAGGTCAGAGGTTGGTAGCTAAGCAGTAAGGAACACCATAGTGAGGGTGAGAAATGAGAAGGGTAGCTTAAAGGGATTAACTTAGCTAAAGAGATCTTGATGTACTCAGAGGGTCTCAGGAGATGCTGAAAATCATCTACTGAGATGGTTGAGCCACTCAGGTTCAGATTCCCAGTTCCTGGACAGGGTCACAATACAAATGGGCTTTAAGGAGTGTATCAGGAACAGAAGCAGCAGCTCTCAGAAATCAGGCATCCAACTTCAATGCAAAAGCACTGCTTGCCAGAAACTGCAGCTATTTAACCTGGGTGTGAGCAAAAGGTAATGAGCCCACCTGACACCAAACAGAGGGGAAGGAATACAAGCAAAGTAAGGTAGGGAGACCTCTAGAGGAGGCAGGAGGAATATAAGCACATAAATAATGACTTTTAAATGCATGAGTCAGAAGATCAGTGTTGAAGCCTGACAGCTGGATTCACTGCTTGCCTGCCAGTTGTGTGTCTTCCACTTAGTCATGTCTCCACTCTTCAATCTGGTCACAACTTAATTCTTCCCATTAGCAATGCGAATTGTGAAATTACTCCTAACTGAACCATTCCCATACCTCCCACTGATATAACTAGAGCTTTTTTTTTAATTTTTTTTTTTAATATTTTTATTATTATTGCTTTTTAGTTTTTTTTTTGTCTTTTTATTTTATTTTTCCAAATTGAACAAGCCAGGGCAGGGAGGGGCAGTGAGACAGGGAGGGAGATTTTTATGGAAGAATACAACTGGGGGATAGGAATGGTAAGTTATCAGGTGTCCAAGACTACTGCCAAGAGGCAACAGAGTGATCTATACATTATTATCTGATGAGGAGGAGGAGGATGATCTCGGCAAGCATCTAGTAATGGCAGAATCATCATCTTCCTCACCAGCCTAACTTTCAATCACATGTGCTGATGGAGAGAGGTTAGGTGGTGGAGTTTCAACTGGAGCAATGGTACCCTCTAAATTTCATGCTTTAGGGCCAATGTATCATACTTTTACCTCAACAGTTGGTTGTAGTGTTAAGATCTACACTTAGACTCCTGCTGGTACATCAATCTCCACTGCCTCAGATTCGCAATTCTCACATCTAACTGGCTAAGGAGCTGATCCTGCCTTTCCATCACCAGGGCATGGAACCAATGCTGATTACGCACCATCATGGTGAGTTTCTGGTTTATACAGATAGGATGATGTCCTGATGTATTCCAACAACCACACCATGGACAGCAGCCTAGAATGCCGATATTGGAGGTATATGTTACTGCAGGAAAAGAAGGAAGATGATTACAACATTGCAATACATATTGTATTCATTGCATTCATGCCATGGTAATACCTATTGGTTTTTGTAGCCTTTTTTAAGTTTTAGTGTCTGCTGACAGTAAACCCTGCTATAAAATGGTGGTCTTGACATGTGCTTAGTATTTATAGACAGATTCCTAAACAGTGATTGGCTAGAAGTTGACTCTCAATATTTTGCATCAATTTATTTTAAGCTAAGCCTGTATCCTACTTGTATCCTGATTTAATCAGCCCTGCATTGTTCCAAGGTAAAAAAAATTAGCATCATTGAAATTGTGTAACAGTAACATCACCTGGATGTTGGCCAAAAGTATCATCCCCAGAATGAACTTGAAACCAGAGAATATCTAATTGTACCTTTCCAGGTTAAACACTTTGTTACTGTAATAACGGGAAATGGCATTATTCCGTTACCGCCAAACTAGTGCTTTAACGCTTCAAAAGTTAGTTTGCTCAGTTATTTTTTTATTGAATCCCTACATTTTGCGGAATGGCCAGCATTGAATCCAGGCCTTTTTCCAAAAACAGCAAGTGGATAGGTTAGCTGTTCTATTTATTTGCTTGCAATCCACATAGCATTACATTAAAATAGTCCTGAAGGATATATTATTTCTTTGGTAACAATTGTATTGCTACTGTTTTTTTTTTAATTTTATATGTGAACTGCAAAAGTGTTTTAGACAAGGGGTTAAAAATATGAGTTGCTCCACTGGAGATAACAATATGTTTAATAGGGTAATGCTGAAACATATACTAATCAAAAAATTAGGAGTCAGTCCTGTTGTGCTTTAAATTCTTCAAACTGCCAAGTCTGAATTAATTGGCACTGAATGTAATTGCTACCCTATCACTGTCATTGATGATCTCGGCAGGGTGACTACATTGATTTTGTCACTGTTGTATCGGACTGGCCTTATAGATTCATTTTTATAATTAGTTGCTCAATTTTTGTAGAACTTCTTGTCCAACAAGTCATTTTAAACAAAACAAACAAGTATTATTCATATTTAAAATGAACTTTTCACCCCAAAGAAGCATTTTGCAAGTTTCATAGATGCATAAATCAATCTAGACTTTGTTTTTGCAGTAACTATGTGTAACCTTTAAAATAATGGCTCTGCAGTTTTTTGGATTCTCATCTCCATGTGAAATTGTGGTCTATAGAAAATAAAGCAGAAGGGTTTTTGATTCCACTGTGCATGAGATCACAATAAATCCTTTGCAGTATGCACTACCCGTAGTACTGACAGGGAAAATAAATTTCACTTGGTGTCACTTTAGTACACACTTCACTGTTTCAGTGAACCCGAAACATTTTCTAAATAGAGGGAGCTATTCATTAAAAGTGAGCTGCAAGTGAGTTGAGGAGATAACTAGACATTATAAAGTGTCAACTCTCGTGAGTTTCACCTACTTTAAAAGTTCAATTGGCCCTCCATAAATCATAGATAAATATTTGAATAGTTAACAATGCATTTGGCATACTCACACACTTATACTCATATTGACACACGCTTATAATCATACTCACACATGCTTATACTTATACTCACACACGTTTATACTCATACTCACACACACTTATACTCACTCACACACACGCTTATACTCATACACGCTTATGCTCATACATGCTTATACTCATACTCATACTCACACACGCTTATATTCATACTCGCTTTTACTCATAATCACAAAGGCTTATACTCATACTCCCACACACTCTTATATTCATACTCATACACGCCTATACTCATACTGACACACACTTATTCTCACATTTACACACTTATTCTCACTCTCATACTGTCATCTGCTTCTTCTATAGATAATCATGCTATGTGAAGAAGTGCTCAACTAGGAAAACAAACAGCTAATTGCGCCCGATCATTGGGAGAAGAATGGCCGGCAGCACCCGTCTTTTTGCCACTGATGACTGCAAGCAGTGATTGGTGAACCTGGCCAGGTGCCACAGCTGAGGGCTCGGTGTGCCAGTTGTGGCACATGTGCCATATGTTTGCCACCGCTGATCTAGAGGAACTCACCATGTTTTTCTCTGCAAAATGCAGTTAAGTCAGTGATATAAAATGCTCATCTCCCCTCAACTCACCTGCACCTCACTTTTAGTGAAAATCTCCCAACTAGTTTGACGGATTTGTTTCATGTGAACAAAAAACAGTTATTTACAAAGTCACATAATTAAAGTGACAAATCAGCTGAACGTATCTTCTGCTGACTCCTGCTAACTTGCACTTTCCAGATCTGAAAGTGCCAGCACTG
Organism: Pelodytes ibericus; assembly: GCA_036172795.1. Classification (NCBI taxonomy): domain Eukaryota; kingdom Metazoa; phylum Chordata; class Amphibia; order Anura; family Pelodytidae; genus Pelodytes; species Pelodytes ibericus. Next base: position 128,258,044 of record CM069861.1, read on the forward strand.
TATATTATTTTTTTAGACTGTAAACATGTTTACAAACTCTCTTAACCTTTTGTCAAACTTGTTATGTCATTTGCTTGTTTTCTTTATCCATGTGTACACCATTGTGTAATTTGATATTTTCTATATATAAATATATGGTAATATAATAATGATGCTTTTCTAGTCCTAGCATTTTAATGATTTGCTATGCTGGTAATTGTGTAAAATGATTTAATTGACTATAGTAAATAGCATAGTTACATTCATGCCACTTGCATCTGTCCTCATAGCACTATATTTTATGATGTGCCTGCAGGAAGAACATTTATGATGACAGTAGAAATCTGTTTATTTCTCAATGTATACATTCATCAGCTATTCTTTAAGTAAAAATTATAGACCATTTTCCTCCTCAAGGAACACCTTTGGTTAACACATTTGCAATTTATTATATGGCTTTCTGCACTCCCTAAAGCCAAGGGTGTTGCTTATCAATCACAAGAACTTAAAGTTACACTGTCATGTTAACAATTTTCAAAACGTGAATGTGAAGCATACTAAATATATATATATATATTAACAGAAGAAAAGAATGCAGAGATTAAGAGGAGCATTTATTTGAAATATGTCTGCAGTGTCTCCCGTTTGATATCACCTGGTGGCTTGCTATGCAAATTACACATTTCCCATTGAAAGTTTTTGATTTGCATTTCAAGATATGTTATGTAGAAGGTGATTTTATAAACAGCAAATACAATAGACGTGCTATTAGCACAATCTATAGATAATTTTACAGAACAAACACTATTTAGGTGACAAAGTCCCTTTAATACACAATATAGCAGGTAATAATAATATTAATGAGAACCAATGAGATCACAAACTTTGTATGTTGTATTTATACTTTTGAAAATCTTATGATCTTGTATTAATTTCTGACTTAGTGCATGTTATAACAGATGAATAAAGTATGTGCATATAAAGGTTCAGCTGCCAATGTTGGACTGTATGGAAAATAAAGGCTATACAATGGACTATTTTATTTGTTTACTTTTCTATCCTCTTTTGAGGAATCAGGTCAGCAATGTATTGTATTTTTTTTTATAATACATGTAATTAACGTTTTTCATGCTGATGTGGGAATGTTCTTGTACTTAAAGAGTTAATGAAATGAAAATGCATAGTAATATACCTGGTTTGTTTGAAAAAGCAGCAGTTCAAATTTAACTTCATTGTTTTATATTGAAATACTGGTAACACTTTAGTTCTGTGCCTGTGCATAATGGCAAGAAAGTAAATATAAGAAATATGCTAAACAGAAGCTAATCCAATATTTAGATATGGAGTGGTAATATAAATGGGCTGAGAATACTCTAAAAGAATCCAACAACAATCTGTTAAACATCTCGCTGTTAAGTGGGAATATAGATTATATGGCGAAGATGATAGGGTTAATGAAGAGAAATTTAATTAAATTGCTTATGTAAATGAGATAGCATTCATGATGAAATAGTCCAATAAATGAAAACAATTGTAATTGAAAAACAGCGTTCAGTGAGAAATTGACGCTAGATGGCAGCAGTATCACATAATTTACACCTTTTTCTTGTCTCCTTTTTACTTCATTTTTTTTTTTTTTTTTTTTATTAAAGACTGCAATCACCTCTGTGGCACTCACAGCCGTACAGCAAAGTCAGCTTCCTTCAATGCCCATTTTCTTTATTAATCCTATTCAAATAGAGAATATGATCTCCCTGCACCAAGAGCCTATTGGATCAGTGGGAAACTTGTTTGAACAATTAATATGCATTTTCTCTGATCAGAAGTTTCTTACAGATTCCAATACTGAAGTGTTAACCCCTTGAAAGCAAAATAGTAACGCATGCATTACACAGCACCGTTACACTGCGAAAGTATTCCTACTTCAGAAATCCCTAGTGGACTTCAACATAGGGCCAAATTATTGTTTTCTTATTCCATAAAATAACTTTATATTACAATATATATATATAATGTGCAATGATCCCACACAGTTACAATTGGCATGTCTGATTCAGAAGGCATTATTTCTGAATAACTCGTTTATGTATAAAATGAAATTTCTCAACCCAGATGTGCTTTATATTAACCATTTGAGTTACAGGTAGCTATATACAATGCTAAACTAAGGACTGCTCGGCAATCAAGGGTTAATATAGTTATGTGTTGATCGTTGTTACAAAAACATACCAGCACCTTTTCGCATATTATATTTAAAAAAAAATCCTCTGTATGTCTCTTCCATCATATATTGCAGCAGTGGGGCACTCCAGTTTCTTGAGGACTACAATTCTCATAATGGTCAGCCAGCCATAGGAAATGTTCACACAGCTGAAGTGCTAAAAGGTTAATCACCTCTGATTTAGAGGTATTTCGTATTCCACAAAGACAGCTAATAAACTGTACTGATAAATCGGGACCTTAGTTGAAGGTAGAATTGTGGAACTGATTTTAAAAGGAGAGAATTGTTCTTAGTGATAAGAGTCATTGGCTCTGCTCTAAGAATCTGTCATTTCGCAAGGAGATTCCACCTCCCAGACTCTCTCTTCTTCGTGAAAGGGTCAATGTGTTCTATAAATGACTGCAAACGAACTAACAGAGTACTTAAGGTTTCAAGGCCGTTTGCTGGCAATGCTTTAAGATCTATGTATAACTGGCCTCCACATTTTTTCACAACCTATCCAGAGAACACTGATCTCCTTAGTTCGAATGATCAGCCTATTTATTTCTAAGCTGAGATCACTGCAACAACGCTGTAACAATGACAAGAAGCAAATCTCACAGCAACCAAATGCCTAGTAATATCATCCTAGCAGGTTGCTGCACACGAGAGATCTGCGCAATTCAAAGCCGACTGCAATTTTATAATCATGCTCATTTCATTTAAAACAGTGTTTTGTTACAAGTTACATGGAAATAGACTCGAAACCCGCGTTTTTACAGACACTCATGCCTGTTGAAAGTGTATAATTCACATCCTTTTTGTGCATTTAACGCTTTAATCTTGCTGTCTGTCTCTCTATGTGATAGTCTGCAGCGCTACAAGTCTGTATTGACACATAGAATGTCAGATCTATCTGTGCCTGTGCGCACTGAGCTCTACTGTATGAGGCATTGTGGTCCCAGTCTAGGGGATAGGTGGCTGTAAGGAGACTGCTGTTGGGGAGGTCTCAGTGCCAGAGCAGATCCAGTCTCTTTCCCCTCTCCGTGTTCAGTGATGGTTGAGTCCAGCTCCTTCTGCTGCTAGCACTACAGTCTGTCTGCTTTGCTCTCTCTCTTTGTAGTCCATAGACAGTCCTCCTTCCTTTTCGCTGGATAGCTTACTGCCTTCTCCCCGTTACTCTGTCGCTGTCCTTTCAGCACCACCTTTTTCTCCCTCTGCCTTTTTACCCTTGGACCCAGCCAGGTTCCTATCGGATCTTGCAGCTTTACCAGTCTAATCCCTGCAGTGGCTCCAGGCTGTGCAGGATGACATGAGAGCCAACCGAGATCACCGCCAACTCCAAGTGGCATCAGACCTTCTCTTTGGACCTGGAACACATCTCGATTTTGTAGCTATTTGGTAATCCCCTTGCTTTTTATTAGTGAAAATTAAAGGAGACGGTCAGATATCTTCATCAAAGCCATTGGATGTGTGGATTAAATACAGACATGACCGGCTTAGGAAAATTGAAGTATCTGCTTTTTCTGTGCATAGTGTTTCTCACTGCAGCTAAAGGTAAGATTTATGAATATCATTTGAGTTTTGAATGTGTTTTCTATGTGTTGATTGCTACCAAAGTATGCCTTCTACACCTCTTCAGGTAGCACTATTAAGTTCTACAGTGCTGGATTTATCAAAAACAGAACAAGCTGAGAACAAAAAGCTACTTTTTCAGTATAGGTGTTGGGGTTCACAGCAGATCTTTGGTGACACTACTTTTTCATAGATAATATGAGGATTTGATCAGTTAATTATCTGTTTTTGTATAGGGCAATGGTGACTAGCCTTTGCACTCAAGATTCCATGGTCGTGATTGTTAAATGGCTGGCTGAGCATCATGGGAAATGCAGTCAGCAGCAGGTCGAGCTCCAGGGCAGTACAGTGAACCTGCGATGTTATAAATACAGAAAAGTGAGGTGTTTGCCTTTCATTTCATCAGTCACACAACATGTTCACCTTATAGCCAAGTATTTAACCAAGTTCACTTAGTGATGCCCGTGTCACCGGTCCATCTAGCTAAAAAGTAACCTAATATATCTTGTAACTTTAGATATGATTAATTATTTCACCACTGTATGGTGGGTGTCATGTATGGCGATTTTTGTAATCACTAAAACAGAAAGTGTAAGACATTTTCCTTTTAAATTGGAAAAAACATGGTTTCAAATCAGAATTTGATGTCTAGCTTATCATGTTGGCTTGTACAGATTGGTACTCAAGGGGTCAATAGTCACAGAGTTTTTCTTTGCTCCTGTAGCTTTATGGAGGGTTAGGGAAGTGTTGTAGCTTGTATCATTAGATTCCACTAGTCCCCAGACTCTCTTATTTTTCTGTGTTCTGCATTGGAAATTAATGTATGTCTGAATTTCAAATGGCAATGCAAATTATTTTCCATCACTAAAAAGCACTTCATGTGAAATAGTAGAAGGATAGATAATTTTTTCAGACCATTACATGGTGCAAGTATTTAAAAGACAAGGTGAAAAATATATTGCTGGAAATGTAACACACAAAATGAATGTGCTACATAGAAGGCATGGTTTCTAAGCTTGATGTGTTTCCTTGGATTCTCTTGACTGCTGTTTAGTTGTTGAAGGTTTTGACTGAATAGATCTATTGGTCTTTTATTTGTTATCATCCATCACCTATTATTCCCACTTATACTGTCATTTTTCTCTTGGTCTAATATTATTTTATGATAACATAATATATGCATCTATCACCTTTGCCTCTTTTCTCTGTATTCACATACAATATGTTATGCACATGTACTAATATGCAACTGTGAAATCTAATAATCTATATGAAAAGTTTTTCACTGAGTCTGAAAAAACACTTCTGTTTTATAAAAAATAGGTCAGACAGTACAGCTAATTGTGGTATAATGTGCTGTATGAACTCTCTCTGATGACTCATAATTCATACAAATGTAATGAAGTATTAATTGGTTTTATATATAGATATGGATATATCTATATAGTTATATATACACATACACCACACACAATATATACACAAGCATGCAGTGACCTTCCATTTTAACACCTTGTTGTAACCAATGAAGATTTCAAGTCTGGGTCATACTATAATTCATAATCTACTTTCCATCAGTATTTGATTTTCAAACCCATTTTCATTTCCCTTTTCCAATTCCATGTTTTGATAAAGGCTGAGAAAACCATGCTTAGTCTTGCTAAATTGTGCTAATTTCAGAGATATATATCTAATTATAGTCATATTTTATTGCTCATCAATAAACCCATTTTTACAAATATTGTTGCTTGTTTTATAGTTGCACAACCGATAAATCCAAAGAATATCTTTATCCTTTGACAGGTTACATCTGTAACTCCAGCTGCTGTGGACCACGCAGCTAGCTGAGCATACTGGGAATTGTTGTCCTCAACAGCTGGAATAAAACCTTTCTTTTTCTTGTAGCTATCCTACAGAGATTCAAAAACCTTGGCTAAAACAAAAAATCTGCTACATAATTTGCATTTAAGCCTTTAAGTAAACTGGGTGATTCTGAAGCTGGCATTAAAAATTCTTCAGACATGATGGGCTTAAAAATGTAAAACATCAATATGAGCTTTGGAAAGTGAGAAGACATTCAGCCGTATTTCCTACATTTAACCTGTTTAATGCCAGTGTGAAGCAAGCCTTTGTAACTCCATCTGGTAAAGCAGAGGCTGAAGGAAATGTGTGATCTGATATGCACAGGCTTTGAATAAATCCCCAGTCTGAGTTATTCGTGTGCAGCCTGTAGATGCAGCAATCAGCCTGTGTGTGGGGGCTTTCTGGCTTGCTTCTCTGACCCACACATTCTGCCCATTCTGCTCTGACATTCCCTTCCTACAGGTGCATGCTAATAGAAAATGTCAAGTCTTGGAAATGTACTCAAGTTGATCTTTATTAAAAAGCAATACCTCTATAATGCCAAATCTCTAACAGTAGATATATACATCAGCTCCATGCACATGCCCATACCATATAAATTGAAGTACTGTAAACCATTTCAAACACAACACATATCTTTGCTACAGGGAAAACAATGGCCCACAGAAGTAAGTCTATCTGAAAATGTTCCTTGAAAATACAAATGGAAATGTTCAGGTAAATCCATTTTGTGTAACACATTCAAGAATAATAAAGATATTTTCCGAAATAATTGGAGAGAAAGAACAAAATACATTACATAGCGAAAGTAGCGCCTGTTGTACTATGGATCTACTGATTATGAAACAAGTGTAATACATGCCCTTTGGTGTCTACACAGCACAATATGGGAAGTAGTTATTTGAAGATAGCTTAGATACAAACTCCAGTGAAGACCTTGGATAGTTACAAGACATGGACATACCCAATTTAATGAAAAGTGCATGGAAATCTGAGGTCGTAATAAGTAAAAAAAAAAAAAAATACTCCACATACTTATGTACATGTTATTTTCTTATGAATGTTAGCATAACCGCCGATGTCCATTTAACAATGAGTGTTCTTCCTCCTCTGCACCCAATGGGTTGTGTGTAAGACACATCGGATGCTTTTTTTCCCTTTGTAATAGAAAGACAGTTATGTACATTTCACAGTAGATTTATGCATTAATGTCTTTGCATGCTTATCATGTTTAATCACGGCAAAAAGTTGTAATTGTTACATTCAATTAACCAGTTTAAAATTGCATGGGATTTATAAGCCAGGTTATAGACAAGAGATATCAAGGCAATATACAATGTTTTATTTTATTTTTCCTTTTTTGGACCAGGATAGGTCTGCAAAACTATTTTGAAACATGTGTGCTCTAAGCAGACTTTGATTTTCCCATTCCTGTTTTTTTTCAACCAAAGCATAACCAGTCCAATATTTAATTAAGACATTTCAGTTTGAAACATGCATATGAAAGTAGAAATTGTCAAGTGTCATGTGAATGTTACTGGTCACCTGTTTGTTTTTTAAAGCATGCCCCTCAGCATATATCTAAGGAGAATATTTTAGGGGAAAGCCGGGCAGTGGGCACTTATGATAGATCAGATGCTGTAAGATGCTGCCACTGGCTCTTACATTTAGAATAAATCTTAACATACTTTAATAAATCAAGACATGATGGATCTGGCACTTGACATTTGCACATTTTCCATTTCTCAATGATGTTACATATGAATAGAAAAAGCTTTCAGCTCCATCAAGAGCATTGAGACATGGAGTCAAAACACATTTTCTTATTTTCCTAAGACATGCAATGTATGGTGCATTAAATATATACATTGTAGTTGCTATTATTCCAATGCAGTGCGCATACATAATGCATCAAAATAATTTTGAAAGTACCTATGGACCTCAGCATCACTCATCTGAACTCTCAATACAGTAACATGACTTGTAAAATCATGTAAATGATCGGTCAGTATAGGCACCAAGAGTTTACTTGTTGAGTTCAGTTTATTTCCCTTAAAGCTAATACACCATTACTTTTTTCTTTTGCATTCCTAGAGAATGGAATACATAAACAGATCTTTTTCTCTGTGAGAAGCCAACAATTTAAGGATGTTAAGGCTTTCCTTTCACATTGTTTGATGTGGTTTAATGAGAATCTGCAGAATATATTTCTAACAGATCTCTCTCTCTGTATCCACCCACAACCCTTCTGCTTATAACCATACACACACCCACCTAGATATGCCACATGCACTTTATAATCTGCACACAGTATTACTGACACAGATTGTTGTGATGCAAAATTAGTCAAAGGTAAGCTAAGTACATTGATACTAACCTTTTAAAAAAATCTAAAATATGTATGTGCAGTTTGCGTTTTAGTTTTATAGTTTTTTTTCTCATCTCACTGTCTTATGCAGTTGAAACATTGCAACTGATATGCTTCTTATTAATAAATCAGCAGAGAATATCCCAACTAAGGACTACAGCTAACAGCATACATATATATTTATACATATATAAACACATATATAGATATATGCACATATACAGTTAACACACAGTTGTAACTCGGCTGGAGATTCCACCAACTCTGGATCATTGTTTTTCTGCAATTCATTTTTACATGACATTACAAATCCTCAACAATAATCTTAACAGCCACAAGAAGAGAAAACATCTATTCCAGCATTTTGGAGGTGATTGCCTAAAACATCTATTAAAGATAACATTGGATTGGATTACTGTGCTGAGTGCCATAGGCACATATGAACTAAACAGAGAAATGGATTACTCTGGTTACTTTATTTATTTATTTTACTGATTCTTTTCCATGAGCCAACATTTCATTGATTTCTTTTATATGTGTACATTTTACTAACTTTTGTAATGGACATAAATGTGTTCCTTGGTAACATGATAAATGGTCCTGAACAGAAATCCAAGAAAGCTTTACAATACAGGCAGGGGAGGGCTGGCAAACCCATGGTACAACGTCACCAGTCCACCCATTATAAAAGATAGACAAGACAAGACAATTGGATACAAAGATAGAAAATGCTATGCACAAAGTGGTGCAAACCCTGCCCCTTGAGTTAGACTAGAGAGCAGAACAGGAGGCAATAGCCCCTATGCCCCTCTTGCCAACCCTGCCCTGATTACAGACAGAAAGACCATATGTGTGCTCATCAATTCTCAAAAAGCTGAATCATTTTAGGACAGAGAGTTAATGCAATTGATCTCCTCCCCAACTTGACGTAATATGAAATTCTATTTCAGGCCTGTGACTGTAAGCATCATAGATACAAATCTTAATAAACTAAAAATGAAATACCAGTATGGACCTGATCAAATCTTGGCAATAGTATTCTAGAGCTTTTCTGGGAAGCTCCAACACTATCTGTGTATAATGCTCTCCTCAGCTGTTCCCACCTCCTATAACATCCAATACAGCACCAGCACTTTAGTTACTATTCCACAATACAAAAAGGAAATGGCTCAATCCGCGTATTCCTACAAAGTACATCATCTGTGGAATAACCTCCTAGACACCATCCAATCTTCCTACAGTCTAAAATCCTTCAGAACTCTCTATAAATATGCCTCAATAGGGAATGCACCTATTATCATGGCTGATTATATTTCACTTGTTTTCTTACCTGTTTATGTTCTATGTTAAATTTGTATCTTTGTATTTCTATTATTATTTTGTATCCTATTATAACATTGCAATGTTCGTTAATCCAGGACATACTTGAGAAATCTCAATGTATCTTTCTTTGTAAAATACTTTATAAATAAATAGATAACTATCATATATGTGTGCAAGTAGGCAAAAAGTTAGTAGAGCTTATAAAAATGGGAGGGGCAGCTAAGTTTCACCCCTTTAATACTGCACCCCTAGTAATGTTGTGCCTTATGGGAATTGTCAGTTGATTATATTAATAGTAGAGTCATAATTCTGGAGTCAGGTATGTAAACAGAAATAGGCATTTATTTAACCCCTTAAGGACCAAGGGATGTTCCATGCCGGCATGGTATTTTATGACGTTTGGACAAATCAGCATCATGAGTTTAAACAATGTCGAGGCATTGAGCAACACCAAAATGTTGTGTCCAGGTGACTGGCTCCAAGGAGTGAAATAGATCGCCATACTGGAATGGGAGCAAGCAAAAATCACCATATTATTGCCCTATAACAAATATTAGAATCTATTTAGCAGGTTTTTCATTAGCTTTTGTAAATGTGGAAAACATTTTTAAAGTAAAAGTCAGGAAAACAGTTTTTTTTTCTTACAGTAAAGTTTAGGAGATTATCAAAATAATAGTATCTAAAGAAAGTCCTTGTTATCCCAATAAAAACAATATATAATTTGTGTTGGTAGGTTAAATGAGAAAGAGTAATACATATAACATTATAAATGAGAAGATACATTATACTGCTTACTAGCCAAACCGATAATAGATATTCATACATACAACACATTCCAAGGTCCTTATTACCTATTGCAACTGAATAAATTCCAGTATACTGTGTGTCAGTGTTGGCCTGTCTTTTAGAATTACTTTAATAAACATGTAATCACAAAGCACGCATTTGAGCAATTGAAGTTTAAATTTTGTTTAGCTATAGATACATTGTTTTGTATTTTAAATCAATATGTACATGTCTTATGATTTTTATTTACTTGTTATATATGTTATCACTGCTTTTTATCAGTGATATTATTTCTGCAATCTATGGAAGAATCAGTATTCAATTACCAGAGAAAAATTATATCTAGCAATAGTATACCCTCATTGGTATTCGATACATTTATTTCAAGACCAGGAGTTAAATCTCACAATGTGTATGGCTCTTTTATGCACTGCCCTTTAAATTGACATCTCGGTGAAGTTACACAGCACTGCACAATAGGGAAAGATGACATTAGTAATAAGCCATGTTGGTCTTATAGATTGATTAAGTCCCAAAGCCAATATTGCTTTATGGTACAACAGATGACACAGAAAGTTGCTAGATGTACAAAAATGACATTTGCAATACTGTTGCCTTGCATGTAATGCCTATATATCACTGTTTAAGGTAGATGTTGCTTTTAATGTAACATCCATTCCTCCAGTAAGCTGATGTTCAATACATAGCAAGGTTCTTATAGTTACATTGTCATGCAGCAGTCTGAGAAAGTATCACTTGCCATGCTGGACACTTTAACTCTTTACACCCCAGGAGCGATATACACAGTGTCCAGGGTGAAAATGGATTTTCATTATCTACTGCATATAAACTATACTGATCAAATGGCGTAATAGTATTCGAATTGGCATTCTGTATTTCCTTTATATGAGGAGAGAATTAAGTCTACCTCTTCATTGATGTCTGAAAACAGTGATCACATGCCAGAAAATAGATAATTAATGAAGAGTTAATTTTGATGGCTTTTCATTAAAATATGGTAATACAGTTCTATCATTGATTTAAATGTGTTGTGCAAAACAATTATGATTCTTTAAAATGTGTTTAAATGTGACATTTTTATTTAAAAATAGAGTACCCTGACTTTGGGAACATACTGCATTGTCTTAAATTAAACCATGCCTGTATCTTTAAGACAAAATTATCAGGTCCATATTTAATACCAGTAACACCAGAAGTTGGCAGGTTATTGTCCTTCTGTTCTGTGAAAGCACACTTTGCCTGACTAGCTCATAGTTATGTGGGTATCACACAGACACACATTAGCCTCTGGCAGTGTCATCTTAATGCTACCGGGGGTGGACGTTCTTCTAGGAATTTCCAAAACTTGTGGAAAAGTGCCACAAAGCAAATTTTTTTTTTTGCCAGGATTGCCTTATCCATAGTGTTTGTATTGTTCTAAGTTGAATCTGCTGAATTTTTTAAAGACTAATATGTTTTGTCTTATAAATGAAGGCTGCATTTTTTATTAGGCAACTTTATTATCATTTTTTTATCAAACAAAACAAAGCAAGGGTTTTACTTTTACTATTCTCTGCATGACACATTATATATGATACTCTTATTTGATGTTGTCTGATTATTTGTAGTGCTGAGCAAATCAACAATCAAAGAGTTAAGGGGAATGAAAGCTCTTTACACACAATATACACCGTGATGGGTTAATATGTGACGGTTCTTATGATCAATTCATTTTGAAAGGCTCCAAGTATGTTTTTAATACATAGAACATCTATCAAAGTCTAAACTGTTAAACTGATTTTGTGCTTTGTTGAAGCTGATCTTAGACTTGGATTTCACTGTTGTACTAAACTATGCAAATCCTTATACCACACTAACACAAATAGCAGAAAAGGTGGACTCAAGGACATGCGACATACAGATTACTCCGATGCAGTGCACAATTAGATTTTCAATTTCCCTAGTAATGGATTGTTTGGTGATCTTATTTCATGTAATTGCAGTTTGAATTGCTCACCAAAATAAATAAATAATGTTGGGTGAATAATTAAGTCGCTGATATGCAGTCAATATACATAGAGAAAGAGAAGGCCTGTGTGTTACTTTAATATCTGTTCAAAAGAACCAAATACAGTCTACCCTTAACTGGTAGTTGATTATTAATGTACAAAATAAGTTGACTTTGCTTTCATGAGAATCATAACGCTTTGTAATTTACAGTTTAGAGACAGTGTATCTTCTGCCACCAATTTTTTGGCACTTGATCCATTTCGTTACTAAATGTACAGGGTCAAAATGTTGCTTATGAAGGAATAAATCCAATACTTTACACTAGAGTGCTGGTTCCTATGATTCTTTATTCTGATTTGGAGGACCAGGCTGAAAGTCCTCTTCATGCACCATCCACTTGGCTGGGTGTCCAATTTACTCAGGTGTGTCTACAGCGTAGATGTGTATTTGGATTTACAATGTGGAAGTATCAGTCTTGGTGTCAGCTCCATGACAAGTTAATACATTCTGACAAGACAAGCATTCAAGTTTACATTTTGTTTCATTGGGTTGAATTTGGAAGTGAAAAGCTGAAAAGTGTTATTTCAGACAATTTATAAACCTTGCTATCCCATATATATTTGAGTATAGGAAGTACCTGCATAGTGTACATTATTTTTAAATGTGGGTGACGTGAAGAGTCGTATAGGAAAAGTGACTTTCTAGGAATATGATGAGTTTTGTCTCAAAGGAAATCTGTTTATCAAATGCATGGGAAAGGGAACAATCGACAATTGTTGTTTTACCAACTCTAACCCTCAACCTCCAACTGAAATTCAGTCACGTGGTCAGGTTCCCAGTCTGAAGAGACAATACAGTCACCATATCCAAATAGGAAAGAGGTTGTTACCAGATCTGATAGTAAATCCAATAAACCAGCAGTTGACGGCTGGACCATTTAACACACATATTTAAATAAAGACATCATGTAAAAACAAACATTGTGCAGCGAAAATAGTTAAAGGTGCAAATTTGGACTTGTTCATAGGTATACATTCTGTTGTGCAACCTGGTTGGATCTATAGAGGAGGAGACTAACCCATATGACATATGACAAAAATCCAACACTTCTAAATATTTTCACCATACAATGTTTTTTTCATGATGACTCCAATAAATGATGTATCTTTTAAATGGTCTAGGCTCCTTTTACCGATTAAATTTGCTACCCAGATGTACAACAACCTTTTTTTTTATATGAGTGTGTTCTTGGAGTACTTGGAATTCATTGTTTAACCCCTTAGTGACAAGACATTTTCACCTTGAAATGGCTGTTTTGACATTTCTGGGTTGTTTGTGTTTAGCTGCAATTTTCTTCTTTCTCACATGCTGTACCCACACAAATTATATGCTGTTTTTATCGTCAATTGAAGGGCTTTCATTAGATACCATTATGTTCATCATATCATATAATTTACTACAAAACAAATCATAAATTATGATGAAAAATGTAAAAAAAAACACTTTTACTAACTTTGACCTAAAATATAATTTACACACATACAATCATTAAAAAAGACCCATCTAAATAGTTTCTAAATGTTGTCTTGAGTTCAGAAATATGCATGTTTCCATATTTTTCTGTATTTTTTTGCGAGTTATGGGGCAGAAACCAAAAATTGTGTTTTTTGTTTTTTTCCTATTGACCTTTTGACCCCAACCCGAACCCAAAATGTAACCCTAAATTTAACCCCAACTCTAACCCTTATGCTATCACTTAATATATTTGAATTTTAATTCAATTTTAACCTTATCCCTTATGCTAAAAATTATTTAATTTTAACACTATAGGCTAATCTATCTATAGAACCAGTTTTACGCTAATGAAATATTTTTTTTTACATTTTTTTACATTGCAATACTGCTTGGCTACCTCTAGGGGCAGTCAAGCAGCATATTCAGAGCAACGGAAGTGAATTTACTTTCACTTCCGAAGCTCAGACCACCAGAGGGCATAGCCATATTGACGGAGCATGCTGCTCCATCAATATGGCTCCCACGATCGCTCCATGGTGCAGTTGTGGGTGCCCCAGAAAATATATTTAGGTGCTGACATCGATGCAATAGATCAGCACCGTTAAAGCAGTTTTCACGATCATTGATTGTGAAAACCGCTTGATTCACCGCAGGACGGGCCAAGCACGTCCATTGTCGGGAACGGAGTTCCCGGCAGGACGTGCCTGATACGTCCATTGTCGCGAAGGGGTTAAATCATGTGACTCACTTTGCATATGTTTGTATTATGTGCATTTTTTCGCCCACATTTTCCAACTGTTCAATATTAAGTTAAATGCAAACACTGAATCATTAAGGTTGGTTTACAAAATTTTAATACTATTGAATATTTTCATATTCAGCCATAAAGAATTTTACTTTTGTTTTAATAGTGGATGTTACGACTTTATAACAACAGCTGAATCATTAATAGAAGTGTATCGGTATTAATAGATTTAGTATTTTACATAAAATGTATGGTTACTTTGATGGATGTAACTATTCATTTGATGAATTATAATCAAATTGAGTCTTATATACATTGCATATATTTACATAATGTGATTCATACATTTAGATCTGTAGAGGATCTTGTAATAGCCTTTAATAGGACTGCACATTTTGCATGTAGGGAGTTTTGAGAACAGATAGTAAATTGTAAAATTGGTTAAGATAATGTTCAGTTTCATTTCCAGAGCTGTAATGCCTGCTAACTGTTGAGAATATGCACCTAAATGTACTTCAATTGAAGGGAAAATGTTATTCACAGTTTTAATTTATGCTACTCTGAGTCCCCACTTCATAGAAGAAAAAAAATATCCAAGTTTCTTGCAGCTCTAAAATTGAACCTGTAATGAAAATAAATTCTAGTAGTATTATTTTTATTGTTGATTTAAGACTTATACTGCATACTAATAAGGTCACCAACATTTTGACAAACAGTCAGTATCATTAGGAACTATGTTCTGTATTTATTGGGCTACTTGTTGGATTTGAGCAGTGTCATATATATATATAATTTTTGTTGTAGTTAATTTTTGTTGTAGTAGTCTTGACTGTGTCTTGGTTGCCAACATTGTCCATGTTTAAATTCCAGGGTCACATTTGTGTTCCACACAGAGGTGTACTTGCAGTATACTATCTAATCATTATATGACCACTAATTATTATTATTATTATTATTATATTGGAATTTACAAATTGCAAGAAATTATATAAAGTAGTGACCACAGCAATATTGTAAACTTCATAAATGTGACCTTTTTGGAATGAAAAAAAAATCTTATTGTTGGTGGCATTTAACATTTTAAAAAAAGTTTATAAACTTCAGAAGTATATGGACTGAGCTTCTAAATGGGCATGGGGGAGTAACCATATGTGCTTTGATGCTACCCTAGCCCAGTTATTTGTATGAGTACACCAATGTATATGGCAAGGTCTGTGAAGGTCCATGGAACATGAATAAATTATCCATCACAAAATCCACTAAATGCCAGCCATACTAGTGCCATCCCCTGCCCTGATGAAAGAGAAACTAAACATAAAAGAGAGCAGGGCACTATATTTTAATTGGGTACTCCAATAAATGAATGAGTAATTCTGCTGTTAAGCTCTTGAGGATACAAATGTGTCAGCGTATAGTGGCATTGTGTTTTTGAATAATGTGTGAAACTGTATATGCTGTTACTGATGTCCTGTAAAATATTTCCACATGTTATCATATTTATTGTGTTATTTATTTTTTAACCCCTTCTGTGTCAAAAAAGATGAGTACAGGACATCCCTATTGACCTCAAAGGATTAGTGAAATATTACAAATGAAGGTGAGGTAACAAAACCACCCATGGTCTCAAGGAATGAAATCAGATTTTAATACTGTGAGGTTGACATGAGAAATGTTATTTTGATGAAGTAATACATGTTAATGTAAATAGCAAACTGTGTTTTTCCCAATTAATTAGAAGAGCTAGCAGTATAATTAATTTAAAAAAAAGAAAGGGAATAGATCACTCACACTGTCACACTCATGTTCAGAATTTGTAGGGCAAGTAATTAACTAAATTACCATCTATGTAACTAAATTACCATCTGATTTTTACTATACAGCAAAGACACACAAATCTTTAATATCAACTTGTTCACACAGACGCTGGTGGAATGTCTTTATTTTATTGTGTCTAATTGTGTTTAGAGATTAAGTCATGTTCTTTAACATGTTGATATGACATCTTCATATGCTAATGATTGCAATGGCATACTTATTTTGTTTGCATTAAAAGTATTTAGAAAAAAGTATTTAGAAACTTGGGCAGACTAGATGGGTTAAATGGTTCCTATCTGCCGATGCATATAATGTATTGGCAGATAAGAACAGATCAGCCCATCTAGTCTATCCAATTTTCTAAATACCTTCATTAGTCCATGGCCTTATCTTATATTTAGTATAACCTTATAACATAAGAAAACAAGAACAGGTATTTGCCCTGGTCTTGCCCCTTGTTAATTTTGGTTTACTTATTTGTTTATGTGGATGCATATTATATAGTTATTTGGGGTTTTTTTGTTTGTTTTTTTCTTTCTTTTTGTTTCATCTTTATATTTAAATTAATTTTGATATTTTTTTGCACCCAGTTACCTAGTGTTAATTGTATAATAACATAGTGAATCTATGGTCTTGCCTTACTGTTTCTTTTAGGAAGTCAGTATACTGTCTATCAGTGTGTCTAGTACATAAGTCATGGTTAATACATATGGCAGCAATTGTTAAACCCTGTTCTTTCACATTATATGGTAAAATCCATTGTCTTGTAAACAGTGCTTATAGGTTTTCATGTGCTTGTTTTGGAACATTTCTTGTATTGCAATATTCCTTTGGCATTTTTATTGCTTTTTTCATCTTTTTGTTTTTTAATTTCTTCTGTTCATTACTTTTTATTCTATCATAAACTGAATGTTTCTATCTCTGCAGTCACATAACCAATGCTTTTGTTACATTGTTTTGTCATTTCTTTTATTTCTTTTTTTCCTTCTGTCTTTCTTTAGCTGCTGTTGCCTTGACACCACACATTTGAGTTTGATTCTCAGTTTTCTAATGCTGGCTGCATTTTAGTCATTACAATCAGTTTTGAATATTAACCTATCATTCTATCTTAATAATTTAATCTCTGTATGAGTCAAAACATATGTATTAATATTCTTTTTTGTCCATGAACCAGCTTTATTAGATTTTTTGGAACAGTATAAAAAAAAATTATATAACAATACAGCAAGGGAGGAAGGGGGAAACAAACAGGGACAGGTAGTGTACAATAGTCAGCAGTGAACAATAGTTTACAGGTCAGTAGCGAGTAAGCCACGCAAAAATGGTTCTACTTGCCAAGCTAATACACGGGGTATGTTGTAGTGCTCTACTTTTGGTTCACAACCCAGGTCCTGGCCCAAGGGTACAGGCTATGGAACAAACTGACAACCAGAAATATGGGAGTGGGGGAGGAGGGAGGGGAACAGGAAGGCATGGCAGGGAAGATGGGGGAGGGAAAAATGGGAAAAAGAGAAGAGGAACGCGAAGGAAACAGGAAACGAAAATGACAATTAACCCCTTAAGGAGAGACCCTTTGAAACATTTTTGTCCATTCTGGACAATGGCTATTTTAACATTTCTGTGCTATTTGTGTTTAGCTGTAATTTTCTTCTTTGTCATTTGCTGTACCCACACATATTATATATTGTTTTTATCGGGACAAGTAGGGCTTTCTTTGGATGCCATCGTTTTGATCATATCTTATAATATTATATATAAAAAAAAAATATGGCAAAACGCGTAGGCCTCTGACTCACCGGGTGATCCCACTTTTTGTATTTGCATCAAGCTGGGACGTTCGAATAAAACGTTTATGCACAGCACTCACCCAGCCCTGTTCCGTTATTCTTTCCTCCGAATGGACGATCCTCAACCCCTTCTTTCCACAATTTGCTGACTGCCAAACAATAACCCAATATGTGTTCAACAACATCTCCTGAGTACACGGATACCTCCCATGCATAGGTTTGTTGGGTTGTTTGGGGGCCAAAGGACCCAATTTTGAAGGTGCGCATGTCTAACTTGGAATTTTGACATGTAGTCAGCCTGAGCCCATCTTTCATTTGGGACTTTTTTTTTTAAGCCGGACATTTTAGACACCCTACACTATTTTAAATGGTGGTATTTTAACACTTTCCATGCACCAATTCTACCACTAGCCTTTGTCAAAGTTTGCGGTAGTAATTTTATTGTGTATTTTTTCCAACATACATTGCACTTTAGACACAAATTCACAGATTTTGGCATGTGTCACTGACAAACAATACCACAATATGTGTTCAGCAACATCTCCCGAGCAACATCTCCCGAGCACCATCGGATCTGGGGGACCCATGCATAGGTTTGTGAGCTTTTTTTGGGCTTGAAAGGCTACATTTGAGAGGTGCGTTTTTTGATTTTCCAACTTGGAATTTTGAGCAAGGGATTAATAGCTCTTTGTAGTACTGTACAAAAAAATTAACCCCTAAAAATGCACAGACAAGAAAAATGTTCTGCTGTGCAGTGATCAGTGGCAGGGAAGGGGTTAATACACAGGGTACACTATACAAAGGGTATGGTTTAAATAAAAGCCCTTGGGTCTCACAATTTTGTAACATTTTATTTAATTTCTTACAATTAAAAACGTATATTATACAGATCTGTCTCTCTCCCTCACTAAAACTCAATTGAGGAGAGGGAGGGAGATCCATATGGGTCAGAACACAGCAATCAATGGCAGGGAAGAGGTTAAATACTGGAAACGGCTTTTATAAAAGCCTTTGGGTATCAATTTTATTAAATATATTATAATTAAAAACTTTCATTATACAGCTCTTTCTGTCTCCCTCACTAAAACTCAAGCAAGGAGTGGGAGGCAGATCTACACGGGTTAAATCAAATATTGAGAAAAATTGATCTAACCAGGCGAATGGTGATGCTCATCTGAGCAGTCACCAAACTGCCTTTGCCACTGATCAGCTGTCACTGCCACTGATCAGGAAAGTGACCACCAATGGATCTGGGGGACCTGAAAGTGTTGCTAAGTGCCCCGCTAGCGAGGCAATCATACTACCTCCAGAAGGGGCACCGTGAGAGGGTCTGCAATGAATTCGGCCCAATAGAACCACATCCTGTTGTGTTTATCCAATTATTATTCTTTTTTAACTTTTTTTTTAAAATAATAGTTATTTATTGAGTGTTCTTTATATCAAGTATCTAATTTTTGTTTAACTATGTGATAAAGTAAAGCAATATAATATTTTTTTAATGTCAAGATACCTACATATACATAATAGGTAGCATTGGCATCCCTTTCATTAGCAAAAGCTAAAATATATGTAATATGTAATAATATTTGCAAACTGAATATATGTATCTAGCTATCTATCTATCTATCTATATATATATATATATATATATATATATATATATATATATTTATGTTCATACTCACAAGTCCTTGTTGCCAAATTAATATTAGAATTGGATCAACAGATTGACAATGTATTTCCTATGATATGTTCACATGTACCAATGCAACTGTATCTCTGCAATGGTTACCAAACCAATATTATTTTAAAAGCATTTTGGGGCAAATTCTCTTAAGTTCAATGGCATGCAAAATCTTTTCACTGCCACTTAATTTTGCAATAAGTATTAATTTTAATTTATACATTTAAATAAAATGTATGTATATAAAATATAATGTATTCCTGAATATTCCAGTAGCTGATATCTCCAGGCACATTTCTTAGTTCACACAATCCTGCTTATTAGACCTTTGCTGATAATTTGCGTTGTGGTTAAAACTGATTAAAAAAATAATAATCAGTATTTAAAATAATAGTGCTTATTGTCCTTGCCCCTATTTTATTTAAACTATGGGGAGTTCTGAGGTAAAGTTTTAAAAGTGAAGCAATCACCATGAAAATAAAATGGATATGTTCTTGCTGAATTCTCAATTTATAGAGCTGTGCTGCAGATTTTACCTTTATAAATAATCCCTTCTGTATTTCAGTAGTATATTTTTCTAATGAAGTTCAGCTCTAGAGGGCACTTTTCACTAAAGACCTGATGAAGTGTCTCAAGGAACAATTTGTGTCTACAGATCGCAGAATTATTACCTTGAGTATTCTGTATAAAAAAACAAAACAAATACAGCTTGTCCAACTGAATTTGTAATCTGAACTTGGTGGGGCCCTTAGGCATCTGGCCACCTGTGGCCTTAAATGTCAAGTCAAGCATTGAGAAACCTTAATGAATGCTACCAAGAGTTCCTGAACACAGGAGGAATTTATCAACACACCAAAAGATGTAAATAGAGCCTACAGTAAATTGAATTGGGACAGGACTGATAGCAGTTTGCATACAATACATTTTCATTATGTTAATTGCCTAGTCTCTGAAACCTGGTGTTACTGTGGAATACAGCAGTGTATTTAAATAGACAGTCTTACTGTAAGAAACATCCTGGAAAGGAAAGTTCTGGGCAGGTCAACCCAACAGGTATATACTAGTACCTACCACATGGGGGGTGCCATATTTTTAATTGCTCATTGCTGTTATTAGTATAATAAATGCTAGTTTAACATGTTTAACCCCATGACTGGACTGTTTGTACCATGTTGTACCGTTCAGGACAAAGGCTGTTTTAACATTTTTCTAGTGATTGTGTTTAGCTTTACTTTTCCTCTCTCTCTCATATTCTGTACCCACACAAATTATATATGTATTTTTCAAGATAAAAAGAGCTTAGATGTTGGAAAATTAAAAAAACAACACTTTTTCTAACTTTTACTTCAAAAATATTTTACATATTTATAAACGCTAATGAGAAAAACTGACCTCATTGGTATTAGCATTCTAATATTTGTCATGAGTTTGGGAGTACTTTTTTGCAAGTTAACGGGCACTAAGTACTAAATAGTTTTTTACTAACCATTTTTTTTTAGAATTATCTATAGTGATATTGTAACACTAACCATAGGCCTAGCTCACCTAAATACATCTTGCCCTTGTGATTGGCTTTCACAGCTAACGACTGTAAAAGGGGCCGTGCTCTACAGACATGTCTGGGGGGCCTCAGTGCTGAGGCATTCAGCTATGTCTGTACATCCCTATCATGGTGTGCAAGCAGGCGTAGCATGATCAGAATGGCAGGACATGCCAGGCAACTACAATGGTGGCAATGTAGTGTGTCCCCAATACAAGCCTGGCACGTCCAATTTCGCCAACAGGTTAAAGAGGGTCTAAACTCTACTGTAATTTTTTTTATCACACAGAAGATAACTTATTATCATTATTAACTGAACTTTGGATGTAATTTTGCTAATCCCATAAAATGTCCTGACCGTTTATATAATATTCTACTGGGAATCCTGTTATTACATTTTCTTCATTTGTTTCTTTTTAACATTTAGTCTCTTTAGCATTTTTTGATCAACCAGTAATACTTTCAACTTACCATATCTTGTTTTAAATAGATACAACTGGTTCCTACAGTCCTACTATTGTGTTTAACCCCTTAGTGACAAGACATTTTTACCTTCACTTTCCCTTGGTGACAATGGCTGTTTTGACATTTCTGGGGTGTTTGTGTTTAGCTGTAATTTTCGTCTCTCTCACATACTATACCCCCACAAATTATATGTTGTTTTTATCATCATAAGAAGGGCTTTCATTGGATACCATTATGTTCATCATATCTTATAATTTACTACAAAAAAAATCATAACATATGATTTAAAAATAAAAAAACACTTTTTCTAACTTTGACCTAAAATACAATTTACACAAATACAATCATTAAAAAAGACCCCATCTACATAGTTTCTAAATGTTGTCCCGAGTTCAGAAATATGCATGTTTCCCTATTTTCCGGTATTTTTTTGCAAGTTATGGGGCAAAAAACAAAAATAGTGTTTTTTCCTATATTGACCTATAGGCTAATCTAACATAATACTAGTTTTAAACTAATTAAATCTTTTTTTTTTTTAACATTGCTATGTTGCTTGGCTACCTCTAGGGGCAGTCAAGCAGCATATTCAGAGCGACGGAAGTGAATTTAGTTTCACTTCCGAAGCTCAGACCACCAGAGGGCATAGCCATATTGACGGAGCATGCTGCTCCATCAATATGGCTCCCACGATCACTCCGTGGGGCAATCGTGGGTGCCCCAGAAAAGAACATTTCAGTGCTGGCTATTGCCTCGACATCGAGGCAATAGACCAGCACCGTTAAAGCAGTTTTCACGATTGTTGTTGCAATGCAATGATAATGGTTCACACACCTTCTAAAGATGCCGTTTAACACATAGATAAAAAAACAGTCTGTTACTAGAATTTAGCTGGTTCCATTTTATTGTTTCATCAACAGTTTTACACACATCATGATTGGGTAAAGATGATGGGAGGGAAGTCCCATCATTAAAGGAGTAGCAGAGGCATTGGTAAAAACACAAATACTCCAGCAAGCCAGAAAACTTGCTTTTGCCACAGAAATCCTAAACTTGCAGTGTTACCACCACTGCTTGGGATTCTGGCATATGAAAATATGGTTAACAATGATCAGAATATTTTAAACAGAAAAAAAGAGTTTTAATTTGTTTGTTTTTTTGTAATGGCAACATATGTTTCCCAGCTGTCAGGTCCCTCTTCTTTGGTTACAGGACAAAATCCTTCAATTAATCTATCCACTAAAATAATATTGTCAGAATGTGGCTTGATGAAGCTACTATTTGTGGGCATGATTTTGACACATGAAAGAACTATGAATGCTGCTCCTGATCTATGCCCAATTCTAATGTGTATTCATAGATTTGGCAGAACCAATCCTGCTCTAGTGCATATCAAATTACATACCTGCTATTCATGTATACAGACAGAAGACCTGTGTCACTGTCTATAACAGACACTTGTCTGTGCTACTGCATAAAAGGCTATTATTTTGGCATCTTTACTTAAAAAAAAATAGCATTTCACAAAATATGCCATGCTATTATATAAGTATGATAAGTACTTAATTGCATATCTAATGCATACATAACTAATGTAATTAACACAATACACATATGCAATTATTTTCAAAGTAATCTAACATTCATGTTATCAAAACATATTTCTAAGAAAACTGCTGTACCTTTATCCAATAAATGCAAAAGTGATATTTTGAAATTCTAAAAAAATATGTGTCTTTATTTTAACATGAAATTGTGATGGATTCAAAGTACCATAAAATATTCAACTAATTATATAAGTCAAACATGTACAAATCATTTGTATTGTATGAAAGGAAACACGTTTCATCTGTATTCTTTTTGTAGTTGCCTCTCAATAAAATGACATTATTGTGAACGAGTGTTGCAAGATTGTGAACTAGTCATCCATCGTAAAGTTTCGATGAATAGACAGTATGAATCATTTATTAAAGTTTCACTGGTTTAAATCACTTACAATAGATGGTAATGTGTACTGTACTGAGTAAAGCATAAAACACATACATATTTGTACCCTGACACCCTGTGGATGGGAAATATTATTATAGCTTATTTAGTGCATCACATCTCAAACTCTTACTTTAGGTCATGCAACTACTTTAGGGTAAAATATAGTGTAGTATTTAAAAGTACATAATATACATTGATTGTAGCAGGCTAGAGTTGAGAATAATCCTAAAATTATGTAATATAATTATATATACTATGTATCCCTGTCAAGTAATAATACATCAAGTTCTAGTTAAATTGATTTGTCAATTTCCTGTATTATTTGCTAATAGTCTGTAGCTAGCAACATTGAATAACATATTGAACATACTTATATGATAGTAAACACATGTGGATGGGGAATCACCATTCATCTCTAACCAAGCCTGTGATTAGCTCTGAATAGATGTCTGGGTACACCTAGTGCATCACTAATGATGGTATGGAACAATGTGGGGGGAAAAAACATCAGTTCTGCTTACATGTTTTTGTTTCTTATTTTCTGCACATAGTATATGTTAAAATATTACTAGTTTTTTAAATTACATTTATATAACATTAGTTTTTATTATCCATTTCTGGGGAATCAGGCTCTCTTTGTTGAGCTGTTTTTATTGCATGGAATGTATGAAGTCATAGGATTAGCCAGCTTTGTTATGCAATGTAACACAAGAATAGAGCTGCACAAGACAGATAAGTCTCTATAAAAGAGACACAGTACAAAAAAATTAAGACACATATTGCTTCATTTTGTTTACTTTATTTTATGCAACACTAACATGTAATATGTTATTTAGACACTGTAGGCAGAACTGTCCCTTAAAGGCATAAAGAAATGGATAAAAATGCATTTTTAAAGTAATTTTTAATGTGCATTAGTAAACTATTGATTTTCTTTTGTGAACTTTTTCATACATTTTCCATAAGTAATATATTGCCAATTTATTACACATATAATATACCTCTCTTTACCATTTTGACATAGTAGAAAGTGTACAAAGAACATTCCTAATACTCTCATTCTTTTATTCATGACATTATCTGGCTTTGCAATGTTATGACAATGCACTGAATAAAATCAGATACAAATGAACATGTCTGAGAACAGCTAAGAAGCTTATGTTTCAGTTAAGTAGATAAAATAAATAGGATACTTAAAGAATGCAAATATGCTAAACACCATATTAATTTGTTATTTTTATGCAAAGAAAGTTTAGACAAAAAGTCATGTAGAAAACAAGAAACTGCGTTCAAATACAGACACGGATTACAACTTTTTGGTTTTTAGTCTATACTTACATAGTGCTAACAAATAAATGCATGCAACGGACAGTTTAATTCAATGTCTGCAGAGACATATGCTGTCTATTCACTAAACTATGAACTGTGGAGAACTGACAACTGAGTTGCAGAAATCATGAGAAAATAGAGAAGTATCCAATTCCCTTGTTTTTCTATATCTTCTCTTTTGTCTGATTGTTCCAAACCAATGATTATGGCATCAAAAAATCTAAATGCATGAAGGATATTCATTTAAATAATATGATTGTATTGTTTTAATTCTAATTTAACATTATATCCATTTTATAAATGGACTATTTTATTTTATCTTTTTGGTAACTTATTCTTCGAAGTAATATAAGAATTATTATTATAAATGGAAATAAAATTTATTGATTAAACAGGAAAATTACATAAAAGAAAGGTGTGTTTTTAGTTTAAGATATAGAGCCATATTTAGCAAAGTAAAAGAAGTGCTATTTTTTTAAATACTACATTTGGAGGAAACTGCGATAGAATTACATTGGTTTCCATGGTTATTACTACTATTTTAACACTTTTTCCACAAATACCAACATTTTTGTTTTGATAAATATGGCCCATAGTATTATATACAAAAGTGCAGTGTAGCTGCACTATACAAACATGATTCATTTGTTGATGTAAACTTACATTTACAGATGTAGCTATTACAGTGTCTGTAGCTTTCTGTGCCAAGTAATCAAAGATCCCCATGCAAGTTAATGGAAATTGCTTAACTCAGAAAGTCAGTTGTTAAGGAGTTCTACATCCGTGCTTTATCTGCTGGCCAAGAGCCCACTGGTTTTTATGTGATGCTTTTATATATGTACTCCTTGCAAATAAATGTCACTTGTTGATTGCTTAATGGCAGAGTGTATGAGTAATATGATAAAGAAAAATAAATATCAGTTAAATTCCTATTTAGAAAAGTTCAAATATAAATACAAGTCTTATGTAATATTATATAAAGGGGAAGGCTGGAAACTGTTGGCCCAGGGGGAAAAATAATTTAGTTGCCCTTGGTGCCACATCATCAGCTCATTTGATATCATCAGAGATAGACACACACAGACATTTTCTGACGTATAAGGTACAGAGATTGATAGGCAGACAAGTAATTTGAAAGATTGAAAGTGTTACCAACTGGGGCATTTCCAAGTTAAAAGTGGTGCAGCCCCAACCAATTGAGTCAAATTAATAAGCAGCCCAGGGGCAATTGGCCCCTGCCTCCTTGCCAGCCCCTGATTATATATTATTGTATTATATAACAGTTTGCTTACATTTACCACTGACCTACTTTTTTTCATTGCTGGACATTACTGCTAAGGCAGATGCATTTTTTTATAATGTATTTTAAGTAACTGTAAACAACATAAGGTCAGTCAGACAAAAATACTCATTACATTGTGCACTGTACTACATTTTCTTGGTTGTCACTTTACCAGTCTACCAGGGCATGATTTCCCAAAAATGCAGAGCTTCTTGCAGCAGTAAGTCAGAATATTTACACATATTTAAGTTGCTAAAAAAAATGCTATATGTCTAATTATCTATATGAATGATTTACTTGATATGACAATATTTACCTCCCAGTTAAAAAAAAAAAAAAAACACCTAGGGGATGTCTAAATTTATATTGCCCTTTTACATGTCATGTGTTTAAAGAAAGAACATGCAAATTGATTTCAGAAAAATAAAACAGACATTTGGTTTTGTCAAAGGACCTGAAACAGCACTTCATGAGGAACTATGGTAACCATGGTGATGCTAACTTGAGATCAGAAATGTTCCTTAACAACTTATTATGCATATCAAGTAATGATTTGGTAGATAGCATGTGTCTGAAAATATAAAGTTGACATGAATCAATCTAAAACAAAATTATCCCTTAAAAAAAAAGAAATATGAAGTGTGTATTAATGAGCTATCTTCTTTGACCCATAACTGAAAAATGTTCACATCTTCAGTGATTGAACTGACAAACAATGAATGTTGTATTATATTTTTCTGCATTGCTTAAACCATTAAAAAAAATAGTCATCCATCCCAGTATTTTAACATTTACCTGCCAATGGGTATGGATAATGACAATATGAGTATCCTAGTAGTGCTGTATTGTCTCACAGCACTGTTTTAAAGGAAATCATACACCAAAATAATTTACCTCTCTTAAAAATAGTTTAGTTTTTCTATTTTCTAACTTTATTTCTGTCATTCAAATGTTATGTTTCAGCAGCTGTTTTGTTTTACCAAAAGTTTTGTACCAATAAAAGGTCCTAGCTATCGAATTGCCAGTTGTATATGTCTCTTCGGTTACCTTTCACATCTATTTCGGATTTCTTTTGATATCTTCATGCTGACAAGCATTAAATTCCCTTGCCTGTATCTTATAAAGCCGAGGATCATCTATTTCCGAGTGATGGGAACAAACCTCTCCCTTCTGATGTCTTTATGCACCTATTGGAGCTGAGTTTGTGAGTAACATACCATCATCCTGTTATCACTCAATTTATATATATTTTTGATTTGATAATATAGTGCATTATAAGTTTGTGTATGATTCTTTTATAGGCATTTCAAGCCTGCTTATAGGTAAAATTATCAGTATATGTCTTTTAATAGTTGGCTTATTGGTTTATGTATAAGTACGTTTAAGACACGTTATAACACTTATTGAGTTTTTCAGCACAGTGTGAGTTCGGATTTACCTGTGCTATTGTTTTTAGATTGTGATATTCACTTTTTCCCATTGATTTTATTTATAGATGTTATCAAGTGTTCTGCACAGTGCACTCTTGATATCCTGAGACCTACTTCCCTTACAGCTCTCATTCTGGAATTCTTACAGCTTTCATTCTGGAATTATCCCGGAATAGGGTTGTCCGGGACCTGGAACTAGAACCCTACTCTAGACTCTTAAGAACCCTTACACTCACCATTACTTTTCACCACTCATTTCTTGACTGTGTCAACTGTTTTCAATTGTTCACCCCTAGCCTCCACAGTTTCAACTCCACCTTGTCCAACCACAAATTCCTTAGTCATCATTTCTTTGCTTTGTTAATTAGTTATGTAGTATTTTATTTTTCTCAATGCAAAGTGCAGAATGCTTGGATTTTAAACAAAAACAGTAGAGTGAATCTTAGTTCTATATGAATCAGTTAGTTAACACTCCATTTCACAATCCTGACAAAACTGTTCTTCGATAAAACTGCAAGTTTTTTACTAAATATAGTAAAACACATTGTAATACAAAATGACTGGGAGCAGAAGATACTGAACATTTCCCAAATTGGATCTCACAACCTGACAGTCTCCTGTGTTTTTATTTTTCAAACCATGTTTGAGCCTTGATGACATAAAAAAATATTAGTTAGAGGCTATTTTAACAATGCAGAACCTTGTCTCATACCTTGGTGTGCCTTTTGATGCAAAATGCTAGATGTTTAGTTACCCACTTGTTTCAAAGTTCATGTCCCTTTTCTTCCATTCCTTCAATAAAGGTTTTCAACGCATATTAGCTTGCCTGTAAAAGGAGGAATAAATGAATAGTAATAATCATCCAAATCAAGTTAAAATGTATGATAAAAAAAGTGCTTCATCTCTAAAAGTTATACATCATTTAATGCACCATTAGAGATTCACTTAAATATGTACATTTTAATATAGAAAACACAGTCATATAGAAATTTACCTCAACACAGTCATTTCTTCTGCAGTATTCTTGTTGAATAAAAACAATATTTTCTTTTGAACTGTGCATGAATTATTTACATCCCAGACATGTCTTGCAGGTTAAACAAAAGTTGTGACAAAGGCATTGTCAATATATTTATAGAAAGGAACACAATAATAAGCACACAAATTGCGGGGCAATACTTTGCTTCCGTTTCTCCATGTCCACCTGATAGTAAACATGCACATGCATATGTATACACACATACCCACCATTTTAGATTATATTATGATGCACAGGTTCATCTTTCTATCCCATGTTGTGTTTTTCAATACAAAACTCACTCTTTACATTGACCTGTTCAAACTTGTCACATACTGTGATATTATACCTGCTATTTTCCACTCCACTGGTGGTGCTTTTTACAGAACTGGAACAGACGGATAAACACATATTGAGATACATTTTAACACATTGAACTGAATTTTAAGCATTGCTTTCACTGCAGTGTTCAGTAGAGAATAAATTCCATTATAATGTGTTTTCTATTTTTGTATACACATGGTAATACTCATGTCTCTCATTCTCTTCCTCATTATTACTATTGAAAGGGTTAGATGGGTAGAGCAATGCGATATATCAATGTCTTGTTTTATTTATATTTGAGATTCAATTGCAGTTTTACCATACACTATGGTTCAAGGCCCACCATCCCACCCCACACACAAGTATTAAACCTTTGAAAACATGTGGGAATACCTTTTCATACATCAATGAACAGCACTTGCTTATGTACATAGTTGTGGTATGGCTGAACGGTGTATGGATATGTTAGAGCAAGAAGGTCTAATAATGTTAGCTGCTCCTGTACACATCTAGATTCTAAAAATACATAGTGCAGAGTGTTTAGAATCAGTGGTGTATTAAAGTTTTGTGCGTCCCTAGGTCTGACTAAACCCCCCCCCCCCCCCCCCGCCCATCTCCATTTGCTCCATCCCTTTCTGTCAGGTTGCACCTCTACCTATTTAGGATTCACTCCTTCCTCTGTAGGTCTCATCCCTTCCTCTTTAGGCTCTTCATCTGTCATATATGGCCCCAAACAGCATGTTAGTGGAATTGTATGCCCCAAACAGCCAGTGGCTTCCATATCATCCCCCAAACAGCTTGTCTGTGCCATATTTGTCTTAAAACTGCTTGTCTTTGCCATCGTTGTTCCCTAATAGCTTGTCGCTGCCATCTTAGTCTCCTAGCAGCTTGTCTGAGCCAGCCATCCCCTTAAATATGAGCAGTAATATATAGAAGTCATGTGCTGCCTCTTCTCTGTTTGAATATATTTCGAGAGCCCTGTGCTGTAAATATTCTCAGATATAATGTTTAGAGCATACAGTTCTGTAATCTAGAAGGAGTGCTAAAACTTATCCATCACTAGCTGTAGTTGTTGAGGTGCAGAGAAACACATAGGCACAGTTAAATATCCTATCCTAGGCAAAGTGTGCAATCAGGCACAGCCTATCAATGAAGACACTGGTCTTTAGGTTGATAATTTGTGCTTACCATGTTGTAAATGGTATTATCAGATTACAATTTAATATTTTTTTGGTCTGACACCAAGGAGTCTATTCACTAAAAGGTGAGTTACAGGTGAGATGAAGAGTTCATCTCACCACTTTAGCTACACATTGTGCAGTGGCAACCTGGTGAATTTACGCTGCTAAGCAAACTCACCAGGTTTGACCCTGAACAATGAATAGCTAAATCTCACCTCAACTCACTTGCAAGTCTTACATTTGTGTTTAGTATGTCACTACACGATCAATAGTATTATACAGGATGCAGAAGGCAATGATTTTAGTTTGCATTCATATTCTATTGTATTTTGTGGTATGTCAATTATTTATATTGTAAAAACTGTATAGCTACACTTTTATAGAGTGCATATTTAAAAGAAGAAAAACTACCACAACTAGAGGACATAGTCTTAAATTAGAGGGGCAACAATTTAAAAGTAATATCAGGAAGTATTACTTTACTGAGAGGGTAGTGGATGTATGGAATAGCCTTCCAGCAGAAGTGGTATAGGCAGTGGTGTATCTTAGTTTTGTGCTGGCCTAGGCAGACAAAATTTGGGCACCCCCCCACCCACGTTGCACACTTACGACATGCCCCATCACCCACGTTGCACACCCACAACATGCCCCATCACCCCATTACATGCCCCATCACCCACATTGCATACACACTAAATGCCCCATCACCTCCATTACATGCCACCATCACCCTCTTTTCATACTCCCACCATGTCCATTACATGCCCCCATCACCACGATTGGAAGGAGCTAAGGCTTGCTGAATGGTGGGGGAGGGAGCGAAAATGTTTGAAGCATTAGAAGTGTGCTTTAACACCCTCTGGCAAAATGCCGCCCTAGGCGAGTGCCTTGTTTGCCTTGTGGAAGATACACTACTGAGTAGAGGTAAGCACAGTGAAGGCGTTTCCTATCTATAAGATAGGGAACTGGGGGCTAATAAAAGTATTCCGAAAATTGGGCACACTTTTCTATCCTATGTTTCTATACTTATTGACACTGTTACAAAATGGTAATATGAAAATTGCTTATCCATCAATAATAACCAGTATTTCTAAGAATGTGACTAGAAATATCATTCCACTGCTTTATAATTACGCATTTTACAATGATAATGTATTTTATATACACTGCTAAAAGTTTAGTGCTGTAATTAAAACATTCTAAAAATATGATAGGGCTGTAGTCTCTCAAAGTTGAGTTGCAGTTGACATGAGATGAATATACATTGTGCAGTTATAAACCTGTTGACATATTTCTGGAATTAGAACAGAGTCAGCCCTCCATAAAGCTTTTTCAAATGTGAGCGTTTTTAAAGATTTAAGTATGCGTTATCATTGGTCAGTTGAGCTCTCCAAGTAGGAGCTCATTCATTTTGACCCAGCATAATATACATCTGAGTCTGCAAGAAAAAACTTAACCTCCTCTCAACTCACTGATAATTCACCTTATAGTAAATGGACCCCTTATTTGTTTTATGGTTGATTTGGTTGTAAAGGTAATGTGCTTTGTAATGTTGTTGGTGGTAAGGGTAATGTGCTTTTTAAAGAGACTGTATCAGCTAAACATTGTTTATACCATGCATGTAGAGAATAAAACATTATTGAAAATGATCTATACATTGCGATGTATTATGTGTTTTAAATTGTGTGTGAAATCTACAGTTTATGACATCACATGTGGCTTGATATGCAAAGTAAACATTTCCCATTGAAAACCAGTTCATTTATATCATGCCACAGGTGATGTCATAAGCAAGCAGAAGACCCCAAAACACATTTTTCTCCAAATGTAGGCATTTGCTTGCAATTATGCTAATACAACGTATATGAATTTTAAATCGTTTTTTATTCTCTACATGCACAGTATAACAATGTGTAGGTGATACAGTCCCTTTAACCCCTTCACGACCGATGACGGTCCGGGACCGTCATAGGGAAATCTCCCTTCGTGACCGATGACAGTCCAGGACCGTCATGCAGGTCTGATCGCGGTATGCACGCTGGCATACCGCGATCGCGCTACCAACGAAATGGCTAAGTGTCTCGGTACCGAGACACTTCAGCCATGTCGGTTGAGGACCCCCCCGGAAACATCCGGGCACTGTGACAGCCAATCACAGCGCCCGGATGTTTTTTTTAATTTTTTTATTTTTTTTTCATCCAGCGCCCGGATGTTAATAGCTGTCAAAGCAGGTGCCTGCTTTAACAGCTATAGTCTCTCCCTGCTCCACGTT
The DNA here is from genome assembly GCA_036172795.1 of Pelodytes ibericus. NCBI lineage: Eukaryota > Metazoa > Chordata > Amphibia > Anura > Pelodytidae > Pelodytes > Pelodytes ibericus. The sequence goes on from CM069861.1 coordinate 128,290,521, forward strand.
GATCGTGGGGCAGAGAGAGACTAAATATAGTGTGTGAAGTCTCCCCCTGGTCCCCCCCAGTAACAACCAGCCCCCCCAAAGGATTTTTTTAATAAAAAAAAAACTTTTTTTTTTTTACATTTTTTTCCCCTATTGTGCTAATCCTAACTTTTGGGTTAGGGTTAGAGTTCATCAAAACCCTAATCCTAGAGTTAGAATTAGGGTTTGTAATAACCCTAACCAAATGGTTAATGTTAGAGTTAAATAAAAATAAAAAATAAATAAAAAAATGAAAAATTAAATAAATAAAATGTTTTAAAATAATAATAATAAATTGTATAACAATAAGAAGTTATTCCGTAATGGACCAATGACATGTTATGTCTGTCTGTGTTCCTCTAGGGATATTTTATTTAAAAAAAAAAGACTGCTAGTGGGGCCAGTGCTTTGCATTGGCCCCCAGCAGTAGATAGGGGTCCGCAGCAGATGGATATTTGATCCATGCAGCCGCAGGATAGCAAGGATAGCAAAAATCGGTGCTTCCTATTATAGACTACATTTCCTATTCTGCTACGGTAGCTTTTGGCTGGCTGAGCATGATAGGAAATGTAGTCACAAGTATTACATAATAAATACACGTTTTAAAGCTGCAATAACCATATCCTAAATTTTGCCCTGTACCTGCCACATAAACCAAGGAAACCTATACATGTGGGGTACCGCTATACTCAGGGGAAGTTGCTGAACATATATTGGGGTTTTGTTTGGCAATAAAATAGAACAGCCCCTTTAAATTCATACCTTAGTTTCAAAGTGTGTGGAAATAAAACACACACAAAATTACTATGCCAAAACTTGTCAAAGATTGGTGGTAAAATGACAGAGTGAAAAGTGTCAAATTACCCCAAGTTGAATGCCCTGGGATGTCTACTTTATAAAAATGTGTACATGTGGGGGGTTATTCAGTGATTCATATCAGATATCGGTGTTACAGTGTCACTAACGCTAATTTAAAAAAAAATGGTTTTGAAACAGCTAAATGCTACTTGCATTTATTAACCTAAAACATGCAAAAAAAATCAAAAAAACATATAAACATTGGGTATTTCTGAACTCAGGACCTATAGTCGAATCTATTTAGCACGTTTTTTCATTAGCTTTTGAAGCTTAGTAAAAGAATTTACAAAGAAAAGTCAGGAAAAGTGTTTATTTTTTTAATTTTAACCATATTTTACTATTTTTTATCAATACAATAAATGATATGAACAAAATAATGTCATGAAAGGAAAGCCCTTCTTGTCCTGAATAAAACAATATATAATATGTGTGGATACAGCAACTGACAAAGAAGAAAATTAAAGCTAAACACAAACACCTCAGAAGTGTTAAAACAGCCTTGGTCACTAACGCACAACATTCCAAAAACAGTCTGGTCATGAAGGGGTTAATGTTGTGTGATACTAAGAAGCATGTTTGATAGGTGGTAAAAAAAAACAGTTATGCAACAGAGTCTTTTCATCTTGAGCATAGAACTTTACAGGTTATCAGTGAGTTTTCAATATCCATCACCTCACTATTCTTATAAATATGAAGGAGTGGAAAACAATACTGCATTATAATGATGTCACACAGAACTTTAATGGGCTTATCTTTCAAATACTAAATATATGACTTTCTAGTTTAAATGTAGTACATAAAGTTGAATATTGAAAAGCATCCTTCCTGTGCTCTAAATTACATTGACTTTGAGGATTCTCCATAGATATTGGCTCATATATAATAAAACATTTTTGACAGTGTTATAAGGTGGCTAAACCTACCACATTATTTAATTATGCTTTAGTCAAAGTTATAGCTTCTTGTGGAGCTTACCTCACTTATGTCATTGTAGTAACCAATAGGGAGCTTTGCATTAATCATAGCTGCCAAGCTATGGTGTGGAACAAATCAACCTAATTGTTTACAAGACTTTACAAAACAAAATAAAAACTTATGGTAAGGTGTAAATGAGCTACAAGAGTATATGATGTGTATCTGCCTCAATAATGTTTCTAGCAGCTAAAAGCATTGGTGAATTTAAGTTGTGTGCTTACCTAGACCTGGGGAAACTTATGCACCCCCAACCAGCATTTGTCACACCCCTTTCCCTCTAGGTTGCACAACTTCCTTGTTTAACTTTCTCTGCATAATGCATGTTTTAAGATGTAAAAATGTATTCTGTAAAGCCAACTCTGTTTTTTTTTTACACAGGAAAATTACCAGGGTTGGTCAATTATAATGCAGTGAGATGAACTGTTCATTTCACCTCAACCCACTTGAATTGCTCCCATTGTCCAATGTGCTTATTTTTGCACTTCCACTATTAATTCCTAATTTCTGCAGTTCCTCAGCTCACAGCAGTTCACATTTTATCGAACAGACACTATTTTTCATCAGCACATATATTATGGAGCTCTTCCAAATAAATGTGGCTGTAGATATATATCCATGTTTTTCAGAATTAGTTAAACATCATGGGGAATGGTGTCTAATGAATACAAAGAAGAGATGTAGGGAAGAACAGTATGAATAGCAATAATGCTATTATGCTTTGTTGCTGGAGTAGTAAAACAGTATGTATTGTCATATAAATTGTCCATTGTAAATAAAAAAAAACATTTTTTTTAAAATGCTATAGTAAGACTTAATAAACCACTACCCCATCTCATCTACACTGTTTATATTTAAAATGTATTTATGGCAGTGATTTTTCTTTGTTAAATGTCTCATTAGATATTTGCTAACATTTGAAGAATTTACAGCATTTCCTATAAATTCTTATCATTTCTAATGCTAGGAAAACCTTATAAATGTTACCAGTAGAATTTAATTTACCTGATTTAAAGTTACCCAAAAAATGATTTACTTTTATTTACCCATTGTTTTTAAATAAAACAATTCCATGAGATTGAAGACAGACTTGTAGCCATTACTTGTTTAAACATATTTTTTTTTTTTTTTTTTTTTACCATGTAGAGAATAAAAAATGATTGAAAATGATCTACACATTATGTTATCAAAATTTCAAGCACATGCCTAAATTAGGAGAGAATGTTTTCAGTGTGTCTGTGGAGTCTCCTGTTTATGACATCACCCATGGTTTGATATGCAAATGAACTGTTTTTCAATGGGACATGTAGGATTTGCATATTAAGCCACATATTATATCATAAACTGGATTGCACTTATAATTTTCAATAATTTTTTATTCTCTACTGTTCTCACAGTAAAACAATGTTTAGGTGATACAGCCGCCTGAATATGATCTGCCGAGCTAGATTTGCATCATAAAGAGAATATTAAATATTTGGGTGTTTATTGACTTTGTAACAAAAATGTACTTTGTCATTTCCAGTATTTATTTTATAAATGTGTGCCTACCCATAGGACATTATTAAATCAAGCATTAATACAAATGTTGTTTATGTAAATTGTCTTACACTGTTAATTCTTACAGTTCCATATTTGCCTAGTGGTGAATAAAACATTATATATATATATATATATTGTAATGTAATATGTCTGTAGAGTCAATCACTTATTTCTAGAACTTTAATTTTTCTATGCTCCTTCTTGGCATAGGAATTATTTTAATTTGTCCCACTTACAGATTGTGTATGACACTATTGAGTAAGTGGTTTCAGTAATCTATATTTACGGATATCTTCACTATGTCTAACATAATATTTTACATACTGCTGCACTTTCTTGTTGATTTAATGTCCCTGTCCCTTTTGGGGTTTCTCTCTACATTACCATAAATTATCATCATAATTTGGCATTATTTTGTTAATACACATTAACATCTCATGGTGGACTTGCCCTCAAATTGAACCATGCTACCAAGCTATATTAATTAAGCATGCTACAGTCAAAGTTAAATTCATGGTGCAGGTTTGCTGAAAGTTGAGTACCATAATTCAGTGTCAACCTGAACACGCATCAATCACTAGCACTTTAATTATGTTGATTAGTTCGGTAATTTGCTTCTAATTCTCAATCACTGATCTAAAAATACAAAGACCTAAATATATTTTCCATTTGAGTCCAGATAAATGTAAAATTTCATTGACAATCAGTATGTTTGTGTATTTATATTTACGAACAGGCTATATGTATATTGTTAACATAGAAAAATAAAATGTGTCGGCAGATAAGAACCATTCAGTCCCTCTAGTCTGCAAAAAAAGGGGAGACTGAGGCGCATGTACCGGGAAGAGAGAAAAAAATATAATAGTGCAACACTGCGAAAAACACTTGAAAATATTGGAAAGGCTGGGGAATACACTCACAAACGAATTTGTCATTCAGGCTCATCAAGGTAGTAGAAAATTCAGTTTTAATCCGTACATCTAAAAAACATATTAAAAACCATAGCACAGTAACCTTAACACATGTAAGGTGATTAAAAACAAATACACGTACAACAGAAAAAGCACAGTAAAGTGCAAACTTGCGTAAGAGTAAGTCTCTTTCCTGCTGCCACCAGGAACACTTCAGTGCAGCTCTTAGATTACTTGAATCCGGTCTTTTCTCAACGCGTTTCGCCGGCTGTATCGCCGGCTTCCTCAGGAGATAAGTTGTATGTGCAACAGTGTGCAAAAGTAAAGTGCTAAAAAGTGCTTCTGACCCTCCCTTAATATAGGGTCTAAGTAAATCATTAATAGAAATCACCTGTAAAAAAAGAAATGAAACAAGGCACTAGCCTGAAACACAAGCAGGGGGAGGAGAAAACCTGCTAAGTGTTCCAAGCTGTGCTCAGTCGTGTGGCCGAGACCATCGAGTAAGATCCGCCCTTTCCAACACACCTCCTATAGAATGACCAATCAGCACTAGGGAGGACTCACTGTGACGTCATACTGGGCGTCATTCTAATACCAGTGAAAAAAACTGGATAGATTGTCCGGGGCACATGACCTCTCATTCATAACAAACAATACATTTAGAAAAAAACTGACAGACCTGCATAGAAAATGCCTCGTCTGTCAAGTATATATAATGCTGAGTGTTAAAAGGAACATTAGATGAGAAAAAGAGAAAATATAAAGATAAAATAGAAATAAAGATGAATAGGTGAAATAAGAGAGAATAAAGCCACAGCAAAGAAATAAGAAAAAACGAAAGAGATAGTTTATAAACCAACTCAGTATAAAAATAAAATGAAAAAAATGAAAAAAAGAGAAAAATTAAATGTGTGTGGAAATACTTGGAATAAGGATAGTATAGATGAATATGGAATAAGTATAGATGTAGACCCACATTAGAATTAGAATTTAAAGTGATGGTATAAAAGTGTGGGATATAAAAAATAAAAGGGCAAAGGTATAAATATGAAAAATATATTAAATAGAAATATATAAAAAATATATATTATGGTGACTCGGCGTTTGACAGAGTCTGTGTACAAACTAATCTGAACATCATTATGTACAAATTAAAAAAGAGAGTCCTACAGAAGTATAGGGCAATATTAATGTGTGAGTATGGCACCATAAACATAAGCAGATGTATAGCAACCTTGAGGCACAAATATTATACATACAGAATCGAAATATCTTATACAAAGGTATAAAATAGTTATGGTACATAAATGTAATAATAAGTATACAATATACCTATATAGACCTATATCCAACATCCATATATAATTCAAAAAGATTCTAGATAAATATCAAAGGGTTCTTAATGTTGGTTTAGCTGTGAAAACACAGAAATATCTGTTAGAGCAATATATAACACACCAAAAAATACATATGACACCGGGAAAGCCCAAAGGTTCCAGAGATAGAGCCACAGGGAGGAAAGTGTGCTTCAAACAAAGGCCAAAATGTCTAGCTCTGTGTTAAGACCACCGTTCTTAAAGGTCTTAAATTTAAAAATCCATTCTGTTTCCCTTTTAGAGTCCCTCTAGTCTGCCCAATTTTTAAAATACTTTTATTAGTCCCCGGTTCCCTATCTTTATATCTAGGATAGCTTTGTGCCTATCCCACGCTTAACTTTTTGACTTTTTTTAACCAAATAATATGGTTAAAATGTATATCTAAATGATCAAAATAAGACATTCTGGCTTATAGTTGCTTGACTCTGACAACATTCGCTAATTTCCAATCTTCTGGGAATACTCTTCAGGGACCACTCCCATTAACATTGATTGGTTAAATACATCTGTTAACAGTTTTGCTAGTATTCTTTTAATAACTTTGGGTCGATCCAATCAGGCTCCATCAACTTATTTGCCTTTACTGTAGACAGCTGAAGTAAAATTTCTTCCCCTATAAACTCAGATGCATCAGTCTTTTTTTTCCTTTCCTTCATTTTCATCTGTAAAAACTGAACACATATATTCATTAAGTCAGTCAGCTAGACCTTTATCCTCTTCTACATAACTATCTTCTTTTGTTTTTAATTTAACTAATCCTTGATTCACTTGATCCCCCCTTTTTTACTGTCTGAACAATTTGTACAGGAATAGAGATATGGATGGAGATGAGTAGATATAGATCAACTTCCTACCACATCAAAAGTAGGATGTGATTGCAATTGATTTTTATTACCTGGAAAAGACAGTTTAAAGATCAGTAGAATGATGAAATGGACATATCTAGCAAACTATTGTAATGTGATATATGCCAGCAATAACTTCATTGCTCCAAAGCAGCCTGGTAAAACAAAACAAATCTATGTTCATAGATTTGCAAAAATAAATGACAGACATTCATAACAATTATGCTGCCCTATGCCCCGTATGCCATTCATTGTCATTTATTCTTAAGATCACTTTATATCAGTATGCCACCATCTGTGCTGCGCATGCAAAGGGAAAAGTTGCCTAATCAATATAAATGGTCTGTATGTCACTAGCATCATTCATTGTCATATGTTATTTGGAGCCGATCTAATAATGAGCAAATTAATTCAAGCATTGCTGATATCACAGTATAATGCAGCATGCTATGCTATCCACTTAAGTTAGTTCTGGAAAAGTTCCTCATACAAACAATTTCAGTAGTTTGTGTAACTTTCAAAAGACATTTTTTCATGTGTAGAGGGAAAAGTTAATTATATATTGTACCTAAATAGTAAAGGGTAGGTGTTAAAACAGGCCATAACATTTTATTACCTCCTTTGTGACATGACCTTTTGACTTTGTCCTTCCCTTGGTGACACGGGCTGTTTTGACATGTCTTGGGTAAGTGTTAAACTGTAATTTTCTTCTTTCTCATATAATGTACCCACACAAATTATATATTGGTTTTATCGCCATAAGAAGGGCTTTCATTAGATAGCATTCTATTCTTCATATTTTTACTACAAAAAAATCATAAAATATGATGAAAAAAGAAAACAAACACATTTTTGAAGTTTGACCAAAAAATAATTTACACAAATACACATTGAAAAAGACCCTGTCTAAATATTATCTAAATTTTGTCTCGAGTTTAGAAATATTTTTGTTTTCATGTTTTCTGCAGTTTGTTTGCGAGTTATTGGGCAAATACCAAAAATAGTGTGTGTGTGTGTGTGTGGGGGGGGGGGGGGGTGTTCATCTACAATGACCTTTTAACCCCAACCTGAACCCTAAATTTAACCCTAACGCTAACCTGTATGCTAACCCTTAATGTATTCTAATTTTAATTTCATTATAACCCTAATGCTAATTCTCATTTAATTCTAACTCTAACCGTTATTCTAACCCCAACCCTAGATTTTTAGATAATTAAGTCTTTTTTTTATTCAATGTTGCTGACTGCCTCTAGGGCCAGTCTAGCAAGAGCATGAGAGCGATAGAAGTAAACTTTTTTTCACTTCTGACGCTCTTCCCAGAGGACACAGCCATATTAGAAAAGCATGTTGCTCTCCAAAATGGCGCCTGCAAATCACTACGATCTTAACCCCTTGGCGACACAGGACGGACTAGGTCCGTCCTGTGTGCCGAGGCGTTAGTGACACAGGACGGACCTAGTCCGTCCTGTGTCAAAACGAGCACTGAAAGCGGAGTTTTTCCGCTTTCAGTGCTCTGATGGTATTGTAACGATGCTTCCGTATGGAAGCATCGTACAATACTAAAAAAAATGCCCGTCGGCATTTCGATCGCTCCGTAAAGCGATCGAAATGCCGGTTTTAAAGGCACAGAGCCTTTAAAACGGGGGCATTTCAAAAACGAGCATAGGAAGCGAATCTTTCGCTTCCTATGCTCAGAAAGTGTTTCTGATTGCCTCGCAAGTCGAGGCAATCAGAAACACAAAAAAAAAATGCACGATCTTGGTCACTGGGTGACCAAGATGGCGCTGCCCTACTATGGGCAAGAGCACAGGAGGCAGGAAGTACCTGCTTCCTGTGCTCTCTGGCTGTCACACGATTGCCTCTTCACAGAGGCAATCAGTGACTGCCAGGCACACTGACAGGCAGTGGGGATGTTCTGCTGAACATCCCCACTGACTGGTCAGATCAATATTAACCCTATATTGATCTGACAAGTTATGATCTGTCTCCCTCTCCTCACATTTTTTTTAGTGAGGGAGAGAGACAGATCAAAGTTATAAAAGTAAGTAAAAGTTAAAAAAAAACAATAAATACACAACACACAAATAATAAAACAATTAAAAAAAATGTATTAAAGCAATTCCCTGCGTTTAACCCCTTCCCTGCCACTGATCTTGCATAAGCAGTGATCGTGCACATCAGCGCATTTATTTTTGCTGTTTGTGCATTTTTTAGGGGTTAATTTTTTTTGTACTGTAATTTATTACAGTACTAAAAAGGCTCTTCTAAGAGTTATTAACCCCTTCTTTGCCGTCGATCACTGCTTACGCAATGATATTGACGCCAAAGCAATTTTTATCTGTCTGCATATTTTTTTTTTTTTTTTACACATACCCGCTAGCGGATTACATGTAAAGTAAAAATATTTGAGATTTTTTTTTTTTAAGCTGCCTGAGTGCATAGCGATCAGTAACAGCGAATTAGTGGCAAAGGCGGTTTGGTGATTTCTCAATTAAGCTCACCATTCGCCCTGGTCAGATCAAAATTGGTCGGATCAATATTCACAAATATTGATCTGCCTCCCTCTCCTCACTTACATTTTTGTGACGGAAAGAGACAGATCAGTATTAGTGATATAAAATAACATTTTATAAAATTGGCAGGTTTTATGAAAGTCTTTCACTGTGTATTAACCCCTTCCCTGCCATTCATCACTGTGTAAGCAGTAATCTTGCACAGCAACAGTATGTTTTGCTGTCTGCACTGTTTTATGGATTAATTTCTTTGTACTGTAATGTATAACAGTACTAGATAGGCTCTTATTAACCCCTTCTTTGCTCGAGATCACTGCTTACGCACTGATTCTGAGGCCGCGGACTCAGGGTTCGATTTTGACCCTATTCAGCTTTCTGATACATCATCTAGCGATGTATCGGTGGCTGCTGAGCCCTTGCCACAAGTAGTGATGGGGGTCTACCGATAAAAAAATATATGGTTTGGTGGCGGTAAATTACATTGGCTGGCTTCAAAGATATATCCCATAAAGGACACGGACGCAGGTTGACTACATGTCAAAATTCCAGGTTGGAATTGCGCACCCCCTAAATGTGGAATTTTAGACCCAATACAAACCAACAAACCTATGCATGGGGGGTATCCCTGTACTCAGGAGATGTTGCTGAACACATATTGAGGTGTTGGTTGGCAGTGGCAAATACCAGAATCTGAAAATTCCTGCCTGAACTACAATGTGTGTGGGGAAAAAATGACATCCCAACCCTTTGACATAGGTTGGTGGTAGAATTAGCACTTGGAAAGTGTTAAAATACCACAATTTTAAATACCCTAGGATGTCTAGTTTTCCAAAATGTTATGGGGTAAAATACTTTGACAGGCTTCAAAAGTGTCCCAAATGGAACATGGGCGCAGGCTGACTACATGTCAAAATTCCAAGTTGGAAATGCACCCCCCTTAAACGTGGCCTTTTAGCGCCCAAATAATCTAACTAACCTACACATGGGTGGTATCCCTGTACTCAGGAGATGTTGCTGAACACATATTAAGGTGTTGTTTGGTACTGACACATAATAGGATCTGTGAATTCATGCCCGATGTACAATGAATGTGAAAAACAAATTACTATCCATAACATTGACATAGGCTGGTGGTAGAATTAGTGCATGAAAAGTGTTAAAATACTACCATTTGAAATACCCTAGGGTGTCTAGTTTTTAAAAATATATGGTTTTGTGGGATAGAATACACTTTTTGGCTTCAAAAATGTCCCAAATGGGACATGGGCGCAGGTTTTCTGCACGTCAGAATTCCAAGTTGGAAAACCAAAAAGCGCACCTCTCAAATGTGGCCTTTTAACCCCCAAATAACCTAACCAACCTATACATGGGGGGTATCCCTGTACTCAGAAGATGTTGCTGAACACATATTGAGGTGTTATTTGGAAATACCCCTTCACATTTTAAGGTAATGTTTACCTAAATTGCAATATATGTGAAAAATTAAAAAAAAGATTTTTTGCTGCAAACTTTGGCAAAGATTGGTGGTAAAATGGCTACATGAAATGTGTCAAAATACCCCAAGTTAAATGCCCTGAGTGGTCTAGTTTTCAAAAATATGTACATGTTGGGGGTCATTCATGGATTTAGTACAGAAATCAGTGTTACAATGTCACTATCGCTAATTTTGAAAGAAAGGATTTTAAAATAGCTTTGCACCACTTATAGTTCTGGCCCTGTAACATGAATAAAAAAGCACAAAAACATAAAAACATGGGCTATTTCTGAACTCAGGACATATATTAGAAACTTTTTAGCAGTGTTTTTTTGTTGTCTCTTGTAAATGAGTATACGATTTTTCAAATAAAAGTCATAAAACAAAAACAATTTTAAATTTTTTTGCCATATTTTATTATTTTTTTTACATCAAATTATATGCTATTATCAAAATAATGGTATCAAAAGAAAGCCCTTCTTATAACGATAAAAACGATATATAGTTTGTGTGGGTACACTAAATGAGACAGAAATAAATTACAGCAAAACACAAACACCTCAGAAATGTTAAAACAGCCCATGTCACCAAGCGTCGGACAAGCCAAAAAAGTCATGTCACTAAGGGGTTAAATTGCAAACACTGCTCGTTTAATCGCAGGACGATATAGGTCTGTCCAATGTTGGAAACGCTTTGCCAGACAGGACGGACCTAGTCTGTCCTATGTCGGAAAGGGGTTAAACATCTTTATACTGTAATACCCACTCATTACTCCATCTTATAACAAAATATCTAAGTTGCTGTATGTGCTAATCATTTAAACAATATTAATTACAATATTAACATAAATATTACTTAACTTATAAAAACATATACAATCCATGGGTGTGTTCCCCTTTCCCCTTGTCCATCCTATATAGATTACCATATTCCTTTTCCTAATGCTCACCAGCAGGCTATCAGCTTGATGGGCACCTTCGTTGGTATTGACCAACTTATCCAAAGGTTAGGGGCACCCCAGACATCATCCTCACTTCAAATAACCTGTCTTCTTTAATCTGAAATCCTGACTAGCAAGGACACCCCACCCCATCTTGTCTGACAGGGATATGGTCTTATGTCCAGGATTTCCCTTATTATTAGCTTCTACAACTCATGCAGGAATGATGCTTCAGGAATGTACCAAACTTTTAGCAAAGTAATAACAATTAAGCATATAATCTTTTAATTTTAGATTTTGATCTCTACATATGATGGAATGTAAGTGTAAAGCATGAATTTTTGAAAAGACTGAATGAAACTAAAATATTCAAGGAACTCTGACACCTGAATAGTATTTAGAACGTGGAGTATGCAAATTATTCATGCACTGAGTTTGCTGAATTGCAAGCAAAATAAGATAAATGGGAATATTTTCACTGTCTTCTGTTTATACTCTATATCATTACATTGTAGTACTACTTGCAAATTACATTAACTCCATTGTAGTACATTATCTGCATATGGTGCTTCACAATAGTGTTATGAATGGGCTATGCCATAGAATAATGTTTTCTCTTATTTGTCTCTTAAAGGAAAACTAAACTTTTTTTTTACACTTTTTTTTTTTTTACACTGGAAGGAAGTATATTTAGAAATCCTGAAGTGTATCCTTAGAGATACATGCAAGTTTTCTCTTAGCTCTGCTGCAGAGCTGAGGCAGAGCTAATTAGGAGGGATGACACTTGTCAGTATGTGCACTGCCAGTCAGAGTGGGCGTGAGCACAGGTTGTTTGTTGGGTCCAATGTTCACTCTTTTTAAAGGGATCAACAGAGGGGAACTTGTTAATCCTATATTGATCCCCTTTGCAAAAGAGTGTCTGTCGGTTACTGTCGTTAACATGGCTGCTGGTCAGAGGATAAACTGGCATGTACCTTAAAAAGTTCTAAAATACTATATTAAAAGCACAAGTTGTTTGCACTTCTACTGATATAGTGAACAAACCATCTCATTTGTGCTTCATTCACATTGCACACAATGCTAGTATGATGAATTCCTTTTAAATTGACCTTAACCAGGCCAGACAATAAAGATGTGCTTAATTGCATCCTTGCCAGTCAATCCCTAATCTTTTTCCACAAGTGTACCATTTGCATTTTTGGTCTCGTATGTAAATGTTACCCTCATGAACCAAACCCTGTAAAATAACAGCGGGTGTTAATTTTCATGTGAATATAAATTGTAACCAGACTGCCCATAAGCCAAAGCTCATACAATCAGAAGGGTAATGTTTGATTGGGTGATATGAATTCTGTCTACTCACTATAGCGCTCTCCACACATCGCCCTGGGATAACACTTAAACCCTGAAGGGCGTCCTGAACAACAGTGCATTTTTTATTCTGATTATTAAGTTGTTGACATGTAAGTGTTGTCAATAGGAGTTAGTAGAAACCTGTTTTACTAAAACTCTGGCCTATTCATGTGGAATATAAGATTCAAAAGTATGTGTTAAGGGATTACATTTTACAATACATAACATGTTAGATTTAAGTTACAGTTAAATAACTTTTAAAACCAGATCAAAACCCAATAGTACGTTAATGTGTGACTATCCCATAAACGACTTATAAATAACAATTTTATAGCATTACAGATAATATTGCATCTGCTCAGCGGTAACATCCACGATCATGTTTCATTTGTGGTCAAATGCAATTTAAAGGAACAACAAATGTTTTAAAATGGACAGTTTATTTTGTTTCCCGGTGTAGACACATATCATTTTGTTGGTGCTATTTTACTTCTTCTCATATGGCAAATTCAGTAATAATTATTTGTAATAGATACATTATGCTATACATTCCACTATTATTATTTATACTTGATTTGTTTACTGCGTGGCTTGTAATAAGCAGATTAACAAAGTATAGAATAATAATAATAGAAAAATAGAATGCTTACATTCCTATTTGTATTCCAGATTGTGGAACTTTGATTTTAAATGGTTAGGGTTGCCTTATCCAATGGACAATCTGGGTATTTGCCAAGAGCCCAATTTTGGGAGTGTATAGCTAAGTTTAGACTTCCTCCAATCAAAGAAATAAATGACAAAAAGGTTTGGAAAGTTAGAGTGGAAAAAAGGCTTCAGATGACACAAGGCACAATTATTTTTTTATCTGAAGGCAAAATGTTTAGGTACTTTTCCATCATTTTTAGTCTCTACATTCACACTGTTTAGAATGTCCCTTTAAGAGTCTATGAACAGTGTCCATATGAGAAATAACAACAATAGAGGAAGAATACACTCTAGTTCAAACTGCGCAATGGCTGTAAGAAAGATTTAAACCCTAGCTTGCAATATGTATCATGAAGTATTCCAATACTTTTCTTATTGAAAGCTAAGGTTTTTCCGATGCAATTGCTGCCTTCCAGGCTGCCACGTAATGGAGGTTAGTTTGTGGATTCATCTCCTCTCCACTGATTTGCTGTATGGCAAGAGTTGACACGCACACAGACCAATCAGTCTCTCTCTGCAAACCTAGAACTATTCTCCATGAGATGGAAGTTAACTAGTTTTATGCAAATATTAAAGCAGAATATATCTTGAATGGTGCACAATCAGTGCACCATTCAAAATGCACTTTTAATGAGGGTCACATTTTTGGGGTTCCTCACTCCTAAACATTGGTTTGCTAATCTATATCCATCTAAAATGTCTTTGGATATTTTTTCAAAGCTGCTTCTAAATCCGCGGCTCATTGTTTTATATAATTTTCCTTTGTAAATGAAGACTGACACAGTAATTTACAAATACGAAAACAAGGCCCTTTTTGTACTGGGAAGAATACTTTGAGCATGATTAAGCTAGATTTCCCACAGCTCATTACTCTGAACTCCAAGGTCTACCTACTACCTAAGATATTTCAGTTTTACGTCTACCTGTCAGAATTATTGCCTTAAGGAATATTATAGTTCCTATAGTTTAGCTTTATTCTGGTAGCTGATATGAAGCCACTCACTCCTGCAGCTAGTTTTGTTTTTCTCAATAATGATAAACAGACATTGTGAACTGATGTACTTGAAGGGATTCTGTCATGTAAATAACATTTACAATAAAAAAAATGATGGCATAAACATGATTTATACATTGTGTGACCAAAATTGCAAGCAAATTCAGAGAATAAAAGAAAAATGTGTCTACATTTTCTGTACTATCTCGTGTTTATGACATGACCTTGTAAGCACCACATGTTTTTTATTGTATTAGTTAATTTGCATTGGTGCCACACAGTATAATGATGTAACAAGTAGAATATGTTTAAAATAAGGTTTACTTATTCAATGAGAGCTCTTATCTAAAGTGAGTTGAGGTGAGATAAACACTTTGCATTATGAGTGATAAACCAGTTTCTAATGCTACAATAGCGCAATGGGTGCTGCAAAAAGGCATAGTTAATTCTTTAAAGATTTAAAAATGCATTCAGCAGGGCCAGTGTTGTTGATCTGGCATGAGAAGCTTGGCATGGTTGTCCCTGCAAACTGCATGGTTACATCAGTGAGATGAAATGCTTATCTCACCTGCAACTCACTTCTCTATTGATTAACTCCCTGGATTTTACAGCAATGCTGCTAATGACAAGTTTGCAAAATTGTTGCAATAATCTTTACAACTTTGATGCATTACTTTGATATGATAGGCCAGGATGCTCTATCTGCTTTCAATTGTAACCATCATTAAAACTACAAAAACATTTTAAAGATATATTGAAATTAAATATTCAGCATTGGTAATACTTAATGTTACTTTGACAATGTTAAAATATGTGCAGTTAAGATTATTTTAATCTATAACATTTTAGTAATTGATGCATTGCAGGGGCTTAAACTGCATTCTAGAATTATTGAGGACATCATTATATGGCAATGAATACCCTATATTGGCAACCTCAAAATTGTCCTAATAATGTGTTGTTAAAAAAAAAATAACATGCAGCCTATGTTTCAAGTCAAAAAGTGTTCCAAAAATGCTAACAATTGCAATTTACTATTAGATTTCTCTTGGCTAAGCAACTGCTGAGCCAGCTAACAGTATTGCCAAATGGTTCAGTTTGGCAACACATTTCTGAACAAAGCCATTGACATACTGTCAGATTCTGTAGAACATAATGTTGAAATGGAAATCAAGGCAACATAATTTTTTTTACTTGTAAAAAATATTCGAGAAGCAGCAAATAATACCATTAAAGACTAAGTTAAAACTTAAAGTTAGAATTATTTGTTAGGAGCAGTTTTCTCTGTCAAATTTAATGTCAGGACATTAAACATTCTGTTAACATATACTATGAGGGGATATTAAAACGTAACTGACAAGTGAAGAGCAAGATAACTTCAACTGCAAATTGTAATCCACCTTGCTTTTCTTTTTGACACAGCACATTATTAATTAGTTTTTTTACTTTTTTCTTTTATTAGTATCAGTAGTTGTATATTATTGTGCCCCCCCCCACAAAAAAAATAAAATATTTTTTTTTAATTTCATAATCATTCAGATGTCACCGTTGTTTCTGCTTGATTTACATTGTAAGGTGTCATTAGTTGAATGACATATTGAAGCAGAATGTGACATGGTATAGAAGTTCAATGTTCAACATTTCCCTCCAATTATGTGGTGATCAGCTATTCAAAGCACTATTCATAAGAACCGATGACTACACACCATTTCAAATAATAGGCTTTATCTTCGTATTATTCATAGGGAGCAATTGATGTAAGTCTATTCAGGAAGATAGCTTGACATTTGTTAGGGAAAACTTTCCAATCTGTTTGTGAGAAAACATTTAGAGAATCCTTACTATTCTGATAACTTAACAGCTCACTTGACTTACATCAGTCATATTAAAACAACAATATTCAAGTCAGGTGGAGTAATAATCCAAATAAAAAGGGATCTGGCCTGCAGTGTGGCTGGTCAGGTTTGGATGGCTCTTAATCCAATGCAAGAATGGGGATGACTCCATTGTGTGCTCGACTAGCACTGATAAATAACCAGAAAAAAGTAATGAAAGCGCAAGTACGGGAGTTCTCTCTTTCATTACTTTTTGCAGGTGGAGTAATACTGCTTGAGTTTAACCCCTTGGCGACACAGGACGGACTAGGTCCGTCCTGTGTGCCGAGTCGTTAGTGACACAGGACGGACCTAGTCCGTCCTGTGTCAAAACGAGCACTGAAAGCGGAGTTTTTCCGCTTTCAGTGCTCTAAGGGCATTGTAACGATGCTTCCGTGTGGAAGCATCGTACAATGCTAAAAAAAATGCCCGTCGGCATTTCGATCGCTCCGGAGAGCGATCGAAATGCCGGTTTTAAAGGCACAGTGCCTTTAAAACGCGGGCATTTAAAAAATGAGCATAGGAAGCGAATTTTTCACTTCCTATGCTCAGAAAGTGTTCCTGATTGCCTCGCAAGTCGAGGCAATCGGAAACACAAAAAAAAAATGCACGATCTTGGTCACTAAGTGACCAAGATGGCGCTGCCCTTCTAAGGGCAAGAGCACAGGAGGCAGGAAGTACCTGCTTCCTGTGCTCTCTGGCTGTCACACGATTGCCTCTTCACAGAGGCAATCAGTGACTGCCAGGCACACTGACAGGCAGTGGGGATGCTCTCCTGAACATCCCCACTGACTGGTCAGATCAATATTAACTCTATATTGATCTGACCAGTTATGATCTGTCTCCCTCTCCTCACATTTTTTTTAGTGAGGGAGAGAGACAGATCAAAGTTCTAAAAGTAAGTAAAAGTTAAAAAAAACAATAAATACACAACACACAAATAATAAAACAATAAAAAAAACATTTATTAAAGCAATTCCCTGCGTTTAACCCCTTCCCTGCCACTGATCTTGCATAAGCAGTGATCGTGCACATCAGCGCATTTATTTTTGCTGTTTGTGCATTTTTTAGGGGTTAATTTTTTTGTACTGTAATTTATTACAGTACTAAAAAGGCTATTCTAAGAGTTATTAACCCCTTATTTGCCGTCGATCACTTCTTACGCAATGATATTGACGCCAAAGCAATTTTTATCTGTCTGCATATTTTTTTTTTTTTTTTTTTTACACATACCCGCTAGGGGATTACATGTAAAGTAAAAATATTTGAGATTTTTTTTTTTTAAGCTGCCTGAGCGCATAGCGATCAGTAACAGCGAATTAGTGGCAAAGGCGGTTTGGTGATTTCTCAATTAAGCTCACCATTCGCCCTGGTCAGATCAAAATTAATCGGATCAATATTCACAAATATTGATCTGCCTCCCTCTCCTCACTTACATTTTTGTGACGGAAAGAGACAGATCAGTATTAGTGATATAAAATAACATTTTATAAAATTAGCAGGTTTTATGAAAGTCTTTCACTGTGTATTAACCCCTTCCCTGCCATTCATCACTGTGTAAGCAGTAATCCTGCACAGCAACAGTATGTTTTGCTGTCTGCACTGTTTTATGGATTAATTTATTTGTACTGTAATGTATTACAGTACTAGATAGGCTCTTCTAAGAGCTATTAACCCCTTCTTTGCTCGAGATCACTGCTTACGCACTGATTCTGAGGCCGCGGACTCAGGGTTCGATTTTGACCCTATTCAGCTTTCTGATACATCATCTAGCGATGTATCGGTGGCTGCTGAGCCCTTGCCACAAGTAGTGATGGGGGTCTACCGATAAAAAAATATATGGTTTGGTGGGGGTAAATTACATTGGCTGGCTTCAAAGATATATCCCATAAAGGACACGGACGCAGGTTGACTACATGTCAAAATTCCAAGTTGGAATTTTGAGATGCGCATCTCACAAATGTTGCCTTCTAGCCAAAAACAAACCAACAAACCTATGCATGGGTGCTATCCCTGTACTCGGGAGATGTTGCTGAACACATATTGGGTTGTTGTTTGGCAGTGACATATACCAGAATCTGTGAATTCATGCCTGAAGTACAATGCATGTGGGAAAAAAAACTCCCAAAAAAGTACTACCACAAACTTTTACAAAGGCTGGTGGTAGAATTAGTACCTATACAGTATTAAAATACCACCATTTGAAATACCTTAGGATGTCTATTTTCCAAAAATATATGGTTTGATGGGGTAAAATTCATTGGACGGCTTCAAAAATGTTCCAAATGGAACATGGGCGCAGGCTGACTACATGTCAAAATTCCAGGTTGGAATTGCGCACCCCCTAAATGTGGAATTTTAGACCCAATACAAACCAACAAACCTATGCATGGGGGGTATCCCTGTACTCAGGAGATGTTGCTGAACACATATTGAGGTGTTGGTTGGCAGTGGCAAATACCAGAATCTGAAAATTCCTGCCTGAACTACAATGTGTGTGGGGAAAAAATTACATCCCATCCCTTTGACATAGGTTGGTGGTAGAATTAGCACTTGGAAAGTGTTAAAATACCACAATTTTAAATACCCTAGGATGTCTAGTTTTCCAAAATATATGGTTTTATGGGGTAAAATACTTTGACAGGCTTCAAAAGTGTCCCAAATGGAACATGGGCGCAGGCTGACTACATGTCAAAATTCCAAGTTGGAAATGCACCCCCCCCTAAACGTGGCCTTTTAGCCCCCAAATAATCTAACTAACCTACACATGGGTGGTATCCCTGTACTCAGGAGATGTTGCTAAACACATATTAAGGTGTTGTTTGGCACTGACACATAATATAATCTGTGAATTCATGCCCGATGTACAATGAATGTGAAAAACAAATTACTATCCATAACATTGACATAGGCTGGTGGTAGAATTAGTGCATGAAAAGTGTTAAAATACTACCATTTGAAATACCCTAGGGTGTCTAGTTTTCAAAAATATATGGTTTTGTGGGGTAGAATACACTTTTTGGCTTAAAAAATGTCCCAAATGGGACATGGGCGCAGGTTTTCTGCACGTCAGAATTCCAAGTTGGAAAACCAAAAAGCGCACCTCTCAAATGTGGCCTTTTAACCCCCAAATAACCTAACCAACCTATACATGGGTGGTATCCCTGTACTCAGGAGATGTTGCTGAACACATATTGAGGTGTTGTTTGGCACTGACATATAACAGGATCTTTGAATTCATGCCCAAAGTACTATGTATGTGAAAAAAAATTACTATCCATAACATTGACATAGGCTGGTAGTATAATTAGTGCATGGAAAGTGTTAAAATACTACCATTTGAAATACCCTAGGGTGTCTAGTTTTCAAAAATATATGGTTTTGTGGGATAGAATACACTTTTTGGCTTCAAAAATGTCCCAAATGGGACATGGGCGCAGGTTTTCTGCACGTCAGAATTCCAAGTTGGAAAACCAAAAAGCGCACCTCTCAAATGTGGCCTTTTAACCCCCAAATAACCTAACCAACCTATACATGGGTGGTATCCCTGTACTCAGGAGATGTTGCTGAACACATATTGAGGTGTTGTTTGGCACTGACATATAACAGGATCTGTGAATTCATGCCCAAAGTTCAATGTATGTGAAAAAAAATTACTACCCAAAACATTGACATAGGCTGGTAGTATAATTAGTGCATGGAAAGTGTTAAAATACTACCATTTGAAATACCCTAGGGTGTCTAGTTTAAAAAAATATATGGTTTTGTGGGGTAGAATACACTTTCTGGCTTCAAAAATGTCCCAAATGGGACATGGGCACAAGTTTTCTGCATGTCAGAATTCCAAGTTGGAAAACCAAAATGCGCACCCCCTAAATGTGGCCTTTTAGCCCCAAAACAAACCAACAAACCTATGCATGGGTGGTATCCCTGTACTCAGGAGATGTTGCTGAACACATATTGAGGTGTTATTTGGAAATACCCCTTCACATTTTAAGGTAATGTTTACCTAAATTGCAATATATGTGAAAAATTAAAAAAAAAGATTTTTTGCTGCAAACTTTGGCATAGATTGGTGGTAAAATGGCTACATGAAATGTGTCAAAATACCCCAAGTTAAATGCCCTGAGTTGTCTAGTTTTCAAAAATATGTACATGTTGGGGGTCATTCATGGATTTAGTACAGAAATCAGTGTTACAATGTCACTATCGCTAATTTTGAAAGAAGGGATTTTAAAATAGCTTTGCACCACTTATAGTTCTGGCCCTGTAACATGAATAAAAAAGCACAAAAACATAAAAACATGGGCTATTTCTGAACTCAGGACATATATTAGAAACTTTTTAGCAGTGTTTTTTTGTTGTCTCTTGTACATGAGTATACGATTTTTCAAATAAAAGTCATAAAAAAATAATTTTTTCAATTTTTTTGCCATATTTTATTATTTTTTTTACATCAAATTATATGCTATTATCAAAATAATGGTATCAAAAGAAAGCCCTTCTTATGACGATAAAAACGATATATAGTTTGTGCGGGTACACTAAATGAGACAGAAATAAATTACAGCAAAACACAAACTGCTCAGAAATGTTAAAACAGCCCATGTCACCAAGCGTCGGACAAGCCAAAAAAGTCATGTCACTAAGGGGTTAAACATTTTGTGTATTTACAAGCTTGTTCAGTCTCAGTTGTGTTAGGGTGAACACGTTTACTGTACATGTCCATGCATATGAATGTTATAAAATTATCCTGAACATAAAACAAAGACTAAATGTTTACATTACATAGCAAGTTAGATATTGACCATGCAAGATGGTCCTTATCTGATGTTCTGTGTTCCACAATCACTCAGAAAACAATGGAAAATGTTCATGGAATATTTCTGTTGATTGCTCTACATTAAATACTGAATTACATTTTCAAAATAAGGTCACATATGCTATATTTTGCACAGAAATCACTGCTTAGTATTGAAAGGGAATCTAACACAGTCTTAATTAATATATTTGTCAATTCACCATGACATCAAAATCAAATAACGTTTTCCATTATGCAACTTAGAGTTCCAAAAATATAAAATAAAGTTTATAGGGTCCAATGAGAACCTCTATTCAGCACTGCTGCATTTTTTCCCTACCTTTTTTATGAATTTCCTAGGACATGTACAATTATTTCAGTATGTAAGTGAATATTGTACACTACTCTCCTGCAGTAATACTAGTTGTTCTAACAATTGTTACCATGGAGACACTTAAGCATTTTCGAACATTGTGTTTCAGAGGATTCCAGTTTAAAATATCCATGTAAAAACATTAATATATATTTATTTTACAATACAATTTAGTCTTAAACAATTCTTGTTGAGGTGTAGAGGCTTTTGAAAATGTTTACTGTCTTACAAATATATATAAATCTCCAGAAATAGAAAAAGGTGGTATCAGTGCTCTCAGAAACACAATAATATAAAGATTATCATCCCCATCACAATGTGTGATACAAAAAAATATGCAACTTTACAGACTGCAATGTAATAATATGTTCCACTTATATTCCAATAGTAACATATGAAAGAAAAAACACACACAAAAACATAATAGTGAATATTTTTTTTACAGTGAGAGATGCTCTGTGATAAAATGCACTAACACAATAAATGGTATTCTATGCCTAGAGTGCATGTAGAGGTTTGAGAGGGGTCTCAGCTCAAAAACTTTCTTCACATAGGTTTCAATATATAAATGGAAAAAGAAATACAACTCCATAATAGTGTAGTATGTCTTATAATTAGCCAAAGGCTTCAAGGTATATAATACACTCACAAACAAAATGATGGTTCCTTGTTTTGAGTACATCCCAAAGCGGATGTATAAGCAAAGAATTTAAATATAATGCATATCTCTCATGCAGTATAGTAAGTACTGGTTGGTACTGCAACGTGTTTCACACTTTAGTGTTGGCTTCCTCCAGGCAGAGTGTACAAAAAAAGAAAAACACACACATATTTATACACATAATTATTACAGCTACTTGCATTGGAGTTCCCAAACAATGACTTACAGTGTCCCTTCGTCGGATATTTGGTTCCCTGGCATTCCTAGTGGCGACATTAACCTCTGGTGGCAATTTTGGGTAACTTATGACAACTTCCGGTTTCCTCCGGTGTAGCAATATGTTACTTCCAGTTTTTGTCTTTTATAGTAAAGGCGACATAAAGTGCTCAGCTCCATATTGAATCCTCTGTTTTTTTATATTTTTCAATGGGAGAAATTACCTCAAGGATAAAAGATGTCTCAATGTTCATATATTTTTTGGAATTGTATTGTATATATCTACCTATCTAGTACAGTCTCTAAAAATCGATATACTTTATCTATATTTGAAAAGATATCAGGGAGAAGACATCCAAACCTACATATATATATGTAAGAGAGCAGGAAGAAAATCTAAGAACATTAAGATAAAAAAGAATGCAATTGACAACAAGAATATCTCAGGTATATATAACCTATCAAATAAAGCCCTGATCTTAGAACAATTAAAAGTGATTGGAAAGGGGCTTAAGTTCGCTCTAACAAGCAATTCAAACGCTTCTCTGCATATATTGATGTCAATAAGTTCTTCTTCCTTTTATATACATGAAGAACATGTTTGAGCTGAGACCTCTATCAAACCTCTAGGCATTGAATACCTTTTGTTCTGTGAGTGCATTTTATATCCTGGATAATCTGCCACTTTAACCCCTTCGCGACAATGGACGTGTCAGGCACGTCCTGCCGAGAACTCCGTTCCCGACAATGGACGTGCCTGGCACGTCCTGCGGTGAATCAAGCGGTTTTCGCGATCAAGCGGCGTCGAGGCAATAGCCAGCACTGAAATTTCTGATCTGGGGCACCCACGATCGCCCCACAGAGCGATCGTGGTAGCCATACTGACTGAGCAGCATGCTCCGTCAATATGGCTATGCCCTCTGCAGGTCTGAGCTTCGGAAGTGAAAGTAACTTCACTTCCGTCACACTGAAAATGCTACTTGACTGCAGCATAGCAATGTAAAAAAATAAAAATAAATATTTAATTAACTAAAAACTTGTTATATAGTTAGATTAGCCTATAGGGTTAAAATTAAATATTTTTTAGCATAAGGGATAGGATTAAAATTAAATTAAAATTAAAACATATTAAGGAATAGAATAAGGATTAGAGTTGGGGTTGAATTTAGTGTTAGGGTTAAATTTTGGGTTCGGGTTGGGGTCAAAAGGTCAATTTAGGAAAAAAACAAAAAAACTCTATTTTTGATTTTTGTCCCATAACTCGCAAAAAAATACCCAAAAATATGGAAACATGCATATTTCTGAACTCGGGACAACATTTAGAAACTATTTAGATGGGGTATTTTTTAATGATTTTATTTGTGTAAATTATATTTTAGGTCAAATTTAGAAAAAGTAGGTTTTTTAAAATTTTCATCATATTTTATAAAAAAAATTGTAGTAAATTATAATATATGATGAACATAATGGTATCTACTGAAAGCCCTTCTTATGACGATAAAAACAACATATCATTTGTGTGGGTACAGTATGTGAGAAAGAATAAAATTGTAGCTAAACACAAACACCCCAGAAATGTCAAAACAGCCATTGTCACCAAGGGAAAGTCAAGGGGAAAATGTCTTGTCACTAAGTGGTTAAAAGTAATATTGCACTATTATTTTTTTTGTTTTTCTTTCAAATGTTACTATTGGAATATAAGTCTATACATTTATATAACATTTCCTATTTTTTTGTATCACACATGGGGTGGTGGGGACAATACTCTTTGTATTATTATGTATCTGAGCGCACCGCCTTTTTTCTATTTTTGTTACTTTTTGGGATTTGTTGGGTTATATCACGGTATATATGTTGCTGCTCTTTACCATGTAGCGCTGTGGTCAACATGCCCTTGTATAAATCTCCAATTTCTTCATATGACTATACTTTCTTTGCAAGTAAAATGCTATTTTTAAATAATGCCCTGGTTACAATTATGTATTTGATCTCTTTCAGTTTATTTCATACAACCACACATACATATCAACCGAGAATACATGAAAAAAAAAATGTTTCTTCCTGCTTTGCAGGTAAGATGTTTTGCCCATGTCTGGATGATGGTGATGTTAGAGTTAGCAGTGGTATGAACAAATACCCAGTCTTTCTGTATCATAGGTGTACCATTATGTAACTCCATTGTGTAGTGACACCCTGGAGATAATCATAGATGATATTGCTGTACACTCAGTTGGATATATTTTTAGACTATAGAAGACCAAAACCTCTTACAAAGATTCAGTGTCCATTAAAAATCATTTCTTTGTAGATGGCAGCTGGACAGTTCTACATTACTCATTCTTTATTTACAGATAGTCATTGTATCATAGAAGCTTTAATATTAAATAAAATGGGACTTAAGACATGATTTACTACGTATTTAAAACAGCATGATAAACATTAATTGTTTCCATGATTTAATAGGTTTTTTGAACTAGGAATTTTTCACATCTATGTAAACAGTAATATATTAAAAGCAATGTCTGGTGCCCAAAATGCATCTTCTAAGTGTTAATGCATATTGATGTGCTTTCAAAGTACTTTAAAATGCATGTTTTACATTTTGCATTGCTTAAAATATAAAATACAGCTAGATGTAACTGTGAAATTACAAAAGTTTACAAGAAATGAGGACTGCCCAGACTAGCTGAGTAAAAGTAAATTTCCTTATTTTTTGCTGCAGGAACCAATGTGAATAATGTCATTCAAATGAATTACATTTCCTGTTTCTCTAGTGATGTCATTGGATGTGTTGCATTGTTAAGAGATCCTACTGTGTACAAGTGCAGGTCTGTTACAGTCTACACAATATATTCTATTCCAGCAACAAGGAAGTGACTAAATGAAACACAACTTTATATGCTCAGTGTCTAAATAATCAGTGTTGTTACACCTGCTGTAAACATGCAACATAATCACTGGGGGAGTGCTTGAGTCAAATATAAAAAATGTGATTTATGCAGAAAAACACACTGGAAAAAAGCCTGTCCACTATACAAGCAGTGATCTTCATCTTGCACCAAAGTGAGTTTGGGGACTAGACTGTCCCTTTAAATAGGTTAAACATGTGTTTTAAGTATCTGTAACCCATGTAAAAATGTGTTTGATCAATAAATTAG
The DNA here is from genome assembly GCA_036172795.1 of Pelodytes ibericus. Classification (NCBI taxonomy): domain Eukaryota; kingdom Metazoa; phylum Chordata; class Amphibia; order Anura; family Pelodytidae; genus Pelodytes; species Pelodytes ibericus. The sequence continues at coordinate 128,316,105 of CM069861.1, forward strand.
CATGATAGTCAATTTCAGCAGATAGAAATACGTTAAATTAAGGTGTGCATCTGTAAGCCTTTATACTAGCAACAATGAATAGATAGCCATATTAACAATACAAACACCCCCTTTGTGGCTTTAGCTCAAGTTGAATAAGTCTAGTTGATTAAATCTAAGAGCTATATTTCACATTTGCAATGGTGGACCCAAATGTTATATTTTTCAGGTAAGCAAACTCATGTATCTATTACATTTGCTAGCTACTATGTATATTGCATGATTGTGTATCAATTAATAATAAGATCAGCTGCCTAGATTTCATGGAATCCTGTTAAACCTAAATCCATTCAGTTTGGAAAATTAAATTAGAAATACAGTAAAGACCATAGTCAGCAGCTAAACCATTCCCATTGTTAACATGTTACATTGTTGACATTTAATGTGGACAAGTGCAAGATTATGCACCTTGGGCGTAAAAACCCAAAAGCAGAATATAGACTATTTGGTACAGTCCTAACCTCAACATCTGAGGAAAGGGATTTAGGAGTAATAATTTCAGAGGACTTAAAGGTAGGTAGGCAATGCAATAGAGCAGCAGGAAATGCTAGCAGAATGCTTGGTTGCATAGGGAGAGGTATTAGCAGTAGGAAGAGGGAAGTGCTCATGCCATTGTACAGAACACTGGTGAGACCTCACTTGGAGTATTGTACGCAGTACTGGAGACCGTATCTCCAGAAGGATATTGATACTTTGGAGAGAGTTCAGAGAAGGGCTACTAAACTGGTTCATGGGTTGAAGGATAAAACTTACCAGGAAAGGTTAAAGCATCTTAACATTTATAGATTGGAGGAAAGACGTAACAGTGGGGATATGATAGAAACATTTAAATACATAAATGGAATCAACACAGTAAAGGAAGAGAGTATATTTAAAAGATGAAAAACTACCACAACTAGAGGACATAGTCTTAAATTAGAGGGGCAACGATTTAAAAGTAATATCAGGAAGTATTACTTTACTGAGAGGGTAGTGGATGTATGGAATAGCCTTCCAGCAGAAGTAGTAGAGGTAAACACAGTCAAGGATTTTAAGCATGCGTGGGATAGACCCAAGGCTATCCTAGCTATAAGACCGGGAACGGGGGACTAATAAAAGTACTCAAAAAAAATTGGGCAGACTAGATGGACCAAATTGTTCTTATCTGCCGACACATTCTATGTTTCTATGTTTCTCTTAGCAGTGCAACTAGGGTTGCCACCTTTTCCATAAAAAAAATACCGGCTATAGAGGTGGGCGGAGCCACTGAGGGCGGATCCACTCAATGTCCCTATCAGATTAAGCTTCTGGCTCCTTGGTACAGGTACCAGGTGTCTGGAGCTTAATACTGATCATGCGTATATTTCTCACTGACATGTATATATATATATATATATATATACACATCCAAATAGAAGAAAATACGCACTCACAGGTCTTGAAGATCAAAAAAAATTTGTTGTGATTAAGTCGATACTCCGATGAAACATGTGTAAGTAGTCGACGTTTCGGTCCACGTTCTTGACCTTTATCAAGACTGAACCCCAAACTAAACGAACCCACATATATAAAGACCTGTAACCAATCAAGAGTCAGAATACAAGGAAAAATGACTCAGGCGAGCCAATACCAACTCACCGTGAGAAGCAGTGCACCGAAACCCGGAAATAGCGGTGAACGGAGCAGCACACCAGAGAGCTACTCCAGTGCGCATGCTTAAACAGCGTTGTCAAGACGACGAGACGCTGCCAACACCAACCAATGTGGACGCACGGAAAACGTGCATCCAGAGAGCTCGGCAAGTAGATTGCCAATACAATGATCCCATAGGGAGAGTAAGCGACTACCCATACAAAATGTGCAGTTCAATTGAACTGTAGGGGATACAACAAGATTCTATGCGTGTATTAAAAAGACAAAACACCATAAGGTGAAGCATATCAACCAAGTGAGACATACAGCTAAAATAAAATAGTGAAAAAATAAGAGCTAGAAATAGAAACAAAGGAAACAAAGAGATATAAATATCGAGAAGAGGTGATTGAAAAAAGAAAAGTCGAAAATACACAGAAATAAATATAGAGCGAGCTGAAAGAATAATATAGACCAATACTGAATATGCGTTTCTTACGGAAACGCAATATTTGCAGTAGAAAATCTGTTCATAGAATATACAGTTAATCAATAAGGAAATGAAAATCATATAGGGCTACTCACAAACCCAACACGAAAAAATAATAATAACAGATACGAAATATTAGAAAACTGAGAACATTAAGACAACAAATAAAATACTTGTGTAGAAAAAGAGAAGACAAAAAAGAAAAAGAAAAAGTATTACGAACAAAAAAAGCACAAGACTCTGTACATGACATGTATGTCTAAATACTGGCTAAATCATCTGGCAGGTAGAAAGGCAGAGAGTACAATTTGTTCATTTAGGCCTTTCGGCACTATGGTGTCCAAAGTCCTGATCCAAAATGCTTCGCGTTGGAGAAGTGCCTTCGTGCGATCACCACCCCGTTTGAGAGGAGGTATATGGTCCACCGCTATGAATCGAAGTTGGGATAGTCTATGTCCCATCTGAAAAAAGTGTTCAGCTACTGGTTTGTCTGATTTTAGATCTCGGTATGCTGTCGTAATAGATGAGCGATGTCCCCTTATTCGATCACGTAGTGTTAAATCCGTTTTACCTATGTATGACAGGCTACACGGGCAAGTGATCATGTAAATCACGCTCTCAGTAGTGCAGGTTATCCGATGTTGAATACAGAATCTTTTGCCCGTGTGTGGGTGTGAGAAATATTTCCCAGACATCATGTGGGAGCATGTGACACAACACAGGCATTTGTAGCAGCCCGGTTGCTGGTATGTTTCTTGTCTCTCATTGGGGGTATAGCAATGGATGGGATCAGATAACACCAAACGATCGCGAAGATTTGTGCCTCTTTTGTAGCATATCAGTGGAGGCTTTTGGAAAATGGTTGCGGAAGAGTGCTCGCTTTGAATAATGTGCCAATTCTTCTGTATAATCCTTTTCACATGGTGTGAAGCAGTATGGAACTTCGTAGAGAAAACCACACTTTGTTCTATTTGTTTAGGCATATACACATTGCTGTTAGATTGAATGGCACGTTGTAGGGATTGGTGTATCATTTGTTTAGAATAGCCACGGTTCAAAAACCTCAAGGACATTTCACTCAGTTGCTGTTGACGTCTAGTACCATCAGAATTGTTGCGTATTACTCGCAAGAACTGGGAATACGGTAAGGACTTTTTCATGGCGTCTGGGTGAAAACTTGCTGCATGGAGTTGTGTGTTGCGGTCAGTTGGTTTTCTAAACAACGTGTGGCCTAATATTGCTCCAGTTCTAAAAAGTTCTATGTCCAAGAATTGAATCTTCTGTTTGTCCATATGCATTGTTAAACGAACTGGTGACTGTAAAGAATTCAGATGGCAAACCATCTTTTCCAGAGCCTCCTGTTCTGATATCCAGATCAAAAAAATTTCGTCAACATATCGAGTGTTAAAAAGAATTGAGGAGCCATACGGTATTAAGATCTGTTCCTGTTCGTAAGTATGCATATAAATGTTAGCGTATGAAGGTGCCATTGCAGCCCCCATTGACGTACCGGTTCTCTGTACATAATAATTCTTTTCGAACTTGAAAAAATTGGATGTCAAAGTAAGACCTAATAGCTCTCCTATAAGGTGTACAGGTGGTCCTTGATACTTTGTTGATTGGAGCAAAGTGTCACATACAGCTTGAATCCCAGCATGATGTGGGATGATGGTATACAAGCTGGTGACATCTAACGTGACCAGCCATATATCTGTATCCGGTAGATGAAGTTTCTTGATTTTCGTCAATAAGTCCGGGGTGTCTTTCAAGCTAGAAGGTAGAGCTAACGCCGTGTCTTTAAGATGCCAATCGAGCCATTTGGCTATGGGCTCGAGGAGGCTGCCCCTAGCTGAGACAATGGGACGCCCTGGCGGTTTAGTGGCATTTTTATGTATTTTTGGAAGAGTGTACATCACAGGGCAAACTGGTTTAGTTTCATATAAAAAGTTGTGTGTAGATTGGTCGATATGACCAGCTTCTAATGCTTGATCTAGAACATACAGAATTTGTCGAGATGTGGTATTGGTTGGATCACACGGAAGGATACTGTATGTTTCTGTGGCAGAAAGTTGATGAAGAATTTCGGAACGATATTCAGAGTAGTCTTGAATCACTATTCCGCCGCCTTTGTCAGCTGGACGTATAACAATACTGGGATCCTTTGCAAGTGTCTGCAATGCCTGTATTTCAGAGTGAAATAAGTTACACTGAACTGGATCAGTTTTCAGAGCCTGTTTGATTTCTGCATTAACCACTTGTGTGAAGGTTTTCAAAGCAATACTAGGAACATGTGGATCAAAGCTGCTTTTCAACTTAAATGGATTGGACACTGTTTGTTCGTTGTCCTCAAAGAATTGTTTCAAGCGTATATTCCGGTAGAATTTATATAAATCAATCTCCTGTTCGAACGAATTAGGTAAATTAGTTGGCACAAAAGACAAGCCCCGAGTAAGAAGACTGTGTTCGGAAGGTGTTAACGGACGAGAGGATAGATTGAAAATAGGGATCAATTTTTCTTGATCGGTGGTTTGCCTCTTGGGGCGAAAAATGCCACCTTTCTGTCCCCTTCTGATATGGGACCTCCTAGGCGATCTGTTTGCCCCCGCGTTTGGACACCGCGGGGCGCTGGGGCAGAGCGCTCCCGGGTTTGTTCTAAAAAACCTTGCGATGTAGTGGAAAAATCGTGTTGTGGTGTCTCAGAGCTGGTATCACCGTCTGATGCTGACTCCCCAGACGTGAAGTCAACAGTTGGTTCTCGTGGTTTACTGATCCTCACGCGGTCACGTCGACCTCGAGGGTTAGGGTTATCTTTCTGACCACTTAGCCATCGGTACACCTGGTGGTGGGTGTAATCGTTGTTTACTTTATTTAATTTCTGTCGTTTAAAACGTAATAAATCATTCTTATATTTGTTCACTTCTATTTGGAGTTTCGTCATTGATTCAGACGCTTCTGATGTTGTTAGGGTCAAGGAGTGTGTGGCATCAAACTGTGCCAATTTCTCACAAACCCCTGTTAATTCACGGCTTACTTCCTCGACAACCAATATCAATAAGTCAAGTGAGCATTTGTTTAACACCCCAATCCACCGGCGGCAAAAGTCTGGGTTGTTACTACCTATAGCTGGTGTATTTTTAATTCTAAACCCTCGTGGTATACGTTTCGCTTTATAATAATCTGATAGAAACAGACCGTGAAGGTCCAGATCAACCTCCCGTTTCTGAAGTTTAAGTAGGTCAAAATATAAATCTTTCACAGTATCAGTGCTAGGGAGGTCCAGCTGTGAGCTGGTCCACAGTGCTTTCAAAGCCTGATCATCTGAGATCTGAAGGGTCTCGGCTCGTTCAGAAAGTGCTCCTGCTCTTGCCAGAAAATCATCCATAGTCAGGATGGATACGACAAAGTCATTTAAGGTGAAGAAAAAGTAAAAAACAAAAAACAAGACAATGTAAAGCAGACTGGATCGGTGACCAGCATACAGTAAGTATGTGCCAGCTAACACCTGATCAATTCCAGGAGGCTTGGTACAAAATAAGCAGCGGTGCATCCAAAAGGGTTCTATGCTGTAGAACCAAACATATGCATATTTCCAAAAAAGGTGCACTCAGCTCAAACGTCCACTGTGGAGTGAATTGCCTGGGTGCTGTACAGCATGTTCTATATACACATCCAAATAGAAGAATTTTTTTTGATCTTCAAGACCTGTGAGTGCGTATTTTCTTCTATTTGGATGTGTATATAGAACATGTTGTACAGCACCCAGGCAATTCACTCCACAGTGGACGTTTGAGCTGAGTTCACCTTTTTTGGAAATATGTATATATATATATATATATATATATATATATATATATATATATATATATATATATATATATATATATATATATATACATATTTGTATATCATGCCAGTGTGAAATATATAACTTCATATATATATATATATATATATATATATATATATATATATATATATATATATATATACTATCTCGATCACATACATATATAATATGTGTACAGAATATCATGTCAGTGAGAACATACAAAAGCTGTTTCACACACATACACACACAAAGACAGTCACATAGACATACTGACAGAGACAGTCACATAGGCATACTGACAGAGACAGTCACATAGACATACTGACAGAGACAGTCACATAGACCTACTGATAGACAAACACAGTCACATAAACATAACCAGAGACAGTCACACAGACATACTGACAGACAGTCACAGTAACATAGAGAGAAACACAGTAACATAGACAAGGCAGCTGTTTTTTTTTTTTATAGGGGGGGTGCATTATTCAATGTGTCCCCCTTCCCTGCTTTACCTTATTGCACGGGAGGGGGACTCTTCTTCAACAGCCTGGACTGCCAGGCACTCACCATCTCTTCTTCGTCCTGGGAGCCGGTAGTCCCAGCTCTCTGACGTTACAGCGCTATGTGCGTGGGGGAAGAGCTAGCAGTATGTGCAGGAAGCACAGACATACCCCCTCGCGCTGCACTGGTCTGGAGAGCTTTTACACCACTTTGCAAACGCATAGTCTGCCTTTTCTCTGCTCTCCTGCTGCAAATAATGCCGGCCTTAGAATGACCGGTATTTTAGTTGTTCCGGCACCGGCTCCAAGAGGTGAAATACAGGCTGTGACGGTAAAAAAACGGCCGGGTGGCAACCCTAAGTGCAACACATTTTCTGATTACATCACTAGAGAGACAGGAAATTCCATTCCATTCATGTGAATGGCATTATTCTCATTGGTTCCTGCAGCAAAGAAAAAAAAAAGGAAATTACTTTTACTCAGCTAGTGTGGGCTGAGTAGTCCTGGTTTCTTGCAAACTGCTGTAATGTCCCAATTTCATCTAGCTGTAAGTATTTTATATTTTAAGCAATGCAAAATGTAAAACATGCATTTTAAAGTACTTTGAAAGCACATTAAAATGCACTGAATTTTGGAAGATGCATTTTGGACACTAGACAGTTCCTTTAAAGAGTTGATGTTCTCCTATGATTTTATGTTTTTTTGCAAAATACCTGCATATTCTTCTATATAATACAGTATATTTTTGAATTTATTTACTGAAATCTTGCATGTTATATAACTTGTAAGGGTGCACAGTGTACATAACATTTGGCTTCAAAAGTGTATATATAATCATCAAAATAAGAAGACATGCTGCATTCTGTAAAAAGATTACTTATACACAGATAACTACAGATGGACTTAACAACCCAGATGGATCTTGGGTTTATTGGGAATGAGTAGAAGAAATTCATAATACTTCAATGCTGCTTTCACATTACTTACAAATAATCATTGTAAATTGATGCAGTATACACAGCCAATTTCTCGCATAATGAAAAGTATAAATTGATTTGCTTGGTAATATAAACCTCTTCTATAACAATTTAGGATGCAAGACGTCTATTGGTAGGCATGTGAAGTATCACTCATCATATCAAAAATATATATTTGTTGAGATTGTATTGTACAAAACCTTTTATGCACATTCGCTACTCTTTTTTTTTTACTAAAACTAATTTATACATGACAAACTGGTAACAGTAATTAGTCACAAACACATCAAACCTGTAATGAAAAGTTGTGACTTGTAAAATTAGTAGTTCTTATATTTATAGGCTGTACACTGTAAAATGCAAACGAAATAAACACATATTAACCAAATACATTTTTTTAAAATACATGTTTACTACAATAATACCACACAATGTATTTCATTGATATATCATTATAAAAATAACTTTAAATCACAGACATGTATTCTTGAGTTATACATGTGCTGGTGTTTCCACAGGAAGTACCTTTCTGAATTCAATTCTAAGAATAAAAACAATAAATGATGTGATCATCAAATTAAATGCCTGATTATGTTCCTTAAAGTGATGAATGTCCATGTACCAGTCCTCATACCTCACGTTGTAACTGGTCGGTTTTTAATTAAAATAAAAGGCATACAAAAAACTGTGGAATAATCCAGGACCAAGAAAATGCAACTGCCACAATTCTCCCATTATCCAAACTTTATTGTGGCATATAGAAGGGGATATAGAGTAAGAGAGAACAGATAGTCTAGTGCATTTCATACCTTACTTGACCCTTACTCATAGGCTGTTAATAATAATTGTAACACTACACGTGGCTTGATTAATTGACTGAAATCATATGACGGTGTAAATTAAAAATTAGAAGAGACATTTTGCTGAGCATTTGGCAATAATCCTGTGTGTGGGATCCATATGTACAGAGATGGATAAAATGCATTTGATTATTAGCACTTAGCCTTTCAGTAAAGCATAGTCAGCAACACATTCACATATTTCATCAAAATCACACATTTAATACATTGGCTGTGTAGTGCAGCATCACTATAGTGACACCAGAATTTTCAGTGCTGGTAATATTCAGTCACTAATGGTCTCTTCCCAGATTGTTCTGTTTGGTTAATTATGATGGGAACAGGATAAGAACAGGAGAGGACCTCTAACTTCCCATCCCAGTGAGGCAACCACCAACTCTCACTTAGTTTATATTACATCTCAACACTCCTGGGATTGAGGAACACAAGTTTTTATTACTTGTGTAATCACAGAGAAAATAGAATATAGGCGCACTATGTGTATCAATGCAGTTTGGATATAAAACACAGCGTACAACCTATCAGTATGGGATTTCCTGGTTATCCACAAGTTGATGGAACATGTAACACATGTACACCGTATGAGAGAATGACAGATGTGATATAATTAGAATTATCATACAAAACAAACGTGTAATATTTTACACATAGCAAAGTGAACTGTACCTTTACTTGATTTTTTTCTCCTGGATCTAGTCCTATTTTCTGCTGTTTTTATTGCTGCGAATTGGATCCTAGATTGTACATGTAACATTTTACATTTGCTTATTGACAGTCTATTACTTGTCCTATGTCTCTCCTCTTTCACAGTCTATTACTTGTCCTATGTCTCTCCTCTTTCACAGTCTATTACTTGTCCTATGTCTCTCCTCTTTCACAGTCTATTACTTGTCCTATGTCTCTCCTCTTCCACATGCACATGCACTGTGGGCTGGAATCCCAAAGAAATCAGAAATCCTGTTCAAATTATTGTGAATAGTTTGAATTTAATGAATGACCACAAAGAAATGTAGATGTCCGTTGCTTGCACAGCTTCTCAAATGTTTGGCAGACAACGCATTGAGAACATATATCATGCTATGCCTGCTTAACCTATTGGAATATCCTTGCACCTTGGCTCTGTATATGAATATGGTAAGATATATTTGCAACAGTGTCTGTTTCATAAACTGAATAAATGAAAGGAATTAATTTACCAAGGAGATGAGAACTGTGAGCAACCTTCTGACCAGCACAGAGCTCTCTCATTAAATAATGTCCTTAGTAACGTATAATAATCTTTATTGATAGCTTGGGTGTGTGCCTGAGATATCTGCAAAACTTTTTCAAGCATTTTGTAAGTGGAAGGTCATAATATAGGAGTAACTTGTTATAATGTAAATAAGTGAAAGACTTTTTTGTGGTGTTGTAACTAGGATTGTCAGTGTTATATTTTTCACACCACAACATAAGAATACATTTTAAAAAAATGCATGCCTCATTTAATGAAGCCTATTCCACTAAATATAAAATGCACATATTTTGTATTTTTAAGCAGTTTTTACAATACTTATCTCTTTAAGATATTCCCCCTGGGACTTACCCTTTATGATGATATGATGATATGGTCTTGTCAGCAGGCACCAATAAAGACACAGGAATTCATTGTATACCTTCATTGTACACCAATGACACACAAATAATCATTATGAATTGATGCAGCTTAACCAACTTCTGCTCATGGGTTTCCTACACGTTTTCCTACTGTTCCTATTTTCCTGCTTCAACCTATTGGCTGCAGCTCAATCCCCATCATCCATCACTTCTATTGCACTTCCTTAAATCCCCTTATAAATAGATAACTATATTGGATGCTGCACATGATAAATGTAATAGTCCTTAGTATTTACAAAAATAAGGCAATGTAGTTACTTATTTTGCATGCTTTAAAGATGACTAAACACAATATCACATACAGCTGGATATACTATATAAGCATGGATAGTTCTTATAACTGTATTCAAAATGTAATTTTCTTTTAGTCATGGAGAAGCAGGCCAGATGGATAATGAACGAAAAGAGATCACAGCTAAAATAACTTACAAGAGAATTTATCTTCCTCTTAGATAGAAAAAGTTACCATGTGCATTCATTTGAACTGCTTGCCATACCTACCTTTGGCGGAGTTTTACTGTTGGAGCAGGAGTCATGTTAAGCTATTAACCGAGGAGAAAACAGATTTTCATTTTCAAAATTGTATTCTAATGTCGAAAAGCAGCTCTTCAGTTCTAAGCCAGTGCTGAGGTGTTCATGAGCCAAGGTTTTTTGTATTCCCAAAATCAATCTGCACTACTAAGATGTTATAACTATTATAACAGAAGTGTTGTGCTATTAACAGTAAAGGAAGTAGAGTTTCATTTTCATAATTACCATTTCATTTAGAAAGGTTTCTTTTAATATTCAGAGCACAATTGTTGCTGACATAACAGATGTCATTATAAAAGTATGTTTTTCTAGCTAAGCCAATCAGAACACAAACAGTAACAGTGATTTTGCTTTTGGTCTGTAGTGATTTCATTTTTATTCAATTTAGTAAAGAAATGTCTGTTGATAGTCCTTAAATAATTTCCCCAGGCTTAGAATAATTTGGTCTGGTAAGGCTCAAGACTTATGTGGATTGTTGCCAGATGATGACATAGCTGAATGCTAATATATGGGTAAAAACGAAATGTTCTATATTTTGTCATACAACTCTGAACACTGAATCCTGGGAAAAGCGACAACGTTTTAGACTAAGCCATGTTTACCAAATGCACTTTGCAGTATTACATGGTCACTTTTAATAGAAATATGTTGAAACCCAATGTAGGCCTTGACCAGGAAACTCAGGACAGAGCATGCAATATTAGTGCAGGAAGGACTGGAGGTTACTCAACAAGCAGTGTAACAATAATTGGAAGGAGGGCTAGCTTCTCCTTTGTAAACAGGGTGGGGTGTTTTACAGGCTCAGTTAGCAAAAAAAATGTTGTACAAGTGAGAGCATTTCTGCCTGCCCTTAATTAATTGGATGGTAAGTGCACTGGATGCCTCAGTGTTTGGTGTTGCTAGTTCAAGGGAACCTATTACACATGCTGCTCCCAGGTGTTTAGTGGTAGGTACCAAATAATACTCATCCAGATCAGATTCAAACTAAATGAAACCTTAACCATCTTCTTTTACCATAAGAGTTAACTATGGAGTAATATTCTGCAACCTTGAATGTGTCCATTTATCTAACCATGGGACCCTTAATCTTTTATTATACAGAAAATGGGTGTGCAAATGAACATACTCCATGCCTACTCCTATACACACATACCGACACTCAGATTTTCAACATCAGTATGTTTTCAAATAATTTTGACTTTAGAGGTCAAGTGTCTGCATGTTATAAATAGTTTGTATTCTACTATATTAGTATGTTGGACCTATAGTTTATATATTGTCAAGTTCCAGAGAGAAATGCATAGTTGGTATCGTTTATACAGTGTACTGATAAAAATGCTACACTTATGTATAAAAATGGATTGGCTACACTACATGTATATAATTATAAAATATGTATCTTGCTATGTTTTCCATTCAGAGCAATTAAAGAGACTGTTTAGTGCCCAAAATGCATCTTCCAAATGTTAATGCATAATACTGTGCTTTCAAAGTACTTTAAAATGCATGTTTTACATTCTGCATTTCTTAAAATATAAAATACTTACAGCTAGATGAAATTGTGAAATGACTGCAGTTTGCAAGAAACCAGGACTGCCCCCACTAGCTGACTTAAACTAATTTCCTTTTTTTTTTGCTTCAGGAACCAGTGAGAATAATTTCATTCAAATGAATATAATTTCGTGTCTCTCTAGTGATGTCATCAGACAATGTGTTGCACTGTAAATATATTCTACTGTGTACAAGAGCAAGGTCACTCAGAGTCCACATAATGCATTCAATTGGAAGAGCACAGGAAGTGAATGAAACAAAACTGTATATCATCAGTGTCTATATAATCAGTGTTCCTGTACCTGCAGTAAACATGCAGAGTAATCACTGGGGAGGGCTTGAGTCAAATATAATTTATGCAGCATGCCTGCATCAAATCACACTGGAAAACAAGCCTGTGCACTATAAAAGCAGTAATCTTCATCTTGCACCAAAGCGAGTTTGGGGACTAGACTGTCCCTTTAAGTGGATAACTTTTCACATGGATCAGAATAATATCAAATAAAGGCAAGTCAAGGAAAAAGCTAATAAAATACCTTACATAATTTTTGAAACATTTCAGAGCTTACTACATAACCTATACATGTTTTCAGTAAGGAGAATTTGTTTTAGTTAAATAAATTGTAAGAGAATAAATTATTTGTCTCATTGCATTTTAATTCTTCAGACTGATGCATTTGGGATTTAAATGTTCTTTTTATCATGACTATAACCTTCACTCACCAGAACCTTCAAATTCTTAAATGTGTGTTTATTCACGCTTATATGTATTTATTGTTTGCTAAGATACAGATAATGGAATGCAATGCCATGCTAGAAAGAACACCATGTTGTTTTTTTTTCAAAATTACTACCAATGCTACTACTACTATTATTATTAATAATAATAGATGACAACATTTTAATTTGGAAATCATACTTTCCAGAAATGTCAAATTTTGTTTCTTGTCTCAATGACTGCAAAGTATATTTGAAAATGTATATATAATTTCAGTTAGACACAAATATGTCTCACTTATAGCTAGAGATGCAAAAAGTTAATAAGCATATCAAGTGATGTCATAAACAGGCAACAGCAGATACATATTTGAAGAATATTGTTCTAGTTTATGCATTTACATGCAAACACAATGAATGGATCACTTCTGATCATGTTTTACTCTCTACAATCACAGTATAATCAATGTTTACTTCAAAGAGAAATTGTTCTACCCACAAAGTCTTTTCAGTTTCATGCACAAGACTGTTAGATGCTTCTTAGAGAGAGGTTATCCTAAACTTCAACAAAAAGCAAAAAAAATCAGTTAGTCAAAGGACAACTGTCAGCAAAAAATTAAGTTCTGTTTAATTAAAAGATTGCATCAAGTGCAGCCAGTTGAAATAGAAATGCTTTAATGCAAGAATGGAAATAAAGTAACTTATTGGTCCATGCTGTGTAGAATCATGGGTCACATGAAGGAACATCTGACCCATCTGACCCAAGATGTACGCCCCTGATAATGCTATACAAGGAAAGAGGACCCAATAATGCACTTTATTTGTATTATTTTATTAAACATATCTATTTACACTACCTACACTTGATGCAATCTTTCAATTAAAGAGGTTTTCATATTTTGTAGGCCCAGAAGGTCATGTCTGTTTTTAGCATTGTGATAATCGTTGTGGTGATTGCAATTTTTACCCGCTGTTGTCTCTAGATATAATCAAAATAAAGAATGATTGATTAACTCCTTCATGACGCTAGGTGCTTACGTCCCAAACGACGCAAGCACCAAAACGTCACAAATTGTTCCTGGCCACCGATCACAAGGTGCAAGTGCCTGCAGCGGGATCCGAAAACAGCTCATCGCGGGGAGCCGCAATGAGCTGTTTAACACAGGACGTACTATGCCGTCCTAACGACTTTAAGGCACTTAAAGTCAGGACGGCATAGTACGTCCTAACGTCACGAAGGGGTTAAACAAGACAGATTAGTAACAGTTAGTAATGTAGGTATGAATCCAAGAATGGGAGAACAGCCCCAATATCTATTCATGTTAAGTGTGGGAAGATATAATTGGACTCCTTTCAATATTAAGAGGTCTTATGACATGTATAGGGGTGTATGCTTGGGGTATGCTTTCAAGTAAGCAACGCTAGACTTGAAACACGAAAATGATCTGTTACATTCTCTAAGCACTTTTGCACTATGTGTACCCTCGTTCTTTGAATAAATGCATCTTGATGTATGGATCAAGGAGGGCCGGTTGCTTTTTTTCTTTATACTTTAAACAATAGGACAAATCAGTGCAGTTAACAATCTATCATATATCCCAAATAAACTAGGAATTATATTTTATTATAAAAGTTGGAAACATGTTTATAACCTCATGTCAAGAGACAGCTTTAGATCTCTGATAATCTTCTTGAGATGTTTTAATGATTTAATTGACAATTATTCAGCGATGTAAGCATTTTACAGATATAGCAAATATAGAACATCACTAAACATTTGTTCCTGAAGGATATAGACAAATGAACACAAGTGGATTCATCAATGTTTTCTTAAATCAGACCTATCCACCTACATGAAGATGGTAGTATAATTATATTGGATTCTTAATGATATTTGAGAAGTGTGGTTGACAAAGTTATGCCTATGCAATTTAAATTGCTGCGTAAAAGCACAGTTTTGTGGCAAATAATTAATTGTTGGTCAAAATTATGTGATCATTATAAATTACCAATGTTATGTTATTAGATGCTATAAATCGAATTAGATAGCTGAGTAGTGACTGTAGAAAATAAGATACATCATGAGAGGCAAGCCAAGGTGGTTAACAAGGTTAGATTATTAACTATTATAGAACATATTCAGGTATTGCTAACAAGATAAAAAAATATATAAACCATGTTGCTTTCATAAAAAATACAAGCAGTTGTAAAAGCACTGTAGTTAACATATAGTCCTGGTACTGTGTTCATCTAGGAAAGGCTATTGTCTCCGGGAGGATAGACTTTTATATTAGAAACTACAACCAATGTTTAACTTAAATGGTGCATGGAGTACATCACATTTTTATGATAAGACTAAAAGCTTATTGACCTTAGTATGTATTCCTGTGATGTAAGGGAGAGGAGTCAATTATTCCCTCTTTCAAATATATTTAATGGATTCAACCAAGTAGAGGAGGGGATGAGATTTCTTAAAAACTGGATGGCTAGAACAAGAGGTCATGCTCTGATGCTGAAGGTAAGAATGCTCAAGGGAAATGTTAGTAAGTACTAGTTTCTAAAATGCATTTTATATTTACGGGTTACCTTCCACCAGTGGTGACAGAATATGGTACGAAAAAACATGCTTTAATAACTTACAAATAGGAATATAGTGTATTAAAGAACAAATAATGTTCCAAAATAAAAATAGATTTTGGCTCTGTGATCTATTTTGCATGTTTTGGTTATGTAATAATTTTAGAAAATATATATTTTATTTTTTGTATCTAGGCTCTGAGTATATAACAGCTATTATTCCCGTTCGGCTCACCAACTCACTTGCTGACATAAGAGGTACATGAGATCGTTAGCTGTTTCACAGTGTGTTTATTTAGTTTGTGATGTTGTTTTAGCTTGCTAACTTTTATTTTTGGTGTTATGAATACAGAAAAAAACACATTTTAGATTTAATTAAATAGTTTTGTTTGTAAAAATAAATCAGTTCAGTTTTTTAGGTCAGTAGAATACAAACGATTTTTAAAGCATAATTTGAGCAAATATGTGTTGTTTTTGGTTTTGATTTTATGGAATAACTCAAAACACTCAAAAAAATGTGAGTGATGAACAATGCCTTCTGATTATTACAAGGTAATAAAAACAGAGCCTAAATTAATTTTTCTTATAGGTATAGAAGATTCTACTGTTTATGGTGTTGACCTTGTATAGCAGTAGTCATTTATTTTATAAACTCTAAATTATTTTATTACATTAAAAGTCTAGACTTGTGATTCCTCGGAGAACGACTATGTCCTATCATCCAAATATTTTTTGCTGGCATGACCAACAGAGAATATTAACACAGCAATACCTTGTGCATTACAAGTGTCAACTTCTGTGCAGGGGAAACCAGACAGACTGATACACTTATCCTACTCTTTAAGCTAAAAATTCTTTCAATTCCAATCATAGCAAAGCTATAGTTCAATCTGCTGTTCACTATGCTATTTCTCTGCGAGCATTATATTTAAATCATAATGGGCTGCACTATAATTTAACATCAAGACGCTGAGTTATCATTGCATGAGTAATTATATTTCGGATGACAATTTCATCAAAATGCAATAGAACTGGCATATATTTCTGCTTGAGTGTATTGAAACCATGCAGTCATGGTAACCTGCTCAATATAAACCAAACAGAATCCATAATATAATGCAGAGTGTGGTATAACATATTTTCCGTGATGTATGATGCCCCAAATGGTACACTATGAAATATATGCGATTAATAATCCAGTCTCAGTTAGGACACGGCATGGTTAATGATAGTGAACAATAAAGAAATATTGGTGCAGAAAGATAGAGTCAAGATATAGAAACACAGAACTAAAAAAAAATCATCTTAACCATTATGTCACAGTGGGGAGATTATATTCCCCCTATACAGCTGGGGTGTATATATCTTGGAGTCAAACTAGTTCACAAGCTTTTCTACTGAAATTTCCATTTCACTAAGAGCAATTCTGTTTCATTTCAGGAAGGAATTATGAAGCATGAGAAATGCATAATAATAGTAAATGCAGGCTATTACAAGACTGACTTCTGCTGACAATTACTGCCCCCATTTTATTCTGTTACTGATTACTTATGTTTCCAAAGAGAAGAAGTGGATGGTGCAGGTGCAGAGAGTTCCTGTTAAATTCAGGTTCTCCTTACGACCATAAAGGCACAAAACAACATTTTTATTATACAGCTATTCAAATGTAAAAAATATATTCATTTTTATAGTTATTTAACTTTAATATACATTAAAAAGTAGGCCATTTTAAGTTAGAAACCATTATTTACCATGAAAGGAAAACAAATGGATTGAAATATAAATTAAACAGTATTTTGAGTAGAGTCCCAATAAGAAGTTTTCTCTTTTTCTATTCATAGTTATTGTCTTGGTGGTATATTTGGGTGTATTATGTTATCATTCAAATGGATTAAAATAGATTCAACTCCTATCTCCAAAAAAGTATGCTGATGCTCTCCTCGTTTTTAATGGTTCTTTAAATAACAATGACAAACCCATATGAAGTTTAGATTCATCACTTAATTCCGTAAGGATCATTGACATTTAATGTCATTATCACAGCATGTCTGTAAACACCTTCTACAATCAAGGAATGTATGTATGTGTAGAGCCATATGAATACTTAATAAGTAGGACATCATGGTCTCTATTATATCTATAATATATTTGGAGAATGCAACAATTTAGGGCCAATAAATACAGTGGGTTAATTGGTTAATTGACATGGAAATTGTTCAATTTATGCAAAAATAGAATACTTTATAACAAAACTTCATGATTGGAATTTTTTTTTAAATATGCCATAAATGGTGCAATTACCACGTCAATCATCCTGTCATGTAATAAAACACACATGTGACACTGTGATACATATGGAATGATGGTGGGAAGTTACAGATAGCTTAAAGTAACCGGTGATCTGATGCCATCCTTTAGCATGCATGAAGTCACCGAGATTGTTATACATCAAGAGCTGTTATGGCGGTGTGTTAATATATGTACATATGTCAGTTATCTACATTTTAATTGGGGTTACTAAGTGGCATATGGGATACTTGTGCTTCATGTACTATTTTTATTAAATAAAAATAAATTAATATACTTGGATTACAAATTATAGGTGGTATGTATTAATGTAATACTTTATATTATTGTATTTATATTCAGTAGTATTTTATATATTTATAAATGTATGTTGAAAATATGTATTTATATGTTTTATATTATTATCATTGTTATGTTTTAATTGTATATATGTTTATAATTTTAGAATGTATTTTATTATGTTATGTTATATTATCTACAATTATATATAACCTATTATATTTACATTAACATGCATTTTATTTTTCAATTTTATTTGGGGACATTTCAGGGGAATTCAGGAATATTTTCACTATTTCCGCAATAGCCAAAATCCTGCCTTAGAAGGTCGAGGCATTAAGCATTACCGAAATCCGATGCCTAGGGCACATGCGCCTCCCATATGGCTACTGCCCTTTTGGGGGAAGCGTGTCGGAAGTGAAAAAAATATCACTTCCATAGCTCTGATACTGTTGTTACAATGCCCTCGGAGGCAGTCAGCAACATTGCAATAAAAAAAGCCTTAATTCGCTGAACATCTATGGTTAGAATAATGGTTAGGGTTACAATTAAATTAGGTTTAGCATAAGGGTTAGGGTTACAATTAAATTAAAATTAGAATAAATTAATGGTTAGCATAATGGTTAGAGTAAGGGTTAAATTTACGGTTCAGGTTGGGGTCAAAAGCTTACTGTAGATGAAAATGGTTAGAAAACAAAAAACACTATTTTTGGTTATTGCCCTATAACTAGAAAAAAACAGCAGAAAAACATGGAAACAAGCATATTTCTAAACTTGGGACAACATTTTGAAACTATTTATATGGAGTCTTTTTTATCAATTGTATTAGTGTAAAAAAATGTATGTCATAGTTAGAAAGAGTTTTTTTTTTTTCATCATATTTTATGACTTTTTGTAGTAAATTATAACATATGATAAACATAATGGTATCTAATGAAATACCTTTATTATGGTGATATAAACAATATAAAATGTGTGTGGGTACAGTATGTGAGAAAGAATAAAATTACAGACAAACACGCCAGAAATGTCAAAACAGCCCATGTCACAAAGGGAAAGACAAGGTCAAACGGTCATGTCACTAAGGGGTTAAAATATAGGGAAATGATTATTCATGATTTATTTTTGGACCTTTTTTCGTAATGATTTTGAAAAGATCATTAATATTTTTAATCTAAATTTTCATTGGGAAATATCTTTCGTTCTTTAACAAAAACCCACTAACCATATTTCTCTTAATAAAAGGAGGATTATAGAAATGTTATTTTAAGCATATATTTAAAGCTCCTCCAAGGAAACTAAATTTCCTAACATATCACTTTTTCTTGACTAATATGTGTTAGGGAAATTAGAGTAATGTATTTTGGGACCACTTCAAAGTGAAACAAGCATTTAAAACACCTGCTTAATGTGAAACCTTATCTAGCATACTATTTAGAAATACTAATGATGCATTAAGAACATGTGCTATGGGATAAATTAATGCTTCTTCAACTTAGAAATGCTAAACTCAGTCATGAGCTATCCATTTATTCCCCAACAAACATATTTTAATAAATGAAGAAGTTGATATTTAAAAGAAGAAAGACTATTACAACAAGAGGACAATAGTATTACATTGGATGGGGCAGAGGTTTAAAAGTAATATCAAGAAGTATTATTTTACTGAGCGGGTAGTGGATGGATGGAATAGCCTTCCAGAAGAAGTGGTAGAGGGTTACACAGTGAAGGAGTTTAAGCATGTGTGGGATAGGTATAAGGCTATCCTAGATATAAGATAAGGCCGGGGACTAATAAAAGTATTTAGAAAATAGAACAGACAAGATGGGCCGAATGGTTATTTTCTGCTGACATGTTCTATATAATATATTTCCTAGGATATAGCATTGGTTGTCTATTTTTTACAGACCACAGGTATCACAACCGATGGGCCAATGCATCATCCGTAGACTCTGTTCAATCCTCTGAGTGGCAGGTTCAGTTCCCAGTGGGTTAGACCTATAACTTAATCTTTCTGAGGTAGATAAAATGGGTACCATTTGTGTAAATGTAACATCCACTGGATGTTGGGCAAAACTAAAATCCATAGGATGTACTTCAAAACCAATATTTTAACATTTCTGCAGTATTACGTGAAACTCACCATACACAGTCAAAGTAAATGACTAAGCATCACGGTATGAAATACTTCAAGCTTAAATGCCTACTTCATGCCATTGTTAAGTGATGTTGGAATAAAATGTCTGTGATGAAATCATTTGGAGTATGTGAATGTATTATTTACACTGTATATGAGATTGTCAATGATGGCATCATCATAAATTATTAAATATTATGATCTAACACTGACATTAGCTGATTGTTAGACAATTTAGTGTACAGTTTTTACTTGAAATCATTGGTGCAAGAGAAATTATGGGAAGGGAAGGATCATAAGAATGAGTAGAAAAATTACTGAAAAAAAGAGGCCACTTTGAGAGTTTCGTCTTTTTCTTGCATAAATGTGGGCACTCAAGTTCATAAGGGTATATGGAAACCAAAAAGTGAATACTGTAAAAATAAAGGGCAAAAAATACATACTTTTTTTTGGTAAGTAATATGAGGGTTTCTAAAACCAGTCACTGCCCATTTACATTTGTCTGCTCCACAACTTATCTTAATTTATTTTCTAAAAGACTGGAACTTGAATGGTATCAATATAATAAATTGCTTACGGTATCGACAGCCAGTAGTCTAGAAGCCTCATCACATTATTTTCCCTTCATAAATTATACTGTCTACACAATGTACAAGGCAAACAAAATCACTCTGCTCTAAGTATCCTTTTCTTTATATTATATTTAATTCAAGAATACAATTTGAAGGCACATACTCTTAATACGCTGTAGGCATTTTTATTAAATATCTGACAGTAGTGTCTGGCTATTAAAATTTGTTGTGTATTTTAAAATCAAGAAATACTCTCTGCCTAAATTTCTTTTTTTTTTTTCTGCTCAGTTATGTTTGATGAAAAGAACACATAAAAGAACACCAATACATTCTCATAAAACACTGTCAGGTATTAGACAGATTTGTCAGAATAACAATGGAAAAATCAATAGAGGTTTAACATGCACTATCATTGTTATGAAAAATACTCAACTTCTCAGTATTAAGAAATAGTACAATTTCCAGTAATTGAAAAGGTTTATTGACTATGGACACTAGAGCTGTAAAGCAAAACCTGAAATAAATTATGCAGGTGTAGCAATATATGGCTTAACAAGAAAACACTGGTTTACATAGAAATTATTAAATACTATATTACAATGGCAGTGTTATAGAAAACATGTTAGGTAAAGACATTACAATCAAACTACAGTTTAAAAGGAATTAAACAAAACTAAAATATATTATAACTGTTACCATAGTTTGCAACATGGGTCGGAACGTGTCACTCCTGATACAACAGAGTCAGAGACAGACTGGCCCCTAGGAATTCTTTTGTCTGGAAATCTTGTTTATTAATTTATTAGTTAGCTGGGCAATTGGTTGGGATTAGTTGGTTAGTGTTGTAATAAAGTGGCAGAGCCAGAGGTTTTGGGGTGGTCCCATAGATTGCTGCCCTCTCACAACATGATCATAAGGTGAATAGTAGAAGGGACACGATCAGGTCCTTAGTATACCCTATGTGTCCCTGCTAAAAACTTCCGAGACCTTGTGACATCTCGGGGGCATGCCTGAGGTCGGAGGTTTGGGCATAGTCTAACAGGTGGGATTCCAATGCAGGTCACTCCACCAGCCCCTTTGCCCCCCTAGCTATGCTACTGTTGCACTAACCAAGTAATTGGAGAAAGCCTGAAAAAAAACTTTTTTCCATACAATTTCCTCCTATTTATGTGTATTTTTAATACCAAATTCTATAATATATATATGACATCCAAAGAAAGCTCTAACTGTCCTCTTTAAGATATATATAACTTCTATTGGTGCATTAAATGACAAAGAGAAAATTATATTTAAAGAATTGTTCTCGTCTTTTCCACACTAAGAAAGGGATTAAGTATTTCTACTGCGTACTTTGTTTCTTAGTAATTTGGGTAGAGCTCCTGGATTTAAACTAATTTTACTAGGCCTTACATATATTTAGTATTATGCTTCCATTTCTACTTTCGTAGTAAGAAAATAATAATAAACTATGTAACCCTAGGAGGAAATAAATCATATATTGGTTATATCTGCTACTACAGAGAATCTTCATTATTTAGTTTTACTTTCTTTCTCGTAGACCAATGTATATTCATTGTTATCACGTGGCCTCAAGGCTTCTATTACGGCTGAAGGCAAGTTCACCATTATGATTAACCATTTTTAATATCCTAAATGATCTTGTAACATCTCTAGTGCCACAGCAATACATTGTTCGCCCAACAAAACATTTGCAATTTACAGTATAATACCATCTAGTGCATGCTCTCAATGTTGCAGTCCTCATTAATTTACTATGCATTTATTTGGACTGAACTACTTGTACTTTGTTGCAGAATATGTCACTAATGAAGGTTAAATATTACCATTAGTCAAGAACATTCAAGCTATGTAAGTGTGCTTAATTTAGCACTTGCAGTACATTAACTTAGTGGTTCCAATAATCTGTGTGTGTTTGCACTAATAAAATAGAATTAATATAATTCTGCTTAACTATTACAAAATCACAAGCCAGTCATTATTGTCCTCAATGTATGTTCTTGTCATTGCAATATTTTAATTGTTGGTTGTTAAAATTATACTTAAATATTATATTGTTATTTTATAGCTAAACCATTATTTAAACATATATTGTTTTGAATAATTAGTGAGGATTGCATTTGTTACAATTGTATTATGAAAACACAAATAAAACAATCAATGAAACACACACACACAAAAGATAAACAAATAAACAATTTTTTTTTTTGTATTAAAAAAGTGAAGTAATGCACACATTGATTTTAATTTAGTTAACATAGGAGATCACCTCTGCTGGAGAAAGGTTTCCAGTAAAAAAAAAGGTTTAAACATTCTCACTAAATATTAAGTATACAGATATAATTATAAAACTAAAAAATAAATTCAGTTCTGGATTTTTAAAACAAAAAATCAGTGAGCTATTATCAGAATCTGCCAGGAATTGAAATGACTGGATGGTAGTCTGTGGTTCCTTTCCAAGTTCTATTATAATTGTGTTTTCTGCTTGTTTCACCTACTGCTCAGGCGTTGTTCATTCCTGATAATGAGCCCTGGTACTATATAACAGCAATCCTCCTAACGATCAG
The DNA here is from genome assembly GCA_036172795.1 of Pelodytes ibericus. Lineage (NCBI taxonomy): Eukaryota > Metazoa > Chordata > Amphibia > Anura > Pelodytidae > Pelodytes > Pelodytes ibericus. Next base: position 128,339,323 of record CM069861.1, read on the forward strand.
CCTGCTTAGATATGTTTAATGTATTCCTGTATACAGTTTGAGTATCCCTAATCCAAAATGCTTGGGACCAGTATTTTAGATAACGGATCATTTTCACTAAATAGGATATATTAAAGCCTCTCAGCAATCATGATATACAGTAGTATCAATGCAAATACTGTATAGAGCAAATAACTCACTTTTACTTTGATGTAGCTGTGATATTAGAGAATGTTGGGGACCTGTCATCAGCATGTCAGGCCTGCACACGTGCCAATGTATTGCACGTCTGTGTATGCGTGCTTGTGTGGGGGCATCTGGGTATGATTGGAAAAGCTATATCACAGCTTAAGGGGGCATAACACTCAATAAACTGTTGTCCACTTGTATTCTGACAGCTGTGTTAAGAATTTGCAACTTGTGGCAAAATCTGAAACAGATAATTTTGGATAACATGTTTGGATAAGGAATACTCAACCTGTACATGGTTTAGACTTGTCCATAGTTTGACCACTTCTGCTCTCATTCTGCCCTCACTTGTAGCTCTGTAATCCCGATGTATATCCTGTGTTTCTATTCCAGCACATCTATCTGGGTATTACTCACCCTGCCCTAGAGTCTGAGTCTGCATATGACAATGCAGCTTAAATTAGTCTGATCCAGCATCATGACAGCTACTCACTTAAACTGAGCTGAAAGCAAGCTGCAAGTGAACTGTAAAAATCAAGTATAAATAGACTAACTCATCAATTAATACATGACTTTTGCAGTTAACTTGTTTTAGTCAATAGGCCCTTAGTGTTCTTGTACTTGCACACATTACACATTACACATCCTAATGTATATTTGTTATCCTTCTGAAACTCTTTGGACATCTAGTACATTTCATATACTAAAAAAAGAAAAGAAAAATTAAAAGGATGTCATCAATTTTGATTTTCCCCAATACAGCAAGTATACGTGGGAAAATATCTATCGTATTAGACTACATGATATTGCCAGATGTAGGTTTATAACATTATTTAACAATTGGATTGTTTTGGACATCTATTAAATTTCATCTACTAAGAAGAAAAGAAAAATGAAATTGATGTCATCAGTTTTGATTTTACCCAATATAGCAAGTACAGTTGGGAAAATATCAATCATATGAAATTACATGATATTGCCAGGTATGGATTTATAACATCATTTAACAAATGCAATGTTTTCAGTCTCAAGGTTTCCACTTTTCCTAAAGTGTCTGGACCCTTCTTGCAAAATCACTGCTTTATTCATTAGGCCTCATTATAGTTGGTAAAAATAATTCTCTAAACTAAATGAAAACTTGTTTTTAAACTAATGAAATCTACAAAGAGAATACAATGAAATATTTTGGAAAGGAAAAAGTTTACAATACCATTTTATGTTAACAAATCACTTGTACTGCTCACTTTGATTATACAGTAATAGATTTGTTTTAGCACAATCATTGATGAAAATGCACTGCAGCCATGCATGTTGCACATGTATGGTATGCACAGCTTAATGGCACAGTAATATGATGACATCAAAAACATTTAACACATTACTTGAATATCACAATGGTGATGGATTTCCAAAGGGACCAAAACTGACAGCATAGAAATCCCAAAGAAGGAGCACAAGCAAAGGCGTAACTAGAAACCACCGGGGCCACCCGACCCCACCATGCAACTCCACCCCAGAAATGCCACTTACATGCCTCCCAACTGTTCCGCTTTGTGCTTGGGGACGGGACACTTCCGCTTCACCGCTTCACTGCCGTCTCTTCACCACATGACAGCTTGTGGCGGGAGATTTCATCGCTAAAGGTAAGTTTATTTTACTATTTTCTCTATTTTAGCTTATTTTAGTAAGGGTGGTTAGAATTAGGGTTTAGGGGGTTAGAATTAGGGTTTAGGGGGTTAGAATTAGTTTTTAGGGTTCGGGGTTAATTTTAGTATTAAGGTTTAGGGGGTTAATTTTAGTATTAGATTTCGGGGGTTAGTATTAGGGTTTAGGGGATTAGTATTAGGGTTTGGGGGTTAGTATTAGGGTTTAGGGGGTTAGTATTAGGGTTCAGGGGTTAGTATTAGGGTTTAGGGGGTTCATTTTAGTATTAGGGTTCGGGGGTTAGTATTAGGGATTAGGGGGTTAGTATTAGGGTTCGGGGGTTAGTATTAGGGGTCGGGGTTAGTATTAGGGTTCGGGGGTTAATTTTAGTATTGGGGTTTGTGGGGGGCAATTTGGGGGGGAATCATTTATATGGGGGGGGTATTTTCTTTTTACTTTTACATTTGTAAGAGCTGACAGTTCAGCGCTGAACTGTCAGCTCTTACATAGCCGCGTCTGCGATCAAACGGCCGCGTTATTCTTCATTGCTGACAGTTCAGCATTTTAACTTCCACGCTGAACTGTCAGCAATGAAGCCGCGGCGAAGAAGAGTCCTAGACCCTTATACCTATCCCATGCATGCTTAAACTCCTTCACTGTGTTAACCTCAACCACTTCTGCTGGCAAACTATTCCATGTATCCACTACCCTCTCAGTAATGTAATACTTTTATTAGTCCCTGGCCTTGTCTTATATCTAGGATAGCCTTTCACCTATCCCATGCATGCTTAAACTCCTTCACTGTATTAACCTTTACCACTTCTACTGGAAGACTATTCCATGCATTCACTACCCTCTCTGTAAAGTAATACTTTCATTAGTCCCTGACCTTATCTTATATCTATGATAGCTTTATGCATATCCCATGCATGCTTAAACTCCTTCACTATATTAACCTCTACCACTTCTACTGGAAGACTATTCTATGCATCCACTACCCTCTCAGTAAAATAATACAAAGTTTCTGACCTCCACTGTATTAACCTCTACCATTTCTGTTGGAAGGCTATTCCATGCATCCACTACCCTCTCAGAAAGTAATACATTAATACCTGGCCTCATCTTATATCTAGAATAGCCTTATGCTTTAGACATGTGCATTTGTTTTCGGACGAATGCATTTTCGTTCGAAAATAGCATTTTCGTTCATTCGTTTGAAAAACGAATAACAAAAATGCTAAGCTAACGAAAGCTGAATGAACTAATGGTTAATAAACGAAAATCATTCGTTCATTCGTCCATTCGTAGTACTATTGGCATTCCATAAACCGACATAATGAACGACTTTCGGTTTATGGAATGCATGTGAGTCTATTGGCATTCTATAAACTGACTCTATTTCGGTTTATAGTAATGCCAATACTATAGCACGAATGGACGAATGATTTTCATTTATATTAGTTCATTCGTTCAACTTCTTAGCTTTCCATTTTTATGAATGGGAACTCTAGTTCGGTTTATAGAATAGCAATAGGATTACATGTATTCCATAAGCCGAAAGTCTATAAACCAAACGTTCGGTTTAATGACTTTCGGCATTTGTAATGAATGTAATAGTACTATTGGCTTTCACTACACAGAGCTGTCCCATGTATCCACTACCCTCTAAAGTAATATTTTGATTAGTCCCTGGCCTTATCTTATGTCAAGGATAGCCTTATGCTTATCCCATGCTTAAGGATAGCCTTATGCTTAACGCATGCTTAAACTCCTTCATATATTAACCTCTCATCCACCATCCTTTTCTGGGCACAAAAAAAATGTTAAAATATTTCCAGCCTTTTCAAAAGCTTGAGGTAGACCCCAAAAATATGTTTATAACTAGCTGCATGTATACTTTAATATTATATTCAACTATTTTCATATGTAATGAAAATGTTATTGAAAAATTGTTAATTTCTTATTTTTATTACATTCCTCTGCACCCACATTGCACCTAAAGGTCTTAACACAGTGCTATACAGTACCCACAGCACTTGGCTTGTACTCATATTGCACCCACACGATTTGGCATGCCGCAGTATAAATTTGCCCGCCAGAACATACCACAGTGTCACTATGTCCCACTGAACTGCCCCTGCAGAACATGCCACAGTGTCACTTTCCCCCATAGTACATGTAATTTTGCCCCACAGAACATGCCACAGTATCACTTTGGCCACAGCCAATTTGCCCATTATGCCACGATTAGCCTGCACATTAATATTCCACAGCCAGACTTTCAGATTGCCAATTAATCTGCCACGGCCATTTTCCCCATTAATATGCCACTATTAACCTGCCCATTAATATGCCACATCCAGAGTGCCAATATGCCACAGCCAGATTTTCCCATTAACCTGCCAGTTATGTGCCCATTTGACAGTGTTATTTTGCTCATTTGCCAGTTATTTGCCCATTTACCAGTGTTATTTTGCTCATTTGCCAGTTATGTGCCCATTTATCAGTTATGTACCCATTTGCCACTTATGTGCCCATTTGTCCATTATGTGCCCATTTGCCAGTTATTTGCCAGTTATGTGCCCATTTGCCAGTTATTTGCCCATTATGTGCCAGTGTTATTTGCCCATTTGCCCGTTATGTGCCCATTTGCCAGTGTTATTTACCCATTTGCTAATTATGTGCCCATTTGTCACTTATGTGCCCATTTGTCAGTGTTATGTTCCCATTTGCCCATCTCTGCGACCCGGCACGTCCGTCAGGACTTTTATGATGAAGCCGGGACCTTCCGGCTTCATCATAGAAGTCCCGGGGGAAGTGCCGGGCATCAGTGGAGGATGTCTGCGCGTATCATGCAGACATCCCCCGGCTGCCCCCACTAGTCACCAGGGAGAGAGAGACAAGATGAGGGGGAGGGAGAGAGAGACAAGGGGAGGGAGGGGGGAGAGAGAGACAAGTTGAGGGGGAGGGAGGGGGAGAGAGAGAGAAAAGGAAGGAGGGGAAGAGAAAAGTTTTGGGGGAGGAAGAGACAACGTGGGAGGGAGGGGGAGAGAGATAACATGGGGGGGAGAGATACAACGCTGGGGGGAAGGGGGAGAGAGAGACAAAGCTTGGGGGAGGGGGAGAGAGAGGCAGCATTGGCACATAAATGGAAATAAAAACAAGAAATGCATTTTCTTATATCATCATTTTTATTAAATATTAAAAAGCAATTTATATGTGAATATATACAAGTTAAACTTTTTTTCCTATAGGGTAGTATAGGGTCTTATATTCAGACTTTTAGTTTTTTTCCTAAAGGAATATCCAAAGTTTGGGGGGTCGTCTTATATTCAAGCAAATCCGGTATTAAGATACACGTTGGGTTTACTTAATTCTACCGGGACATGTATTGTTTAACCCTTGCTTCCTTCAAGGAAGCAAGGGTTAAACAACTTTTAATGGTCCTTTAACACTACAGAGGAAAGGGTGTTTGACATATCAGTGACCCAGAACTGCCGTTTGTGCTGTTAAATGATGAGAGGGTGTTCAAAGATGTAGATGTATTGAAGTTGTAATGATGTGTTGCCAATTCATGAATCTGACATCTAAACTTGAGTGTTCTTTGAAATATTATATAATTGCATAATTATTATTGTATTAACCTTACAACTTATGATGTCAGGTGTTTATATGTTCCAAGCTACCATATATTAGTTGTTCATTATAAATCAACAATAACATGTTTAGAGCCAATACCTTAAATAATAAAAATAGAATATATACTCTCAAAAAAATAATATATATTTAGAAAGGAAATAAGGAAATATTTGTTTGTAATGATTTGTTTAGACTTTTAAATTATAATGACTTCAGTTGTGGACCACGGTTATTGAAGGTCTGTATGTTTAACAAAAATATTCATGAGTAACAAGCAATATATATCCTTGGATTTTAGGTCTGCTTGTCTGACCATATTAAACAAATGATATCACAAAGTAAAATCTACTGTATGGATTTTTAGGCAGACTGTGAAGATGAACCAGTATTATAGGTAATTGAACACATCTAAAATCCAGCCATGAAGGAAATACTTCATTGAAATCACAATGACAACAAAAGAGTACTTACGCATGCTATCTAAAGCCTGATATTGAGGTGGACACATGTATTGGTTTGCGCTAAGACAGATTCCATTTTGGATATTTAGCAAACGTACAAATGTATCTTTTGAACCATATATTTACTAAAATCTATGTATATGTTTACAGAAATGTGTCCCACTAATGTGCCAATATTGTCATTCCTTGGCATTCAGTGTACCATTTGGATTTGAGGCCTTTCATGTCACCATTGTGTGTAAGCTCTTTATCGAGAACAAAGTAACACATTAGCTGTCCATATGAAATTAGATGAATCCTACAAGGAATAGGTTATCCACAATTTTACCAATATAAACAGTACAGTATAATTTTGTCTCTTCATTGTAAGCTTGTGAGAAGTGCTCTCTGCCTCATGGATCAGTCTGTCTCTGTTCATCTAACATAGTATGTAGTTCCCTTCTATGCTCTATACCAAGCACAATGTAAATTGTCAGTGCTATATAAATAAATGTTAACTGAATGTCTTCATTCCATCAACATCAATACTATGTTCAGCCAATTGAACCACCCACTTTAGAAATATTATTCTAAAGTTACTGGTTTAAAGGTCTTGAAGTTTACATATTGATACTAAATTAGTATTTCAATAGAATTTAGCATTTTAATGTAGAAATCTGTGTAGACAAATGAATACTATTAACTAGCAACACGTTTTAATGCCAGACCTGAAATTCAGATTGATCATAAGAACAGACACATAAAAAGTATAGTAAATCTTGTATCTTTGTACTCACATATGAAACGTAAACAATGACCTATCTATTATAGATTTAACCCCTTAGTGACAGAGTTCGATGCTGCATTTGAAATGCCTTGAAGACCAGAATTCCATTATTTTTGTCATACGTTTGCTTAACTGTGATTTCTGTCTTCGTGTTCAGTCCACCCACACAAATTATATATAATTTTTTTAAAGGACAGATGGGGCTTTCTTTTGATACTTTTATTTTTATCATATGATATAATTTACTATTAAAAATATATAAAATATGATGAAAATATGCCAAAAAAAAACACTTTTTCTAACTTTGACCTGATTTTTTTTACACAATTACAAACTGTAAAAAAGACCCCATCTATATAGTTTCTAATATTTGTCCTGAGTTTAGAAATACCAATGTTTCCATGTCTTTCAGTTTTTTTAAGTAATAGGGCAATAACCAAAACTAGTGTTTTTTTGTTTCCTAACCATTTTCTCCTACAGTGACCCCAACCTTAACCCTAAATTTAACCCTTACCCTAATCTACCCTACCCCTTAATCTAACCCTTGCACTAACCCTAATTCTAACCCTAACTCACCTGTAACCCTAAACCTAATTGCAACCCTAACCCTAATTGTTACCCTAACCCTTAATCTATGGTTAGTAGATCTAGGGTTAGCTTTTTACTTTTATTTATTTAAAAAAATATCTAACTGTAATGTTGGTGACTGCCTCTAGGGGTCCAGGGGGAGATTTTTTTTTATTACTTCCGTCACTCTGCTAGGCATCATGCAACATCAAGGCATCATGCAGCACTATTAACACATAGGCAGTGAAAGTTGATCGCTGCCTATGTGAGTTTGAAATGCATACAATCACATGCGTGGTGATCGTATGCACGGGGGAAGGTAGGGGGCGAAGGCACACTCAGAGGCTGCTTCGGATCTGCTACATTTAAACTCAGAACGTATATATACATCCTCATGGTCCTTAAGGACCATGCTTTTCAGGATATATATATATAGATAGACTTATAGATACGTCCATCTGCGTTAAGGGGTTAATAATTAAATGTCTATGAGCTGTTATGGTCAGTGCAAGGGAGCCATACATATTCAGAGTTTCCAGGTAAATGAATAGTTTTTGTGGTTCATGTTCTATGAAAATAGTAATTTGAGATAATAATTTTCTCAAATGACCAAATCAAATCAAGCTAGAAAAATAGTGATAAAATGTTTCGTAGTTGTCTGCTCATATGTGAGTGCACAGAGCAAAACATCACATGGAACAGGATCCAACTCATTCTAGTTGGTATAAATTCCTCTTAAACAAGGCAGTAAGACATTAACTTGCTCATTACCATTTTCACAGAACATACACCACAAAGACTATTTATATGCTGAGAAACTCTGAATATGTTATGGCTCCCTTGCACTGACCATGACTCTTTATCCACATTTAATTGCTAAATCTATACTAGGTGGGCCATTTTTCAAGTTTCTAGGAACAGGCAATCTGTGGGAAATGAATGTCTTGTAATATATGGGCTGAAGAGGAGTGTTTAGCAGTTAAAGCCATGTATCGAAAGGTTAACATTATACGATGAAATTTGCAACAATACCAGACAGGACAATTTTTTTTATAATTATTTGATTATATTAACTGCTGTGTATAAAAAAAGAAACCTAGAAACCAAAAAAACAAATACATGTTATAACTAGTGTTGAGCGAACCCGAACCGGACTGTTCGGGTTAGTACCGAACTATTTATAGAATAGCAATAGCATAACATATACCGTATTTGCTCGATTCTAAGACGACCCTGATTATAAGACGACCCCCCAAACTTTGGATATTCCATTAGGAAAAAAACTAAAAGCCTGAATATAAGACTACCCTATAGGAAAAAAGTTCAACTTGTATATATTCACATGTAAATTGCTTTTTTAATAAAAAATTATGATGTCAAAAAATGTATTTATAGTTTTTATTTCTTTTTATGTGCCAATGCTGCCTTTCTCTTTCCCTTGCCCCCATTTTTCTCTCTCTCCCCCCTCCCCTTGTCTGTCTCTTAACCCCCTTTACTCCCCTTGTCTCTGTCTCTTAACCCCTTCCCTCCCCTTGTCTGTCTCTTAACCCCCTCACTCCCCTTGTCTCTGTCTCTTAACCCCTTCCCTCCCCTTGTCTGTCTCTTAACCCCCTCACTCCCCTTGTCTCTGTCTCTTAACCCCTTCCCTCCCCTTGTCTCTGTCTCTTAACCCCCTCCCTCCCCTTGACTCTGTCTCTGCCCCCTCCCTCCCCACTGTCTCTCTGTCCCCCCTGTCTCTCTGTCCCCCTCCCTCCCTCCCCCTGTCTCTCTGCCCCCCTCCCTCCCTTCCCCTTACCTTGATCCCTGGTGGCTAGTGGGGGCAGCCGGGGGATGTCTGCACGATACGTGCAGACATCCTCCATGCTGCCCGACACGGCAGTCTATTATGACGGACAGCTGTCCGTCATAATAGTCTGCCGTGTCGGGCAGCATGGAGGATGTCTGCACGTATCGTGCAGACAACCCCCAGCTGTCCGCTTTTCCCTGGTGGCTAGTGGGGCAGCAGAGGAGGTCTGCGCGACGAGCGCAGACTCCCCTGCTGCCGCCCGGCACGCTCGCCGGGACTTCTGTGACGAAAGCGGAAGTACCCGGCTTCTTCACAGAAGCCCCGGCGGTCGTGCCAGGCGGAAGCAGGGGAGTCTGCGCTCGTTGCGCAGACATCCCCTGCTGCTAGAGAGGGGGATCCAGGTCCCCTGCAGCTCTGCTCTGGTCAGATTATAAGAAGACCTCGATTATAAGACGAGGGGTAGTTTTCAGATTTTTTTTTCTGAAAAAAACCTCGTCTTATAATCGAGCAAATACGATATTACATCTGAGAGTCAAATAGAACTGTCAAATACTGTGCTTACAGTGCACTTTGAAAAATTCTAATAGTTTTGGGTGGTAAATAGTACATTTGCGTCTTGTGGTGCACTTCATATCTGAGAGTCAAATAGAACCGTCAAATACTGTGCTTACAGTGCACTTTGAAAAATTCGAATAGTTTTGGGTGGTAAGTAGTACATTTGCGTCTTGCGGTGCACTTCATTTCTGAGAGTCAAATTGAACAGTCCAATACTGTGCTTACAGCGCACTTTGAAAAATTCTAATTGTTTTGGGTGCTAAATAGTACATTTGCGTCTTGCGGTGCACTTCATATCTGAGAGTCAAATAGAACAGTCCAATACTGTGCTAACAGCGCACTTTGAAAAATTCTGGCTACCTCCTCCTCCAGCACCGCTTCCACCAACACCGCCATGGTCACCGCCTCCTCAACCTATGGGTCACTTAGTATAAACTGAAAGAGATTACCCTGCACTCCAACCCTCTCTCAAATGGATAATTCTGTTGATCCTCCTGGCAGCCATGCTTTAGATTTAGATTTATGTTCTTCCAAAACTAAAATCAAAGATTCCATCTAGTGCTATTTTATGGCTCAGCTGTATTTTTAATTTGTATGTATTTTATGTTATTTGAAGTTAATTCCCTATCCATATTTGTTTGCAGGGCACTTGTCCTACTCTTACCCCCATTTTACTTATTTTTGCAGCCCTCTAGCCCTTTCCAGAACTTTTTAGAGGCATTTTAGTGGCCAAAAGTTCGGGTACCCATTGACTTCAATAGGGTTCGGGTTCTGGGTCAAGTTCGAGCCCGAACCCGTACTTTTTTCCGATGTTCGGCCGAACCCGCCAAACCCGAACATAAAGGTGTCCGCTCAACTCTAGTTATAATTTCAGATATTTGGTTTGATTTCATTGGTTGAAGATGTAGTTGTATTTATAAGCAATGATATAGAAACAGCATTGTTTATATTATATTGAGTTGCTGAACAAGTACACAGAATTCTCTTGTGCTTCGGCTAGCCCCTCCACCATGGGTTGAACATACAGTGGATATTAAAAGTCTACACGCCCCTGTTAAAATGTCAGGTTTCTGTGATGTAAAAAAATGAGACAAAGATAAATCATTTCAGAACTTTTTCCACCTTTAATGTGATCTATAAACTGTACAACTCAATTGAAAAACAAACTGAAATCTTTTAGGTAGAGGGAAGAAAAAATATAAAAATAAAATAATGTGGTTGCATAAGTGTGCACACCCTTAAACTATTACTTTGTTGAAGCACCTTTTGATTTTATTACAGCACTCAGTCTTTTTGGGTATGAGTCTATCAGCATGGCACATTTTGACTTGGCAAGATTTGCCCACTCTTCTTTGCAAAAACACTCCAAATCTGTCAGATTGCGAGGGCATCTCCTGTGCACAGCCCTCTTCAGATCACCCCACAGATTTTCAATTGGATTCAGGTCTGGACTCTGGCTGGGCCATTCCAAAACTTTAATCTTCTTCTGGTGAAGCCATTACTTTGTTGATTTGGATGTATGCTTTGGGTCGTTGTCATGCTGAAAGATGAAGTTCCTCTTCATGTTCAGCTTTCTAGCAGAAGCCTGAAGGTTTTGTGCCAATATTGACTGGTATTTGGAACTGTTCATAATTCCCTCTATCTTAACTAAGACCCCAGTTCCAGCTGAAGAAAAACAGCCCCAAAGCATGATGCTGCCAACACCATGCTTCACTGTGGGTATGGTGTTCTTTTGGTGATGTGCAGTGTTGTTTTTGCGCCAAACATATCTTTTGGAATTATGGCCAAAAAGTTCAACCTTGGTTTCATCAGACCATAACACCTTTTCCCACATGCTTTTGGGAGACTTCAGATGTGTTTTTGCAAAATGTAGCCTGGCTTGGATGTTTTTCTTTGTAAGAAAAGGCTTTCATCTTGCCACTCTACCCCATAGCACAGACATATGAAGAATACGGGAGATTGTTGTCACATGTACCACACAGCCAGTACTTTCCAGATATTCCTGCATCTCCTTTAATGTTGCTGTAGGCCTCTTGGTAGACTCCCAGACCAGTTTTCTTCTCGTCTTTTCATCAATTTTGGAGGGAGCTCCAGTTCTTGGTAATGTCACTGTTGTGCCATATTTTCTCCACGTGATGATGACTGTCTTCACTGTGTTCCATGTTATATCTAATGCCCTGGAAATTCTTTTGTACCCTTCTCTGGACTGATACCTTTTAACAATGAGATCCCTCTGATGCTTTGGAAGATCTTTGTGGACCATGGCTTTTGCTGTGGGATGCAACTAAGAAAATTTCAGGAAAGACCAACTGGAGCAGCTGAACTTTATTTGGGGTTAATCAGAGGCACTTTAAATGATTGCAGGTGTATGCTGACTCCTATTTAACATGATTTGGAATGTGATTGCTTAATTCTGAACACAGCTACATCCCCAGTTATAAGAGGGTGTGCACACTTATGCAACCACATTATTTTATTTTTATATTTTTTCTTCCCTCTATCTAAAAGATTTCAGTTTGTTTTTCAATTGAGTTGTACAGTTTATAGGTCACATTAAAGGTGGAAAAAGTTCTGAAATGATTGATCTTTGTCTCATTTTTTTACAGCACAGAAACCTGACATTTTAACAGGGGTGTGTAGACTTTTTATATCCACTGTACATGAATTTGAAAATATTTCCCTTGTTTTTTTCACACATGAGCGTTAGTTCAACAAAACATTAACTTTCATTCCTTGATTATTGAGAGAGATAAAGATAAAACCAGAGCAATCAACCAGGTAGTGTCTCAAGTTGTTTTGCACCTGATACATGTCTTCATACTGAACTGCCCCTAGACTTTCAGTCTAGACATATAATGCCAGACATGAGGAGTAACCCCAGCATTATGTTTAGCCTTTTTTGGCCTTGTCAATAGCAATCAGCCCTTTAGACAAGGCAAGGTAGAGGCCCTGGTATGGTAATGACAAAAGTTACAGAGACTAGAATCTTTGTCTCAACAAACTGAAAGACTGTAGTTTATTAATATGTCTTCTATGTGCAGTAGTGTCATAAGCAATACTGAAATATTTTATTTTAGTCACTGAATGAAAAATAAAATAATAAGATATGTTTGGCCTGATCTCCCTGAAGTATATCCATGTTGTTTCTGATCTTGTAATTTACCGTATTTGCTCGAATTTAAGACAAGTTTTTTTCCAGAGCAAATGCTCTTATATTCGAGGTCGTCTTATAATCAGACCTCAAATCGAGGTCAGACAATAGACAGGGATCCAGATCCACCGCAGAGCTGCAGGGGACCTCAATCTACCTCTAAAGCAGCCGACGGATGTCTGCGCGATTCGCGCAGGCATCCTCCCCTGCCACTAGGCACTACCGCCGGGACTTCTATGATGAAGCTGTACCAGCTGTTCATCATAATGGACGGAAGTGTCGGGCAGCATGGAGGATGTCTGCACGTAAAGAGGAGGGAGTGGGAAGAGAAAGACAAGGGGGGAGAGAGAGAAAAGTTTGGGGTGAGGGAGAGACAACGTGGGAGGGGGAGAGAGATAACACTGGAGGAGAGAGAGAGAGACAACGCAGGGGGGGGGGGGGAGAGAGGCAGCACATAAAAGGAAATAAAAACAAGAAATGCATTTGTTTAATATAATTTTTATTAAATAATAAAAAGCAATTTACATGTGAAAATATACAAGTTAAACTTTTTTTCCTTTAGGGTAGTCTTATATTCAGGCTTTTAGTTTTTTTCCTAAAGGAATATCCAAAGTTTGGGGAGTCGTCTTATAATCAGGGTCGTCTTATATTCGAGCAAATATGGTATATAAGATATTCACCAATCATATCCTTATAACATGGTTTCCATTTATCCCTGCACTAAGTAAGTGATGTCATAAAAAAGTTATTTTCAAAATACAGTCCCATTCCCCATGCAAGCTAATTGATATTACTTCACACAACGATGGCTTAGCTCAGAAAGTAGACAGTTAATGATCACAGCATCCATATATATAGTATATCAAACCAACTGTAACTACTTCATTAACAATCTCTTCTGAATACAGCTCACAATGCAGCTCATATGTTTCATAAACTTTAAACGAACACTCCCACCAAAAAATTTAATGGTTTTATTGTTTTATTTTGCATTGCTGATTGTTGATAGTATTTCACTATAGGTCTGAGGACACATAAGTCAGAATTCTGACCATAGACTTGCATTGAATTGGAGGGTAATATAACTATTACATCACAAGGGGGTGGAGTTATGATCCTATTTGATAAGGTCAATCTCCTCTCTTTTCCAGAAGTATATACTTTTTGTGTTGGAAGGCAGGTAAAAACAAATGTGTACATAGCCACCTAGTCCTGCTCACTAGTGATACACAGGAGTCAGTAATAGAGCAGGTGAGACTTGCTTAAAGATTTTGGAGAATGTTGCATCATGGGTACAATTCTAAAAAATATTGCAGGAGATAGACACCTCATTTTATTTTTACTTGTATATGCAATTAATTCAAACATAGAAAAACAAACAAACAGTGGAATATGTCTTAAATATGTGATTGTTTTAAATGCAGGGGTAATCTAATTACATCTTATGTAAGTGGTAGTGTCCCTTTAAGTATGTCTAATTTTATGGATTGTGTAGTTCCTGTTATGGGTCAGCTACTGGACATACATTATATGTATGTAGGAGTTTTAGTAAATGTTAAATAATTTATCGTATTATATTTTTTATGAAGAAATAAGAACATTAATAGCATATTTGCTCATTATCACCACACAAGAATATGTATCTGATACATACATATAGTTATACTATAATGGCATAGGTGACTGAAAACTTGTTAATGAATTTAATTAAATTGAATATATAAAATAATAATTTGATTCAGTGTTATAAAAAATGTATGTGTTTCTGTAGATTTGTTCCCTTACAATTTCTTAATAAAGCATAACATCTCTTTGCTGGATGTTGATATCTCCAACTAAATGGAGTGCACATTTCAAATGAAACATTTGATAAACATCTATTATCAAATTCCCCCATTTTATTGCAAATAGGGATTTTTGGAAGTCTACAATATGACAATTGTGTAATTTAGTTAAAAAAATCTGTTGAAACTTTTATTTGTTACTCACGTATTTAATATTTAATGAGGTACTAAGACTATTTGAACAGTTTGCTATTCAGCATTCTCTATAATTCCCAAAATTTTCCTTGCACAGTAAAAAAATATTTACTGTAAACATTGGCAACTTTTTTCAACATGCACACAAATTAGCAGATTATATTATAGAAAATATATGCCACGTACAAAATTCAAGGTACACCAAAAGGGGAAAGGTTTTACAAATTGCTTATTAGTACAACTTTTCCACATTATGTTTTATTCATAATGACTGATCTGTTAAATGTGTAAAAAAAAACCCCACAAAACTCTCCAGGTTTCTGCCAAATGGTTAAACATTGAGAACTGGTTATATTTTACCTATCAGGACCTTAAAAATAGAATTTCAGTGTGGTTTCTTACCCAAGGGTCTGCAGTTTAGCATGCCATGGGCACTGCACTGTTGTTTGGAGGAGGTTCAATAAGAGGGGTGGACAAATTTACCTAAAATATGGTCCCCATGGATAGAGGGGTATAAATTCCTTTCCTGCAGATACATTTAAATAAGGTTTGTGTGGAGATCTGTATGAGTGCTCTGTCTGGTCAAAAAAAAAAATCACATTTTAAAATATATAACTCTTCTAAATATCAACCCATGCTTCCTTTTTTTCTTTACTAATTTTGTTTATTTAGTTTTATTATATTATAGAGTAGTTAACTTTTTTGAAAATATAATTTTATTATTTAAAATAATATTATTATTTAATATAGTTTTGGCATATATATGTATCTATTTCCACATCCCCATTTCTGTTCTGTATCCCCATAAATATACATTTTTAAAAATTATGATCGCCATATCTAAACTGCAGAGGTTTGCACATTTGTTATTGTCACATACACAAAATTGTATATACATTTTTAAAAATACATGTACGTAATAATATTTATTCATGTATTTAATTTTTGTTAATTTGTATTAGTTTCAACAATCACAAAATACAAATATATACTTCAAGGTTGACTCAATATGCACCAATTTGGCAAGTAAGCCAAGTTTCATAAACCAACAAATTTCAGCTACTCAGTATACCAGAATTTGGGTCTGAATTGGCTGTTCTGGAAATTCAGAAACCAAAGCATTGGAAGCATTCAGATCAGGACAAATTTGCTATGAAAACTATAGATTTTCAGCTACCCAATATGCGCAGATGACTCCCGAACTCACACAAAAAACATAAATGAAATTTTCTCATTTTAATTTTCCAGATTTTAGTTGGATAATTGAATAGAAAAATGTGGATGAATTAAATTAAACATATTTTAATCACAAAAATGTTCATATACAAATATAATAAATTAATGTTATATATTATAACAGCATACTTACATTAAAATAAGCCTTTTACATTTTAATAAAAATATTATTTTATATTATTTAATGTCCATTTACTTCATGTTATGTATTTAACTAATGTATCATGTTTTTAATTTATTATAAATATAATTTTCATTATATTACACTTAGGGTCACTTCCGAAGGACTTTGAATATTTTGCCTTAGCCAAAGTCCCCTCATGGACTTCTATGGGAGAAATTTGGCTATATGCGTAAAAGCCGAGGTCCTCCCAAAATGGCCCTGAAATAAGCCAAAGTTTTCCCCATAAAAGCCTCCTCTTGTTAGCGGCTACCATTTTATTTTAGTGCTTTTTTCAGTTGATTTTGGTGTCGGGACATAGTATGGAATCGGCAATGATGTCCGAATTCCAAAGGTATTCAAAGGTACATTGGAGCTACCTGAGAAGCTCCAAATTTAGGTAACGATGTTCCACTGGCAATTAGCATTATCTGAGATAACCCTCAAATGTTTTCAAAATCCTGATTGATTATTATTTTAACTATACTGAGTGTATTTAACATGGTAATGAACATCTTAGAAAAGTATGCACATTTTCATTTCATTAACATTTAAAGAAATTGTCAAACAAAAATAAAATGGATAAAAGCAGATATTGTTAATTAGGGGATGGGACAGTTCTTCGCAGCTGCTGCAATGCAGCCACTTCACTGCCAGTTCGCAGAGACTTCATTGTGGGACAGTTCATCACGGGATCACGTACAAGGTGAGTATTGTTAGAATTAGGTGTTTAGTGTTAGGGCTTAGGGGTTAGTGTTAGTATTAGGGCTTAGTGTTAGTAATAGGGGGTATTAGGTCTTGGGGTGTTAGTATTAGGGTTCAGAGAGGATTATTATTAGGTTATGGGAGGGGTAACTTTTAGGGGGGTTCAATTTACTAGGGGGGTTACTATGATTGTAAGCAATGAACTGTCGGCGCTTACATTGCTGCGGGGAAACAGTCGCGGTGCTTTTCACCGCTGGAAGTTCAGCACTCAAACTTCTATGCTGAACTGTCCTAGATTTAATTATATGTATTTGTCTTAGTAAATATTCTAAATATGGAGAACAATTTTAAAATCAATAACATTTTTAGATATTTTAATCATCTTTTAAGTCACCTTACAAAATTATAGTTCTTTCATAATATATATAATTATGACAGAAACAGACTTTGCTAGAATTTTCAGGCTATTTACTGCTAGTAGAGGTCTTGTGAGTCCATAAATCTCTATTTAATTTGACTTCAATTTATTTGCATATATCAGCCTATAGATACTTTACTATGGAAGCATCGAAGTTTTATCGGAAATGGCCACATGGTCAGAAATGCATATGTGTATTAGACAGCATTACATTCTTTTATTTGCAGTAATGGTGAAGAATAGCTTATTAGCCATTGAAAAGAGGTGGATAATTTAGCAGTAATCCAAAAGCAGTTCAAAAACATGTTTAAATCATCTTTATATAAACAAAATGACACATTTATAGGTGTAGTGAAAATATGGATACCTAAATCTGTTGAACCGAAACACAAAATAGAACTCCACGGATGCTCACCACACCAGCCAACAATAAAAATATATACTTTATTATAATAATGTAAAAACAAAGCACTTGTGGTGTGTGTGTGTGTGTGTGTCATTAAAAATGAAATATCATAGGTCTACCTAAATCAGTTGGGCTGCATTTGGCCCAAGGATTGCACATTAGAAGCCCCTGCTCTAACAAAACAAAGCAAAAATAGTTTGGGATATGACATCTTATATTTCAGTATAGGGATATATTTGTCTTCATGGCTCTAACTTGACTGTAAAGCAATATTTACATTGGTAAATTGAATCAGAATACATGTTGGTAACAATGCAAGGCAATAATAATAAATGAAAAGCTTTATGTATCAGTCTGCTAGGTTTTACGAGGAAGCAGGTCTGTAGATCTCTTTAGGACTAATGCGAACACAGAGTACTGTAAAGCAGCAAATTAGGTGAAAATTAATTTATATATAGCACCATTTTAAATTACCTATTTATCATTGCGCATAATAAATATCCAATTTGGGATAGAATGGCAATATTAAATTAACTGTAAACATCTGTATTGATTGGAATTATTGTAATAAGGGTGGCTACTTTAAGTCAGGTTATCAAGCAGGAAAAATGCATGTAAAGTGCTTTCTGATTGATTATTTACAGCAAATATGCAGCATATCAAACAAATTTAAATACTGAAGTGCTT
Source organism: Pelodytes ibericus (assembly GCA_036172795.1). Lineage (NCBI taxonomy): Eukaryota > Metazoa > Chordata > Amphibia > Anura > Pelodytidae > Pelodytes > Pelodytes ibericus. The sequence goes on from CM069861.1 coordinate 128,357,651, forward strand.
AAAAAAAAAACTAATGTATGCCATTAAACTCATTGAGGATACTGGGCACTTAAAACTCATTGCCTGTCTTCTGAAATCTGACAGCAGAGGGCAGCCACAGATACGATTAAGGCTTTACACAAGAATGGAACATTATTAAATTATTTAAACAAATAGTAACAGTTGAATTGATAAAAGCAACTCAAAAATGTATTGTATGTGAAATAAAATGCTAAAATAAAATGGTATTTATGCATTAAAGGGCAACTGCCATACTACCTAAATTGTAGCATTAAATGGTCACTTAAGCATTGTTTATAGTGGGAATGTATAGAATAACATATGATTAAAAAGAGCTGTACATTGTGGTAGAGGAATTGCATGACATCACCTTGTGGCTTAATATGCAACTAACTCAATGAATGTGGTTCTTTTAAAGCGACAGTTAAGTTAGTAGTACAGTTGCCCTTTAATGATTAAGATTAATTTAAAAAAAAAATGAATCTTCCAGTGCAATTTCATAATTGTTTTATCCTCTACATTGGTGTTTAGTTCACAGAGTCCCTTTAAATAAATAGTTTAACATCTATTTTAACATGTGTAGCAGCATGTTACCTCTCTATACACCACAACATAGAAACATAGAATGTGTCTGCAGATAAGAACCATTCAGTCCATCTAGTCTGCCCAATGTTCTAAATACTTTTATTAGTCCCCAGTTCCCTATCTTCTTCGTGTTCTTAATGCCTCAGTAAGATCAATGAAAATCAATGAAAATCTGACACAAGGCTAGAGAGGGCTCTCCTGAGTGTAACATCATGTTAGTGTGTGTTCATTGCTAAACTGGCTGAAAGCTTGGCTTTTACAGATATAGTGCACTCGGGGCCATGCTGTAAATGAGAGAAGACATGCCCACCTTTAATATAGGACAAAAGCGGTAGCTGCAGGGACCCACTGAGTCTGCTACTTCAGCCCTAAAGTTTCTGCCTAATTTTCTTTATATTCTCATCCTATTGGCCTCTCTCTCTCTCCTATTCACTCTCACTTCCTTTACTGTGAATAGGCTGGCCTTAGTCTGTTCCCTTTATTTATGTCTCTTTTGCTTGTTCTGATGCTGCTACACTGACAACAACATTTTTATTTTAACCCTTTTAATGCTAGAGGAGGCATTAATCATCCTTTATTGGGGTGAGGTCTATACTGCATTGGCAGAGAAAGTTTCTTCTGCATATTTGGTTTATGGGATTTGGAAAGGGGAGGGGGTGCAGGTGACAGTGTTCAATGCCCCGGTGGCAAGGCTAACACTTTAGCTGCATGCTAGTTGGTGCATCACATTGTAATGGGTAAGATTGTGATACATTATCATAGTTGCCAACATTCCTTTTTTGGGTGGTCCTGTGCCATCAAATTAAGGGCTATCCCGACATTAAAATGGGCACAGGCAGCACTGTGTTTAAACTGGGTATGTCTGCATGATATACACAGCCTAAACACTTGGAAATGAGCTCCAGACATCGGGGTAGCCTGACACTCAGTGCAGTGGGGTCACACAACACCTTGTGACATTGTATAATTCCACCCCTTTAGGATCTCCCCTTTTTTCATCTTGGAATCTCAAAAAAGAAAGTTGGCAAGTATATATTACGGTTATAGAGAAAAGGGTTTTTTGAAAGAAACTGGATCTTGTGTGACATATATATCAATATGTAGGTGGCACATATGGCCTTGAATACATTATAAGTTATACGCTGTGTGGACAATGCACGACATTACTGAAACATTTATAATGCAAATGCAAGGTTATGATTTTTCATGTCAAACCAACCATGAGCACTGGAAGATGCATGCCCTGGGTCCAATTTACTTTAAAGATAGCCCCGAGAGAAGATCACTCTACTAAATAGCCAGTTCTGTAATTTGGTATATGCTTTTAGGGACAAAAATATCTGTTTAATTACCATAAAATCCTTTAATTCAATACACATTTAAGGTAGCATTCATTTAAACAAGAAAGTAGAGTATGCTGTATCATGCTTGAAAGTTGAGACCAAGTGAAGATATCTCCTAGTATCTGAATAAATTAGAACAGGCTTGTGTTGTGCATGTAAAGTGTGTTTTCTTGGAAATGTTCCAGGCCCTATTCAGGAAGATGACCTCATGAAAGCTTATTTAACAGAGACTTCACTATTGCTTTATAAAGCAGCCAAGTGGCATTATTTGTTAGTTCTTTGTCATTGATTACAATTTACATGCAAGGAAATAGCATCATTTAACAAACTCACAATTGCCCCCTTTTAAAAATAATATATATATATATATATAAAATATATTTAATATATATATTAAATATTTTAATAGATTGATTGGTATCTAAAGTTACTTGCCCTAAAACATAAACATATTTATTTAATTAATAAGTCTACTTTTTATCCATACATGGAAGGGCAACTGTGTATTTGTTTATTTTTTCCATAATATATAAATAACGTATATACAAATGTAGATGTATATTTATTTTTATATACTGTATATAGTTGGTTTTAGTCACAGAGATAATTATCGATAGCAAAGTTCTTAATAAATTGCAGAGGCATTTTGGCAATACCTTATAGTTTGAATGAAACTGAAGTTTTTAAACCTGAATGGACAAAAAAGGCCATATTTATACATTTTGTAATCAGTGCTTCATTTAGCGGTGTAACCTACTGAGCTGAAATACCAACTGAAAAATATCTGAATGACTTCAGCAGAAGTAATCTGCAAAACAAGCACTCTATTCTAGTGAAACAATTCTCATGAAATGTCAGTGTTTGTGAGAAAGATACTCACTGGTTTTAATTAGCAACTGCAGATCTTTACTAAATAGTGGGTGTTAATTGTGATGCAACAAAAATGTTGCATGGAATGACTACTAGTATTGACTAGGAAATAAGTTTAATTGAGCAAATAAAGGATCAATTAAGAAATTAGTCAAACCATTAGTGGTTATTTTTTTATTGGTAAACTAAAAAAATAAATTGATGTCTGCATTTAGGGATGTACATGAAGATTCTTGATCGGGGGTGTAATAATCATGATCACAGGAGTCGCTACCTCAACCAGTCCCGCCATGCTAGGTGGCTTTGTGACCCTTTCAACCGCATGCATGTCTGCCCCTTTAAAGTCACCAGGTGGGGGTAATCCGCAGCTAATGACTTGGAGTGTATAGAAATCATTTGAAGGCATTAGATTTTTCACACTCTCTCTCTTCACGCTGTGTCTGATTCATCCAGCAAGCAGGGCAATCCATCCATTGTCAAGCTGTTGGGAGACACATATTGCACCACTACATTGTTTGGGGACAACAATGAAACTGACAAGTGGTTTGTGGACAAATATTGCACTGACAAGCTTTATGGGGGTACGTCTACCACTGACAAGATGTTGGAGGCAAAGCTGCCACTCTCAAGCTGTTAGGGACCAAATATGATACTGTCAAGTTGTTTGAAAGTAAATACATCATTGACAAGCTGTTTGGAGACAAATCTGGCACTGATGAGCTGTTTGGGGACACATATGGTGATGACAAGCTATTTGGGGCTAAAAATGACACTGACAAGCTGTTATGGAGCACATGTGGCACTGATGAACTATTTGGGGGCAAAGATAGCACTGGCAAGTTATATGAAGGCAAAGCTGGCGCTGATTAAGGACAAAGCTAGCATTAACAAACTGTTTTGGGGACAAATGTGGCACTAGCAAGCTGTTTGAGGCAAAGCTGGTACTGGGAAGCAGTTTGTACGAGGTGCTGATGTATTGCTTGGTGGAGATGCAGAGGAGATGCCCAGGACAATTTTTGCACATGGGCCAGGGGGTTTCTAGTTACACTCCTTAATACAGTAATGCAAGATATGGGAAACATTTCTAGTAATTCTAGCTTATTATATGTATGAATTAAAATATATACTGTCAGGAATCTGAATATACATCATCCGAATTCACCTGATCCACTTCATTCAGCAGGTGGAAATCAGTTGCTATTCCACATATTCAACAGATAATTTCTCAATACATCACTGCATAATTAAGTCAATTTCAAGAGCCAAGATCATTGTCAATACCTCTTGATGTTAATTAAGCAAGGATTAGGTAAGTATATCATCAGACAAAACAGCTACCATTTTTACCAAATGAGTTTCAGATTCAACTCTGAACAGAATTAACATTATATTCTCCAAACTCTACATGAATTATGCTGCCAAGCTAATTTACTGGATTATACAGATAATTCTTTTTACTTTGTTTTCCCAATAAGTCTGCTGGATTTGGTAAATAAGATGAAAAAAAAACTGAATCTGGTTTTTCAGAATTCAAAACTGGAATTGGGCCACTAATCTGGTAAATTACACAAGATTGCCTAAACTATATACATAAAATAAAGTTCAATAAATCATGCACATCAGGACAACAGATTTAGGGTAAAACAAAGAAAATTACAAATATGGCTTTATTCATGCAATAGGGAATTGCAGGGAACTGACATTTTCTTGAAACTACGGACCACTTGACAAGATGTCACAAAAGTTAAGACATCCACAGGCTAACAATAGAGGAGGCTAGATAGAATTAAGTTAAAATAGAAATGCCTCACACATTTTCAGCCCTAGTGGTTCTTGTGCATATTTAATGGAAGAACAGATAGGTGCGCTTAAAAGGTGATGGTATACGCAATAAAGAAAGAATTGCAGGGAATTGCGAAGTAGCAGAGTTATAAAAATTCTCCAGTTCAGCTGCTACTATGGCCGTACATTTGAAATTCCCATCTCAATTCCCTACAATTCTCTCTTTAGTGAGTATACACTATAATTTGTTATTTCTTGTCCTGTATGTAGTGCCATGTGTTGTAGGGGATGGGACAGTTCATCATGGCTGCATTAACGCAGCCGCTTCACCGTCCCCTCTCGCACCATGGCCAGTTCATCACACAAGAGGTCATTGCGGTACAGTTCGTGGGGGGGGGGTTCGGGGTAGCATTACTATTAGGATTAATTTTAGTATTAGGGTTTTCAGGGGTTAATTTTAGTATTAGGGTTCAGGGGTTAATTTTAGTATTAGTGTTTGGGGGGTAATTTTAGTATTAGGGTTTGGGGGGTTCACTTTTAGGGGGGATTCATTTATAAGGTGGGGTTTCATTTATTGGGGGGTGTACGTTTATAAGTGCTGACGTATCCTAGACCCTGTGTTGTAAGCCTCATGGAGTATTAAAGTTGACATTGTTTTGACCCATATGCCATTGTAGCATGCTTTTTTTCATTCTCAGTTGCCCCACAGACTTTTAGTTTATTTTATAATTTGATGGAGCAACAATTAATAAACACAAATATAACATAGTATGTGCTGAAGGCAAAAAAGGTTACCATAAAAAATGGAATAATAATGGCAATAGCAATTGAATGGTATTAGGAAGAGAGGAGTGATGAGAAAAATTACTATTTTTAACAAAATGCAGGAAAGGCAATACAAAGTGTAGACAGTCAGGTCCTTTTCTTTATAGTGATGCTATTTTAGTATACATCTGTTGTGCCATAGTGTATGCTACAATCCAAAACTTAATTTTTACATTGACCCAGTAGATCATGTTACCTGCAGTGATCTGATATCTGCAATTTTTCATGCCACTAGTGGTACTTTCTACGGAAATGGAACGGAAGGATAAAACATATTGAGATAGATTTTAACATATTGAACTGTATTCTATCCATTGCTTTTACTCACTTTCCTTCAGAAAATAAATTCTGAAAAATAATGAAAAGCAGGAATTTTGTTGTACACAATAAAGCAATCCAATGCCATGATAAAATGAAAGTTCTGTTGGAAAATGTCATTGCTTCAGAATGCTGAAATTTGAAGCTAACAGCAACATTCCTTTATTTTCCTACACTTTGTACATATTTTGCCATTTTGGCACAGTATAACTTACAAAGCAAATATATTGCATATGGATGTACATGTTAAAAAACAAAACAAACTATAAAATTTCTTGAGTTAAACGACAATAGACTGGTCTCAGACCAGACGCTCTGGTGTGCCTTTAAGTGTTTTCTCAGAGGAATTCTAATTAAAATGGGCACTAATATGAAGAAAGCATTTGGCAAACCTCTAGCAGACCAATATATTCTCTTAGCTAAAAAACAAAATATTAATAAATTGTCTCCCACCCAAAATATTGCTGATGAAATTAGTGAGATACAACTTTCTATCACAAAGGCATTGGAACAGAAGACCAAAAAAGCGATGGCTAGACTAAAGCAAACTTGGTACTATTCCAATGCCAGGCCTAGTAAGACTATGACAAGGAAATTAAAATTTAAAAATCAGCAGGCTAGGATTAATAAAATCATCTATGAAGGCAAAACTTGTTTATCTCCATCCCACATTAGCAATGCCTTTGCAGCGTATTACAGCAAATTGTACAACTTACCAACTCCCATAAGATCGGAACTAGAAATACGGACTTTTTTAGATAGTCTTTCTCTCCCGAAACTTTCTCCCGAAAAATTACAAACTATAATACAACCTATAACGGAAGCCGAAGTAAAAACAATATTAGATACCATTAAAAAAGGGAAAGCCCCGGGCCCTGATGGTTTTCCGGTAAGCTTCTACCACATCTTACAACCAATTGTTTCTCCTCTTTTAACGCGAGTTTACGCCGAAGCTGCAACACGTAGTGGATTTATCTCTGAAATGTTAGAGGCCTCAATCTCTCCAATTCTTAAAGAGGGCAAGGCCCCTACGGCTATTTCCAACTATAGACCCATCTCTCTGATAAACTTGGATATCAAAATCCTCTCAAAGATCCTTGCTGAGAGACTGAACCGTGTTATTTCGGATCTTATCCACTTGGATCAGACCGGATTCATCACGGGAAGGTCAGGCGCGGACAATGTAAGACGCATTCTTAACTTAATCCATAGGGTCAAAACATGCAAAATTCCATCAGTCTTTGTGGCTCTTGACGCCGAAAAGGCTTTTGACCGCGTCAGTTGGCCCTTCTTGGCGCATTCCCTGGAGGCCTTTGGTATTACGGGCCTGTTCAAAACCTATACTATGGCCCTATATTCCACCCCTAGGGCCAAGATCACCGGTCCCTTCCTGAATTCAGATTATTTCCGGATCAGTAATGGGACCAGACAGGGCTGCCCTTTGGCCCCCCTCTTATATGCGCTGAGTATGGAACCCCTGGCGGCACTAATTAGACAATCTCCCGTGATTAAGGGGATAGAAATGAATAAGGCGGATTATAAGATAGCTTTATATGCCGACGACGTTGTCCTCTCTCTGACCTCCCCTGAGACATCAGTTTCCGGTCTTATTACTGTAATTAATCAGTTTAGTACCTACTCTAATTATAAAATTAACATTTCCAAAACTCAAACTTTGGCATTTTTTCTCTCTCCTTTCCAAACAGCACAGTTATACAAAACTGTTCATATTGATTGGCATAATACTGTCCTAAATTATCTAGGGATAAAAATCAAACAAGACTTAAGGCAAACGCTACTATTTAACTATGAAGGCCTCACTCAACAAATTAGAGACTTACTTTTTCGCTGGAGAGGTCTGGAGATGTCCTGGCTGGGCCGCCTGCAAATCTTAAAATCATATGTCCTTCCGAAAATACTATACGTAATGCGAACGATTCCAATGCGTGCTCCCAATCCATATCTAAAACAACTGGGCCTGTTGTTCTCATCATTTGTTTGGGAATCAAGGACCCCAAGAATCGCAAAGGCAATATTACAACAGAATAGTAAAAGAGGGGGCCTGGGTTTTCCAGACCTATTTAAACTAGCCGATGCTTGTATGTTCTCTCACTTTTTGGCCTGGCGGCATGCCAATACATCCTCCACAATCTGGTTCCAAATCGAGACCGGCGACCTGAAGGGACAAAATCCTATGTACTTTTACTGGTTGGATGAGGCTTCCCTGAAAAAAAGATCCTTTCCTAATCCAATCATAAAAGAGATAATTAAAGCAATGATTAAATTCAAACACAAATTTTCAAAACCTCATGGCATGACCCTTCGGGCGCCGTTTACATTTCTCTCGCAGGTTGTGGAGAATCTTAACCTGACTGGATGGTTGAGTAGGGGCATTCTTAAGCTGGGCGATATTTTCCAAGGACCCTACATACTCTCCTTTGAGGACCTGAAAAAGAAATATACACTACCTGACCATGAATTTCTGAATTATTATAGGATAAAGTCATATATGGCCAATAGAGACCTGTCTGACCCAACGGATCTAGAAGTTTTCATCGAATCACTAAATAAAAGTAACAATATTGCTAAACTTCTTGCCTTGGTGGACACAGTATCAGACTGCATTAGACCTAATGCTCTCAACGCGTGGGAGGCAGAGTTAAATATCCGATTCCCTACTGATCAGTGGTCCCATGTTGTTTCGGCTACGAAGAGGGCAGTGGGTGGTCTGAATCTAATTGAGCTATTTTTTAAAGTAGCTCTGCGCTGGTATTGGGTCCCCCAGAGGCTCTCCAAAATCCACCCAGCCAATTCTAATCTGTGTTGGCGATGCGGGGCCGCAGAAGGAACACACTTCCATGTGTGGTGGGGATGTAGTTCACTCAGACCCCTTACGGATAGAATTTCCCACACTCTAAGCGTTATAATGCAATCCCAGTATATTTTGACCCCTCAGGCCTTTCTCCTCCACCTGGACTTAAACTTCCCGAAACAATCAAACAGATCTTTGGCGATACACATTTTCTTAGCTTGTAAACTCGCACTCGCGAGATGTTGGAGATCGCCAGAAGTTCCCTCCTGGCAAGTTATAAAATTGCAAATCAATCTACAAATGGATGCAGAGGCCTTGATTAACCCTGTTGGAAGAACCTCTCCCAAGTTTCTCGATATATGGGCCCCCTGGACTCAGTATCTTAAAGCTAACCCCTGAGAGTTAATAACTGTAAATGTAACTACCCTCGACACTTGCTGTGGATTTTAGACCACTGGCTCACCCCGGTCCCGGCTCCGGGCCGGCACCCTCCCTGGGCGACATGTCTGTTTTCTTCTCTCTTCCTTCTTCTTTCTCTTTTTTTTGTTCTCTTCGTTTTCTCTTTTCTTTTCTTTCTCTTCCAGTTTGATATATGAATGCGCTAATTATGTCTATTCGCTGCACTTCTCTTTAAATCTGAATACACGCGCGATAGTTATACTCTCCGCTCTGGATCTGGAACTAATGTTGTTTCTTATGTTTTGATTTATAGAATATATAATAAATGACTACAGATTTTGGATAAAGACACAAGGATGATCCGCAACACAAACAAATCGAGCACACAATTTATAACTGTAATGTGTGGCAGAGTCTGAGTGTCAAGAAAAAAAAAAAACAACAAACAACACCTGTGATATATACATGTTATTGAGTCAATCCAAAGAGCTTCAGAGAAAGCCGTTATACATATTGACTTCGTTTTAGAAGTTATGTATTGACTGATGGCCTGATATTGAGAGTATATCATAAATATACTGGGGACTTTGTGAACTAGTTGTAGCTATGAATATGCGTTAGCGATATTGCATAGATATGTGATGCTCTTAGTGTCTTTTTGACCAGAGTGTGTAGTATATGTACGAATTATGATGACATGGGTGCATGGTAATGTGTACTGTATTCATCACTTGTTCTCTATCCTTCTCAGATTAATTATTCCCACTTACATCATTTACATTATACACGATCATGTTCATTGTTCAATTTGCCATTTTGCTTAAACAAAGTGATTTTTGCCACTGTGCTGATTATGTTACTGTGATACTAGGAAACCATTTGTGTGAAGACTACATTCTCCTCAAATGCACACCTAAAGTACTTCTTTGTGGAAGCATCCTATTCCCTGACCTGTTGTTCCTTTGTTTAGAACTGTTAAAGGTGCTTTGTCACCACTGTACCTTTATGTATGTGCTGATTGCTAATTAAACAGGGAACTCTGATCAACTGACAGCTGAGCTGAAAAACTCAGGCCAAAATCATTTTTTAACTGAACTCTTCTGGCCTGATTTAGCAATTTGGTTGTCAGTCTTGTATCCAGTGCATTGCAAGTTACATTGCAATTTCAGCATGCTCTTACCTGTTTAGTAACATTGTATTACATAACCATAAATTTGAGCTTGTGACAACATTGAGTATTGGTTCCTGTTTGTTTGGCTGCAGCTTGGTTGATTGGAAAACTGCCTAATTGAAACTCTCACAACACTTTTGGCTAAAGCTTACATTACAGAGCACACTGATGTGGCAGCTAAGGTTAATGATGTTTTATTGAAAGTATACTTTGTATATGATGTTTTACAATCAAAACTTTAACCCCTTCCCGACGTTAGGACGTACTATGCTGTCCTGACTTTAAGTGCCTTAAAGTCGTTAGGACGGCATAGTACGTCCTGTATTAAATAGCTCATCGCGGCTTCTCAAAGCGAGCACCGGCTACATTTCTCCAAATCGCACCGTGCCCGAACTTCCGCGTTCGGGCACGCCTCCGTGACGTCACACGTGATGTCCGGAGGTCTTGCGTTTTTTTTGTAGGGACCAACAGGGTCTGTTAAGACCCTGATCGGGTTTCTGCGAGAGTGTTCCTGGCTACTGATCACCTTGTGATCGGTGGTCAGGAACCAATCGTGACGTTTTGGTGCTTGCATCGTTTGTGACGCAAGCACTTTGCGTCACGAAAGGGTAAATTTCCATTTTCTTGAACATCTTAAACTTCAAATCATTGTTGTATAGTAGTTCTTCTTATAGTCTGGAAGATAATACTGATATGTACTACAAATTAGTTTTTCAACTTCTAATAACAAATACATTATTATTTATTTAATCATCATGAAATTATTGAACTAATAGAATAACCTTTAATTACAACCTGCATTCAAAATGTAAAAAAACAAACAAATTTAAGTAATTGTAAAATGTTAGCACTTTATGAGAGCTAATACTCCAGGTATATATATAACAATAGAAATATTTTGTTGCCATTATATTCTACCACCTGCTATTTTCTATTGTAAATTATACTGTGAGTCATCATATACAACCTCGGAGTGTTGTATAAAAAGGATTGGTGCCATGTAATAAAGAATAGTTATTCGTCTACATTTAAAATACATTTAGAATGTGTTGAATATTAATCCCAAAGACATTTCGTTTACCATATTTTCTATATGTAAAAGAAAATACTTTTAATCCCCTGTGGCATATGACCTCAGCTATGTGATTGTGTAAAAACAACTTTTAACTGTAGACTCTGTTAAAAACATCTTACAATCATATTTAACTAGAGTTATACAGTTAAACTGTAAAAATTACAAAGGTTTCCCAGTGCCAAAGCAGATTCTTTTGTGAAGTGAGACAAAAAAATGAAATAAATAAAACTATTGTGGGTAAGACAAGTACATGTAGTAGTTTTTGAACAAAGCTGACAGACTGCTCTAGCACTGTTTATATGTTTGGAAAGGAGTATTTATAGCAAAATAGCAGGTTGGTTAAAAATATTTTAGAATTACATGACAGTTTAAGATTTTATGCAAGTGTTTCATTGCAAGAAGGTTGTAATTGTATTTTTAAAGCAAATGTTAAATGGAAATCAAGGAAAGGTCATTTTAGATTCACACTGGGTAACACGATTTTAACAATAGATGATAATGCAGTCTGCAAATCATAAAGTTTTTTTTTTAACAAAGAATTTAATTTTCCAGAAGAATGCCAGGTTAAAAAAGCTATCTCATTGAAACCATTTCAATGTATCACTAAACTCTTTAACAATCAGAGGGTTAACACTGGGGCAAACCAAATGTATGCACTATGGAGCTTCGACAGTAGTATGGCAATTAGACAATTATCACCATCTAAAATTAACATTCTTGTTTCTGGAATGTTTTCTAGCCAATTAACAGCTGTGGAGCAGCTGTTCTCTATTAGAAGATTACTATTATGATAAGCATACAGGCTATGAGGTCATTCTACAGGTGCGTCTTAACAATGTATCTTTTTAAATGACTCTAATGTTTTGGTTTAATCCAAAGTTATCAGAACAATACTTTCTTTTTTTATGTTAAGCAAATAAATTAATTGATTTGCATGTAATGGATAAATTGCTGGCTGTTTCATGCTTTAACCAAATTGCTAATTTTGGTGTTTTTTTATTTATTTCAATGAGGGAGTGAGTTTTTTTCTGGCTATTATGTTTTATTGATGCTTTTTACTATTTAGAAAACAATAATTCTGGGGGAAAAGGAACATATGAGAAAAAGATCAATATATGTGTATATTTAGTTTGTCTTTTTTTAATATTATAAAGTGCAAATGGTGAGACATGAGAACTAAGTGAAGCAAACCACTACTGAAACAAGAGTAGAGATTTGAAGGAGTATATTAGAAACAATGGGAACTATTCAGTAAAGAGTGAACTGTGGTGAACTTTTAAGGAACAAACTAAAACCTACCATTAGTTAGAGAAATATATCAGGTTGCAGAATTCCCAGTCTCCTTATTAATTCCTGATCTTTGCAGTGTCTTTGTCAGTTCATTGCAGTTTAACTCCATCATGACAATGCCCATACATGTAGGGGCTCCCAATGCAAAGCAATGGTGACAATGTCCAGACATGTATGAGCTGCCTTTAAAATGGCAACATTGCTGTGTTTTTGATGCAATTGGCACTATTTTAAGCTTACTTGGAAACTTCATAAGTGAATTCTATCCAGGAAAGCAAAAAAAGGCCGCCGGGACCATCTATGGGCGGTCTTAAATTGACATTCGTCACTGACCTGTGAATCATGCCCCATCAACATATGCAAATCAGGTGAGAGGTGTTTCAGGCTGATTGTGATGGAGGCAAGTCTGAAACACCCAGAAAAGGGTCTGTCTTAGCCTGCAACAACTGAGACAGACTGTCTCAGGTATTTCAGTGAGATGTGTGATATGTCAAGGGATATATCACAATCCATTGCCATGCTCCCCAAATTTGGGGAGAGGGATGAGGTGAAGTGATCCTGGTTGCCTTAACAGTTAGGCATATCAGGATCAGCTATTATTTTTTGCATTTATTGATGGGATTTATGTGAAAATCAATTGCATTAATCACATGCAATAAATGCAAAAAATACATTAAATGACAATCAGTGTTGTCAAAATCCTTCCTCTCTCTCACTGACACGTTATGACCTTGTGTTAAACACACACAGAGCTCAGACAATGCTGCTCGTGCTCCCCGAGTGTAGTGATGATGCAGGGCATCATATTTCCGATGCTCAAAATCATCAGTGTGAGCAGCACTGTCTGAGCTCTGTGTGCATTTAACAGAGCTGACACTGGCTGCAGCTCCCTACTGAATCCCACGGCGCAGCTTCACAAGGTGGGGACATGCCTTCACCTTGCATCTGGTGAGGTCTGCCTCCCCCCCACTGCAGCTGCTATCTTCTCCACAGGTGCCCCGTTTAAAAAGCCACCCCAGGCCAGCACCTCATTCGCCTATAGGTGGCGCTGGCCTTGTTTTTACCTTCGCTAGGGTTTTCCTGCTTTGTTACCCTCTCTAGGGTTTTCCTGCTTTGTTACCCTTGCTCTGCCCTTCACAGGCCTCACCTTAAATCTCCCCACCTCTGTATTTGTCTTTACTGCAGTTCCTATTAAAACCCTTTTCCTATACTACAGTTCCTTGCTAAAGTCCCCTTTAATATCTGCTACCGTCCTTATTACAGTGCTTATTTTGTGGTTCAATATCTGTTCTCACTCTGCACACTAAATAATAACATGCAACCAGACTCTTCCTCTATCCCTGCACTGAAACTCCTACCTTGTTAACCACTTAGTTAATGTCTTGTTAACCACTTAGTGACAGAGTTCTATGCTGCATGTGATGTGCATTGAAGACCAGAATTCCATTATTTTTGTATCATTTTTGTGAAATGTTTGCTTAACTGTGTTTTTCTTTCTTCGAGTTTAGTCCACCTACACACATTATATATCATGTTTAAAGGACAGATGGGGCTTTCATTTGATACCATTATTTTCATCATATGATATAATTTACTATTAAAACAATCATAAAATATGATGAAAATATGCAAAAAAACCCCAACTTTTTCTAACTTTGACCTCAAGTTATTTTATTCAATTACAAATGATAAAAAAAGACCCCATCTATATATATTCTAATAAATGTCCTGAGTTTAGAAGTATCAATGTTTCTAAGGTTTTTTTCCTTCAGGTTATAGGGCAATAATCAATAGAGTTGTTTTTTTATTTCCTAACTATTTCCTCTTTCAGTGACTTGTTGACCCTAACCATAAATATAACCCTAACTCTAAATCTACCCCCACACCTTAATCTGAGCCTTGTACTAACCCGAATTGTAACCCTCACCCACCTGTAACCCCAACCCTAATTTTAACCCTAACCCTAGATCTAGAGATTATTATCACGTCCGTCGCTCTCTGCTGGACAAATATGGCACCATGTGATCGCAGTGCCCTGTGGGGCAAAAAGTGGTGTTGCACCATCAAATCTTAGGCAGTGAAATTGAATCACTGTCTATGCACATTTTAACACATATGATCACATTCACGCTCATCATATGTGCGGGGGCTGTGTGCCGACCCAGCCTCTGAGGCTGTGTGGTGATACCTTAAAACTCAGGACCTATATATATATCCACATGGTCCTCAAGGAACAAGCTTTGCAGGATGTATAAATACGTCCAAATGTAAGATTTAAAGGCACACCAAAGTGTACTAGTTGAAACTGCCCCATTATCGTTAATTTCAATGAATTTCCTGTCTTTGTCTTCCAAAAAATCTTTAAATTGAGGACTATTGATCAGGTTTTCATTAAGCCTCCATTTGGATCTTGGTTTATAGTTTGAATTATTTTTAATTTCTAAAAATACTGCGGCATGGTCAGACCATGTAATTGGGCCAGTTTTAATTTTTTTTTCACAAGATTCAAACCAATGTAATTTGTTAAGAAGTAGTCTATTCTAGTATATGATTGGTGAGCTTGTGAAAAAAAGTATTGTCTCTTTCTCTGGGGTATGAGGTCCGCCATATATCGAAAATTGTGTTTTGTTGGAAGAATCTTTGTAATTCAGACGTTCTATTTAATGGGGTATTGTTTGAGGGTAATCTCCCGCTTCTATCGAGTTGTAGGTCCGATATGCAATTCAGAGCCCCCTGATTATTAGATGCCCGGTCATAACGGTTTGTATTTTGTTAAACATTTCTTTCAACATTTTTATTGAGGACTAATTTGACCAATATATATGATATGTCGTTTATTTTAGCTATTATTATCATATAGTGTCCATTTGTGTCAGGGATCTGGTGTATCAGTTCGAATTTTATATTAGTACCTACAATGATAGCTGTTCCCCTCTGCTGATAAAAGTGGGTTCAATTGTTAAGAAAAGCCAAGGCAAATCCCTATCTGAGCTGCACATATCATTAGCTAAACTTGAGATCACAAATAAAAAGAATCCGGATTATAATACTACGGCAGAAATAACCTCAATAAAGGAACAAATAAAAACTAAAACCATAGACAAAATAAATAGAATGATAACTTGTTTAAAACAAAAGTGGTACTATGGGGCAAACAGAACCGTAAAATTATTAACGAATAAATTAAAGCATAATTAAAAACAGAAAATAATACAAAAAGTCATAGTTGGAAATTAGACTTTCCTATCTTCTAAATCAATAGCCCAAGCCTTTAAAGTATATTACGCTTCACTATACAATCTCCCAGGTGATAAAATAACTTCTAATGAACTCAAAGTATTTCTAGGAAATCTAAATATCCCACGGCTACCTAAAGAGAATTTGGACATATTAAACAGCCCCATCACTATAACAGAAGTAGAAGCAGCCATATCAAATTTAAAACCCGAGAAGGCTCCTGGCTCAGACGGGTTCTCCGCCCCCTTCTATACTACTCTGCACTATCTCCCCAATTCTCTTAAAATGCTTTCAGGGGTTTTCAAATGGAGACCAAATACCAAAAGAAATGCTTCTTGCCACAATCACCCCAATATTAAAACCTGGTAAAGACCCAGTATATACATCTAGTTACAGGCCCATATCACTGGAATTCATTTTTTCTGGCAAAAGATATTGTCAGAAAGATTTAGGATTGTAATACCACAACTTATACATATTGACCAGTCCGGCTTCGTACAGGGTAGGTGTCCATCGGACAATATTCGGAAATGTTTAAACTTAATCCATAAAGTTAACTCAGAACAGATTCCAGCAGCCCTGTTATCTATCGACGCCACAAAGACATTAAACAGGGTTGACTGGAATTTTCTAGAAGAAGTATTAGAGAGTTTTGGTATAGCGGGCACCTTTAGAGTTAACGTAATGTCCCTCTATACAGTTCCAAATGCTACAGTAAGTGGACCACTTTTTCAGTCTGATCAGTTCCCAATTACTAACGGAACCAGACAAGGATGCCCGTTGGCACCATTACTTTATCTTCTTTCACTCGAGCCTTTGGCTATTATGATCAGAAACAACCCAGAAATTCATGGTATCAGATTAAATAACAATGATCATAAAATAACATTATATGCCGATGATGTGATGCTATCTCTGTCGAAGCTGGACCAGTCAATTCCGGAACTATTGAAAACAATAAATATATACTCAAGGTTTTCAAATTATTAAATGAACTTAAAAAAACCACAAATAATCACAATCAATATATCCATAGAAGACAAGGCCCACCTTCAACGATTATATCCATTTGATTGGAGTTTGGAGATATTGGAATGTATGGGTTTGAAGTTGGGGCTTGACCTACAAAAATTGAAAAGGTTAATGTATACGGATATGTTGAAGAACCATAAGGAGAAAATACTAGCCTGGAGGGGCCTGGAAGTGTCTTGGCTTGGCAGAATCGAAGTAGTAAAGGCATCTATTATTCCAAAGTTGTTATACCTTTTTAGGACGATGCCACTTAGGGTTCACACCGATGTCCTGACTCAGTTTCAGAGATTATTCACCGATTTTATCTGGATAGGGTCCAAACCTAGAATATCACAGAAAACATTGAAACGAAATCCACAAGAGGGAGGTGTATCATTTCCTGATACATAGAAATTACATGAAGCCTGTATGGTCATACACTCCCTAGAATGGAACAACCCGAGAACTTGCATTCTAGACTGGTACAGGATGGAGACTGTGTAACTCTTTCCTCTCTAACCAACTACCATTTTCTGGAATACAAATAAAATAATAAAAAATCAACACTCACAAAACCCAATAATTCATGACTGTTTGATCACTATTAAGATTATTTTTTTTTTAAATGGGTATTACGGACGCACTATCCTTAACTGCACCCTTTGGCCTCCTCTCATCTGAGATTGGTGACTTTAGGGCATTGGACTGGACCTTGAGCGGTATCACAGTATTAGCGGACTTATTTTTTCAGAGTAAAATCCTTTCATTTAAGGACCTCCAAACTGGGTTCACTCTTCCTTTGAACCTACTTTTTCCTTATTTAAGGGTTAAGTCTTTCATTCTTAAAAGCAAGATACTCCCTATGAATCACCCAGTAGTTACACTTCTATTAAATATTCATAAAAAGAAGCAAATTTCAATTGCTGAAGGTATTTAGCCAAGTGGTTAATTGTTTAATTAAAATATTTTAAAAATAAATAAATACATACGTCCAACTTCATTTAGAGGTTAATGAGAAGGTTAAGAGTAGTAGACTCTTTTAAGCTGACAGAAAACCACTACACTAGTGTAAAGAAGGGAATTTCTGAACCCACACATATTGAACCGTGAAGCATATGAGGTGCAATAGCAGAAGCCCACTTTTGTCAGCTAAGAATAGGAAGATAAGGCTACAGTAGGCTTGTATAGAAGGCCAAATATTGGAAAGCATAGCCAGCTCTGATATGGATTTAAGGGTTCTAATAATAAACTGCACTTTAGCAAACAGATACTGCAGATGTAATAATATGGTTATCGCCATACCTCCAAATGTAAATTGCAAGCAGGAACTAAAACTGGTACACTCTCCTCATTAAGCACAATGTTACTTTTATTATAGTACTAAATAATGCACATTGTAAATTCTTTATGGAAGCAGTGTTGGTTATTACATAATAAACCAGAATATATTATGTTATTTTTAACATGAAAAAAAAGCTATTTAGAATCTCTTAGCAGGCCATAGAATGCACACAGCAACAAAAACATCTTACAAAATATATCCTTCCAAATGTCTTTTAAAACAGAACATGTACTTTATAACAGATTTATTTTCCACTGGAATGTAGGCGTTTAGACACCGTGTAGGAAGCTGAGCCATATGGAAAGAGGTACTGTAATTTAATAAAAAAGATATGAGTTTTAAATTGGATTTGGGAATGATGATTCATGATTCACCCTAAACAATGCATTAATTTGGTAGTTATACTATATGTATATTTTATCTATTGTAAAGCATCTTGCTATTTGATTTGTTTAAAATAAAGAATATATAAATAAATGCATTAGGAGTTTTGGCAGTGAGTCAAAAATTAGAACAGATATGTATGCTTTTTGCAAAATGACTTTTTTTATTTTCACTATTTCTCTGTCTATGACTATACAAAAATAAATAAACAATGATTTATCTGTAAAGTAATCATTTAATCATTTCTTAGAAGTCCACAATAGCACAACAATGTTCCTTTGGTTGCACTCAAAGTCAGCACAACAAAAATAGCATTCATGATATTTGTTGAAGTATGATGCGTGCATGCATTCAACTACTAAAAATTGTATATGAAATGCCAAATTTAAATCCAGGTTAAGAATTTTGTTATTTCTTTTTGAGGGTATGTAGAATATGACTTATTTTGATGACAACTAAAATGGTAGCTCATCAAAAACATGCAACCCAACCATGAAACTTTGCTTATAGAACATGGACAGCCAAGTTTTTCTACCTGTGCCGCATAATCACAGATAGCAGCCAGAACCCAGACTGCACACATCTTCGGACTTATCCATGCTGCTTTTCATGCTTCTTCTTGCACCATATGCTGCCTCTCCCAGTGCATCTCTGGAGTCTGACTTCCGTACATATCACATGACCTCAATCTATAGCATTTCTTCTAACATTATGGGTGCAATTTGTTTCCACCTACAACAGCCGATTAAAGGGAATATGTCCCTGGAAAAAAATGGGACAGTTGTCCACAATACTCTTGCTGCTGCCATTTTACAAGTGATTGACTGTCTCTTCTTTATCATGAAGGCATTTATTCCAGTAAATTTTTCAGTGGTTAAATATATTTGTGACGACGGTATCATCTTCAAGGTCAGTGTTAATGCTTTTTTATTACAGATTTTCTCAATCAGCTCTAGTCTGGTTTCTATCCAAATAAATGCACAAACATTTGCTATATCTATAATTTTGAATCAGATTGTATGATCTCTTCTCAGATTAATTTCTTAGAAAATCCATATCATTGATTTCTTTAAGGAATCCAATCAATTTAAATATAGAGAAAACATTTCTGTGAAAAGTTATTTTTTCTACATTATCTAAAAATAAAAATATACGCAAAAAAATAAAAATGGCATGGTCTCACTGTAGCAAAACTATTGGGTAATGGTTTCATGGGGGATGGGACACTTCATCATGGCTGCTTCCGCGCAGCCGCTTCACCGCCGACTCTGCACCGCAAGACAGCTCGTTGCTGGAGATTTCATTGCGGGACATTTCATCGTTAAAGGTAAGTATTTTAGCTATTTTAGTTTATTTTAGTAAGGGTGATTAGAATTAGGGTTTAGGGGGTTAGAATTAGGGTTTAGGGGGTTAATTTTAATATTAGGGTTCGGGGTTAATTTTAGTATTAGGGTTTAGGGGGTTAATTTTAGTATTAGGGTTCGGGGGTTAGTATTAGGGTTTATGGGGTTAGTATTAGGGGTCGGGGGTTAGTATTAGGGTTTAGGGGGTTAATATTAGGGTTAGTATTAGGGTTTAGGGGGTTCATTTTCGTATTAGGGGTCGGGGGTTAGTATTAGGGTTTAGGGGGTTAGTATTAGGGGTTGGGGGTTAGTATTAGGGTTTAGGGGGTTAGTATTAGGGGTAGGGGTTAGTATTAGGGTCCGGGGGTTAGTATTAGGGTTCGGGGGTAAATTTTAGTATTGGGGTTAATTTTAGTATTGGGGTTTGGGAATCATTTATATGGGGGGGGTTATTTTCGTTTTACTTTTACATTTGTAAGAGCTGACAGTTCAGCGCTGAACTGTCAGCTCTTACATAGCCGTGGCCGTTATTGTTCATTGCTGACAGTTCAGCGTTCTAACTGCCGCGCTGAACTGTCAGCGATGAAGATGCAGCGCGGAAGTGTCCTAGACCCGGTTTTATAGTGGAAGCAAACTTTTTCTATCAGCAAATCTTATTTAATTGAAATAAAATACCATGTGTTTTGTCGCTAGGTTCAGATCCAAAGCTCCGTGTCTGTTGGTTCCCTTCCCAGCAAGATTTGATTTAAAAATAAACATGAACAATATTCGATATGCTCCAATGTATCCTGTAAACCTTCTGCATTCAGTTTAGCTCAGGATGGCTTACAAACAAGGCTGTAGAAAGTACTGTAAGCAAAAATTCATGTCAAGAGATTATAAATGGCTTTGCTTTTCCTCTTTGGAGTCTTCTGTCTTTTCTACTGGCACTTTCTGTTCATTCACAATGGTAAATATTGTTTGTTTTAATGACACACACTTAATAGTTCATATGTAATTATTACGTGACAGGGTTACATATTTTTAAAATGCTAAAATCATAATTTTTTTTATTTTCAAACATGTAGGTATTCATGCCAAGATACTAGCTTACATTTCTGAGGAAATCAGATTTGCATTCCATTGACTTGTTTGGCGCTAAAGTTTGAATTCCTGCTACAATAGAAAATCCTTTAGAATCATGTACAGCTATGATTCTGATCCACTAAGTATGCACAGTCCAGGAAAATACAGAGTAAACTGCTCTCTGCTCCCTCAGTCCTAAAGCCCACAAAGCTGGCAGTAAAAAAAATTTGTATAGAAGGATTTTTGACAAAGCACAAAGCGCGTGGCAGTATTTAAGGAAAGGGAAGTGTGACTGATTCACAGGACCCGGAAATAGTAGAGGGGCCCACAACAGTTTTACTTTGTACAACTTTTTATGTCTCTTGCAGCTTTTTAACCGTGATAATAAGTATGCTGTACTTCAAAGTATTGTTGGGTCTTGTCTCATCTAGTTCAGGTCTATCCCAGCATTAGTACTTTCGATGTACAGTGCACCAGACTGTGCACAGGCAAAATTGCTTCTAAAATGTGCATGACTAATAGATTTACACAGTTTAAACAAGAGGGAATGAACTCCAGACATTTGGTATCTGCAACGGTAACCTGGACATCAATGCTGCAGGGCATGCAACATCTTGTGACACACCATTGTGGAACTCCCCATCTTTAGGCTACACCTCCATTTCATCCTGGCACAAAGTTGGCATCTATGCTCAAATGCATGACCTTGAGATATCCCACACCTTTGTTTTTTTTCTCAATGAGTTATCAGCTCGCTGCACCTAGAGGTATACCAGCCGTACCACACTGACGAGGCCAATGAAGGCCGAAACGTACGTCTTCGGTTGCTGTATTCTTTGTACAGAGGATACCTGCCAGGCTATTTGGATCTGGACTGCCCTTATGGGTCTGATATGCTAATGGTGAGGTTTCCTGTGTAATGGTGCAAGCGAGCAAAAAACAGTGATTCCTCTCACGAGTAGGTTATATCCTATAGGGCGGGCTAATTCAGCTTTTGCCCGTTCTCACTGAGAGAATTATTATTACATTTTCTACGTTGCAATCTACAATATTCTATGCCACCATACATGGCTAACCTTTAAACTGCATAATATAGACATATAGACCATCACTTTTTTATGATTGGAAGTATGCAAAAAGAAACACGGTCATTTTCTTGTCAGTGTATTGTATAAGTGAGCCTGATGTAGTCTTGAGTCTATTTATTTTATCTTTGAGTATTACATAGGGATTTCTTCTTGGGAAAAAATTGTAGTACTTTTACATCAGAAACAGATAATGCTCTCTACAGGAAATTATTTGATCCCACTGCTGTAGCCTGATTCTTCAGAAACAAATCATGAAATACACTTAAATATATAAAGCTTTAGTTATTAAGATGAGATATGATGCACCCAACCCAGACAATTCTTTTGAGGAATGTTATAAGTTAGTGTACGTTACGTGATTTCTATTTGAATGCATATTTTTTTTTGTTGGAGTTTAAGCTTTTCAAGGTTATGTATTTTTGTTCTCAAATGTGCATTGTAAAATCATTTTGAATAATTAAATATAGTTTCTTTTTATATAGTTTTATTATGCATTCTATTTATTGCATCATTAACATTGTTTCCTTTTTTTTTTTAACTTGTACCTCAATATGTAAAGTACTTCTTTAAATATATTGTTTTAAAAGGACAGTATGATCAAAAAATGAAATGCTTTCATTAATTTGGTTATTAAATTTGATTCACAAAGATGTGCTTTTTAAATGTGTCACCATTTTGGGGTATATAAGGATTCCCCTGCCTTCTTTTTAACCGCAGTCGTTAATGCCCTAAATAAATATAGTAATTTTAAACTTAATCTCATTTTATGGGCATAAATGTGGCTCATCCAAGAAATGGGGTGTCAGGACCAAGATTGTAGCTCCTTTTTGAGTAATTTGGGATAATGTTCCTGGTATAGTGTGAGATAATTGTTAGTTAACTTCATGCCTTAATAGTTAATGTGGTCTGTTTTCCACTCAAAGTAGGTTCCTGATATTACTCTTAAATCTTTACCCCTCCAATTTATGACTATGCCCTCCTGTTGTGGTAGTTTTTCATTTTTTTTAAATACTCTCCACTTTTTACTGTGTTGATTCCCTTTATGTATTTAAATGTTTTGATCATATCCCATCTGTCTCGTCTTTCCTCCAAGCTATACATGTTATGATCCTTTAACATTTCCTGGTAAGCTTTATTCTGAAATCCATAAACCAGTTTAGTGGCCCTTCTTTGAACTCTCTGCAAAGGATCAGTATCCTTCTAGAGAAATGGTACAATACTCCAAGTGAGGTCTCACTAGTGCTCTGTTCAATGACATGAACACTTTCTTCTATCTACTACTAATACCTCTCCCTATACAGCCAATCATTGTTCTAGCTCTCCTGCTACACTATTACATTGGCTGCCTACCTTTAAGTACCCTGAATTACCCTAAATACTTCCGAAGGTGGATTATCTTACATTTGTGTACATTATGCTTTAGTTGCCACAGATTTGACAATTTTTCTAGTTTACTAAATCATTTGTGTTTACAGAATTGCACACACAAATGTCTAAATTAGGAGAAAAATTAGCTTCAAATATGTCTGTTGGGTCTCCAGTTTATGGCATCACCTAGAAATTCTGCTAACACGATCTATATATTTTTATTATTTTTTTATTCTCTACATTGACATTATTAACAATGTTCGAGTATCAGAGTCCCTTTAAGATGTGATTATGAGTAACATACAACACACAAGCGCCCCATAATTATGCAAACATGGGACCGCCATAAATTATCAACACACAGGAGCCCCACGAGGTGACAATTGTACAATTATAGATACCAGGAATATTGTGCCACTCAGAGCCCAGTAATATTGTGCCAGTCAGATACCAGTAATATTGTGTCATTCAGATACCAGTAATATTGTGCCTCTCAGAGCCCAGTAATATTGTGCCAGTCAGATACCAGGAATATTGTGCCATTCAGAGCCCAGTAATATTGTGCCAGTCAGATACCAGTAATATTGTGCCAGTCAGAGCCCAGTAATATTGTGCCAGTCAGAACCCAGTAATATTGTGCCAGTCAGATACCAGGAATATTGCACCAGTCAGAGCCCAGTAATATTGTGCCAGTCAGAGCCCAGTAATATTGTGCTAGTCAGAGCCCAGTAATAGTGTGCCAGTCAGAGCCCAGTAATATTGTGCCAGTCAGAGCCCAGTAATAGAGTGCCAGTCAGAGCCCAGTAATATTGTGCCATTTAGAGCCCAGTAATATTATGCCAGTCAGAGCCCAGTAATATTGTGCCAGTCAGATGCCTGTAATATTGTGCCAGTCAGAGCCAGTAATATTGTGCCAGTCAGATGCCTGTAATATTGTGCCAGTCAAATACCAGGAATATTGTGCCAGTCAGAGCCCAGGAATATTGTGCCAGTCAGAGCCCAGTAATATTGTGCCAGTCAGAGCCCAGTAATATTGTGCCATGTCAGTGCTCGTTTTCTTCCTCCCTCCTCCCCCCTTCCCCATCACTTACCGAGTAGCTGCTGCTCCATGTCCCAGGATGGGCGCCTCCTCCGTGCAGTCTTCCCTCCTGCACGTAACGTCACATCCGGTCACTGTGATTTTTTTTTCTTTTTTCCGGCGGCCGCATCAAGCGGATGCGGTTGCCAGAAAAAGAAAAAAAAGTTAAGCAGCGCGGACGCCACTGGTGTAACATTTTGTGTGGAACTATATCAAATGCTTTAGCAAATTCCAAATAGATCACATCAACTGCCACACCTAGATCTATATTTTTACTGACCACTTCATAAAATGTTATTAAGTTTGTTTGACAAGACCTGTCTTTCACAAAACCATGTTGACTTTTACTAATTATATTCTGATTCGAGATGTATTCTTGAGTGTATACCTTTAGAAATCCTTCAAATAATTTCCCCACTACAGATGTCAAACTCACTGTCCTATAATTACCCGGCAGAGATCTTGATCCCTTTTTAAATATTGGAATGACATCCGCCTTTCGCCAGTCTGTTGGCACTATACCTGAAATGAAAGAATCCCTAAAGATCATAAATAGTGGTCTGACCAGAATTATGCTTAACTCTCTAATGACCCTCGGGTGTATACCATCTGGCCCTGGGGCCTTGTCTATCTTAACATAGTTTAATTGCTTAAGCACTTTTTCCTGTGTCAGCCAATCCCAAGTTTTCGGTGACTGTCCATCGGTTCATCCTTAGTATAAACACAAGAAAAAAAGTATTTAAAATGTCTGCTTTCTCTGTGTCCTCACTAACCAAATTTCCCATTTGGCATAACAAGGGCCCAACATTTTCCCTCTTTAGTTCCAGTTATTTTCTTTTCTTTTACATTAGAGAATACATTGACACTTATTATAATGATAATTTTACAGAAATAATGAACACTTTAGCCATTTGTTTTTCTTTGTTTACCTATTCTTTATCATTTTTTTTAAAAACGTTACTGTTCACTTGTGCTTCTAATATAGAAGCACAAGTGAAATTTTAGTTGTTCCTATTGTGAGGATGAACTGGCTACTTTTAATAGTACACTCCAGTTTATCCTCTGACCGACAGCTTCCATGCTTCCATAGGAAGGAAGGGTTAAACAAGGTGCAATGTTCCTTTAAGTGTACTTCTTAATTTTTTATATTCTTTCATCCATATCTTTTTTTGTCTCTTGCTATTGGCATGTTATATTGTACTATATTACAAAACACTACTATAATAGTTTAGAATCATTTCCCGTTGTCAAGCTGTGAATGCAATTTCCAAAAAAAAGTGAAAATACATTGAACAGTTTTATGATGTTTTGGGGACTGCATTTATTGTGATATTATTTACAAATGCATCTCTCACCTTTTATATGATAGTAATTATTTATTTTTTGTTGCAGTTATTCCTTGAAGTGTAAAATGAAAAAAAAAAAAGGTTTGTTTGACATAAATGTAATTATTTCCTTTTGTTATATAGTTCCCTTTAATAGATACATTAATTATTTTGTATGAACATAATATGCATTAACAGTTTTATTATTAGCTTAAATCAATGTTGTTGCAAAATAAAAGTAGAAATTTCAGTTGATGGAGTAGATATATTTCAGATATTGTTATGGTAAAACACTTTCTAAATAAATAAATAAAATAAATAAATAAAAATGTCAGATCCAAAATAAACTCATAGGCATTCCAGTGACATCCTTTGGCATGAACAAAAAAGTCATTTGGGAATACTACACACATATTCTGTTAAAGTTAAATCTGCATACAAAAATTACCAATTTTAAAAGTTATCAAAGATCTAAATGTAAGAAGTTGTATGACACTTATGTTTACTCTATGTTCCAGGTAGACAGACACTAGCTGTCATAAATTTATCTAGGTCTAATTATTTTAATGTAATGAAAAATTTGGAGTTTATTTTACTTGCAACTTTGTAACTTTAAAACGTGTTCAACTTCTGAATATTGCTCACATAATTTAATTTTATTAGAGAAATCTATATTTAAATATTTGTGTTAAGTGTTATTTTCATTACTCAGTAGATCAAAACAGATGGGTGGTTACCTTGACTGTACTAATTGCTTTTAGCAGAGCTCATATTATATTTTGTTCACATTTGTCTAATCGACTGCCTCCTCAATTATATGTATGATTTGTTTACCCCATCACATAATACTGGGAAATATAATTCTTCCTTTTATTTAAAAAAAAGTAATGATAATAATTAGATGCGACTCATCCATACTTTCTTCCTTCTTATAGAATGAATAAAATAAATGAACAAAATTGGCTGTCCTTTGCAACATATGGTTATGCTAAAAAATTATATATTTTTTATTATGCACACTTTCTATTCAAGACTTACAGTATTCATTAAATGTATGAATTGTGAGAGTGTCTTGCATTCATAAATAACTAAGATTCTCTATAGCATAGCCATAATAAAAAAAGAAACATAGACTTGACAAAAGTGTAACGTTATTTTTTGGGATTTCTATATCAAATGCTAGGCTTGCATACATGATAAACATACATAAAACTGCCAGCATTTACTCAAAGATTCTAAAGTTATAGCTTGCCAAACTGCTGTGTTTATGACATTGGCAGGGTATCACTTTGATATACAGTACAGTAAAAATCTAGAATCACCAAAGTTCATTTCATAGAGTCAAGGGAGAAGTTTACGTTAACAAGATATATTCTGTTTTGGTCACCATAAACCATTTAATCAAAATTAGAATTTCATTGCTTCTCTTAGCCAGATGTGAAGTATGAAATAACTTGAATTTATTAAAATCCATAATTCAAACTCAACAAATCACAACTCCACACCTATCTTCATGATTTCCATTCCCAGATGTTTAGGTTTTACAATAAAATTTCATATACAAAATTGTTACTTTTGGTTTAATAACAGGTACCCTTTTTGCATTGATTATAAGGAACTGGGTCACAATTGGCATAATCTTGCTTGAGTATGTTTAAATATAGTATACACAATATTACATAATTAAATTCAATTTTAGATCAGGATAATAGTGTTATTTTATATATATTTCCCAGTTTTCTTCTTTCTCTTTATTCTTTTTTACTTTCTTTTGGGTTTTTTTTTTTTTTTACTCCACCTACTTCTACTGTTTTGTTTTATTTTTGTTTTTTAGCTGTCTGACATTCACCTTTGGCATTTAAAAAAAAAAAAATGTTTTTATTAACTCTATAATTTGTTCCAGTTACAGTAGTGGAAACAAACATATGCGCATACACTGAAGGACCTACATTTTTGTTGATTTATTCATATGGAAATATTTGTAATTGTGCTTTGTAATGCAAATTTTAAATTGTACACACTTTTAATATACCAATTAAATGTCATGGGAATATTTATGCAAATCCAGATTTTTATAAATTCAGCATACTGAAATCTACCAGACTATCCAACAAATCACTGTATATAGTGTATATATACACATATGTTGCAATTATTTTATTAATATAAAAATGCCTTTTCTGTTACTTGTCAGAAGAACTTTTAGCTATATACTGGTAAGCGTCGCTATAACGCAGGGCATGGTATCCACACACTCAAATCGCAAACTCAGCTGGATCTTCTTTAATGCAGAAGTATAGTGAGATTCGATGGCCCGTTGCCTTTACGGGAGTTATCAGAGCACCACATTGTAAACAGAATAGCGTTATAGCAGATAGCGCTATAACAGGGGTTAGCTGTATTTGTGAATTAATAGGTCAAACTTGTAGGCATTCATTGTTGACTCAGTTGAGCTTAGCTTTGAAGCACTTACTAACTGACCCTTAAAGGTATGTGCCCAAAATTCATCTTCCAAATAGTAATGCATATTCATGTTCTTTCAAAGTACTTTAAAATGCATGTTTTACATTTTGCATTGCTTAAAATATAAAATACTTACAGCTAGATGAAACTGTGTAATAACAGATATTTGCAAGAAACCAGGACTGCCCACAGTGCTGACTAAAATAAATTTCCTTTTTTTTTTTTTTTTTGCTGCAGTAACCAACGAGGATAGTTTCATTCAAATTAATGGAATTTCCTGTCTCTCTAGTGATGTGTTGCACTGTTACGAGATCCTACTGTGTACAAGAGCAAGGTCACTGAGAGTCTACACACTGTATTCAATTCCAGAAGCACAGGAAGTGACTAAATTAAAAAAAACTGGATATCCTCTGTGTCTGTATAATAAATGCTGCATATTGGAAAAAAAGCTTGTGTACCATACAAGCAGTAATCTTCATCTTGCACCAAAGTGAGTTTGGTTACTAGATTGTCCCTTTAATGCTCTGAGTCTATTCATTGTGTTAGCAGAATTGCAAGCAAATGCATAAAAAGAGAAATATAGGTTGTAAAAGTGTCTCCATTGAGAATGAGTGTATTTACATATCAAGCCACTGGTGATGTCATAAGCAGGAACACAACAGACACATTTAAAACATGTGTTTCTGATATATTAACCATTTTCTTATAATTTTGCTAATATCAGTTACATATTAAGGTGCAAAGTCATAGATGTAATCTATTCAGCAGAAACATTTCATTGGTTTCCATGATGACTGGACCACTTTTAAAAAATTAACAGGACCCACTGTCAATATTTATACATACAGCCCTAGTCAATAAAAGGTCATTGCTTCAAGCGTAGAAGCCTCTAATTTTCTGTCGTTTTGGCTTGCATGATACTATAATGCTTTCATTCTCCATGGTTATTTTGATTATATCTGGTTTTCACATATATTATGTAAATTGTTCATACTCAGTCTAGCAACCTCTATTGTATCACAACATCCTAAAAATGTCTCATTCATGTTACCCACTATTTAATCTTTTGGTATTTGCATATTTTGCGTTACACTTTTCACCCTACACATTGTTCCTACTTCTATGTATTTATTCCAAATTAAAATTCCTGCATGTTAAATGGTAACATACAGAAGTAAACAATGTGCAGGGTCATCTAGCTGGAACTTTGGAAAAGGCACATTTCCATTGCATTCAAATTTTCTTCATCTCTCTTTTAGTAATCCAGAAGAAAGAAAAACATTACCCTATTTAAAGGGACTCCATCACCTAAACATTGTGAATATGGAGAATAATATATGATCAAGAATGATCTAAGCATTGTGCTAACAAAATTACACACAAATGCAAACATTAAGTTGTAACCAATTAGTGACCGAGTGCTATGCTGCATTTGATGTGCCTTGAAGACCAGAATTCCATTATTTTTGTCATACGTTTACTGAACTGTGAATTTCTTTCTTTGTGTTCAGTCCACCCACACAAATTATATATCATTTTTTAAAGGACGGATAGGGCTTTCATTTGATACTATTATTTTCATCATATGATATCATTTATTATGTAAAAAAATATAAAATATGATGAAAATATGCCATAAAAAACACTATTTCTAACTTTGACCTGATTTTTTTTACACAATTACAAATGGTAAAAAAGACCCCGCCTAATATTTGTCCTGAGTTTAGTAATACCAATGTTTCCTTGTTTGTCTATGTTTTATTTCAAGTAATAGGGCAATAAACAATATTAGTTGTTTTCTAACCATTTTCTTCTACAGTGACTTTTTAACCCCAACCCTAAATTTACCCCAAATCTAAATTTACCCTAACCCTAAATCTACCCCCACCCCTTAATCTAACCCTTGTAATCATCCGAATGCCCCTGTAACCCTAATTATGACCCTAACCCTAGATCAAGGGTTAGCTTTTTCCATTTATTTATTTTATTTATTTAATTCATTTTCTATTTCTAACTGTAATATACTTAACTGCCTTTAGGGGCAGTCAAGTAGTGGTTTCAGAGCGACGGAAGATAATTTTTTTTTCTCTCTTCTGTCGCTCTGTGCTGGGCACTCTATATTGGAGGAGCATGCTCCTCCAATACAACACTCACCCATGATCACCGGGTGATCGCGGTGCCCAGGGGGGCACACAAGGTGTGCATGATGCCTCGATCAGCTTTCACTGCCTATGTGTGTAACGCGCATAAGATCACATTCGCGGTGATCGTATGCGCGCGCGGGGGGAAGGCGAGGGGGGGCTGAAGTCACTCTCAGAGGCTGATTCGGATCCGAAGCAGCCTCTGGGAATAGGCAGACATGTAGCGTTGCACTAAGGAGCGCAACGCTACATGAAACCCAAGGACGTATATATACGTCCTCATGGTCCTAAAGGACCATGCTTTTCAGGACGTATATATACGTCAGAAAAGAAGCAAGGTGATCCGGGCTGCCCAGGTGAGCAAAATCGTTTAGGTGTAGAAAATCCCCGCTAGTTCAACTCTGGTGCCTATTGCTGGTGTGAGACCGACACCAGTGATAACATATGAGAGAAAAAAAGAGAGGTAGCAAAAAATGGCACTCTCGAGATGGTAAGTGTAAAAACTAGTAATTTTAATTGGAATGAAAAAATATCCAGTATAACGGTACACCGTTATACTGGATATTTTTTCATTCCAATTAAAATTACTAGTTTTTACACTTACCATCTCGAAAGTGCAATTTTTTTCTACCTCTCTTTTTTTCTCTCGTATATATACGTCCACATGCGTTAAGGGGTTAAATGAGTCTGTGGTGTTATGGCATCACCTGTGGCATGAAATGGAAATTAACCAGTTTCAATGGGAAAAAATGTAATTTGCACATCAAGTGACGATTAATGTTTGCAATTCTGCTAACTTAATGTATAGATTGTTTTTTTAAAGACATTGACTTTATAGAGTATTTTTAAAGACATTTATCAGATTTCACAATTAGCAATCATTCTGAGTATACCTTATTACCTTTGTGGCCTAGTCTCATTCTCTAAAATAATTTCATATTAAAAAAAAAATTCAAAATAGTCATTTAATATCTCAGTGCCACACTCTTCATGGAACTATGAAGCCAACCCATGTCCTTTAATGTATATAACCAATATTATATACCTTTTAGTCTTATTTGAAATAGAAGTACATTTGGTGACTCATGCTTTTGCTGTTGTCCTCAGTTATGTATTAATGAATATTATATTTTAATAAACACTTAAATTGGTTCCTCTCTATTACCTTTCAACATATTAACCTCCAAGTTTAGATGTTGCAGCCTATTTAAATAAATGCAGCCATGTATGTTTTTTTTTCTTTGTAAAGGAGAACTACAGCAACTAACATTTAATGTATTATAAATAAGGCATCAGGTTATGTGTCTAACCAAGTTCCCTAAGTTGTGTTAGTTATATGATGTTTATTCTACTGGATTCTACAGTCCTCACATTCTTCAGTGTGTACCTAATTTAAAAAAGCCCTTTTTCACTAATAATTTTATTAAAATTAGTTTCACCAACATACCACTGAACTTATTATAACAATCAATATTAAATAGTTTTCTTTCTGCTTTACATCCGAGTGATTCATTGTTCTGTAAAAAAAAAAATGAGAATAAGTTCAGCTCAGTATGCTATAATTCCATATAAAGGAAGTAAGAAACATAGTTTCTTATAGCAAGATACGTTTCTATGTTAACATAAGAAAAATGTTTACCTGCTGCTATCGCATTGGAAAACATTATTACGCAATTTCCAATGCTGTGTTAATGTATACTGCAATAACACAAAATATCATGGCACATTAGCTAACAGAAACAAAAATATGACTTGTATTACTAATCCTATTCTATCTTGCCGCAAGGTATTACAATTTAGAACATGTTCCATTACACAGCATCTAATATGAAAGATATGCTCCACAGTGGTATTTATTTTTAGAATGCTAACCTTACTTCTAAGTAGCCTGAGGCTCACAGCACCTAAAAGCAAAGGGTTTCATTGTAATTGACAAAGCAGATAAGTCACATTTTTCATGACAATATAAAATATGGCGAGACAAAAATTGAAACGTAACAAGAAGCATTTCAAGGAATTATCTAAAGAATCTTTAAACTTTCGATATAGTGTATATGGGTTGAAACCTTTTCTGTGCTATTCTACTGGAAATAAAGCACATTAAACACCAATCAGCCATAACATTATGACCACTGACAGGTGGCAAGCCGGCAGAGCAGTGTGATGCTTTGGGAAATGTTCTGCTGGGAATCCTTGGGTCCTGCTATTCAAGTGGATGTTACTTTAACATGTACCACCTACCTAATCATTGTTGCAGACCATGTACACCCTGTCATGGAAACAGTACTCCCTGATGGATCTTTAAGTCCTGCCACAACTCAAGGTATTGAATTGGCCTCCAAATTGATGATCTGGACAAACAAGTCCGATCCATGGAGGCCCCACCTTGCAACGTACAGGACTTAAAGGATCTGATGCTAATATCTTGGTGCCAGAGGTCTAGTGCCTCAATGTCCATGCCTCAAGGAGTTAGGTCTTTTTTGGCATCAAAATGGGTACCCTACACAATATTAGGCATATGGTTATAATTTTATGGCTGATCAGTATACGTTGCATTCTTTATTAGCTGCTTATTTATAATAGTAGCTACACAAATTTTTTTTCTTGTTTTGTGTTTTTGCATTATATTCTGCACATTAAACAAGTTATAATTAACCAATAATCAGTATATTATATTTCATTGTTAGACACAAAAAAAATCTAACATCTAGTTATTTGCTGACTGATAAGCATTAGGTTTTATATACATAGAATACAATTTGAAAAAATATACCAGGTATGATGTAAGTTTTGCAAAAAAGTAGAGAGTGGGTGGTGGCACTCGGGGTGGTACAGTATACACTCTCTCCCGTCCCTCAGAGGGAATTTTAACAAGACCGATCACTATCTCTCTCTCTCTCTCTCTCTCTCTCTCTCTCTCTCTCTCTCTCTCTCTCTCTCTCTCTCTCTCTCTCTCTCTCTCTCTCGTCCTGCATATAGGTTTATTTTCAATTCTACAATACATTCAACTGACTGATTTGTAAACAAAGCTTTTTCACATGTGTGCAAATAGTTTCAATGCACAAAGGATCTAGCAAACAGGTTCTCACATATTTAATCTTATAGACAAAACAATAACACTGTATTGTACACTTGGGTAGGGATATATGCTGTGCATTTCAAACTGTGTTAATATAATTCAAGCAAGAAACTACTTGATATAAAAGTACAATCCTAATTTATATCCAGTTGTGCTTATAACAGACACAAAAGTGGCTACTCAATAAAGAGAGAATTGCAGGGAAAACATCATAAACGTGTCAATTTGTGAAAACTCATTAAAATAGGCTAGAAAAAATAAGTGCCTGTTGACATCTAAAATGGTAAATGCATTATATTAAAATATTATATTTGGATTCAAATACTGATAATTGCAAACAATAACTTAAAAATACTCTTTAACTGGTAGGGTGAATCTCTTTTACCTAGGAAACCTATTCCTTCCAGTTAAAGGGACTCTGCCAACCGAAACATTGGGGAGCAATTATGAAAATGATCTATACATTATATATCAAAATTATAAGAAAATACAAGAGCAATGCATGCTTTAAGATCGTCTTTAGTGTCTTCTGCTTATGACATCACCTGTGGCTTGATGTGTAATAGAATCATTCTCATAGTAACACAGTAATTAAGGTTTAAAAAAGGCTTCTATCCATCACTTTCAACCCTTCTACATATCATTTGTGCTTTTGATCCGAAAGAAGGCAAACGTAAGCTATTCTGAAATTTATCTCTTGACTCCAGATTCCACCTTTGATGAAGAAGCTCTATTATACATGATTATTCTATTTTTTTCTTTTTTTTTTTGCACTCAGAATCGAGAACACGTAGTGTAATTAGATAGATATTACTCTTCATATCGTGTGTTTTCAAATCATCCTTGTGCATTTCTAAATTCTATCTCTTTCTCTCTGATATTATTTCATTTTTGTTTTTAAATTTGCTTGTTCTATATGTTTGATACCTCGTTATAATATGCTTCAATTTACATCTCTGTTTAGCTGTTGTTCTTTTGTTTTTTTAATATTCATAGAGAACAAGCCTATTGATGACCCATGCTGCCACCATGGGGCAGGATCAGGGCATTCAATATCTCCGATAATCTACATGAGACCCAACCTCGCAATGTCAGACATACTACATATATTCTTCATTCATTCTTCAAACTTACGTTGCGAACCTTAAAGGGGGGGAAGCCAGGGACCAGGGATGGGAGGGGGGGAATATTGCATCTATTTATAGATTTATTTATATATATTTACCCAAAAGGGTTGGTACTGTTATTTTATGCAGTAATTTTATATAGGTAATTATTCCTTATAAGCTTTGTCTAAGTTCGTCCATGGTAGCCACATTTTTGTGTGTAAATCTCTTTGTCCAGAGCGGGTATAAAACCCCAGTTCCATTGATTTTTGGTATTATATTTGTGCTGATATAGTTGCCCAATTCGGTGTTATAGGATTTTTCCAATTTCTGGCAATTCATATCTTGATTGCCATTCCGATATGGAT
This sequence comes from Pelodytes ibericus, assembly GCA_036172795.1. Classification (NCBI taxonomy): domain Eukaryota; kingdom Metazoa; phylum Chordata; class Amphibia; order Anura; family Pelodytidae; genus Pelodytes; species Pelodytes ibericus. Next base: position 128,392,519 of record CM069861.1, read on the forward strand.
AATAAGCTTTTTTTGAGTTGGGTCAAAATCATCTAGATCTAGATTAAATAGAAAGCTCCCAGATGTTATTTGGCCAATCTGAAAAAATAGACGGGACAGTATTAATCTAAGTTTGATCTTCAAGGATTGCAAGCTGTTACATTCCCACCATATATGGTATATGGTGCCGGGCCGAGCCAAACATCGCCAACATAGATTTGAATTTTGAGGGGGTATTCTGTGTAGCCGGGTTGGGACCAGGTACCAATGGTGCATAATCTTAAATTGGGACTCCACCAGAGAGACACTATGGACCGTTTTCTGGAGTATTCTATATCCTCTATACTAATCTGTTGCTGTGATTAAAACCCCCATATCTTCTTCCCATTTCTCTAGAGATAATGGTCTGAAATTAGATTCTTGTCGTTCAAGTAATTTATTTATTCTATTTTTAACAGCCCTGTATGTCATGCTTTTCTACAAAAAAAAAATAAAAAAAAAATTTCTGTGTAATATGCATATTAATCCACAAGGTGATAGCAGGCAAAACCACGGACACTCTTTCTCTTTTCTATGCATTTGTTTGCAGTCCTGATAACACATTGTATAGATAATTTGACAGAATTTGTATTCACTATATTCACAAAATAAGCAATATTTAGGTTACCAGAGTCGCTTTAATCCATCAGAAACATTTCATAAATATTAAGAACCTAAAGTTCAAACCAATCAGATTGAACGTTTTTGTGACTGGCCAAAATGTTGATGAGCTCAAAAATGTAAGGGTCTACTAACTAGAAATAGAATTGGAGGGAACTGAGACAGGATTTTCAAACTTAAGAACAACATTTGCTGAGCTGGAAAAATTCTCCCATTCAGCTTCATTGGAGAATGTTTCCAACTCTGCTACATTGGTTTGAAAATGTGACATTCACTGCAATTCCCTGCAATTCTCTCTTTATTGAGTAGACCCTAAGGTGTATATTGTAGTATACATCATAAAAGCATACATGTAAAATGTATTTTCTACATTAGGTGATGCACATTATTATTTTTTCCCCAAATATATTTTATTAAAGAGATATATTTACAGTAACAATAACTTTCACAATTAAAGAGAAATTACCACAGATTTCTTTTTTGAAAAGTACCGCTCGTCTTATAATCGAGGTTGTTTTATAATCTGACCTCAAATTGAGGTCAGACTATAAGACTGGGATCCAGGTCCCCAGCAGAGCTGCAGGGGACCTGGATCCCCCTCTCTAACAGCAGGGGATGTCTGCGCGATGAGCTTCCGGCTTCGTCATAAAAGTCCCGGTGGTAGTGCCGGGAGGCAGCAGGTGCGGTCTGCCCTAGTCGCGCCGACATCCTCTGCTGCCCGCTAGCCACCAGGGAGAAATCGGGCAGCCGGGGGATGCCTGCACGATAGTGCAGACATCCTCCATGCTGCCTGACACTACCGTCTATTATGACGGACCGGCTGTCCATCATAATAGACGGAGGTGTCAGGCAGCATGGAGGATGTCTGCACGTATCGTGCAGACATCCCCCGGCTGCCCCCACTAGCCACCAAGGAAAGAGAACAAGGTGAGGGGGGTGGAGGGAGGGAGGGAGGGGGGACCAGAGCAACAAGGGGAGGGAGGTGGGACCAGAGCAACAAGGGCAGGGAGGGGGGGGGCAGAGAAAGACAATGGGGGAAGACACAGAGACAAGGGGAGGGAAGGGGAGGGAGGAAGACACAGAGGGAAGGGAAAAGGGGAAGAGAGAGACAAGGGGAGGGGGGAAGACACAGAGGGAAGGGGAAGAGAGAGACAAGGGGAGGGAAGGGGGGAAGAGAGAGACAAGGGGAGGGAGGGGGGAAGAGAGAGACATGAGGAGGGAGGGGGGAAGAGAGAGACAATGGGAGGGGGGGGGAAGAGAGAGACAAGAGGAGGGAGGGGGGGCACAGGGGGTAGAGATAGAGACAACACGAAGGGGGGAGAGAGACAAAGTTGGGGGCAAGGGAAAGAGAGACGCAGCATTGGCACATAAAAGGAAATAAAAACAATAAATGCATTTTTTTGTATAATTTTTTTATTAAAAAAGCAATTTACATAGTAACATAGTAACATTGTAACATAGTAATTTAGGTTGAAAAAAGACACAAGTCCATCAAGTTCAACCCTTCTACCTATCATTACAGCTTTTGATCCAAAAGAAGGCAAAAAACCCCTAAGGAAGCTCTTTCGAATTTTGCCTCCTGGGGGAAAAAATTCCTTCTTGACTCCAAGAGGCAATCAGATTTCTCCTTGGATCACTAAGCTCTTTTATTCATGCTTATTCTATTATTAATAGCCCTGTATGTTCTGCTTTCCTAAAAAAGCATCCAAACCATTTTTAAATGCATCTATTGTGGTTGCTAGCACTACCTCTCTTGGCAGGGAGTTCCATAACTTTATTGTCCTAACCGTAAAGAATCCCTTCCTTTGCTGTCTATGAAATCTTTGCTCTTCCAGTCTGAGGGGGTGACCTCTTGTTCTTTGTACCTTTCTGTTAATGAACAGGTCACTGGAGAGCTCTTTATATTGGCCCTGCACATATTTATATGATGTTATCATATCCCCTCTGAGACGCCTTTTTTCTAACGTATATAAATTACATTTTTTAAGTCTCTCTTCATAACTAAGATCCTCCAAACCCCTTATTAATTTTGTAGCTCTCCTTTGCACTTTTTCTAGTTCCTTAATATCCTTTTTAAGGACTGGTGCCCAGAACTGTACTGCATATTCAAGGTGAGGTCTTACCATTGATTTGTAAAGAGGCAAGATGATATCCTCCTCCCGTGAATCTATACGTTTTATACATGCCAATATCTTATTGGCCCTTGCAGCTGCTGACTGGCATTGGGCACTGTTGCCAAGTTTGTTGTCTATAATTATTCCTAAATCCTTTTCATTAGTAGTTTTTCCCAGGGAAAAACCATTTAACGTATATGTTGCTTTGTTATTATTTTTCCCATAATGCATAACTTTACATTTGTCTATATTGAACCTCATTTGCCACTTTACTGCCCAGTCCCCCACTCTGTCCAAATCTTCCTGTAAAGACAAAACATCAAGATTAGCCTTTATTGCCTTACCTAATTTAGTGTCGTCCGCAAACACGGAGACATGGCTCTCAGCACAATGTGGCAGATCATTAATAAACAAATTAAAAAGAAGAGGGCCCAAAACAGACCCCTGAGGTACTCCGCTTAATACCCTTGTCCAATTTGAGGATTTTCCATTTACAACAACCCTTTGTGTTCTATCTTTTAGCCAATTTTCAATCCACATACACACATTTGCCCCCAAACCTATTTCTCTCAATTTGTAGAGTAACCTTTTGTGTGGAACTGTATCAAATGCTTTCGCAAAATCCAAATAGATCACATCAACCTAGATCTATATTTTTACTGACTTCTTCATAGAATGTTATTAAGTTTGTTTGACAAGACCTGTCTTTCACAAAACCATGTTGACTTTTACTAATTATATTCTGGTTCAAGATGTATTCTTGAGTGTATACCTTTAGCAATCCTTCAAATAGTTTCCCCACTACAGATGTCAAGCATACATGTTAATATATACAAGTTGAACTTTTTTCCTATACGGTAGTCTTATATTCAGGCTTTTAGTTTTTTTCCTAAAGGAATATCCAAAGTTTGGGGGGGTCGTCTTATAATCAGCAAATATGGTACATAAAAACAATAAATATCAATGAATACAGTCCATATTTCAATCAATGATGAAAGTATTGATCAGGCACTTTATAGTCAGTTTTCAATGTGATAACATATTGGTATGAATTAATTATTCAGTTAAATTACAATGTTAATACATATAACAAAAAAATGAAAATTGGGAGGGGCAAAAAAAAAGGGGGAAGGGGAGTGCATCCATCCACAATAGTTTTTTTTTTTTTTTCAATTTAGATTCTAATGACTATAACTAATTCTAATATACATAACATGACACAACAATACCTAGTTCTGATAATTGCGTAATAGAATAACATGTTTTGTTGTCAAACAATTTTTCAAATACTTTTCTTTATACATGCAATCAAAACCTATATTCTCTTTAAATCTTTGTTTCCCATTCGTCCCAGTAGTGTCTAGGGTTATCTAACTGCCAAGAAGGTTGTCTGAGAGCCAGTTCATATCCCTTATTTTCTAGTATATAATTAAAAACTTCTTCTTTAATAGTAAGGATTTTTGGTGACCTCCAGTATCTGGGGATTACTGTAGTAGCAGCTAAAAGGAGATGTCCAATTATAATTTTATCAATTTTTTCAATAGTATCAGGGAAGAATTTGAATAAAGCCAATTCTGAAGTGAGTACAGGAAAATTAGAATTTACTTTTTGGATTAATTTATGTATGTATGAGTTTAGGGCAATACCAAAAAACATGTGAAAGCAAGACAATAATTCCACTGTTTCTCCAACATTTGTCTGAATATCTGGAGTTCATTTTATTCAACCTATAGGGGGGTAAATACCATCTATAAATTATTTTGAAATGGTTTTCCCAATGATTGGAGCATTGTGTAATTTCTTTAACAGCTGGTATAAATTTAATAAACAAACAATACAGTATACTGCGCCAATAACTGTGATGGAGTAAGCTAGCACTTGTGCACAGCTAGTCTCTCACTCCTAGCAAACCAGTGAAAACAAATACAATAAAGTGAACATGTGCGCTAGTGACCAACACTAGAAAAAAAGAGCATTACCCTTTTCTATGAGACGAAATGCTCAGATATTATGCAAAGGGGGAAAAAAAAAAAACAATAATAGTGTAGTATATCAGTGCAATGGTATAATAGTGCAAAGTGCATAAATGGTACACTCACATTTACATGAGCAATACCCTGCTCAAGATAAATAGCGTGGGTGTGCTCAGATAAGAGCAGGTAGATCTTGTAAACCAGCTCCAGAGGCAGCCCAGATATTCAGATCACATGGGAAGGAGAAGGCAGGATTGCACAAGTAAGTATTTTAATATAAGCAATAAAACCAACAAACAGTAAGATCTTACATTTAAAAACGTTTTAAAAGTCCCAGATGCTTGTCCATAAAACCAATAGTGTTGTCTGTGCACTCCTCTCCTCTCACACAACGCGTTTCCCCTCTTGTTGAGGCTTTTTCAAGTGTCCCATGTGATCCTCTGTTTCTTTGCATAATATCTGAGCATTTCGTCTCATAGAAAAGGGTAATGCTCTTTTTTTCTAGTGTTGGTCACTAGCGCACATGTTCACTTTATTGTATTTGGTATAAATTTAAGCCATTCTTCCAGGTCGTAACAAGCTCCCATATTTTTTTCCCATGCAAGCATGTAATCATTTTTTAATCTTGGTAATCTAGGTGTGAGCATTAGATAAGAGTAACATTGAAATATAGTACCGCGTTTATTAGGATTATGTAAGTATGTTTTTTCCATATCAGATAATGTATTTTCTGTGTAATTTTGATCTAATTTTTTAATGGAAAATGTATCTTTTATTTTATTAATAATTCATTTGTGTTCTATTTGCATATTATCTTCTAGGCTGAATTTATCTTGAAGCCTCTTAAAAGACATTAAAGAATTACCAAAGAAAAAGTCATTTCAATTTTGAATTGATTTAGTGTGCCAATTATTCAAATTCAGAAAAATCTAGTTTTAATACAGACAGTGGCATTACTCGCAACCACCCAGAGGAAGGGCCAACTACTTTAAACACAGTATCCCAAACTTTGATTGTAATCTTAGTCGAAAGCCACAGTACTTCTTTAATAGAATATGGTGACATCCTATCATTTTCCATCTCAAGCAAGCGTGGAATCTGACTTTGTAGGCCCAACTTAAGTGCTGTAGCGGCATTAGTTGCCTGGTAATATTTAAAAAAATCAGGTATCCCTTAACCTTCACGAGACTTTAGATTTTGCAATACTAAAAAAAAAAAAGAATTCTGCTAATGTTATTTCCCCATATAAACTTAATTAGAGCAGACTGAACAATTTTAAGAATGTCTTTGGAATTGATAAGGGAATAGTTCTTAAGTAGTATAGTATTTTAGGTAAGATGTTCATTTTCACCTCACTGAAAGGATTGGCCGGTCTCTGCTCCTTGATCAATTACTTCTAAGGTCATTGATGTGTGGCAGGTTAGCAGATAACTGGAGAGCTGTGAAGGCGGAAAACAAATACACAAGGCACGTGTTTCTTTACCCTCAGCTCTGAGTGTAGTTTGTTACACATTGGTATTTATACACAAATCTAGGTGTTGTCCTGTGTATTGATTGGTTGTAAGTTGTAGAAAAAACTGTGTAAAATACATGGGGGGGCGTATACATTACACAGTGGGGGTGGGGGGGTGGGGGGGTTGTTCAATATGTGTTCATATTGTCACTAGGCAGGATAGCTAAAAGAAAACTCATTATTGTCACTTAAGAAGAAATATGTCTGAAACTTGCTACATCACTAGTTCTTCTTATTATAGTCTGGATGTTCTAACACAAACAACCACAAACGGCTATGGCTTAACAGACATTTTTAGGAGTTGTGACCTTTTACTGAACTTGCTCAAACAGGGGGGCTTCTCAACATCAATTTAACCCTTTCACTCACTAAAAAGAAAGCTAATTAGTTCTGAGTTTATGTTTTCTTATGTAACATTTTAATTTATGTTTTTCCTTATTAGTTTGTTTTCTTTTACTTATAATAATTCATTGAGTTGAGCATATTTTGCTTTATAACAGTTGGCTATTGTTTCCTGATATTCTCTAATTTTGATTGGGTACAAGGCCAGATTTGTATTAAGACTTGTTTAAAGTGGAAGCTTCCTTGCTCATACCAAGAACGACTCTCTCCCTTTGTTTATGGTTGGTATTTTTACAAAACATGTTGGTAGGTCACTAAATGTAAAATGGCCCTGGAACAAAAGCATGCAATAAATAAGTGCAGGGACTAGGTGTCAGGAAGAACTGTGAGTCAAGGCACGTTTGGGTTAATAATCTTTAGGTCACAAAGGTGGGAGGAGGACGTAAACAATAATCTTGGGGTAAACTGGATGGGGAGGGTGCTAATTTAATTTTTTTCTGAACAAGAAGGAACTTTCCCGTCTCCCCTTTAATTTGGTTAGTAGTTGTGGTGGATGCCATAGTGGGAGAGCCGAAAGATCATATACTCAATCTGGTCCCAAGAATTACCAAATAAGGCTTGGAATATAATGGTTTAAAAACTGGAAAAAGTGGATCTCTGGAGGGATGAGACGTAATGATGTAGGATGTGGTGACATTGCACATGCGGAGGTGGAAGAGGTTGGAGTTTCATCATGCAATGCCCAAACGCGGTTAACCCCTTAGTGACAAGACATTTTTACCTTGACTTTCTCTTGGTGACACAAGGGAGACTTTCCCTTGGTGACCCACACAAATTATATGTTATTTTTATCGTCATAAGAAGGGCTTTCATTAGATATTATTATGTTCATCATATCTTATAATTTACTACAAAAAAATCATAAAATATGATGATTTTTTTTTTAACAATTTTAAATAGTTTCTAAATGTTGTCCCGAGTTCATAAATATGCATGTTTCCCTATTACGATTTTACATCTCAAGTGAGGCTGGGGTGAATCAAAGTAATAGAAAATACAAGCCAATATTTTGATTTTGAACAATCTGAATCTTGGAAAATACTTCAGGTTCGAACAGATTCCTAAATGGGGCCAAAAAATGGGGCCAAATCCCATGAGGGGGAAAAGTTGCCGATAACTATCTTTTGCTCCCCTAAAACGACAACCTCATTGCTTAAATCTACCAGAGTCCCTATCTCCTGGCTCTATAGATACATTCATTGTGGTACAAAATGCAAATATGATGACACAGGAAATCCTAATAGCAGCATTGGATGACCTCTATGTAAAGATTAAGAAGGATTTCCAGCTTCAAATTTCAGATTTTAAACAAAAAAATTCTGAGATAGAGGACAGGACCAGAAGCAGTAACATCCACATTAGGGGAATCCCTGAAGATATAAGCAATGAGTATCTTGAAGATTTCTTAAAAGACTTTGTACTGCAATATTTGAACACACAGGATATGGGAAATACCCCCTTTGAGCAATGGCACAGACTCCGTAGATCAGCAGGCATAAACTCAATGGAACCTAGAGATGTTATAGTGAGATTTATGAATGAAGCGGAATTGCCATCTTCCCAGACTTGTCCTTGATCCACCAGGAATAATCGGAAATAATTTAAAGATGTTACATTGATCCTCAGGAAAAACAATATCCCATGCAAATGGGGTTTCCTGACTAAACTTTTGGCCTTCTATAATTCAAAAACAATTGTAATCAGTGATCCGGCAATGGATTTACAGAGTATTCTGGACTAACTGAATAATTGACCCAGTGAATGACTTCTTTTTTTTTTTTACTCTTTCTCCCCTCTCTAGGTTGTCAGAGATGCTGGGTTACAACAGGCAGCTATTTGAGTGTGTCTTTCCCATGTGCTAGGCCCAATGTTGTTAGGCAAATTCGGATATAAGGAAGTCTAGGTTATAGGGGAGATGGGGAAAAATCTTTGTATAAACTGTAAGAAATTTATAATAATGACATTTTAGCAATTTAGACATGGGAGAAAACACATCCAAATAGATATTTATATGATTACTATGCACTATAAAACTTTATAAAGCACTGCAGGGAGAATTTATGTTAGATGTTGGAAATTCACTATTCAAATGAATGTATTTTGGAAATGATATTATGTCACCTTTAAGGCCCACTGAACTTTGTGGCTAAGGATGCGGCCTCTGGGATTTTCTCTGGGGGCTGCACCCTCTGCTACTGTAGAATATAGGGTATAAGTATTTGTTTTTATTGGGGGGGGGGCATGCAAGATCAAACTGGGTTGGTGGTAATTTAGATTGAGATAATCACTGTATAATAATTCCAATAATTTATGGTTATGGTAATATTGAGAGGACGTGTTCAGCTGGCCTTACATATGAACATTTTGTCTTATGGACTTAAATATTAAGTATTATACGGTTTCTGTGATTCCGTCACACTTACCTGATAAATCAGAAATAGTATTAGATACATTTTTTTTTCTCCTCCCATGGGTATAGCGGATATGGTTCACTTAATTGTGTGTGCCTCTCTCATGTCCTGGGGCTTGGGGTTTAAGAACATAGAATTTGTGGATACTTTTGGTAAATTGTGGTAAGGGGAAGTACAACCTAAGAGTCAAATTGGAAAGAACAATGAAAGAACATGAAAAATTAAATATAATCAATTCTGGGAAATATGGACATGGGAGAAGATACAATCAAAGAGACATACATAACAACACTTGGTAATGTGTACGTTTATACGCAATGCTGTGGGGTTAATCTGTGTGTTAGAACTGTTGAAATGAAGGAAAAATAACCCCTACAAATGACTGACATCAGATATGTGTGAAGTGTATATGTATTTATGGTCCCATTTATAGCAGGTTTATTGTATAATTTGTACATAAACTCAGTATATGTATTTATGGTCCATTTATAACAGAGTGCCCTCGCGTATGCATAATTGAAGTTTTAGGTATCACTTAGATATTCAGAAAAAAATATGGTACAGGAAAAATATCCGTTAAGTTTTTTTAAGATTTTGGGTTTCTATATTGGTAACGTTTATATGTACACAGGGGCTCACAAAGAAATAGATATGATGATGAGGTCACCAATGGCCATGTTTTTTTTTTCTTTTGTATAGGTGTTTATAACTCCACCCACTCTCCACAATAAGTTAGCAACTGAAGTCTATCTGACTAATGAGGATTTTACTCCTAGAGCTAGGCGCAGGTTGGAAGCTTGCACTTCGAACAAGGATGTATGTGCGGCAATGCGATTTATGTAATGTATAGAGTTGGGGGGAGGGGGAAAGGGGATGGTTTCCACCTTTGTCTGGAAGGGAGGATGTGAACAATGCTCCATACAGATGACTATTAAGATTTACTCTATAAATGCCCAGGGACTAAACTCTGCCCAGAAAAGAGACTGTCTCTATGACTCTATTCAAGCAATAAGGTAGATGTGTGTTTCATTCAGGAAACATACTGGGAATTGGATGGGTTAGAAAGGTGGAAATTTACTAGGTTTCCATTAGTGTTTACATCTGGTCTAATAAAAAAGAAAAAAAGAGGGTTGGCAATTATTCTAGCTGAAAGGCTGAAATTTTAATTACTCCTTAAAAGTGATGACAAGGATGGAAGTTTCTTGATGTTGGTGTGCAAAACCGATGATTCCTATTTCACTCTTGCTAACATCTATGCCCCTAATGTGTATTCATCCAAATTTTTAAACTGAGGAAGGAATTAATACCCTACAGTTAGTAAAGGCCCCGGGTCCAGATGGATATACTCCTGAAAACCTTTAATCCAATTCAAGGCGGATCTGCATTTTCACCAGAAATACTGCAAGTATTAATAGTTCCCATACCCAAACCAGAAAAGTATACAAACTTTGTCTCTAACTTTCGTTCCATATTAATAATTAATAATGATATTACAATTGTCTCCAAGATCTTGGCTGTTAGATTAAAATTGGTGATCCCCTCCTTGATTCACATGGACCAGGCGGGATTTTTTAAAGGGAAGGTCAGGAGGAGAAAACTGCTTCACATGATCCATGTGATCAATAAGGGTGAAGTTTCAGCAGTTTTTGCGGCCCTGGATGGGAGAAGGCCTTCGACTGGGTTAACTGGAGGTTTTTGTTGGAAGTCTTGTCCGCATTTAGGCTGCGGGGTAATTTTTTTAGATTTATTTTAAGTTTGTATACATCACCTTCCACCAAGATCCTGGGAAGGGGATTTGTCTCTGAGTCGTTTATTATCACAAACGGCACTAGGCAGGGATGCCCACTGGCTCCCCTGCTATATATCCTATCAATTGAGCCACTTGCAGCATCTATTAGGCAATCAAGTGATATTCATGTAATTTATTTGGCAAATCAAGAACAAAAACTTACCCTACATGCAGATGATATCATTTTAACATTAAATGATCCCATGAAATCTATGGACACAGTGTTTCAAGTAAGCAAGAGATTTGGAAGACTCTCAAGTTATAGAGTAAACATTAAAAAGACCCAAACTATCCATACTAATGTAAATATGGTTCAGCTCCTATCTCTTAAAAGCAGATTTGATTCTATTTGTTATAAGAGAGATCTGACATATCTCGGGATTAAGTTGAGCTTTTTCTGGAAAAGATTTACTGAAATCAATTATAATAAATTACTCAAAGATATTACACTTATAATTCAGAAATGGAAAAATAAGTATATATTTCTCTTGGGGAAAATTCAAGCATTGCGATCATATCTGATGCCTAAGATAGAATATGTGATGCGAATGCTTCCATTATGGGTTTCCCCAGTCACACTGATGTAGTTTCACAGGGTGTTTGTTAAATTTGTTTGGAACTCGAAAAAGATAAGGATAGCTTTCGAAAATCTCTCCTGTAACTTGAGAGAGGGGGAATATCATTCCCGGATATTACTAATACCTATTACTCTATTATGATTTCACATATTATGCGATGGAAAGAGGCCAAGAAAGATCTTAGTCCATGGGGAAAATACGAATGTAGTTTTATAAGGTACAAAAATATACAAAACATATTATGGATTCATTGGGTTACTTTTGGAAAACTGAAAATTGACAATAGAATCATTCAAGAACTTTTGGGATTCTGTGTAGGTTTAGAATGAGACACTCAATAGTTAATCTTTTTACATTTAATACACCGATAGAAATCCTGGAAATAAACTTGGTAGATGTTAATATACTACTGTGGAAAGGAGCAGACATCATAAAAATCTTAGATCTGTTCAATAATAGGTCCTTAAAAACATTTCACGATTTACAGAGGAGGAATAATTTGAGACAGTACATTTTTATAATATTTGAAGGTTAAGAATCTTGTAGAAAGTCTTCCTATAACTAATGACAACATTATTGCAAAGATATACAAGATAGAGGGTAATCATGATTAATAAAATCATCAACCTAGATAAGAAAAGGGTCAAACTGAGTTAAATGGGAGAGGATTCTGAATATAAATTATATGACTGAAGAATGGGCCCATGCATTTAGAATGTTTAGAGGGGCGGTGCACGGAACTTCCATTTATGAGATCTACTTGAAGATTCTACATAGGTGCTATCTTGTGCCTGAAAAATTATCAAGGTTTCAGGATTCTACATGTTGGAGATGTGGAGGTGAATTGGGATCCAAGGTACATATATGGTGGCATTGCCCCAGGCTTTCTCCCTTAAAGATGAAATTGGAAAGCATCATGAGGAAGTCTTTCATGCTCCTGTTACGCTTCTCCCACAGACATTCCTGTTTCATCTAGATCTCCCGGTATATAAAAAAGCTGATAAAATACTACTAATCCAGTGTCTCACGTCAGAGCGCTGGGTCACATCACCTGTCAGCACTTCCCCCGTCATACCGCATGGGGAGCCGAACAGGCAGCATGGAAGTATCTGTTCGGGTACCCATGCTCCAGCCAGCAAGCTGCTTACAGGCAGAGCGGTGGTGAGGGGAGATCTTCCAATCTCCTCAGCAACAATCTCTGCCGGCAAGCAAGTTTTTTATTTTTAAATGTATTTATTTATTTTTCTGCCCCCCCCCCCCCCCCCCCCAGGCAGACAAGGATATTGCTGCCTTACAGCAATTTCAGGTAATATGAATAAAATATAGAATGGTAATGGGTAGTTTTGAGTGGTATGTAGTATAAATGGGGGGGGGGGGGCACTTTATTGTACACCAGTCATGCTGTGTGCATATATATCATTGATTTTTTTCTATAATACATTGTAATGATTAATACTACTGAGCAAGTTTTCACCTGAGATATTTATTGTGTCTCATTTGTCTGAATTAACTTACACCATCAAAACTGCAGGGCCCAATAATATTAAACAATATCTCAGAGTGAATCAAATTTAATTACAAATAATGCATGTGTGCATTCACAGATATATACCACTTTCCAGTCCAGAAATCAATAATTAGGTAAGTACATAATTGTATTCATACACTGATTAGATTTTATTCCATATTTGAATGGGACCTTTCATACATTCCACGGCAGGTTGACTTTCATTCCATGAGTAGAAAGCTTAGGATATATTACTAATTTTATTGCATGTGTTATTTTTCACAATGTTTTTTACTGTTGAATGCATTAGTCTTTTTTTTTTAAGTTATACTGTTTTTATTTTTCGTTGTCTATTTTATATCTTCTTTCTCATTGTTCTCCAAGAATTTGTTGATTTAGAAATTGAGACAGAAAACATCAGTGTTTCACAAATATTTACACTTTAATTAAAACAACCTTTTTTTTTTGCTGTGTAGACTGCAGAAGTGCCACTTGATTTCTAATTATATTAAGAGGGCTTAACAGAGGCATTTGACTTTTATTTTAATTTATGAATATTTTGACAATAATTGCTGTAACGTTAATGAGGTACACATCCAAGAAAAGCTTCAATCACTTTGCTTCCTAATACAAAGAGTGAATGTTTGTATATACAGACAACATATTAAAAAATATATATATTATTACTCTGTGTTGCATAATGTCAAAAAATACTGCTCATTAAACCAATACTAACATGAAAAAAGCATAGTCACTTCACACAGATTGTATGTGAGTGTCAGGCTTCAATAAATAGTTGTCCAGGATTTCTGAAGCTGGTGTTCTGTGCAAGAAGGTAAAAAGCACATAGGGTAATACAGTTTAGAAGTGCCCAGTACATGGGCTAAACAGCATCAAAAACAAGGTCTGGAGAACAGTCCAATGCAGGGTAAAGACAATATAAAAGCCTCTACGCGTTTCGCCAAGTGCTGTCTCAGCTTCCTCAGGAGAAATAGCTCTGTGCTGGATTCTGAAATTATGTGCAATATATACTTCATGTAATTTATCCCATATATCATTCATGTGCGATTCTACTTCTTACTTCCGGTCATCTGTGAAAGCTTGCCCCGGAAGTGACTTATGCGTTCTACCATATACATATTTTGTTCCAGGGTCATTCATACAGGGATAAACAAGCAAAATAATCGATCTCTCCTTTTATAGATCCATGTTATATGATCCTGTTTTTACACAGGGACTCAAGCAGCAGTCCCATGAAGCATCTGCTGCTTTCCTTGACTTATACAGCCTGTGCTCTGCAATAACTGACCAGGAAGTAGATTTCTTTGTAGACTCCCTGCAACTAGGGTCATACTGGCCTACTAAGATACTGGTAAATTCCCCAGTATGCCTCCTGAACTGGGACTGGCAGATTCCTGCTGATTGCTACACTTTTTTCAATGTTGTACTTATTTACATATACTTGTACAGCTCTTTACATATAACCATAATTAACATGTGATAGGGATTTGGTGTTAGTAAAAATATTATCATTTATCCTGTTAAGGGTGGTGCCACTACTTTTTCAAGTGGAACGTAAACCACATAGAACGTAAGATTACATACCAACATTAAACAGGAGAAATCAAAGGAGGGATCATATAATGCAAGCTGTCCTTCCAAATTGTGGCCCAAATTCTAATATTGATAACTTGCTTATTACAATCCAGCTAAATGACAGCATTCTTTTGAATGGTACTGAGTTATTTACTCCCCCCAAAAGCTAAGAAATCGTGTCTCTAACGGTATTTAGCAATGTCAAAATTCTATAATGATTTTTTTGGCATACTGTAATAATTGTACTATATTGCATCACAACTTTTATACAGTGTTTTAGGTATCAATTGTTAAGGTATCCTTTTCATTGTGTCATGTCTATTATGAATTGTCTACTCACCAATGGTGAATGGTTGGTAAATGCTCCAACTGCTGACCTGCTTAAACCTCAGGGTCAACTGAGGGACTTTATTATTTAAACAGTATTTCACTGTGAATGTAGAGGATAAAAATGATGGAAAATAATCTATACATTGTGTTAGCAAAGCTGCAACCAAATGCCTAATGTTTGTTTTAACCCCTTAAGGACAGAGCCTTTGAAACATTTTTGTCCTTTCTGGACAATGGCTATTTTAACATTTCTGTGCTGTTTGTGTTTAGCAGTAATTTTCTTCTTCGTCATTTGCTGTACCCACACATATTATATATTGTTTTTATCGGGACAAAAAGGGCTTTCTATGGATGCCATATTTTTGATCATATCTTATCATATTATTTAAAAAAAATAATAAAATATGGTAAAAAAAAAAAAAATACACAAATTTCTTTGTTTTTATTTGAAACAACTTCTCCTCATCGACAATAGCGAACGAAAAAACATGCTAAATAGATTCTACTATTTCTCCTGAGTACAGGGATACCACCCATGCATAGGTTTGTTGGGTTGTTTGGGGGCTAAAATGCCAAATTTGTGAGGTGCAGTTTTTTGTTTTCCAACTTGAAATTTTTACATGCAGACAGCCTGCACCCATGTCCCATTTGGGACATATTTGAAACCAGCCAGTGTATTTTACCCCATCAACCCATATATTTTTTAAAAGTAGACACCCTAGGCTATCTCAAATGGTGGTATTTTAACACTTTCCATGCACTAATTCTACCACCAGCCTTTGTCAAAGTTTGTGGTAGTAATTTTTTTGTGTTTTTTTTTCACAAACCTTGTACTTCAGACATGAATTTACAGATTTTGGTATGTGTCACTGCCAAATAACACCCCAATAAGTGTTCAGCAACATCTCTTGAGTACAGGGATACCCCCCATGCATAGGTTTGTTGGGTTGTTTGGGGGCTAAAAGGGCCACATTGTGAAGGTGCGCATTTTCAACTTGGAATATTGACGTGTAGCCAGCCTGAGCCCATCTTTCATTTGGGACTTTTTTTTAAAGTAGGACAGTGTATTTTACCCCAAAAAGTATATATTTTGTAAAAGTAGACACCCTAGGCTATTTTAAATGGTGTTATTTTAACACTTTCCATGCACCAATTCTACCACCAGCCTTTGTCAAAGTTTGTGGTAGTCATTTTATTGTGTATTTTTTCACCCATACATTGTACTTTAGACACAAATTCACATATTTCGGTATGTGTCACTGACAAACAATACCACAATATATGTTCAGCAACATCTCCCGAGCACAGGGATACCACCCATGCATAGCTTTGTCAGCTTTGTTGGGTGTTGAAAGGCTACATTTGAGAGGTGCGCTTTTTGATTTTCAAACTTGGAATTTGAACATGTAGAGCAAGGAAGGGGTTAATAGCTCTTATAAGAGCCTTTGTAGTACTGTACAAAAAAATTAACCCCTAAAAATGCACAGACAAGAAAAAAATTTCTGCTGTGCAGTGATCAGTGGCAGGGAAGGGGTTAATACACTACACTATACAAAGGGTATGGCTTTTATAAAAGCCCTTGGGACTCACATTTTTTTTAACATTTTATTTAATTTATTACAATTAAAAAATTATGTTATACAGATCTGTCTCTTTCCCTCACTAAAACTCAAGTGAGGAGAGGGAGGCAGATCCATATGGGTCAGAACAATATTTACCAATATTGATCGAACCAGACGAATGGTGATGCTCATCTGAGAAATCACCAAACCACCTTTGCCACTGATCGGCTGTTACTGATCGCTATACACGTGTTCAGACAGCTTCAAAAGGAATACACGTAATCCCCTAGTGGGTATAATTAACCCCTAGCGAGTCTGACAAAAAAAATGCTGATAGCAAAAAAAAAATCCTTCTGCGACTAGATTGCTCCATATGCGCTGCTTAGGCAGTGACCATATGCACTGCTTAGGCAGTGACCATATGTGCTGCTTAGGAAGTGATATACGGCAAGGAAGAGGTTAATAGCTCTTATTTAAAAAAAAATTTACGTTAAACGTAGTCCCCTAGCGGGTATAATTAACACGTGACGGGTGTAATAAAAAAGTTTTAAAAAAATTAAAAATGCTTCTGCAGCAAGATTGCTGCATTTGCGTCAGATCTCTGCTTAGGCAGTGATCTACAGCAAGAAAGGGGTTAATCTCTCTTAAAAGAGCTTTTTTTTATACTGTAATGAATTACAGTAAAAAAAAATTAACCCCTAAAAAATGCACAGACAGCAAAAAATGTGCTGCTGTGTATGATCACTGCGTACACAGCGATCAATGGCAGGGAAGGGGTTAAATGGCTTTTATAAAAGCCCTTGGTGTTTAAAATTTTATTAAATATTTGTTTTATTATTTTATTTTATTTTTTTACTTTATCTGATCTGTCTCTCTCCCTTACTATAACTAGTAAGGTGAGGGAGGCAGATCAATACTTGTCAAAGGCAATATTTGCTAATATTGCCTTTGACAGTATGATAAGTGCTCATCAGAGCACTTACCATACATGCCTGCACACAGATCACATAGATCTGTTGTGCCGGCATCGATTGGCTCCCCCTAGAGCATCGGAAGTGAAATACTTTCACTTCCGATGCTCTTGCCATTAGAAGGGAAGCGCTGCCTGTATAGGCAGCGTTCCCTTCTACTGAGCCGATGGGGTCGCTCAGGAGAGCGACCACCATCGGCTCTGGGGAGCAGAACGGTGTTGTTAAGTGCCTCGCTGGCGAGGCACTTTAACAACACCGGAGATGCTTAGAAAGCGAACGATCGTTCGCTTTCTAAGCACATGTGTGCAGCCGGCGCAGCCATTTTTAAATGGCTGCTACGATCACTCCGTGGAGTGATCGTAGCGCGCCCCTGCACATTTGGGGGGTGTTGCACAATGCCTCTACCTAGAGGCATTGTAGCAACACCGTTAGAGTAAAGAAAGCGACCGCTGGTCGCTTTCTTTACTCAGATTAGTGCATGACGTGCCAGGCACGTCACCTGTCGGCAAGTCCTCGATTTGCCGTGACGTGCCTGGCACGTCATCTGTCGTTAAGGGGTTAAATGTGTCTGTGAAGTGTACAGTTTATGACCACCTGTGCCCTGATAAGCAAATTACACATTTCCCATTGAAAAGCAGTTCATTTGCATATCAGGCCACAGGTGATGTCAGAAACTGGAGACTATGGTACTGTTGCGGATCGTGACCCCGCCCCTTCTGCTGACATCAGCACCTTCACTGGGACAGGGAGATGGAACATTGGGAGTGAAGATGCAGATGGCAAGGACAGCGACAGGCGCCATTGCCTGACGGAGCAGGACTCAGGCACATGTCCGCGCCACCAGCCATCGCGAAACATGAAAGAGGGGGCCCAAGACCATGAGGTACAGGATGTGAAATAGGCAGAATATTCAATAATGTTTTGGAACAACAAGACGTACAAGCTCCACAGTGTATATTTCCACACATATATGCTAGTTTTCATTAAAATACTTCCAGAGTATATGACATATGACTTAGTTGGAACTATTTTTGAATTCTCCCTGCGATAAAAAAAATTAAAATAGCACTAAAAAAATGTAGCTGCATATTTTGTAGTTCATCCACTAATCCTCAGTTTGAAGAAGAAAGTAGCAAAAATAAAAAATAAAAAAAAAATCCTCTAAGCTGCTCTTCTGCATAGAAAAGTGTTTCACTTAGGCATTCATCTTACTGAGAGATACAGGAAAGACAGTGAAGAGGCAGCTGTGTTTATCTCATTTGCGCACATGGTGTAGGCTCTGAACACCATACCAGGAAGACATTTGAGCTCTCATCATCCACGATGTGTCCAGCTGTGCTGAGGAAGTCTACAATAATACATACATTTTAACTACAATACGTTTTAGAAAGTCTTTCCGGTATTTTTGACATTCCACCAACATCAATTGTATGTCTCTTCAAATCATGATATAAACAACTACAAAGATATTAAAATCATTTCTGATGTTTTAGCTCATGACTGATCTTTAAAGTAGAGCGCATTTGAAATTATCTTTATACACTTGGCAACTGACAAATTTATCACATTTATTAGTTTAGAAAGATCAAAGTTTTGGCCAAATCAGTAAACTTACACAAGAAAATATCAGAAGAGCATGGTATTTTTACGATTTCATAAATAGAAAATGGCTTATCTGTTCAGCAATGTTGGTTTATAGTTTTATATCAAATTGCATGTTGAAAAGCTCACCCTTAAATGTGATAAACGTTCTGGAAATTACATATTTCCTAAGGATTTATGACTTGTATATTTTAATAATGTGGGTACCAGATGGGTAAGCAATGCATAGTATCAATAATATCACTTTATAGTAGATCCCTAAAAGCTGAGGTAAGACATACAGACAAAGATAATGAAATCTATACATGCAGAAAACACTTACTGGAGGCAGTAAACCTATAACATAAAACTTAAGTGCCTACCAAAGAGTAGGAGGGCATTCAGCTTCATCAGTGAAAAGGTCATTGATATTCATATCTTACATGCTCTCTCACTATCAATTTATCTCTCTCTTTCTATATTTTATGTTTAAACACAGGTTTATAAACAAAATAAAACATAGCAGCAAAAATGTAAATAATAAAAGGGAGCACCATACAAAAGGGTCCCAAATGTGTGTGTGTGTATATATATATATATATATATATATATATATATATATATATATATATATATATATATATATTTATATTTGTATATACATCTATACACATATATAGATATCTATATATATAGATATATATATATATATATATATATATGTAAAAATAGGTGAACAAAGATGAGTACTCACAGGATTTAAATAATATTCAAACATAAACTTTGTTTGCAGGTAAAACTTATCGAATAGCTCAGCATGTGCCAAGCTTAGCTCACCAACATTATATCTTTCTTTGCATTTATATAGTTGAGGGATTTGACACCTATTTCGTAGCAGCTCAACACCTAAACACATTTCAAGCTGGTTCTCGAATTCATTTATTCATGTTTCTTTGCTTGAAGTCTCTGACAATGCACATAAATTTTTTTACAAATAGATTAAAGGGTCTACTCAATAACGATAGAATTGCAGGGAACTGAGATGGAAATGTCAAACTTTAGGCCAAT
This sequence comes from Pelodytes ibericus, assembly GCA_036172795.1. Lineage (NCBI taxonomy): Eukaryota > Metazoa > Chordata > Amphibia > Anura > Pelodytidae > Pelodytes > Pelodytes ibericus. The sequence goes on from CM069861.1 coordinate 128,412,553, forward strand.
GTAGAAGAGTTGGAAAAATTGAATTGGAGAATTCTTTCAATTCGGCTACTTTGACCTTAACCCTTTAAGGACCAGGGATTTTCCTGGGCCAAGGACCAGAGCGTTTTTCAATTTTTAATACGCGGTTTCTGAAACATAAATTTCCTCTCTCTCATTTAACGTACCCATACAAGTTATATGTTGTTTTTTAGAGGACAGTTAGAGCTTTCTTTTGATACCCTATACATAAAAATGATTTACATTTTAGTATTAAAAAATACATATAAAAGAGGAAATGTTTGAGGAAAAAAAAGTTTTTCCCCATTATTTTCCCAATAATAAGCTACATAACTAGTGCAACACTAACCCACTTATCCCCCCTAATTAACTAACTAATAAAAAAGAAAAATATTGGTTCCCAAACCCCCCATAACAAAAAAGACAGAAAAAAACTCTGAAGAGTGCGATGTCAGATCAGTAAACATCATGCAACAGGCATGCAGGGGTTACATTTTATTAAATAAATATATTAAAATGACCTTTATTTATTCAAAAAAACTTTATAAATTGTAAAAATAAAAAAATCTGTTAAAAAAAAAAACTAAATGAGGGCCATAAAGTGGAAGGAAACTGATCACAGTTAAAAACTGTGATCAGCAATGAAAGGGTTATTTTTTTTTTTTTTACCTATGTGTATGTAATTAATTAATTTTTACTTACAGGTCACTCTCTGTGCTTCACTATAAGAATGTGAAGCACAGAGAGTGAATTAGAGGCAAAGTCAGTGTGTGAACACATTGACTTTGCCATCTAATTTGCATGTTATCGCGGTGATTGAGCAATCGCCGCGATCACATGGCCGGAAACTGACCGATCGGGTCCAGGAGCTTTGCCTCGGGTGCGAGGCTTAGTCCTGGACCCGTTGCAGACTAGCTGGCGGTGCCCACGGAGCGCACCACCGGCTAGACTGCATGAAGAGTTAACTCGTCATAAGGTCGCTAACGCTGCGGCTCTTATGACGAGTTAACTCGTCATAAGGTCGGGAAGGGGTTAACTTTGAAATTCCCTGCAATTCTCTCTTTATTGACTAGAACCTTACATTATTTAAGAGAGTTATTTATTTCTAACTATTCAGGAAACAAAGCTCTGATAGTGGATCAATCCACAGGACTATTCCATTTAGTTTCCATGGGGATTCTTTTATTTTATGGTCTATGCACCAAGTTGTCTTTTATAAATAAACGTCTATTGCATATTATAATACCTAGTAAAATAGGTATAATCTCCAAATAACTACAACTGTGTGACTGCTTTTGGATGTTGTGTTAATGTATTGCTTGGTGCATGTGTAAAAGCTTGTATTTCTTTTTTGATGTGTAAAATATTTATAATGAATTAAAACTGTTTAGCTGTAGTTAAACAATTATTATTTTTTTAAAGATGTTTTACACCAAAGTTTACACAATGGGGATAATTTTTAAAAAGGCACACATGGTGATAGAACTGTCCCCTAATTCTGGTATGTAAAAAGCAAACTTCTGTGTACAGGCCCCAATATTCCAGGTTGCTCTGGCGCTCTGTGTACTGACATAAGGCAAATATACAAAATGTACGCAATATCAATTGCCTGATTACTGTCGGAGAACGAATGGCAGAGGTATATATATAAAATTGATGGCATTTTTTTCTTTTTTTCCTGATAACTTTATGTGTTGGACTTTCTATATACACAACCCTCTTTATTTACAAGCATTCAGTTAGAGTCCTTGCATTACCTGCTGATAACATTTTCATTAAAAGTATAGTCTGTTTAGTGTTAATTTTTCCCCATTATCAGATATAAGCAAAGATGATAGGGCACGGTTCCAAATTTTTGAAAGTTATCTGTCTTATAATAAAAGGTTGTAAACAAATTCTTGTTTAGTTTGTTCTTAACATTAGGAAATGCAATGAAATAGATAATGCATTTTTAGCACAATGATAAATGACACTATGTAATGTGACCTACATTAGAAATTCTGGAACTGATTGCCATGGCAAGGTAAACTAAACTTATATTCAATTTATCTATAGCAGCAAAGCTGACTTAAATAAAACTAGCTTCTTTGCTGTGCAAGATGTTCTTAACTGCATTTTGTTCTGTCTGGAGATATTACTTATAATCACTTTTGCAGTTCAAAGTCCTGGAAAAGTGCTTACTACTTATCAGAGGTATGCACCAGTGCTGCTCATGTTGCACATTTACTGGACTTTCGGGCAGACCATTTAATGATGTTCTATGGTCCGTCACAGACCTTGCATGGACACCTTGCCGATTATTGCTACTTATTCAATCAAATATTGCATTTTTTCTGCTTGGGATAAATTACAATATGGTTTTTATTCACTAAACAGTGAATTGTGGTGGATTGCGAGTCACAAAACATGGGACAAAATACATAAATTGGAAAAAATCCAGGGGTTCTTTTCCATCTCAGCTAAGATGGTCTAGTTTTTTTAATTTGATTGCCAGTTCAACATAATCCGCTGTTTAATAAAATAATAAACATCTTAAAGGTTTTTTAAATGTATATTTGTAGATTATCATCTTTGATCATGCATGTCAGTATTGCTCTGTAAATTTTGCTTACACTACACAAGTTGCTGTTACATATTATTTTGCAGGGAATATGAACTCCTATTTATTATAATCAGAAGAGAAATAATTATTCTTATCAAAACAATTCAACAAGTCATCAGAACTGAGATTAGTTATGGTGAATCGACAACACAAATCAAGTATGGCTTAAAATGTTTTATACAGACTGAAGTCTACAAGTTAAAAACAAAGCTACCAAATACACGGCGCACACGCAGTTTGCGCCAAATACTGGTGCAATTGCTGTGTGCGTAAATCTAGAAAAAAAGACTCTCACGATGCATAGATTTAGGTTATGTCAGCACTCTGCGCCTGCGCAGCCTATGTATAAAAAAAAGCAGGTGCCTGATTTGTGTCAGGAACCGGGTCCTTCTCCCATTCACTGAAAAGTGTTGGGAGTTATAAAAAAGCGCAATCGCAGTTATACTTTCACCTACCACTTTGTGATGTGGTAGTTTTTATACATAAACCCTGTCATTTAAACAGAAATGCATTGTACAAATGAATCACACCAGCCTAGCCATATTTCCCAATATTTTGATGATTTCTTATGTAGTAGAAACAAATATTCAGTCTTTTTTCCAATTCCTTGCCATGCAGAATTTGACTGCCAGTAATATATTAAATGCTACATTTTTGTCATTTTTTGCCAAAGGTAAATCCACATGGAATAAGAATTGTTGAGATTGTAAATTATTAGTAATTTAAAAAATATCTTGTAGTAGATCAGCTACTTTTTGCTTTGAGGGAGTCAATCTCTCTCAGTTACACCAAATATCATATAGGGGACCTTCACCATTATTACATCTTCAACAACTACTAGAGGCTGATTGAAAGTTGTGAATTTTGGTAGGAACCATATATTGAGCAGCCTTACAAATAGCTCTTGTAAGTTGAAGCAATCAGAGGTAGTGCCAGCTGAAGTCATCCGGAAGGTAAACAGCATTAATCCATAGTTGGTTTGTAAAAAAGTAACTTTATTAAATCAAAAAAAGAATAATAAAACCATCGAGCAGGGAGACAGGAACAAAACGGATACGACACTGTTATTTGGGGCTTGAGCCGGTCAGAATCTGCTTGGAATTCCTAAGTTGAAGCAATGCACAGCTTAATCCAAGCTGGAAGCCATGCTCCAATCGAAAATTCCATTCTCAAATCCGATTTCCATTTCCTCATGGAAGTGCATTTCTCTGTACTAACACATGTCAACACATACACTACACTATCAATTTTACTTATAATGTACCAACTTAATATTTTGATGTTGAATATTTATGTGCCAGTCATGAAGCTTCAATAACAATGTAGTTTGATATCTCATTGTCTAATGGTCTCCTCTAGTATGATAAATAATTGTTTTTGCCATCAATTACCTCTGGTTTGAAGGATCGTTTAAGCTTTATAAATGCAGACAAGAATTTAAATCTAGTTATGAACTGTGCCAATCTCTGGTGTTTTTAGAAAACCTGTTTTCCGCACTCCATAGCTGGATTTTGGATCTATTTACCAATCACAGTCTAATGTGCTGTGCTACATAATTATATGTCTTCTATGTGGAGGTTAATTCTAAACTCTCTTCTGTCTTTCTTTTTTCTTTTGGTATTTCAAATTAGTTTTCCTTACGCATTACTGTGACACTGCACCTGCTCTTGTTTAAATTGTTGTGACTAGAATCTATGGGTTCAGATGCTCTGATTTAAGCAGGCAGGAATTACATTGTCACTGGAACATTGCACGCACAGTGTAATGAATGAATGTACTTTTCCTTTGTAAATATTCCTTAGTTGTTTAGCATGTACACTGCCTGTGGTAAGTACTAAAGGAGTATTTTGCACCAAAGTAAAATTCGTAAAATGCACTTTGTGTTCTCTTCAACTTTGATAGCAGGTATCTGCATGTCACTGTGTAGTGATCTGTAGCTGATTGTATTCATTCTTCAGCTAAGTACCAAGGGACTGAAGCACATGGGGTAACTTCTTATAGCAAGACAAGCCGAACAGAATAGCAGATTTTTAGCTCCAAACTTTTCCAGAACTAGTTGATCTTAAAATTTGGACATAGAGTTTGTAGAATCTATAAGATTTGTGAATCTATAAGATTGTGTATGCCCCATGCGCATTGACCAATCATTGTGTGTGTCAGTATTTTTCACATACCTAACTCAGTTGATAAAATAATCTCAGGTTTGGGAACCAGTATCAGTATGAGCATGTATTCCAGCACATGGCTGTTTGGGGTTTAACTATTGTCCATTGATTTTAAAACTGGACAACTTAACCATATGTGGGAACGTTGTCTGAAAAGGCCCGGAGTTAAGGAAAGGCTAAGATCTCATTAAAGTCTTTACAAAATACATAGCCAGTACTTTCATACAATTTACTTTCATTATCACAAATATACTAGTTTACCGGCAGTAATCACAGTTTGATTAGCATGTGGCATAGTCTGGCTGTGTTGTGTTTTGAAGATAGTTTATAACATAAATATTAAGAAAAAATAAATAAAGGGCACAGTGCTTCTAAATATATTATCACCTTAATATATATATATATATATAATGTGAAAAACTTCCAACATAAAAAGCACCATAAATCCATACGTCACCTAATAGCAGCTAATCTTAAAAGGACTGCAGTGATCTGCACCTCTGCAAAGAAAAGGAACAGTTATTGTAAAAAATACACAGTTCTATAAAAAAGCTTGTTTGACAAATATGTATGGTATGAAAGTATATAAAAATGTATTACATCTCACAGAATAAATAAAATATATAAGTAACAACACACAAAAAGCAAATGTTCTTCAGTGCAACTTAAATGTTGCATAAATTATCTGGTCACGTTGATCTCATACATAATAATACACATAAAAAAATCACATATATACAGTATAAAATATTAACAGAGGGAGTCCTGAAATATACTGGAAAAATCCTCTTACCCACTTGGTTTGTTCACCTGGCCAAGTTTGAACTATCGAAGAAAAAATAAAACAATATTGCACTTCTACTTCAACACCCCACAGGACTATTCACATGAAGTTTGATTGGAAAAAACTAAGAAAAAGAAAGAACCTCTAGTAGGGATAGGTTAAGCCAAAAGCCAAAAAAGTAAAAAAAAAACTACAATGCCGGGTAGAGGATTTAAATTTTATAAGAGAGGGAGAAAACATTTTGAGAGCCTTTGTTTATCTGGCCAGGTTTGAACTATCAAATAAAAAAATAAAACAATATTGCACTTTCTATCACTTCCCCACCTCATAATACGCGTTTCGTTTGTCTTCCTCAGCTGGTGGGCATCAGTGTGCATTGTCATGGAGATGTGCACAGGAAAGAATATACAAAGTTTTAAAGCAGCTTCTTTTAAAATTGTGTGTATTTTAAAACAAAAAAACAAGGAGAATATTGCCATACATATAGAATGAATGAGTGAATCCCTTTGTATGTATTATGCATATATATATATATATATATATATATATATATATATACATGTTTAGTATGATTTACAAAAGTCTTCTCTAGTATAGTAATTAGAGATTGTCCATCTATGAAATATGAAGGCATCAAAGGGGATAGAGTCTGCAGAAAGAGATCTACATACAAAGACACATTTGAACTCAGGGATTCAATGCCCGATATGATTAGGCGTCCAGGTGGATTCCCTATATCCTTCTGAATCTTAGGTAGATGGTAGAATAATGCTTCTTTAGGATCCCTTAGTAGGGACAATTATATTCCTCTTTAGAGATATGTTTGTTACATTTAGCTGTTGATAACAATGTACCCAAGTATTTTGTTATGATTTCATTATTATTTAGCAACTCATTGTTGTCAGAAAAGACAAATCCCTTACAGAAAGACAATTGTTTATATCCCAAATTTTAGAGGTAAAATTTGTATCTTTGGAACAAGAAAAATCGTGTTCGATCAGAAAAAATATTTTTATGGCTAATTTTAGTATAAATATGTTAAAATCTACAAGCAGATCAACCTTACTTAGATGTTCACAAAAGGCACCTTTTTAACTTTTTAACAATAGTGTAAATTGACTAACAGTTAAAATATGACTTCCAGATCTGTTATTGGGAAATTCTTGATTTCTTTATTGTGTCTCTTAATATTTATTCTTCTTCCTCCTCTTCTTCCTCGGACTCGAAATCTGACCATTGGTCTGTGTTATGTTTATGGTTTTCTTTTCGGAAACAGATTTTACTTCCTCTTTCCAATTCTTTGCTCTAAAAAAGATAAAGAGGAAGGTGTAGAGGAAAGAAAGGAGGTAGAGGGAACAGCAGTCATAGAGATCATTGAAGAAACCTTAGTATTTACAAAATTTATTTTTTTCCTTTCTTTGCCTTTTAGGCTCTTGAAACGATTTGGGGTAGGATCACCAAAATTGACTTTAGATCTTTCACCAACATCCATGTTATGGTCATAGCTTCGTTCGTCTCTCTTGTTTCTTTCTTTCTTATCAAATTTCAATCCTTTTTCCGGCATTGTAGTTTTATAACGTTTTTTGAGTTTTGGCGTAACCTATCCCTACTAGAGGTTTTTTCTTTTTCCATTCAAACTGCCTTCCCTGTGAATAGTCCCGTGGGGCGTTGAAGTGGTAGAAAGTGCAATATCATTTTATTTTTTATTCGATGGTTCAAACATGGCCAGGTGAACAAACCCAGATTGTAAGAGGATTTTTTCCAGTATATTTTAGGATTCCCTCTGTTAATATTTTATACTGTATAATTGTGATGTTTTATATATATTTTTATGTATGAGATCAAAGCAACCAGCTAATTTATGAGATATTTAAGTGGCACTGAAGATCATTTGCTTTTTGTCTGTTGTTATTTATACATTTTATTTATTTTTCTGTGACATATAATAAACTTATATATACTTTCATTGGAGATTATATATTATTATATATTTGAATTTACACCTTGCCCATGAAGGGGGGGGGGGGGGATTCTTCTCAATAATGTCCCAAACCTGTAAAAAAAAAAAAAAAAGAAAGAAACACCCTTTAAGTCCCAATGAAAATCACTGCTCACAACCTGGCACATAAAGGGTGCCCTGTAAATAAAAATATGACCTTAATTAAATATGTCTCTCAATGATCTAGGGTGCCCTCACTACTCAGCTTCGACCCAGGGAAATTTGATATCCAAAAATAAAAATAAAAAAACATTTCATAAGCCTGTGTGTTCATATTGCACCATTTCACTTTCCCTCATTTAAGGCAGATGTCCCCATGAGGCTTGCTTCAAGTATCTTCAACAACCTTTTTGTTTCATATTTTATTATGTTAAGTAATTTTATTGCTCAGCCTTGGACTTATGTGGTGCATGCATAGATCCTTTAGTTCTCTGTAAATATGCCACAGTTTCAATATAGCAATAAAATACAAATATGTGCAAATAAAAATTCAGTCATATAAATAAATCAGCATACACTAGCCTCTATAGCTCCTATGGTACTAATTAAAAATGGTATGGCATATACTGCACTATAACAGTTTACTTGTTTCCTTCAGATGTTTTCCAATTGTTCTGTATTGTCAAGATTACATTCTCTAGAGGCTACTGAAACAATGCAACCTTCATACAATGCATATATTGTTGAAACACTATGTGGACACTAATTTAACTCTTTTGCATCTGGTATGTAAAATGTGAGCCATAGATTTCGCTACACGTTTAATTGTTCAAAATATGTATGGATTGATTTACTAATTTAACTGTATTGAGCCTGACTTAATGCTATAAACGTACCATAAAATTATTACAGTTAAGTACAGTATTGAGTACCCGTTATGCGAAGATCCAAAAAACAAAATGACCCAAAATCATAAAAAAATAAATGTTGGGATGTGAATCAATTCGTATACGGATACTCACCTTTCTGGGGTCCGGCGGTGAAGCTCCTTTGCTTTACCATAAATGAGAAGCCAGCACTCATGGGAAATGTGGTTCCCAGTGAGCTGCAACGGGAAGGAGGGACTACACGTGTTGGACAGATCATCTCTGCCGCACCGTGGAGCAGGTAAGTTCACTAGCTCTTTAGGTAATGTAGATCATTTGTTGGGCTGGTGCTGCCAAAATGATCCATCATCTGTAAGTATTTTTTATCCGAAACGCTGCCGGTCCTGAGCATTTCGGATAAGGGATACTCAAACTGCAATGGCAAAATTTTACTTTTAATAAATTCAACCCTTTAAAGATTAATAACATGGTTTCTAAAGTATATTTCTATCATATCTTGGTTAGGAGAAATGGCCAGTTAATCAATGGAGAAAGAAAGTTCTAAGAACATTTGCTTCTTGGATTTTGTGCTATTAGAATGGCCTGTCTGTCAAATAATAATTCACCTTACTGAACAATTTCATGTCTGCAAATAAGAAGACACTAGCTATTACTAGTTAAGTATGGAAGACGGAAAGTACTATGTCACATATTTTTACAAACATGATATATATATAAATACAATAGCAAAATAATTAAAAAACTAAATGTCAGAAAAACAAGGTGATTTAAGGCTTTACATCCATAGATATGGCAGAGAGGATGGGACAGTAAAGCATAGCTGTCTCCTCATGGCCACTTCATCAAGTTGTATGAAGTCTAAGGGGTTAGGATGAGGGGTTAGTATTAGGTTTCGGGGGTTTGTATTAGGGGTTAGTTTTGGGGTTAGGCGTTTGGGGTAAGTATTAGAGTTCTGGGTTAGTATTAAGGTTAGATAAGGGTTATTATGGTTGGGGGGATTACTTTATTAGAGGTGGTTTACTAGTGTCTATTTGTAAGTGCTGACAGTTCAATGCTGAAACTGCCTCACTAAACTGTCTTATACCTCTGACAGTTCAGCACTAGAACTGCGGCGCTGAACTGACAGCGTTGAAATGTCCGCAATAAATGGTCATAGACTCATGGTAGAAGCATACTATTTGATCTCTTTACTTCTGATAGAAAGATTGGTTGATGAAGTGTACTGATGCGTTCTTCACTCTGTTCAGTGTGAGTGGTTCAGTTTTAAAATGTTCATAGAGGCCACAGAGCAGAATCACCAGCTCATTCTGAAGGGAAAAAGGGAAAAAATGTAACACCATATTTTTATATTCATCAAGTTAAAGGAAAGTTATCTTTAGTAAAATATTTTTTTTAAATGTAATGTTTTTCAAAGTTCACAGGTCATCAACAATATTTTTATATATAAAATAAATTATATAAACCAGCAAACTTATAGTATAGAAAATAAATAAGTATTTTAAATATGCATTACTTATTAAAAAGTATTTATTTTATAACTTATATTAATATATAGTTATTATTATAATATAAAATAACTGCATGGTTATTAAAGAGTGGAAGCTATATTAGTGAAATGAATGACATAAGAATGCAAGCTTTGTTATCTAAGTTACATTAGAATGCAAACTTTATTATCTAACCAAATTACATTAGAGTGCAAGCTTTGTTGGCTAACTGATTACCTGGAACGTTTTAGGGACTCCCATGTATTTATCCCTCCTTTATCTATTTTTGGTGGAGGTGAGTTTAGGTGATAGATGCAGTCTGAAGATGCATTTTACATATATATATATATATATATATATATATATATATATATATATATATATATATAATTCTGTTTTGTATAAGAGAAAGCACATTATAATGACCTGAAAGCTTGGCAACTAGATGACTTTCTCAAATAGGAGGAGAAAGATCATTACAGGAGAAGACATGTGGGTGCAAGCTGTGTGCTGGGTGCAACCTATGTGCTCTGGCAAAACTTGGTGGTGCATGCAATACCTGTTGATACAAGCTGAGTGCAATGTAGGTGACAAGACATGTAAGTGCAAGCTAGGTGCTCTGGCAAGAACTGTACGTGCATGCTGGCAATATTTGTGGGTACAAGCTTGGTTAAATCTTGCAATCCAGGTGAAGTGGCAAGACCTATGGGTGTAAGCAATGTGCTCTGGGTGCGGGATGCAAGTTAGTGCATTCTAGAAACTCTGGAAAGACCTGTGGGTACAATCTAGGTGATCGGTAAAGACTGATGGATGCAATCTAGGTGTTCTGGAAAGACCTGTGATTGCAAACTGGTTACTGTGTGTACTCTCGGTGCTTGTATGTGCATTCTGTGCTTTATCAAGATCCATGGGTGCAGTCTGGCTGCTCTAGGAAGACCTAGGGGTGCAAGTTCTATGCTGTGGCAAGTTATGTGGGTGCAATGAGGTGCTGTGTGTATAATGACAAGGGATGTCGGGCAATAATGAGAGGAGACCAGGAGAAATGGTGTGAAGGGGGGGAAGGAAGGAAATGAAAACAAGAAATTTATTTTTTTTAAATCATTTTTATTAACTGATAAGAATCTGATTATCTAACAACCAGCTGTGCCTGTCCAAATGTGTTTCAATGAGGGTTCTGCATAAGAAGCAAATAAATAAAGCTTTATGTCCTTTTATATGTGCCCTATCTATAAAGAGTGTATTTTTCAACTGTGCCTCAAAAATGCAATTTCCTTATTTATAGAAATGATTTAATGTGCAGTAAGAAGTTTTCCTCACAATAGATCTTGGTTGGCTATCATTTGGACTACTTTAATTGTTGTTTTATGAGTGATATAATCTGCACCATAATAACTAGGCAGAGATAAATTATACTAATTATGTGGGTTGGGCAGAGTGGGCAAGTGTCTGTGGTACATTTTCAAATAAGTTATTGATAGCTGTGCTGCAAATTGTCCCTGGAAAACCTTTCACCTAGTACTTGCCTCTGCAGTCTCCAAACACAGGTGTGAGGACCACTAACCATGCCTTCACCTCAATCCTCCAAAAATAGGAAAAGGAAGTGGTTGGCTGCTATCTGAAACAAGACTGATAGTCACCAACAATAGTATAACTTGTATGCCATCTTTATTGTGCAAAACTATTAAAAACAATCCAAAACAGAAGTCAGAAGTATGACCAAAGGAAGAGTGCTTAACACTAGACGCGTTTCGCACAAACCGTACTTAGTCAATAGACAATTAATGTAATGAAATATTCATCACAACTTACCCAGTGTGATGAGTCATAACAAATGATCTGACTACAGAGGAGTTGCCAGGGGTGGGCTACTGGGGCTATAGCCCCGAGTCCCCCCTTCATAGCCCCGAATGGAGACTCTGGGGCTAAAGTATTCTTTAGCCCCGAGACTCCAGGGCTATAATTATTTAAAAAAAAAAAAAAAAAATCCCCCGGTGAGCTTTCCTCCATCTGGGACATGGTCCCAGAATCGGAGGATTAACCTCACGTGGGGGTGAGGGCCAATCGGAAGGAGAGGCTGCTATAGGGAGCTCTCTCCCTAGCCTCTCCTCCTCGAGATGCGGCCCACCGGCAAGTGCCTGCGGTGACCGCACCTCCTGGCCATACAGAGCACAGCGCGATGGGTGCAAGCTACTCGCTGGATGTCAGGTGGACGGACATCCGGCAGAAGGTCCTGGATGACGGACCAACTGTAAGGTAAGCAAAAAAAAAAATGTGTGACGGTGTGTGGGTGTCTTGGTGTGTGTGTCAGGGTGTCTAGGTGTGTATAAGTGTGTGTCTGGGTGCCTGTGTGTGAGTGTGTGTCTGGGTGTCTCAGTGTTTGTCTGGGTGTCTCAATGTGTGTGAGTGTGTGTCTCAGTGTGTGTCTAGGTGTCTCAGTGTATGTCTGGGTGACTCAATGCGTGTGAGTGTGTGTCTGGGTGTCTCAATGTGTGTGAGTGTTTGTCTGGGTGTCTCAGTGTGTGTAAGTGTGTGTGTCTGGGTGTCTCAGTGTGTGTCTGGGTGCCTCAATTTGTGTAAGTTTGTGTTTGGATTTCTCAGTGTGTGTCAGTGTGTGTCTGGGTGTCTCAGTGTGTGTGTTTCAATGTGTGTGTCTGGGTGTCTCAATGTGTGTGGATGTCAGTGTCTCAATGTGTGCGTATGGGTGTCTCTATGTGTATGTCTGGGTGTATCAATGTGTGTGTCAGGATGTCTAGGTGTGTGTGTCAGGGTGTTTGTATAAGTGTGTGTGTGTAAGGGTGTTTATGTGAGTGTGTCTCAGGGTGTCTGTGTGTGAAAGAGAGAGACGGTGTGTGGGAGAGAGAGAGACGGTGTGTGCGAGAGAGAGACGGTGTGTGTGAGAGAGACGGTGTGTTTGAGAGAGAGACAGTGTGAGTGTGTGAGAGAGAGACGTGTGTGTGTGTGAGAGAGAGACGTGCGTGAGAGAGAGAGATGGTGCGTGAGGGAGAGAGACGGTGCGTGAGGGAGAGAGACGGTGTGTGAGTGTGAGAGACGGTGTGTGTGTGAGAGAGAGACGGTATGTGAGAGAGAGAGAGAGAGAGACGGTGTGTGTGTGAGAGAGACGGTGTGTGAGAGAGAGAGAGAGAGACGGCGTGTGTGAGAGAGAGACGCAGTGTGTGTGACCGAGCTCATCTGGGCTCTAGCCCCAGATCATCCGAAGACCTAGCAACGCCCCTGTCTAACTATATGCTAATGAATGTTAAAGCTCTTCTCAATCTATCTAAGTTTCAATCAATACCGAGTTCAGCTTACACTAAAATCCTATTATTACACTAAAATATTTTCATTAGTAATAACTCTTATTTCCTCACTCACAACTCAAAGAACTGAGTGTGCCTTGTGCTGTAGCTATGGTAAAATATAATTTAAAAAAAACAAAAACAGTTTACATATTAATTCATGGTTTCATTCTGATTTATTTTGCACAATAGTTTTTTAATAATTGTTCATCCTTTTACCAATATACCCCAGCATGTAAGCAATATACCTCCAGCAAGAAAATCATAAACTCTTTTCACCTCATTTTTTATCAAGGTGCGTGTAAAAGTAACCATAGAGTATATTATTTAATATTATGTATTTAGAAATTATTTTTTTCAAGAAGGCTACATTGAGATTTCTCTAGTTTTCAATTATGTCCTGGGAAGCAGAGCAATCTGCCTTTGACCAAGTATATGACCTTTAAATTGGTAGAAGATCTCTCTGGATGAGGAGTGAGTTAGTTCACCCGACAGTATTATTTAACAGCTGTAATGTTGTTTCTAGAGGGGGTTTATTTAGTTAGCTAAGCTCTAGTGGAGAGCATCCGACTAACATAACTAAGTACATGAAAGAATTAGAATAATAATCAAAAAGATTATTCATATTGTATTCAGTCTTTTGAATTTGAATTCGGGCAGAATCTGGCTGTCAATCTTTTTTTTTTATTCTTCTTATTTTAAGGCTGTCAATTAGTGTACTCAGCACACCACTTATTCACTTTGCCACAGAAATAAAAAATGAATAGCCATTCAAATTACATAAAATTATGTAAAAAAAAAGTATTAAGAGCACTACAAAAATATACATAATTCTGGTGCCCACCAGTTAACTTGACCATTCTTCACCCTTTATGTTCTGCTCTACCGATGTGCTTCTCTTTTCCTGCCTAAAATCTTTAACCACTTAAAGGGACTGTCTGGTGCTCAAAATACATATTCCAAATGTTAATACATTTTACATAAGTACTTTCAAAGCACTTTAAAAAAAAAAAAAAAAAAATATATATATATATATATATATATATATATATGTGTGTGTATAGATATATATATATATATATATATATATATATATATATATATATATATATATATAATTTTGCATTGTTTAAAATACAAAAATGCAATTTTGAACTTTGCAAGGTGGAGGAACATCATCTCTTTGTGTCTGTGTACATTTAAATTTCCTTTTTCTTTTAGCATTAACCAATGAAAATCATTCCATTCGCTTGAATGGGATTTCCTGTTTCCCTAGTGATGTCTTTAGTCAAAGTGCAGCGGTGTTAGGGATCCCACTGTGTACAAAAGCATCCATGTCATCGTGTTCCCTGATCTGATCACAGTGTGATAAGATCAAAGGCCTGCATGGACTTGGTATTAGGTAAGGGGCTCACAGGAGCAAGCCGTAATGGGTAATGTTTTTAAAGAGGTTTTTTTTTATAGAAAGAAATATAAACGGAAATGATCCAGAGGTAGAGGAAATAACCATGACTTGCCACAGATAAGTCCTCTTTATTGTGTCCTGGCAAACAAACATGGAGATTATTTTGTTTTTTAAGTGAACACCAAATGTGATTCATCAATATATAAAACAATGAAAAACAGTACAATTCTCTCTCGGAACACCATCATAGGTACATCAATAAAGTACTGTCATTATAAACGCTTAGTTTGTTCACATCTCATTATTTTTCGATTCAACTTTATTGTTCATATGCAAACTTTGTTCTATTACCAATATTAGTTTGTTTTTATTATTTGTTAAGTGTATGTTATATATCCATGTGAACTACTAAGTTTATTAATGAAGAAACATCTGATTGTGCTATATAATCAATTCTTCATCACATATATTTATACTGGGCATTGCACATAAACATAAAGTTGGATCTTACATGTATCTTGAATATGCAATATTTAAATCGTATTATAGACGTTTAGTTAGTATCAGACATCACTTTTAAAGGGATAAGCTTTAGGCAGCACATTCAAAAAAACCTTACATAGATCTACACAGACTACAAAAAAATATGTATGTACAATATTTACATGGTCAAATCAGAAAATAAATGGGCAATATATTTAGAGCGATAACAGTAATAAATCTCCCCTTGTATATACAACAATAGACAAAAGTGTATAACTTGAACTACGTTTTTTTCTGCATTCCCAAAATCTGTGTTGGGAACAAGGGGTTCCTGGATCTGGATCGAATATATGTGAAGATTGGACACAGCAAAACATGGTATTTTAATATGTTATTAACATTATAGATAGTTATTGGTTGTATTGTTTCCCTAAACAGGAAAGGTATACATAGAAATACTTGAAGTGATGGCTGGAGAAATCTTCTACAAACAGAGTATTTGCTTATATATGTGGGCAGCAATAGTGTGGGGGAAGTTGTCATACTGTAAATCAATGTCTAAAAAGACCATTAAGGTCCCACTCACTATTGATGCCTTGTGGAAATCTAATTTTTGATATAAAGATTCAAATAATTCTTTTTTGCTAAGTTGTTTGGATAAATTCCCTCCTCTTTTTGGTTTCATAATGTTCTCTATTATTTGTAATTGAAAATGTGTTCTGTCTCCTCCGCTACTGATCTGGAAATGGCTATTCACCACTGATGTGACTTCATCAACTGCAATATCATTGAGGTGTTCTCTCATCCTTTCTTTTACTGTTCTGGTGTGATGTCCCACATACTGTTGTTTATATTTGTTACAAGTTACGAGATACACCACATATGCAGTATTGGAGTTGACAAACCTTCCTTTCTTGAAACTGTCTCCCGTGACCGTAGGAGGACTACCTCCACATTTATGCATGTCCACTATGGTGAGCCAACATACCCTTAACAAGTAATAAAAACAAACTAATATTAGTAATAGAACAAACAAAACTAGCATATGAACAATAAATTTGAATCGAAAAATAATGAGATGTAAACAAAAGAAGCATTTATAATGACAGTACTTTATTGATGTGTCTATGATTGGTGTTCCGAGAGAGAATTGTAATGTTTTTGATTGTTTTAAATATTGTTGAATCACATTTGGTATTCACTTTAAAAAAAAATAAACATAAATGCATGATGGGACATGGTATATCAGGCAGAAGCCAATACCATTAAGCATCAAAGGGTGGCGCGAAATGCGTAAAGGAACCCATCTCCATATGTGTGTATGATGTTAATCACCACATTTGTTTGGCGGGACACAATAAAGAGGATTTATCTGAGGCAAGTCATTGTCCGATGGTTATTTCCTCTACCTCAGGATCATATGCATTTATATTTCTTTCTGTATGCATTTGTGGTCAAGTACCGGGAGATCCTGAAGTTCCTGCAAAAGTGTCGCTGGATACCAAAGCTTTTTATCCTCCTTTTCACTCTCTTCTAGTTTTTTTTTTATAACAATTTGTTTGTGATACATCTCTCATTATCCTCCACATTAATGGCATCACTATCATAAGCTGACATTATGGACCATGGGTATAAAATCTAACGTGGGTCAGCTATCAAGGACTACAACTTTCCATAGCAAAAATCTCTCTCATCCAGGCAGTCGTATCAAATATGCATGTGCAGCACCCAGAGAGGATTATTTATTGTCACAGTACTGCTCCTGATTCCACCCTGCCCCTGTCACATGCTGCTCCTTATCCTGTCATCCAGAAGAGGACATGTAAAGTGTAATTAGTGTTACCTAAAACAGACTGCCCCATCAACCTCACCACTCTCAGCATGTCAGCCAACATCAAGTTGCAGTCAGAGAATGTGTTTGATAGGATAGAGTGAGATGGAGGGATCAGACCTGCTAGTTACTTGCTGTCAGTGTAGAACCTTCACAAAGTCAAGGCACAGATGAAGCAGCATATAGAACATCCTGCAGGTTTCAACATGCAACAAACTGCAACCAGGGCCGGTGCAAGGATTTTCGTCTACATAGGCGAAGGTACATTTTGGTTCACCCCTCCTCTGACCCGCCACGCCTCCCACATTAACCATCCATACATTATATATATATATATATATATATATATATATATATATATATATATACATATATATAAGTATAATGTAAAAAATAAATACATCTAAATATTTAACTCGCATGCTCTAAATGTGTCACACATTGAAACCCTTTAACACAAAGACACACTTGCAGTCACACACAGAGACACACCACTTACACACACACACCTTTACACACACACAGTGACACAATTACACACACCCTTACACAGACACAGTGACACACACATAAAGTGACACACTTACACACACTTACACACACCCTTACCACTTACACACACCCTTACCACTTACACACACACAGTGACACCAATACACACATAACCTGAGACACACTATTTTGACACTCAATATGCCAGTATTTAGCCACTCAATATGCCAGTATTTTGCTCCTCAATATGCCAGTTAATATGCCAGTATTTTCTCCTCAATATGCCATTTAATAAGCCAGTATTTCCCCTTAATATGCCGTTCTTTTGCCATTTAATATGCCAATATTTTGCACCTCAATATGCCATTTAATATGCCATAATTTTGCCCCTCAATATGCCATAATTTTGCCCCTCCAATATGCCATTTAACATGCCAGGATTTTTCCCCTCAAATATGCCATTTAATATGCCAGCATTTTGCCCCTCAATATGCCATTTAACATCCCGGGATCTTGCCCCTCCAATATGCCATTTAATATGCCAGGATTTTGCCCCTCAATATGCCACCATTTTGCCCCTCCAATATGCCCTTTAATATGCCAGCATTTTGCCCCTCAATATGCCATTTAATATGCCAGGATTTTGCCACTCAATATGCCAGGATGTTGCCCCTCAATATGCCATTTAATATCCCAGGATCTTGCCCCTCCAATATGACATTTAATATGCCATGATTTTGCCCCTCAATATGCCATGATTTTGCCCCTCCAATATGCCATTTAATATGCCATGATTTTGCCCCTCCAATATGCCATTTAATATGACAGCATTTTGCCCCTCAATATGCCATTTAATATGCCAGGATTTTGCCCCTCAATATGCCATTTAATATGCCAGGATGTTGCCCCACAATATGCCATTTAATATCCTAGGATCTTTCCCCTCCAATATGCCATTTAATATGCCAGAATTTTGCCCCTCAATATGCCATTTAATATGCCAGGATTTTGCCCCTCCAATATGCCAAGATTTTGCCCCTCCAATATGCCAAGATTTTGCCCCTCCAATATGCCCGGATTGTGCCACTCAGTATGCCCAGATTGTGCCCCTCAATATGCCCGGATTTTACCCCTCCAATATGCCCGGATTTTACCCCCTCCTCCCCCCTTCCCCAGCCAGTACTTACCTTCTTCCTGCTCTGTCCCCCGGTGCAGGTCCGTGGCTGTGAGGTAAGCGTTGTGCGCTCCCCTCAGGCCGCGCGGATCAATAAAGTTTGTTTAAAAAAAACCTTTTTTGATCCACGCGGCTGGAGGGGAGCACACAACGCTTCCCTCACAGCTACGGACCTGCACCGGGAGACAGAGCAGGAAGAAGGTAAGTAAACGGGCCTGGGGGAGCGGGCGATTTCCCCCCCCCCCCTTGGTGCACCCTAAGGCAGAGCCGCCTGTGCTGCCTTACGGTAGCGCCGGCCCTGACTGCAACTCCCAGGGCAGAATTGCAGAGGAAGTGCATAAATGAAACAAAATCTTGACACATGCTCAGCGTAGCAGACCATGCATACACAGAGTGTTTATAACAGAAAGTCACATCTGGGGGAGGGCTTGAGTAAAATATGAAAAACATGATTATTATAAAATGCTTTCATCAAATCACTCTGAAAACAAGCCGTTGTACTACACAGGCCGTAGTCTTTATCTTGCACCAAAGTGAATATGGTGCCTAGATTGTCCCTTTAATCTCTTTCTCTTTTGCACATAAAACCCCAGTACTTGGAGCCTTTTTTGATATTTAAAAAAAAATAAAAATGGATTGTATGGTTAAGAATAGCATTTTTTAAAAGAATGTTGTATAGCATATTTCACTAAATGTATTTTAGAAGACATTTTATGATACAGATAAACCCATGGTCCCCAGTTGGGATTGCTCTTACATGGTAGAATATGAGATCTGAAAGTTCTTGAACAAATTAAGCATTACACATCCCACTCATGCTTTGTAAAGCAAAGTTGAAGAAATGCATGGCTTTCATTGAACAAAAATAGCAAGAATAGGAAATGGAGGCTCTGAGATAGAACTTTTTTTTTTCAACTTTGCAGCAGTGTGACACATATAACAACACAATTTAATATTTTTTCTCTATTTTTTCTCTTTTTTTATTCTATTACATACAAGTAGATAGTTTTACACAAAAAAAATAGACAAAAATATAACAAATACATTTAGGGGGAAAGAGAACAAAATCTGGCATGATCATAATTGAGCAGTATACAGTAATAACATTAGTGGAGGGTACAGGACGAAAAGAGGAGATTATCAATCAGTCTGTCTAGCATCACACTGGGTATATCCAGTTCTACAAATAATGCCAAATGGATATAGAGAATAAATTATGCCATGACAATGAAAAGAAAAATTCATCCACAGGTTCCCAAATCACTCTTCACAATTTTATATAAATTGTTTCCCCTTTTGCCTTTCCCATTCCCACAATTAAATATTGACCAGAGAGGTATCATCACAAAATACTAATATGGAGGTAAGGGGAAGGAATACACATCCCCTTATTAGAAAACAAAGAAACAAAAAAATAAAGCATATTTCTGCAATTAAACTCTGTTATATAAAAGAAATGTTTTCCAATCTTCAACAAATGCTGATTTGTCATTTCCTATCCAAACAATATTTATTGCAATCTTTGCAGATGCTTTTGATACGAAAGTAATTTATGAGAATGGCCTGCAAGCGCTTTGTATATCAGTAGAACAATAACTGAGAATTAAATAGTTTTGCTAAGCAACTTTCTTGTTTCATCTGAATTATGGTATAGCTAAAAATGATGTAATAAGATATACCGTGGGTGAAAAAAATAAAAAAGAGCAAAGAAATAAAAATTAAAAACTGTATTAATGGCCTTTATTTTCTATTTATTAAAATGTAAAAATTGGTTCTTATAAAAATGTATGAATCACATCTAAATAATGTAAAAGTTATGTTTTTGTTCTTTATCAGAAGGAAGAACAGCTTTAAAATGTTAATTGTTGATTATTTCTAAATTGCATGTTAACAATACAGCATATTGATTGATTGAGACTAAAGTTATCCTTTTCTTTCTTTTAAGGTAGAAATTCATAATAATGCACCATAAACAGTGGATATGTTTGGTGGAAAGTGGTTTGGTGATTGTACAAATTGGTGGCATATGGACATAAGAAAAGCTGGCAGTATGGGCAGTGAACAATCAAAAACACAAATGGCAATTCATATGATATTTTTAATAATATTGAAATAAAAGATTTTGTGGGCTCAGTTTATGGAGGTGTACAAAGAGGAAGCAATATTAAATTAAAGTAGAGTTAAAAAGGTAACAGATTTAGGAATTTAAGAAGGGAAATTAAATTGCCAGCCCCAAATAGGTTGAGCTATGGATGTGGCTAACAAGAATTCACTAATCCCTGTGGAACTCTCAAAAAGTCCTGAGAAATGTGTTCTTGTACATTATCATACTATCTCTTACATCAAGAAAAAGTATGGTCGAACTACTGAAGCTGTCTTGTAATCAGATGTACTCATATCTTATGTCTTATTATACACTACTAACTGGTATTTTAGAACTGATCTTTGTGTGGTATAGTCGGTACAGAACTATATTTAGTAAATAGATGTGCTATTGGTGCAAAGGTCTAGCTGTTATATTAGAAAACTACCAGTTTGTATGTCTTCATCCTTCAACAATTCTTATCCCAGTCTCTCTATTATTATTAGAAATTATATTCTTGTGCTATCATGACATATTGCTTAGGGGTAATATTAAACTGTCCTCAACTATTGAGGCTATTGCAAAATGATGTTGTCTGTGCTATCTTTATCTCTACCCAGTTGATCTTTTGTGTACTTCCATAATAACATGCTAAGTTTAGTTTATTCCTATTGTAATTTACATGCTGTTCTTTAATTTCATCTGCTGTTCACCTTGTCTGTCCTTTCTGGTTTCACCATAATAAGCAACATACTTGTTATTTTCACAATACTATTCCTCCCTGTAGTTCATTATATTCTTATTGCTTCAGCTTTGGCAGTGAGATGAGGCATGTCCAAAAGTGCTATTTTGAATTTGTTAAAGGTTAAAGGTACTGTATCACCCAAACATTGTTTTTACTGAATGTAATGCATAGAACATGATGGAAAATCTGTACATTGTATTAGTAAAACTACAAGCAAAACTGCAAGTCTTCTGTTTATGACATCGTCTGTGGCCTAATATGCAAATTACACATTTCCCATTGAAAAGCAGTTAATTTGCATGCTGTGCACCAGTTGATGTCATAAACAGGAGACTCCACAGACATTTACAACATATTTTTCTCCTAATTTATGTACTTGCTTGCACTTTTGTTAATACAATGTATAGATCATTTTAAATCATTTGTTATGCTCTACATGCACCGTAAAAACAATATTCAGGTGATACAGTACCTTTAACTACATTAAGAGGCATTTAAATAAGCACTAAAAAATAAAGGAGATCACTTGTGGAAATTGGGTAACATTAAAGAATAATCTGCCAAATATACACACACTTGTAAGCTCCAGTGGAAACAGCTCTATAAGGCTTGATGCATTTCTGTAGGTTTGGGAGGCCTTCTTTGTCCCTGTTCCATCATTGGTGTGTTCTATGAGTTTCTGAAGTTTCCTGCTTAAATGTCTGAAATCCCCAAGGCATATTAAGTAGGATGGCAAATGCCCTCCTTTACCCTGCTACCAACTCATTGGGAGGTACAGAAAACCTGACACACCATTACATTCCAATCAACAAGAACAAGAGGTAATGCTGGGTACCCTTTCAATCCCAGCTTCACCTACTGACGTGCCACTGTACAAATCTGTGTTATGTCACTGTACATCCACACAACATTATCAAAAGTCTTCTCTCACAGTAGCATAGAATGTGTCGAGAAATAAGAACCATTCAGCTAATCTAGTCTGCCCAATTTAGAAGACTGCATGCTTACACTTGCAAAGTACACTGTATTTTTCTTGTTCCCTAAACCAAAATCTGTCTAGTCTGAAAACTTTAAAAACCCTTTAAATCCAGCATGTACATGAAAACAATGTAATGCATTGGGATTGGGAATTCAAATTAAATAATGGCACATTTGACACATGCCTACCTTTTTGACTACATACCAAGAACGTTTCAAGGCTTTACCCTCTATTTTTGCTGTGCGCTCAGGGTATGAAGTCAAATGTGCTAAGTTTATCAGGGCTACACATTCACATAGCATACACCAAACTGCTGTCGTTTTGATCTGCTGTAAGCATCATGATATAGGAGTCTTTTAACTGAGGCGTTATCATCACCTTGAAATCTTAAACAGAAACTATACTTAAAAGCAGGTCAAATAATCATAAATACCGTACAGTTTTGATTTTGATATGGGTTCATCCAAAACTTGTTTGAGATTATAGTGTTTAAAAGGTGCTGATTCGCTTATTCAAGAGTTTTCTAATCACCTGCTTACATAGTGATCTGCTTGTGTACATATCCTAACTATTTTTCGAAAAAACCTATTTAATGTTGTGCAACCTTAAATGTTAACAGAAACGTTTCACTCTATCCTGATCACTGTGCTGTCAAGCAACAAGAGACCTTAGTTGTAAGAACGTCTCTGATTCAATATGTTCACAGGTATGTTAACCCATCAGTTATCGGAAAGATAAACATTGCAAAGCATTGCTCATCCTCATAAAGCTAAGATCATATTGAACATATTGGACATTTTGTTTGTGTCGGAGTTTGAGATTTGGTTATTTACATTTAGTCCATAGAGAGCATTTTATTTTCTGTTCTAGACAGATGGCCAAGCCTGCCATTGAAGTGTCACAAAAGCTTACATTTTCAGGTGGATTTTCTTTGGTATGCTTTATACATATGGTAAAACATAAGTAGAGGGAGGGTTTTGGAAGAATGACAGGACAATCTCTTAGTTAACAATACATTCCCTTTTTATGTAATAGGGAGCATTGAGAAAACAAGGATATATTTATTTTATTTTGCCAAATTTCTACATTTATTCAGTAATTTTGTAAGGGCATTTAAGGCGTAGCAGAACTTTAAAAATACTGCCAACTCATTAAGGAAACTCTTGGCTATGGAACACCTAAAAGGCTTAACAAACACCTAAATGGAAGTTTTAAAATGTCACTTTTTCTAGGGAAATGTTTGTGTTGCCACACCATAATGGTTATATTTTTCACATGTCTCAAGGTCATATAATAATGGATCAAGTATCACTATCACTTTAATCTTTCAGATAAAGAGTGCTATAGACATATTCCTGTGATCCCTATAAGAGGTTATCAGTGGTATATATATCGTCTCCATCTCTGTTCAAGAAATACATATGTAAATACTGATGACTGATTAACTTCAATTATCTGTAATAAGAGGCATTGCTGATTTCTTGCAACTATTATTAGTTGCCCTGACAACATAACAGCAGGGATGTGTAACATGGATCACAAGTCTTTTGAATAGAATTTATTTTTCCTGCATGTAACTGATTATAGGAAAGCATTAGGCACTTCCAATCACTACAGTATTATTAGATTCATTTTTGCTTCTATCTATAAATTACATTTTGATATGTGAATCATTCTGGTTTTCTATTTTTAAGACCCTTAATAAAAATGTGTCTATTGTTTCAAGGCTGGAGATACCCCTCATTATTTTCTGCTCAGCAACACCGTGACCTGAAACTGCCACATGCTGATGGATAATACTTTATGGAACCTGACCCCTGATGCTCAGGGTTTACCTATGTGTTATTATTTTCTCTAAAGACAACTTATCATTTTATAGAACTTGGCATGGGAAATGTTCATTGGTAGCAATAGAAGACAGTAATTTAATCCCTGGTTGATCTCTTTGTCCTTATAGACACTTTTAGACTTTGACAAGAAGCTTTTCTCCTATTAGGATCTTCTAATTCATACTGGTGCGAACTAAAGCAAACCCTTCATGGGAATATAGCTCATTGTATTCTTATAATATACTCTTATTTAGCCCAGGCCATGTAAATGTGTCACAAATATAAGAGTATACTTTATTTCATATTGTACATAAATGTTTAATAGATTTAAATACTAGATTAAGCTTAAGATATCATCCTGGAATAAGTTTTTAATCCAGAATCGTACTGCATATTCAAGATGAGTTCTTACTATTGACATTTAAAGAGGCAAGATTATATCCTCCTCCTGATAACCAATACCCCTTTTTATACATGCAATATCTTATTGGCCTTTGCAACTGCTGCTTGACACTGCATACTGTTGCTAAATCTGTTGGATACAATTATTCCTAAATCCTTTCATTAGTAGGTTTATTTAGGGTGGTACATTCCCAAAATGCATACTTTTACATTGTTTTATTCCATGTCCAATTTGAATTAAGCAGGGGTTACGGCAACTCAAAACCAATGCATAGCTATGACTCAGTCCAGTGTTGGGTTGTTTGTTGGATTGACACTCATTTTTGTATATTGTTTTGTATTCGTCTCTTGATGAATATCTGTTAAGGTGACTGGCTAGAATGCATTATATTTTATATCTGGTTACATATCACAATAATTGCATACATATTAAAAAGCTAAACAAAAAACAGTAATAAACAGTCTTGAGATGTTTTGTTTAGAACTCTGCTTTCCGTAAAAAAAGAAAATAAGAAAAAAATCAGCTCAGGCCTATGTTTTGCTTCAGTAAGTATAAGGTCAAAAATATCTATATTATTTTTTCTTCATTTCAGCAAATGTTATATTCAATTTGCCTAGACCATGACAGATGTACCATCTGTCACATCTGTAACCCTTATCCACAGGCATATGCGTGTATTTCAGTAAAATATGTCATTGTGTATAGAAATGGACACATACAAAACAAATCTTATTTTTGTAATAAAACATTAACTGCTTACATTGGCACTCTAAACATTTAACCCACAGGGTGTGTCATTTGGGAAAACAATTCTATCATTTGTGTGAAATAAATTTTTTAAAGATGGACAATCACAGCTCATTTTATTTCTATCACATCAGGTAAAGTGAAATGCTTGGTAGCACTACCTAATGTCATTTTTTTAATGATGCAACAATAGACATTATGCTCCTAGCTGTCAGACACCCACACACATTGCCACCCACGTAGTTCTAGTACCAACAATAACCTGCAGATTCTAATCATCCTAGCTTTGAAGTTAGTAAGGAAAAGCTGCTCATCATGTCACATGAAAACATTGGAAAATAGAAAAGATCTTAATATTTTCTCTCTTCGACTTTTATGAAATTACATGCACAAGATTGTATCCACTTTATAGACACAAAGTTTTCTGCTTGTGAGGAAGCTTATATATATTGAAAGTTTATGTTTTTAAAACTGAGAAAATATTGTTGTTCTAATAATAAAAATAAGATTTACAGAGTCAATTACATAAACAAATAAAATCATTATGTGAATACCTTACAGGTGTTTAAATAATGTAACAAAAGGGGAAGTGTAGCAGTTAATGAGAACTTTTGATAGTAAATAATATTATATGCATGTGTGAAATATACTTTTTATTGTCCTGTCCCTTTGTTTTTTTTTAATATGTATTAAAGGAAATAAAGTAGATATTTAAAAAAATTGAATGTATACTTGGGGAAAAGGTACATGTAGATGTTGTAAACACTATCATGACATACCAGTTAAAATAGTAATTAAAAGGACTGTCTAGTGCCCAAAATGCATCTTGGAAATATTAATGCATATTAATGTGCTTTCAAAGTACTTTGGAATGTACGTCTTACATTTTGCATTGCTTAAAATATAAAATACTTACAGCTAGATGAAATTGTGAAATTACAGCAGTTTGCAAGAAACAAGAACTACGCACACTAGATGAGTAAAAGTCATTCCTTTTTTCTGCAGGGACCAATGAGAATAATGCCATTCAAATGAATGGAATATCCTGTCTCTCTAGGGATGTCATCAGACAATGAGTTGCACTGTTAAGAGATCCTACTGTGTACAAGAACAGGTTCACTCAGAGGCCACACAGTAGATTTAATTTGAGGAGGACAGGAAGTGACTAAATGAAACAAAACTTTATATCCTTAGTTTCTTTACAATTAGTGCTTTCACACCTGCAGTATATATTGATAACTAATTAAGTATATATATATATATATATATATATATATATATATATATATATATAATTAGCTCATTGGGTTATCCAAGAAAAATATATAATTACCTGAGCACAAATTCCAATAACAATAAAGAAAAAATAAAACACAAGTTGTCTCAAGACTCATAGTTCCAGCAATAACAAGCACATCTATATGTGTTGGAACACAATCAGTAGACATATTAGAGACATGGATGTTATATTTCGGCTGAAATGGGCCATTGTCAGTGGTATACACTGTACTTTATCAGGTTTTATTATGAGACCAAGCTTATTTTGTGTATTTTTATAGCACCTCTGCCCAACTAAATTTCAAATTAGGTTATAAATCAGGAACAATGAGATATTTCAAGAGAGCAGGGAAGTTAATTTGAAATCTTCATACACAACACAACTATAATGAGAGCCATTCAATGTCAGGTTGTTTGAAGCACTTTACTGTAAAACAAATGGACAACACTTCTTTTATATTGGTTAGCTTTAGAGGACCTAATACCATTATAGAAAAAATATCACTACATCACCATATATTGTTGTAGTGAAATGGAATGACTCTTCTTGTATATATATCCGTTATGTGGATACACATGCATCACTTTTCTTCCACTGACTTCTATTACACAGTGAGTGTCAATAAAGGATTCACTATTAGTGATGAAACAATCTCGGAAGATCAATGTATCTCCTAACTGTTATTTATTTTCAGCTGAGCATATACCAGTTACCCTTTAGTAGCATTTATTAAACTAATATTCTACTGTTGAAGTATTGGATTGTTGATTTTTTATAATACTTCAATCTATGATAAGGTTTCTAAAGCAAAATCAAGTAGTGAGTTCTAAACTAAGCTGCATTAAGCCACAAATATAGTCTACCTCCTACTCTAGAAATATATTAGAGGTTTTTTTTTCCCTATAGCATTAGTGTTTTTTTGGTTATTGTGATTCATGTAAAAGTCAAACATATTTTTGGCCATACTAATCAGTATACACCTCCTCCACTATAATGTGTAACACAATAGCAAAATACACAATATAATATGCTGTTAAACCAGAAAGATATTCATCCTTGTAAATTATACAATTCCTGCTCGGTTTCCCCTTTGCTAGGAGCACATACTGTACAGAAAAATGAAGATACTCAACACTCAGAGCAGAGACTGGACTGTTTGCTCCAGTTTTCTGCTAATCCATCTTCAGCACAGTAATGTGTTGTTGGCATAAAGGAATGCTTAGATCTGATGTCTGCACTGTCTATACATACCCACATACTTTCTTTCATTTTTGTTTTGGCAAAGTCGATTTAATATCCTTGTGAAGAGTTAGTTCCTTGATTCTAATGAAAAAATAACAGCTAATTGTTGAACAAAACCATAATTGTACTCCATTTATTGTCATGCAGAATTTACTTGGGTCACAGATTTACTCTATGTGAGTTTTTAGTTTTAGTTATGCATTAGGTATTCTACTTAGATTTCTGTTTGTAGATATACTAATCTAATTTGATAAATCAGAGAGAATAATATTCAAAATTAAAGTCAACTGGAGTAGGCACTAGAGCACTTTATTTTCTTTAATAAAAGTATACAGTGCTAGCATATTTTTCCATTAAAATAGGTATAGTTTATATTGTATGTGAATAAAAGTATTTTATTGGGAACCCTTCACCAGCTTGTAAGCAGTTATAGATATAGCTATACATAATCACCCCCACAAGGAGATGAACTAGACACTGGGAATATTTAAATATCCAAGCCAATGTATTTTTCCCATATTCAGTTCATTGCAGCATGACAATGCACAGGCATTGTGAACATTGTATTCACAAATGCAATGTGTCAAAAAAAGAAAGTTATTTTTCTTGTATTTGCTTTGAAAACAATAAAATGTTCAATGTAAAATTAAAAGCACACACTTTAACACACAAAGTAAAAATGAACCAAACAAATGACCAGTGTATTCTAAGATCAGTTGTAATTGTAAAAGGTAAGAAAACAATAAGTGTATAATTGTATTTATTTATTTAACCAGTCTTCCAGTACATTACTCCCGAGGATTTTTGGT
Source organism: Pelodytes ibericus (assembly GCA_036172795.1). NCBI lineage: Eukaryota > Metazoa > Chordata > Amphibia > Anura > Pelodytidae > Pelodytes > Pelodytes ibericus. The sequence continues at coordinate 128,441,211 of CM069861.1, forward strand.
GTGACCTATGTAGTTCAATAGTGCATAACTCCATGCACTTGACAAATTATGTTCCATCTGTATTGCTGCTATGATAAAATTGCCACCAATTTGACTATTGCCTTATTCTTTCAAGAAAGAACAGTGAAAATGTTACATTGCTAAAAATAGATGAAAAAAAAAAGCTTAGAACAACAGTAACCACAATAAAAAAGGGTATTTTTTTCTGTGGATTGTGCAGCAAAGCGATATCGGGATATGTGAAGAATGTGTTCCTAGAAATGGTGTAAGTGAAACCTCCACCAGTTTTTCATTCAGACAGCTGGGCAACTAGTGTTATTCTGATAATCTCATGTCTTTTTCACACCCACAGACAATCAGTTGTATAAGATTCAAGTTATCTGTGCTATGAAGTAGGTCTGAGAATGAATCTGTCTAAAATCCACAAAGGTAAATTAAAGAATAGAAGCTTTAATGTTTGTGTATTTTATGATAATTTAATTATATCACTAGTAAATAAAATTACCAAAAGTGATCCTTGGCAATCAAACATACTGTATGTATACAAGTGTAATATTTTTTTATTTATTATGTTCTTAGAATAAAAATATCATGCAAACTTTTAAATATGTGATAGATGTATAGTTTTAAAGTCTTATAGTCTGTAAGTATATGACCATTGTTAAGAGTCACCAAGTTAGTCTATTCACTGAAAAATAAGTTGTGGTTAACTGACAAAAAAGTCAAGGCTTTAATAGATGAGTTGGACAGATAGGCAAGTCTGTCAATTTTGTTCTAACTTTTTCAATGCATGGTTTTCCAATTCAGCTATTTTGCAATTCCTTTGTTAGATCATCTCAATTCACTGTTAGCAGATAGACCTCTATCACCTTAACTGCTAATAAACGTAAGAAAGACTTCAGTCTTCAAACTGAGAGCTAGGGTCCATTCAAGTATTTTACTAGAAAAAGACAGTATGTAATAAAAACAGAAAAATCTTGGGTATTAAATGAAAATATATTCTACGGTTAAAAAAGGAATGGAGTACAAATAACTTCCCCTACATGACACAGTATAAAATACCCAAGTGATACTAGTCTAAACAGAATAAATGTATGTATGCAATTTATTGTATATTATATAACCTAGAATTACTTACTGAAACTTTAATTCTAATGTCCCAATCCTAACCCTTATGTAATACCTGGTGATCTTCTTTCCTCCACTTTGTTCTGCTGCCTTCTCCTCTTCCAGTGTGTTATTTCCTATATAACGTGGGCAGGGTGAGAGCTTAGTGTGCTAATCTTTTCACTAACATGTAAACTGCACATATTAGGCATTAACAGCCAAGCTGAAAAGACAGGAACATTATCCAGCTCAGCTATTCAACGACAAGTGTAGTCAGGAAAAAAAGGTCTCATTAAATAGCTTAAACTGTGACCAAAAAAATTTCAGATAATGTTTAAGGAAGAAATACAGGAACCATTTGCTTTTTAACTTCCACACTCCCCATACAGATAGCTGGGTGCAAAAAATATTGAAAATGCACATCCCTGTACATGTCGATTCGCACATGCGCGGTGGCCATTTTGCTCATGCATGGTGGCCTCTGCCGGTATTTTTATAGGGCTAATCAAACTGCACGTGTTATTTTATTTGATAATAAGTATGTCAGATATTTATTCTTGGGAGAGTATCCAAAAACTATTTTTAAATGGTTGATGGTGAGCAACTGGTAATTGCTGAACAGTGTGTAATACATGCTTCTGAATGATATAAAATATTTTTAAAATGCATTCTGTGCCTTCTAACAAAGTTCTTGTGCACTCCTTTCCATAAGCAGAAGAGGTAACCGTGGGTAAAAAGATGTAATACGTGTACGCTGTCTATCATTTGCCAAGTTAGTCAGCCCACGGGGAGAGCGTAAAGCTTTTTGGCAGCGAGATCTTTAGCATTCTATTTAAAGCGTTCATGGCAAATTAGAGTAATCTAAAGCAGAGAGCAGAAGGCTACATTTTTTTTAAAGCAGATTGACTTATGGTAAACTATTGAAATTTACATTGTTACAGACAGAAATAAATAATTAACACTACTGTATATATTCAAAGTTAAGCTCTAGGAAAGAAAACTTTAAAAAGTGAACTTATATTATAAAACAACTTATTAGATTATAAAAGGAATATTGAGGTTTGACCTTTTTGGATATAATTGTTTAATTACATGAAACAAACATATACAAAAGTAATTTCTACTCCTGAAGGAATCATGGCTTAATTGGTTCAGGTAATTCAGACATTTTCACATTTTGTAATTGATTACACTTCCTTTGTCATTCGTTTTAGTTTGTCACACTGTGCAGAAATAACCTGAGGATATGTTTGCGCATTTGCATACAACATGTGCGTGGAAATGTTTCATTATATAGGCTATCAAACTAGTTTTCCACAAACCTCTAGGCTCTGGAAGGCTTGAGGTGAAATCTTAATGTGATTTGCTAGAGATGGTTGAAAAAAAAATAGGAAACAACAAGTATTTCTAACAATATTTTGGCAGCTTGACTGATGTCCTTACATTACTACACATCTGTCAGGACAGTGCATGGAATATTACCACCTTGACAGTGTCTAAAATATTAAAAAGTGAAACAATGACTTTGCCACATTTTCAAATATTTGTCAAGTGTATAAAACAAATTGAAAATTATCTTTCATTGTGAAATTTATAACTATTACTCACTGTACAATGTACAGTTACATATGTATCCTGCTGCTGGCAATGATGGCGCTGAAATGCTAAATAATGGATCATGCTACTAGTGGCATCATTTGAAAGAAGTTGATGTTCAGAGAACTCTTTAGTACATGTTTTGTTAAGCACTGCTTCTACAGTCCCATATAAATATTATGACTAATGGTATGAAAACTGATTTTTTTTTTCCAGCTGAAAACAAAAGTTACAGTTTATCACCCCAAATCATGGGGTGTTTTAAATTATTGTGAATAAGGATAATTCTGGTGCTTTAATCTAAAATATATTATTTTATAAATATTCATTTCTGTAGCATGAAAGCACACAAATGTAAAAACAGAAAATGAAAAATGGAAATGAAAGGCTAGCATAGCTAAAAGTAGATTTTTAGGGCTTGTGAGCTGGGTAGCTGTGTCGTGATATAGTAATTATAAAAGGAATGAATACAGTGCATCCTTATCTAGTATTAAATAAGAATATAATAGATTTTTTTTTTAAAAGTGCACACACACACTTTTAAAGACTATTCTATTCTGCATAATAATGGAGGTAATTATTAGAAAAACATTAAATGCAGTTTATTCATTGCAACAGTTACTCTTGAACCATCACTCCTGATGCTTGAAGGTTTGCTACGTGAACAAAATGTCTGGGTGCCTGTGTCTACTGAGTGTACACACTTAATTAGTATTTCTTAATAAGCACTAAGATTCATGTTTTGCAAACACCGACTAAATATTGTAACTATGGTTCGGATACAGTTGCCAGATTATATAATTTTTTTTCTAGATTGCATCATTTTTGCATTAGGCCTACAAGTATATAGAATTATTGTGTATATAAAGAGAAATCAATTAATTCATCATGATGTGAATCCTTTGATTAATTAAGTTGCATCTGGTGACATGAGAAATCTATATACTGCAGAGGAGCATATTTGGTAACAAATATTGATCATTTGGGAACAGAGTAATAAATAACTGTATGCCTTAAGGAGCAGAGAATGAGTAAACGTGGACCAGGTATTCCCCATTTTCTATCATACTTATGAGTTTTGTACTGATTCCTGTGGCATCAACTGGGCAACTTACTGCATCATATGTCTAGAGAAAGAAGTGTGAGCGCACAAAAGTCAGAAAAAAGTGGGCCATTCTTTTAATATTTTTTTTACTCTGCTTCACACACTTGACTTGGTTCTTGTATTTTCCAAGTATTAAAACTGTTAGACAGAAACTCGCATTATTAGTATGAAGAATTTAAAAAAAAAAAATCAAAAACCCGCTCTCCCTCCTTTTGAATGTGTTGTGGCTATAATCCACATAAGCCAATTAAAATGTGTCCAGCCATTCCAAAATTCCATTCTAATTACCTCAATGATTCTGTGACCAATTCAATCAATGTAGACATAGTTTGATCTGCTAATCATATACTTTTATAAACATGTTACAAGATCTACTGTTTTTTTTTTTTTCATTACCGACCTGACATATGACACACAAATAAGTACATTTTTTACTTCATTGCATCACAGCTTTCTTAGGAGTTTTTTTTTTTTGCATTGAAATCTTTATGTAATTCTTTATTTGCTTCTGTTTCTGTATATAGCATTTGCAACCACCAAGTAATTTGATTTAAAGTTTATTGGCAGAGATCTGAAGTTATATTAGTATACAGAGTATATTTTGCACAATAAATCTTCTGGTTGCCAATGTGTTGTAGTTCAGAATCCTGATTATTTCTGAAGCCTGCACTGCGTAATAAACTGTGAGATGAAAGTAAACTCAAGCTGCTTCTAACTTTAATCTGTCACCTCTAATAATGTAATTCCATATTTCACTTGGTATTGATGTTTAGAGACATATCTCGAAATAGAAATTGCAGCTTTATCTGTACTTCTAAACAATAACAGTGAGCAGGTTATAATTGTCATAATGGAAATTAGATCAAGAATACTTTTGTTCAATGTAATAACAGAGTTCAACACTGCTATAAAAGCTATCCATTTGAATACAGCATTAAAATAGCATATTTAATTGTTTGCATTCCAAAGGGGTGACCCTTGAGTTTTTTTATAAATTGATTTTCCTTTTTTTATGTTTAATTTTTTCGTTTTTGTAAATGTTACAAATATATGTCAATATTGAACATTATTAAAAATGATCTCTGGCTGTTTCTGGAAATATTTTAGCAATGTGATTAGAATTTTTTTTTTTGCATTTTTTGTTTTTTTTTAATATAACCACTTAAAGGTAGTTCCTTCCAGGAAATATGTAGCAAGATTCCTTTTATATTAAAAAAAAAAAACACAATTTATAAAACAACTAAACCCTGAACTTAACTAAACTGGTGCTCAGTAACAAGGGGAATATCAGATGCTACCGTTGGTGGGGGAAGTTTATATTACTATTAGTTCTTTGAATTTTAAGTAGTTGATTCCATCAAGGAGGGTACATTGTGGAGTGAGAGGCTTTCACCTAGGTAGTGGGTGAAACACCACAGATTATTTCTGAAGTTTCTGGTGGGAGATTTATTGTTTTTTTGTGTGTATAGGGAGACTAAGATGAATTAAAGTGCAATAATTGTGTTAGACTTAAACAACTATTTGATGTCAGTATACCTTTACTAAATGTTTTACTATATATTTTTAAATACAAATGCACTTCAGAAACACTGAGGTAATAATGATAATGTGATTGGGGTGAATATGAGAAAACTCATAATGCATTTTTTATTCTACAAAGTTCATCACAGTATTCTTGTCATACAGGCAAGAAAACAGGTGATAATGCAAATATCAATAATGGTGGATGTATAAGGGAAATGAATCAGGGCCATCTTTAATGTGGGGATAATTGGGCATATGCCCTGGGCCCAGTTATTTCTAGGGCCCCAAAGCATCTGCTCCCAACATTTTCTGTTAGCATGATGTTTCCCATGGAGACTGTCACACTAGGGCAGCAGTTGGCAAACTGCACACTGGCTCTCACAGTCTCAACTTACCTCAAGTTATTTAGCTGCCCGATGCAAGCCAATGCGGTTCCGGTCTTGTGGTTAGCAAGTCATATCCGAGGTGTAGGAGGTCAAACTGCAGATTGCGGAGGTGCGGAGACCGCCACACATCAAAGAGCTGCAGCTAGATGAGTACTGTTAAAGGGGGTGCGAGTGTTATGTTTTAATTGGGCACTTGGCAATATGTTTATGGGCAAACAAACTACTGTGGCATATTTTAAAGGGCACCTGGCTGGGACATATGTTAATTGATAAATTGTGGCATATTTAATGGGCAAACTAACAGTAGCATATTTTAATGGGCACATGACTGTGGTATATGTTAGTGGGCAAACTATGACATATTTAATGGGCACCAAGCATGGGCATATGTTAATTGGCAAATCATTCAAAAAAACACAGCTAATAAGGTATTGCATTGTTTCAGCAATACTTCATAATTTACCTTGATATACTTTTTACGAATACAATATAGACCTAGCTCACTGAAACACTGTTAGAGATGTTTAATGGGTAAAACATTGATATGTGAGCATGGTAAAATGTTCACAAACTCATAGATAACCAACCAATCATTTTCCAGTCTTTTGAATACCTGCACACTTCCTGTATTATATTAAATCCTCTGTTGTTAACTCACAGCGATCATCTGTCCACTTCCTAACCACTAATTACTTATCTTTTCCAAGCCTTTGTCAACTCGCAGTGGCTTTACCATTAGATGTGGGCAGAATATTATATTCCTGTGAATACGTTTATAAAAGGTTTTGTTAAGAGTAGTGTGGAGCGGACACCTGGATGTTCGGGTTCGGTGGGTTCGGCCGAACTTCAGAAAAAAGTCCGGGTTCGGGGTCGAACTTGACCCCGAACTTGACCCCGAACCCGAACCCCATTGAAGCTTATGGAATACATGTAACACTATTGGCTTTCTATACACCGAAATAGAGTCCCCATTTATAAGAATAACTTGACTTATTCGTATGAATGGGGACTCTATTTCAGTTTTAGAATAGCAATAGCAAAAACATGATTTTAATTGATTATCTAGTGATGTGTATCATCCCACAATGTTTTAGTAGTTTCTAACATATCCCACAGCCCATTTGTGGTATCAATTCTTCAATCCCTGCTTGGATTTCCTCCAAGAATACATTTCATACTGACATGTTATGTTTAAAGATTTTTGTCTGCATCCCACATCAGCACTGACTTTTCCCTACTTTTTTGAGTTAATCCTATTTCCCTCTCTGCCCCAGTGACTGTTAATAATTGTAAGACCTGTGTCTGTGATGTCTGCTCCAGTTGAACAGTTAAAAATCTCTTTCCATTTTTTAGTTATACCTGAACCATCAAAAAGGCATCCAATTAATTTTATTGCTGCATGATAACTATGTTATATATTCTCTATTTTTTACTTTATTTCTCCAAAAATGTATCATTTTTTCCCCCAATTCAATTATTTTAGAAAAGTAGTGAAATTATTGTGCAGCTAATTCTTAGCAGTCAGAATTAATTTTCTGCTCATTAAAAATAACCTGGTGTTTTAGGAGTCACTAGCACAATTTTAGCCAAAGCAAGTTTAGTAATTAAGCTAATTTTTTTTCTTATATTAGTAATTGAGTTAAAATGATGTTGAAAAATTGCTTTCACTTTTTCAAGGAAATCTAAGAGCACTTCCACGTGCACTGCTCTAATGGTACTGCCAATGTAGACGAAAATAAGATAATGCATATGATACACAGATGTCTGCTTGGCTTGATGTGGCCCTTATAGTTAGATGAGATAAACTGCAATACTTTATAATATGTTCATTTAAATGCAATTTTACTAATTTTATGCTAAATGAGATAGAGATAAAAGAGCAAGAGGGGGTAGAGATAAAAAGGTTCATTTAATGAAAATTTCAAACCTAAATTATTTCTCATTCACTTGGCAGGTAATGGTCTTTTCATAGTTCTGAAAAATAATTCCCTTTGTGTGGATTAGCCAACTGATTTTAAATTATATAGTTTCCCCACCAAGAGTAATGAAAACATCATTGGCACTGGCTCAGTTTTTTTCCAGCAATGTGAATACTAATTTTGTTTTAATTATTATCATTCCTGAACAGAAAAACATAGGCGAAACATTGACAAAGAAATGGAAGAAGGGGAATACATTGCAAGGTTCACCAAATGCTGTGATATTATTATTGGGAGTCAAGTATAAGTTGGCCAAAATGTAAAAAAAAACTGGCCCCAAGATGAAAATGTACAATATATTTAATCACATATTAAACAAAATATGAATGACACGAAAAAACTTCCCAGTGTTGCCAAACCATCCAGCTACACACTTCCCCACTGACAGACTGCTAGACTTGTGAATCCCTTAATAAAAACACGATCATGAATAATCTCATGAAACATGAATGTAAATATGTGAATATAAACAATTTTGAGGGACTTACCAAACTAATAGCATCCATAAGTAAAGTCGGACGTTTTTTTAAACTCCTTTCACCATGATATTATAACATTATATAAATATGTGCAGGGCCAAAATAAAGAACTCTCCAGTTACCTGTTCATTAACAGGAATGTACATAGAACAAAAGGTCATCCCCTGAGACTGGAAGAGCAATGATTTCTGACAACAAAGGAAGGAATTCTTTATGGTAAAGGACAATACAGATATATAACTCACTACCAAGAAAGGTGGTGCTACCAAATAAATAGATGCCTTCAAAATATCTGGATACACAGGACATCCATAGCTATTAATAATAGCTTCTTGGTCCATGGAGAAATCTAATTGTCTTTTTGAGTCAATCAGCAAAATTTGAAATAGCTTACTTGGGTTTTTGTTTTTTTGCTTTCTTTTGGATCACACGCAGAAATCATAGGTATACAGGTTGAACTTGTTGGACTTTGTAACAAAATAATTCAGGTTGAAAAAAGACCTGTAGTGAGGGAAAACTGTTTTTGATCCCCTGCTGATTTTGAACGTTTGCCCACTGACAGAGAAAGGATCCGTCTATAATTTTAATGGTAGGTGTATTTTAACAGTCAGAGACAGAATGACAAAAAAGAAAATCCAGAAAAACTCATGTCAAAAACGTTATAAATTGATTTGCATGTCAATGAATGAAATAAGCATTTGACCCCTTCGACTTAGTACTTGGTGGAAAAACCCTTGTTGGCAATCATAGAGGTCAGACACTTCTTGTAGTTGGCCACCAGGTTTGCACACATCTCAGGAGGGATTTTGTCCCACTCCTCTTTGCATATCCTCTCCAACTCATTAAGGTTTTGAGGCTGACGTTTGAGGCAACTCAAACCTTCAGCTTCCTCCACAGATTTTCTAGGGGATTAGTCTGGAGACTAACTAGGCCACTCCAGGAGTTTAATGTGCTTCTTCTTGAGCCACTCCTCTGTTGCCTTGGTTGTGTGTTTTGGATCATAATCATTCTGTAATACCCATCCATGACCCATTTTCAATGCCCTGGCTGAGTGAAGGAGGTTCTCACCCAAGATTTGATGGTGGGGATGGTGTTCTTGGGATAATAGGCAGCATTCCTTCTCCTCCAAACACAGTGAGTTGAAATGATGCCAAAGAGCTCGATTTTGGTCTCATCTGACCACAACACTTTCACCCAATTCTCCTCTTAATCATTCAGATGTTCGTTGACAAACTTCAGACCGGCCTGTACATGTGTTTTCTTGAGCAAGGGGACCTTCACGGTGTAGTGTGTAACCAATTGTTTTCTTGGTGACTATGGCCCCAGCTGCCTTGAGATCATTAACAAGATCCTCCCGTGTAGTTCTGGACTGATTCCTCACTGTTTCATTATCATTGAAACTCCACGAGGTGAGATCTTGCATGGAGCACTAGACCGAGGGAGACTGACAATTATTTTGTGTTTCTTCCATTTGCAAATAATCACACCAACTGTCACCTTCTCACTAAGCTGCTCGGTAATGGTCTTGTAGCCCATTCCAGCCTTGTGTAGGTCTACAATCTTGTCCCTGACATCCTTGGACAGTTCTTTGGTCTTGGCCATGGTGGAGAGTTTGGAATCGGATTGATTGCTTCTGTGGACAGGTGCCTTTTATACAGGTAACAGGCTGGGATTAGGAGCATTTCCATTTAAGAGAGTGCTCCTAATCTCAGCTTGTTAGCTGTATAAAAGACACCTGAGAGACAGAAATCATGCTGACTAATGGGGGATCAAATACTTATTTCACTCATTGACATGCAAATCAATTTATACCATTTTTTATGTGTTTTTCTGGATTTTTTTTTGTTATTCTGTCTCTCACTGTTAAAATACACCTACCATTAAAATTACAGACTGATTATTTCTTTGTCAGTGGGCAAATGTTCAAAATCAGCAGGGGATCAAATACTTTTTTCCATCACTGTTACTACAGACACTCTTTGTGGATAACTCCCTTTTAAGCACAAATATATAAAAATAATATTTTGGCTTTCATATTATAGAATGCAAAATATTATATAGTTTCAAACATGTGCATCATAGCTCAATATAAATTGGGTCATGTGTATATTAAGGTGAACTGTCAGCAAATAAATATGTTATATTTAATGGAAAGTGTAGACATTTTAAATAGAAATGTTTTAATGAAAGAATTCAAATAAGATTTGAAGAAAAAAGGCTCACAATCCGTCTCCACTCCACACAATCCAACACACGAAGGGTGGGTGTTTCCACAGCGTTAAACAGACGCAATATGTAAACTATATGTGACTAAGCGTGGCAACACGCGAAACGCGTCAGTTGGTCCTCCCCCTGCGTTTTGACTTACCAGTCCATGGATGTTATTCATCTCGTCTGTATGCATAATTTTTAAAGATAATAAAACACCTTATTTTTCACCATCCTGGAGCGTGGAGTGCACACCTTTTTACTACTTCTGAATTCAAATAAGATACCTTACTGTGCTCTCAAAATCTTTAAATAGAGATGCAGTGTAGGAAACATTTGTACTTTACAGTAAGCCAAAAGAACCCATTAATTGAAAACAATTAGTATTTACAGTGGCCCAAATTGCCATTGATTGATACAAATATCTAGTTTCTGTATATATATATATATATATATATATATATATATATATATATATATAAATATATAAAATATGAGCAATTCTCCACCTCCCCCCACAAAACAAAACACAATATTATGTCAATAATAGTCAATCAAATATCAAAGAATTGAGTACTGGGATATCTTGATGTGTCTCAAATGCATGAATTAAAGGGCTGTCTAAATATTTCTAAATGTCTAATAAAGCTTAACTTTTAAACCTGGGCCTTGCTCCTATCATTCAGCCAAGCATTAAATTATTCATAGAAATATTACACTATTTCTCAAGGTTTTTGTTACATTTGATAAATATTTATAAATATTGTGGGTTTTTTGCACGTGGTATATGAAAATATATACACAGGAAATAAGGAAAGCCATATAATATAATGTATTTCATTCTGGTGAAGTGGAACAGCAATTAAATTGAAATTGTAGGAAATATGCATCTGTTGACAATTTAATGTTAGTTATGGTATAAACAGGAGTTGGGAAAGTGGGTACTTTGAAAATAAACCTGAACACCAAACATCTTTTATAAAGTATCTCCTAAGAATATGAAAATATGAATTAATGTTATGTGGGATATCACAGTAGCGACAGATATGTTGGCACTGATAAAAGGCAGGTTAGTTTAAGTTTTAAACTATGTATCATCAAACCAAGCCCTATACTTTCAAACAAAGTGTCAAAGACTAATGCAAAAAATGTGATACTTTATAAACTACGTACTATGACAGTGTGTCAATTGTACATCTATGTTTCACTTCAAAAGATGAATTGTGTCAAATCTAAATAACCACATATGTTTTACTTCTTTAGAAGCATTGTGTCAACCACGTATAACCACCTTCAACAATTTTACTTTCAAGTGTCTTGTGCTATCTAGGTTAAAAGGAAATAGAAGTCAATGAAAATGTGTACAATTCATTCATAGTAGTAAAATGTCTCTGATGCATATTTCCCTTGTCCATGAATTTACAGGAGTTCTAGACTCAGATGCTGGTGGTAATGATCTAGGATATTTCTTCTTTTGTCTCTACTACTTCCAATTTGCAGTGCTGTAGTTACATATTGAGGCTTTATACGAAACATGAACAAAGATCTTGCACCCCTCAAAATGTACCTTTTATTAACTGTACTAGTAGAGTTGAGCGAACCCGAACCGCAAAGTTTGGGTTCGTACCGAACATTACTATTTTTTGGACCCCGGACCCGAACATGGACATTCCACTGTATGTCCGGGTTGGAGTTCGGCGATTAATATCGCCTTAAATTTAAAATTACTAGTGACTGGACAGCTATTGCTGCCCAGTCACTAGTAAAATAAGCCCCCCCCCCCCTTCTTCACGCATTTCCGGCGGGTGGGAACCCTTATAATAATAATGAGGGGGAGACCTAGTGTCCCCCCCGGTCCCCACCCATTGCCGGCGGGTAGGGACCCTAATAATAATAATGAGGGGGGGACCTAGTGTCCCCCCCCCCGGTCCCCACCCATTGCCGGCGGGTGGGGACCCTAATACTAATAATGAGGGGGACCTAGTGTTAGTGTCCCCCCCGGTCCCCACCCATTGCTGGCGGGTGGGGACGCTAATAATAATAATGAGGGGGGAACCTAGTGTCCCCCCCAATGCCTACCTACCCCCCCTCACCCTAATAATAGTGAGGGGGTGGGCAATAAAATAACCTGTAAAAAAACAATTTTATACTTACCATTTGATGTCTTCTTTCTTCTTTTTTCGTTCTTTAGCCCCAAAAAGGCCAAATAAAAAACCATAATACGTGCTGCAAAAAAAAAAATCCACGGGTGAAAAATAATCCATCTTCTTCTTTCTTTCTTCAGCCCCAAAAAAGGCCAAATAAAAAATCATACAACGCTAACAACTGTTAAAAACAAAGCAAAAAAAAACAGAGCGCTAAAAAAAAAAAAATCCACTGGTGAATAAATAGAGGGCCCCGTGCAGACTGAGCTCTGCAGGGCAGGGGAAGGCCTTGCCCTGCCCTGCAATTAAGCTCAGAGCACTCTGATTGGTTGGATTTCAAACCAACCAGAGTGCTAGCCATTTAAACAGAGTGGGAAAATTGTAAAGAACTTTCCCACACTGTGTGAAATGACACAGAGCACTATGATTGGTTGGATTTCAAACCAACCAATCAGAGTGCTAGCCATTTTAAACAGAGTGGGAAAATTCAAAAGACCTTTCCCACGCTGTGTAAAATGACACAGAGCACTCTGACTGGTTGTATTGAAATCCAACCAATCAGAGTGCTCTGGGGGCTTATTGCAGGGCGGGGCTAGGCTTTATAATCTGCACGGGGCCCTCCATGGGCGAAGATGGATATTTTTTTTTCACCTGTGGATTATTTTTTTTGCGCTCAGGTTTTTTTTTTTAACAGTTGCGAAGCGTACTATGTTTTTTATTTGGCCTTTTTTTGGGCTGAAGAAAGAAAAAATAAGATGGATTATTTTTCACCCATGGATTTTTTTTTTTTGCGCTCGTTTTTTTTTTTTGATTGAAGACAAAATAAATTCATATTGTTAAGTATGTTTATACTACTAATACTTGTATTATTATGCTTCACTATTGACTTGGCATGCATTCAACCATGTTATGTTTGTTGTAAATATCCAAAACTACTAATGCCAATAGTATGAAATCCTGGGTACTAGGGTTGAGTGTACTGTTAGGCCTGTCCCACCATACATGTTTCATCTGTAAAGTTCCAACTTTTGTTAAGGTGAACATAACAATGTATAGCTAAGAAACACATGCCAGGTTGGATATAAATTATACATACAAATGTATATTGCATCAAATAAGATAATAGTAATAACATTTTATAATATAAATTGATATGTATGTGTATTTTAAGGTACATTTAAAATAATGTGTTATATACATAGATGTGTGTGTGTTCATGTATAGATATACACACACACATTAATATATATATATATATATATATATATATATATATATATATATATATATATATATATATATATATATATATATATATATATATATATATATATATATATAAATTCAGGCATGAATAAAATCGAAGAGCGCAGCTGTTTTTAATATTAACATAGAAAAATCGAAACATAGAATGTGTCGGCAGATAAGAACCATTCGGTCCATCTAGTCTACCCAATTTTTTGGAGTACTTTTATTAGTCCTCCGTTCCCGGTCTTATAGCTAGGATAGCCTTGTGTCTATCCCACGCATGCTTAAAATCCTTGACTGTGTTTACCTCTACCACTTCTGCTGGAAGGCTATTCCATACATCCACTACCCTCTCAGTAAAGTAATACTTCCTGATATTACTTTTAAATCGTTGCCCCTCTAATTTAAGACTATGTCCTCTAGTTGTGGTAGTTTTTCTTCTTTTAAATATACTCTCTTCCTTTACTGTGTTGATTCCCTTTATGTATTTAAATGTTTCTATCATGTCCCCCCTGTTATGTCTTTCCTCCAAGCTATACATGTTAAGATGCTTTAACCTTTCCTGGTAAGTTTTATCCTTCAACCCATGAACCAGTTTAGTAGCCCTTCTCTGAACTCTCTCCAAAGTATCAATATCCTTCTGGAGATACGGTCTCCAGTACTGCGTACAATACTCCAAGTGAGGTCTCACCAGTGCTCTGTACAATGGCATGAGCACTTCCCTCTTCCTACTGCTAATACCTCTCCCTAGGCAACCAAGCATTCTGCTAGCATTTCCTGGTGCTCTATTGCATTGCCTACCTACCTTCAAGTCCTCTGAAATTATTACTCCTAAACCCCTTTCCTCAGATGTTGAGGTTAGGACTGTACCAAATAGTCTATATTCTGCTTTTGGGGTTTTACGCCCATGGTGCATAATCTTGCACTTGTCCACATTAAATGTCAGTTGCCACTGCTTAACACTTAAACATAAGCATATAGTAGTTTAGAAGTACTGTTGTCTAACGCAGCTTTCTGTTGTGAAGTACTAGATGAACACAAAGTAATCATGACTTAACAAAATCTCACTGTTGCCAGGAACTACATACAGATGTATGATTCTTTGAATGTGTTTAATGCTATCTATTTTTTATGGTATTTTAAAAATATCATCTCTTTCAAGTTATATAGAAACCATTGATCTATGAAAAGTAATTCTGTATATCAATGGGAATGTCATTCTCTTTGGATACTGTATTACAAAGCATGAGTAACAAGGTTTCCATAGCAACACTAGTTTTTCTTTTATAAAACAAACTAGCCTATAGATTGTGGTGTCAAAATTAGATCTTTTTTTTATTATAATGCTGAAATCAGCACTGCTTAGGCCAAAGTACATTATTCAGATAATCTTGTTAGTTAAATATAAATATATATATATATTGAGGATTCTGTATATTACAGAACTCTCCTTTTACCTGCTATAAAAAAAAAGATACTCTACCATTAATTATTATTGTTGCACTGCTGAATTTTATTCCAAGCATTCTCATCTAAAGGGAAGAATAATTTATCTCACTTCACTAGGATTTCCATGTTACATAATCAACTTCTGAAATGAATAGCATAATATATAATATTGCACCTAAACATATATGTATATAGAACTTATATTAGCCTGTCCACTGCTGAGAAAAGATATGTAGATTTTTTTTTCTTTATTCTTTAATTTTAAAGGTCAGAAATATATATCTAAAGGTACAAGGGAGGCAGTTTCAATATTCCTTCAGCATTAGGTTTTATAAAAATAGTATTATAACTAATAAATTAATATTGCACAACCTTTATACGTTGTTCAACGTTTTTGCCTTTACTTTGTCCCTTTGAGTCACGTACTACAACATTCATACCACTAACAACAACATTCATCTTAGCAGCGAGATATATGGAACACTGCTCTCCTGGGCTTTGGGGACGAGGGGGGGGGGCAGAGTGGAAAATCGTGCAGGGCGCATCATATAGCATTGCATCATATAACATACATTGACTCTCTAAATGCGCATCTCTGTCCAGGACACGCAAATCTCCTGACATATGTCTAGTTGTCCGTTGGCTGCGTAGAAGCCTCTTTCCATATTGCACTGGTAGTCTACTTGAGCCATCACCTCTTTGACAAAGTAATGGGCCTTGTTCTTTCCAATTCCTGGCTATACATAATTTGTAGACTCTTATATGCTTTGCTATATTTTGGTAAATATATATGGAATAGAAACAATTGAGGGGACAGGACAAAATCCGGAATTACCGAGTTTCTCAGAGACCTTGTCAGAGCCGCCTTCAAGGAGCTCAGGAGATCGCATTCTCACTAAGCATGATACATAGATCTTATATCCTTATTGCATCTCCAGCAGATATTGGAATTAGAGTTCGACATTTTATGAAGTCTCTGAGGAACCAGGTACCATCTGTAAATGAGTTTGTAGTGAAGCTCTAACAAGTTTATACAATGTGTTGATTTCTATACCAAAAGAATTCCATTCAGCCAATCAGACTGTGGGAAAGATTCACCAATGTCCACCTCCCATTTTATAATAGATGTGTATTTATCATTAACAGCTAAGTTACAGAGAATTCTTGAGGCTCTCGAGACCACTCTTTTCTTATGGTGGACACTGATGAATCCCTCCATATCCTTTGATTTGGAAACCCCCGGATAACATTCTTTACCCTCAGGTATGTAAATATATCCCTTTGAGGAATCCTGAAGTCCAACTGTAGTTCTAAAAAGGGTTTCATTTTGTTATTTGTAAGTAGATCACCTATCTGAGATACCCCCCTGTCTATCCACCCCCTTAGATTAATGTCCCCAATAAAATATTGTATGGCCTCCATGGGAGTAGACAGCAGCAGCCCATCTGCTACTTTAAATCTTTTTTTAAGCACAGTCCCTGTCCTCAGAGCATCCTTAATTATGGGATTAGTTAGTTTTACTTTCTTTATAAAAGTGGAGTTTGCCCAGAATAAAAGGAAAGGATCTTGATTCCCGCAAATATATATATATATATATATATATATATATATATATATATATATATAAAATATATGTTGATAGCACAATCAGTCTTTTTTTTCTCTATCTCTTTTTTTCATACCATCTGTTGTTGCTCTCTCACCATGGTTACATGCAAAAAAGGCAGTATAAACAAGTTTAGTTTTTTTGAGGGGGTGCTATATTTGGAATTCTGTTTATTTTTCACATAACACTTCCTACAGATGTTTTGATTTTCTGTGCGTTTTTAAACTTCTGAATCACACTTCTGGAGGAACAAGATTGCATGAGGTTTATGAAAAAAGTAATGTAACACATCATTAAACGTTTTATGTTTTCTAAGTTACAAGTAATGTCTGCAGTGGCATCACAAGGAGGATGCGGGGGGTGTGGATCACACCAGTTGACACCCCCAGTGCATACTATTCCCAGTGCATCAAGCTCCTGAACTTTCTTTTTTTTTTTAGCCAAGCAGCATCCGCTGGATACGGCCTGCCAAAAAAAAAGTTACAAAGAAAAAAAAAACATTGCCACCGGATATGATATCACGTCATATCTGGTGACTTAGATTTTCCTCCTCCATGCAGGAGGGAAGACTGCAGATGTCTAGGGACATCAAGCAGCCAGGAGGTGAGTACTGGTGAAGGGGGGAGGAGGGTGATATATTAATCTGAAAATTGGCTGTGGCTTATTAATGGCAAAATAATACTGGCACATTATTGGGCAAATTGGCAGTGGCTTATTAATGGCAAAATAATACTGCAATATTATTGGGCAAATTGGATGTGGCTTATTTATGGCAATATAATACTGGTATATTAATGACAAAATAACACTGGCATATTAATGGTCAAATTGGCTGTGGCATATTAATGGCAAAAAACCCCTGGCATATTAATCTGCAAATTGGCTGTGACTTATTAATGGCAAAATAATACTAGCATAATAATGGACAAACTAACACTGGCGTATAAATGGAAAAATAATACTGGCATATTAATGGGCAAATTGGCTGTGGCACATTAATGGAAAAATAATACAGGCATGTTAATAGGCAAATTGACTGTGGCATATTAATGGATAATTGCATAATTGGCTGTGGAATATAAATGGGCAAGTTGGCTATGGCATATTAAAATTGGCAGTGGCTTATTAATGGCAAAATAATACTTGAATATTAATGGCAAAATAATACTGGAATATTATTGGGCAAATTGGCTGTGGCATATTAATGGAAAAATAATACTGGCATATTAATGGGGAAATTAGCTGTGGCTTATTTATGGCAATATAATACTGGTATATTAATGACAAAATAACACTGGCATATTCATGGGCACATTGGCTGTGGCATATCAATGGAAAAAAAAACCCTGGCATATTATTCTACAAATTGGCTGAGGCTTAGTAATGGCAAAATAATACTGGCATATTATTGGCCAAATTGGCTGTGACTTATCAATGGCAAAATAATACTGGCATATTAATGGGCAAATTGACTGTGGCATATTAATGGATAATTGAATAATTGGCTGTGGAATATAAATGGGCATGCTGGCTATGGCATATTAATGGGAAAATAAGCTGTGGCATATTAATTGCCAAATATGCTGTGGCATAGTAATGGGCAAACTAACACTGGCATATCAATGGGCAACTTGGCTGTGGCATATTTAATGGAAACACGTGGCATATTTTAATAGGCAATCTGGCTGTTGCATATGTTAATGACAAAGTGACTGTGGCATGTTAATTGGTACTTGACTATGGCTTATTTTAATTGGCAAAGTGATGCTGTGGCATGTTCTATGGGACAAAGTGACACTGTGGTATGTTCTGTGGGGCAAATTGACACTGTGGCATTCCAAATTGTGTGGGTGCATTACGAGTGCAAGCCAAGTTTTGTGGGTGTAATATAGGTGCATGGCCAAGTGCTAAGGGTGCTGAATGCTGCTGTGTTAAGTCCTTTAGGTGAAATTTGGGTGCAGCAGAAGGGAATAAAAACAAGAAATGAAATTTTTCAATAACATTTGTATTACGTATGAAAATAGTTGAATATAATATAAGTTCTTATAAGTGCAACTAATGAGAGAGAGAGAGAGAGAGAGAGAGATGTGTGTGTGTGTGTATATATATATATATATATATATATATATATATATATATATTTATATATTGTTTTAGAATGGTACAATTGCGGGGCTCTTTTGTGTGGCATAACTATGGGGCTCTTGTTTGTGGTATAACTATGGTGCTCTGGTGTGTGGCATTATTAATGCTGCTCTTGTGTGAGGCACAATTAATGAGGCTCCTGAGTAAGGCATAAATAATGGGGCTCCTCTGTGAGTCATAAATAATGGGGCATGTGTGTGAAGCATAAATAATGGGGCTCTTGTGTCAGGCATATAAATGGGGCTTCTGTGTGTGGCATAATTTTTTGGGCTCATATATGGCATATTTAATGGGCCATCTGACTGAGGAATCTGTTTGGCATGGTATTGGAGGAAATCCAGGGGGGTGACACCTGAGTCACCACACCAGGTGACACCAACCCTAGTGATGCCTCTGAATGTCTGTAGGGTCATGTATAGTTTTGAGGTTTTGTGATTTCCTACATAATACTTTTATCAGGAAAAACATTGCTTAAAATTGGATCACTTATAATGAGAGGCTACTATTTATTCTAAATGTTCTTAACCTGTGGAAGTTGGTCCAAAAAAGTAGTTATAAAAACCTAACTCATATTTACTATGAAAGTTATGAGAGTCTAGACATATAGAGTATGTATTTAGCTTCACTCCTCAAAGCTCTTTCAAACATGATCCTTTGCATAGCACTTAGAGATAAATGTTTCCATAATTGTATCTGACTATATATCAACATCTTGTAAAGTATATCTATTCTTACCAATACATGTAAATTGCCTCTTTGGCATGTTCCTAATCCACTTTATATCATGGTAGCTTGTAAATTGAAGGTTATTATTTTTGTCAGAATTCTTAAAATATGTCTTTGTCTGAAAAATCCTACTATCCATATACGAATATTATAAATATAGCCAAAAATGTTTAGTCAGATTAACACTGGTAAGACCTTATGGAAATTAATATTGGCCAATAATCTCATAGCCTCTGTTATATATATAATCCTCTGTATTTTGAATTACCTCTTCAACCCTATTGTTAGCTTCATGTATATCAATGCTCCTATTTAGACTGTAATATTCCAGAAATTTTCTTTCAAACATAGTCTAAATCCTTCATGTCATATCTAAAAAAGATAATGTGACTATGTTTGAAAGGAAAGCCCTGGAAGATTTATTTATCTTTCCTATCCTCTTACATTTCCCAAAGATAATTAATTGTTAAGCCCAACAAGTGAGTTACTCAATTACTATGTTATTGTGCATATGTAAACAAAACATCAGTGATGTTGTATCAGCTACAGTGCCTTGCAAAAGTATTCATCCCCCTTGGCATTTTTTGTGTTTTGTTGCCTCACAACCTGGAATTAAAATGGATTGTTTGAGGATTTGCATCATTTAATTTACAGAACATGCCCACAACTTTGAAGATTTGTATTTTATTTTTTTATTGTGAAGCAAATAACAAATAGGACAAAATAACAGAAAAAGTCAATGTGCATAACTATTCACCCCCCTTAAGTCAATACTTTGTAGAGCCACCTTTTGCGGGAATCACAGCTCCAAGTCGCTATGGATAAGTCTCTACGAGCTAACCACATCTTACCACTGGGATTTTTGCCCATTGCTCCTTGCAAAACTGTTCCAGCTCCTTCAAGTTGGATGGTTTGCGCTTGTGAACAGCAATCTTTAAGTCTGACCACAGATTTCCTACTGGATTGAGGTCTGGGCTTTGACTAGGCCATTCCAACACATTTACATGTTTCCCCTTAAACCATTCAAGTGTTGCTTTAGCAGTGTGTTTGGGGTCATTGTCCTGCTGGAAGGTGAACCTCCGTCCTAACCTAAAATCACACACAGAGTGGTACAGGTTTTGCTCAAGAATATCCCTGTATTTAGCACCATCCATCTTTCCCTCAAGTCTGACCAGTTTCCCAGTCCCAGCTGCTGATAAACATCCCCACAGCATGATGCTGCCACCACCATGTTTCACTGTGGAGATGATGTTCTTTGGGTGATGTGATGTGTTGGGTTTGCGCCAGGCATTGCATTTTCTTTGATGGCTGAAAAGTTCAGTTTTAGTCTCATCAGACCAGAGCACCTTCCTCTATACATTTTGGGAGTCTCCCACATACCTTTTTGCAAACTCAAAATGTGCCATTTTGTTTTTTTGCTGAAAGTAATGGCTTTCTTCTGCCCACTTTGCCATAAAGCCCAACTCTATGGAGGGTACGGCTTATTGCCCTCCTTGCCCGGTCCATGAGTTTTGGTGGGTGGCCGTCTCTTGGCAGGTTTCGTGTTGTGCCATGTTCTTTCCATTTGGTTATGATAGATTTGATGGTCCTCCTGGGGATCATCAAAGATTTGGATATTTTTTTACCTAACCCTGACTTGTACTTCACAACAACATTGTCCCTTACTTGTTTGGAGAGTTCCTTGGTCTTCATGGCAGTGTTTGGTTAGTGGTGCCTCTTGCTTATGTGTTGCAGCCTCTGGGGCCTTTCAAAAAAGGTGTGTATATGTAATGACAGATCATGTGACATTTAGATTGCACACAGGTGGACATCATTTCACTAATTATGTGACATCTGAAGGTAATTAGTTGCACCAGAGCTTTTTATGAGCTTTATAACAAAGGAGGTGAATACATACGCACATGCCAATTTTCTGTTTTCTATTTCTAAAAAATAGTTTTATGTATATATTTTTCTCATTTCACTTCACCAGCTATTGTGTTCTGATCCATCACATAACATTAAGATTTATAAAACAAAATAGGTAAAAGGTCAAGGGGGTGAATACTTTTGCAAGGCACTGTATATTGTGAGTAGTTGCGGTCCTACAAATAAGATACATTACTAGACTAAAATTGTGTGAAAGTGTATTTATATTGCCTATAGTGACTGCCCATGTCATCTTGGGACTGTTGGCCAGTATGAACCATATATTTTATTTATCAATTTCTGAAAAACTGTAGAGATTAGTGATAATGATGTTTTCCTTTCTTACAAGATGTATTGTATTCTAATATCAGTGGTGCCATGTGAGCTATATATGTTATAATAAAGTGTACTCACCTCTTCTTCAGTGCATCATGAGTTCTGCTGTTCTCGTGAACTTTGTTGATGCTGTCCATGATCATATCCCAAATTTCATTTTTCCTGATCTACAAGGTATGTTTTGCCTCTGGCCCAAATATGCTCCTGTACTACTGGAAAACTTTTCTTGCCAGCACCATATTTTCCTCAAAACAAAAAATCTGATGCATCTTCCGTGATGCACTGTTGCAGGCTTTCATTCCATGCAGGGCCAAACTGGGAACAAAAACCAGCCCTGGAAAAAATTTATATACCAGCCCCATAGCATAACATTTTTAAACCAGCCCCATAGCATAATATATATTTTTTTGTCCATAGAAGAGAAAACCATGCATTTTAAAAGCACATATGAACTGTGTATTATTTATAGATAAGACTGATATATAAGCATGCCTAGGGCAATATATACCTCAAGTATGTACACACAGTTATATGAATTGCCCTGTGCAGAGGTATATTTCAGGGCAGTTTGTGAGACATAACCTTGCAGTGTCTCTCTCTCTCTCTCTCTCTCTCTCTCATTTCTGTAGCGTCTCTCTCTCTCCTTTCTGTAGTGTCTCTCTCTCTATCTTTTCTGTGGTGTCTCTCTCTCCACCTCTGCCCCTGTAGTGTATCTCTTCCCCCTGCAGTGTCTCTCTCGCACCCTCCCCCCTTCCCCCTGTAATGTCTCTCTCTCACCCTCCCCTCTTCCCCAGTAGTGTCTTTCTCTTACCCTCTCCCCCTTTCCCTGTAGGGTCTCTCTAACCCTCCCCCTTCCCCTATAGTACCTCTCACCTCCCCCCCTTCCCATGTAGTGTCTCTCTCTCCCCCTCCCCCTTCCCCTGTAGTTTCTCTCTCTCACCCTCCCCTCTTCCCCAGTAGTGTCTTTCTCTTACCCTCTCCCCCTTTCCCTGTAGGGTCTCTCTCACCCTCCCCCTTCCCCTGTAGTGCCTCTCACCTCCCCCCTTCCCATGTAGTGTCTCTCTCTCACCCTCCCCCTTCCCCTGTAGTGTCTCTGTCACCCTCTCACCTTCCCCTGTAGTGTCTCTCTCCCCCCCTTACCCCTGTATGTCTCTCCCTCCCCCCTTCATCCTGTAGTGTCACTCATCCCCCCTTCCCCCTCTAGTGTCTACCCCCTCCCTGTGTTGTGTCTCTCACTCTCTCTCTAGGCCAGTCCAGCCCTAGTTCCATGTTCTGAGGCAGGTGCCTGGTCTTTATGTCCCTTCATTCCACCTCCAGAATTGGATCCTAACATTTTTCGTTTGCTTGTATTAGTGAAGCAAAATATAAAAGCAAACATTCCTGCCACTTTAAATAACATTTGGTAATATCCCCAGTCTGGTTTCAATCCAATAAAACATATTTTATAATGTTTTAAGATTCTATCAATAGTACCTTTTTTTACACCAATCCTTATGGTTGGTCCAGAAAAGCACTTAATACATTTATTATGCAGAAAAATGATTCTGTAGCAGGAATGCCAGATGCTGCATTAATGAATAAAGCAAAAAAATCAACATTATTTTTATTGATTGCTGCTTTGATTATGAAGCAATCATTTTGCGGTGAGAATAATGTCTCCAAACACTATATTTTTGTGGTAATAGCTAAAAATTATAAAGTGTACAGGATTATAGTTAAAGTGGACCTGTTATCCATAAATGTATGGATGGCAAAGCCTCTCTCAGGAAGACAAAGCTGTATATATATATATATATATATATATATATATATATATATATATATATATATATATATGCAGTTATAAGCAACACAAGAAAACTTTAATTTAAAAATAATAATAATAAACTTTCTATGGAAGCACAATTTAATCTATAAAATATATTTTCATACCTTTCTCTAAAGGAAATCATTTGCCATAAAATCACCTTGTCTCATTTCCTCAAAAAGAACAAAAAGAGTGTTTTCATGCAACAGTGTTCAACATGTAGTTCATTTAAAAACAGGTTCAAAATATTGCAGGAAACAGCTTGTTCCATTTCTCCAATATGATTGATATATAAAAATCATTATAAAAATGTGAATTTAATCACTAGATAAAAAACTATAATTAATGTG
The DNA here is from genome assembly GCA_036172795.1 of Pelodytes ibericus. Classification (NCBI taxonomy): domain Eukaryota; kingdom Metazoa; phylum Chordata; class Amphibia; order Anura; family Pelodytidae; genus Pelodytes; species Pelodytes ibericus. The sequence goes on from CM069861.1 coordinate 128,465,314, forward strand.
TCATCAACCATCTTTTTTTTCAAATAGTGTTCAAGATATTTTATTAACACATAGTAAAACTACATAAATAGTATATATTACTAGTCCACATCAGTAAAATGTTAATTCGAGTTCTCTGATGAAAAAGTATGTTACAGTTAATTTAAAAGTACATATCTAATGTGGGTGAAATATATGTATGGTTGCACAACAGGATTAACCAATCCTATTTTAATAAAACTTGAAATTCATAAAAGTGGTTATCAAATCACTCTCTACAGTTAGGAAAAATCAACACACTACTTTAAGTTAAATTCTTAATACATTTGCCAGCATAGAGTAGAATAACTGAAGGTGTTTTTAGACATTAATCCATTCCTAGCAGTCCACGACTCTTCAAAGCTATCTTTCTGCGTGGTGCTGTCAGCCCACAGCATGAAAGAAAAATACATTATAAAAAATGTAAAAAAAAAACTGCAGCAATGTATTTAAACCATTAAAAACACACACGTTTCTCATCATAAAGCAAGAGGAAATGTGGTGCCATTTTTCTTTGGGCTACTACAGGGTTATGCTTACGTATAAACATAGAAAGGATTTTGGTTCAATTTCTCATTTTTTTTTACATTTGGATTGACTTGGAAAACCACCAAAAGCTAGTTCAGCTTTGAATGATAATATATAAGTGTGTTTCACAGAAAAGGGTTTTGGTGTTCTCTTTTTTAAATGCACTTTAAATTAAATGATAACAATTGAGTAAATCTGTGAAGGAGAAAATTGCAGATTAACTTTTATCAGTCTATTAAAAACTCCCTGTGAAACATAGATTCGGAAACCAAAATGATAATTACTTATTCAAGAGGTGTAATGTCCTACTTTTTGAAGAAGGTGAAAAAGACTAGTTACAGATGTATAACTTCATAGCATTTAAATTGCATTATTTCTGAATTTAATCAGGTCTACTTTGAATATGACCCATTATAGTGCACCGTGATATACTCTCTTTAATATATCTCCAGCATTAAGTCAGTGTTATTTAAAAAGTGAGAGCCGGCATGTATTTTTTTACTTGAGAGTCTACTCTCTTTCAAACTTTAGTTCAATTTAGCCGAGATGGGAAAATTCTCCAAGACAAATAAATGGAAGAATTTTTACAACTCAACTGCTTTGGTCTGACGTTTAAAATGCCAGTGTCAATTTCCTGCAATTCTTTCTTTCTTTATTAGCAGGGTACATTGGAACCCTGCATATAAGCATCTCTAATTCAGGACACCCATACTCCATTGTTTCTCCTGAGAAATCAGAGACCACTGTCACCATTCATAACCAGGATTCCTGTGCCTCTGCTGACGTGTGGGGAGGTCAGGACATCTTAGAAAGTGTGCCTCTACCCAGTGATAGCTCAATACAACCAGCAAGCTTTCCATCACTGGGGCAAGAAGTCTCCACATCAGATGATGCTGAACAGAATTGTGCTTGTTATACTTGAGATGATAACAGGATTAAGTGTCTCAACTTTGAGTGTATTCCCCACTGTTTGTGACATGCTCAGTACTCCCTCCCAGTAAAATTCAAGACCCACCATCTTCTTTGCATTCCATATGGTAACATTTCTCATCAGCTGACATAGCCATTACCAGTCTGAAGCAGTGGCAGGAGTATCTGTGCAAAGAATAGCTTATTGCTCTCATAGCCTCCAGTGGTGCTCTGATCTACAGAGTTTCTTATATCTGAAACTCACCTTCAAATTTTGTCCAGGGAATAGGAACTGCCCAGGATGTGTGTCAGAAATTATTTGAATATTATGCATATTTTAAAGAGTTACGCAATGTCACCATACATATATAAGTTAATTTGTTTGCTTATGAATTATTTGCTTAAATATAATTATTTAACCCCTTAACAAAAATTGAGGTGCCTGGCACATCATGCAGTGAATACCACATAGGTAGTGATCAATGGTTGCTGGTGTGGCTATGATGCCTTGACTTTACCACTAGGTAATCGCAGGTACCATTTTGGAGGACAGCATGACAAAATACCCCAATTACCCTTACATACCCTGGTTGTGTCATTTTGAAAAATCTGTGCATGTGGGGGTGATTCAAGGATTTATGACAGATATCAATGTTTCAAAGTCACTAACAGCAATTCAGGAAAAAAAAAGTTTTCAAATAGCAATGCGCTATTCGTGATTATTGCCATGTAACTTGCAAAAAACAACATACAAACATTTAAATATTTATGAGTTCCAAACTCAGGAAAAATATTAGAATCTATTTAGCAAGTTTTTCCATTAGCTTTTGTAGAGGAGTAAAAGATTCTTTCATAAAAAGTCAGAAGTGTGTTTTTTTTAATAACATTTTCACTACATTTTTGTATTTTTGTTACAAAACAAATGTAATAAACTACATGACATGATAAAAATAATGGTATCTGAAGAAAGATGTTCATATCCTTAAAACACCTTTATATATTTATAAATATTCTAGATCTTTTCTTTCAAACATAGCCTAGATCTTTGATGTTATATCTAAAAAGACAACTGTGTGTGAAAGGAAAGCCCTGAAAGATTAATGTACATTTCCCAAAGATAACTAAAGTTAAAGTTAAGGCTTACAAGTGAGTTATTCAATTACTTTGTTATTGTGCATATGTCAACAAATCCTAGTGTCAATGATGTTGTATCAGTTGTATTGTGAGTACTGGTGGTCCTACAAATAAGATACATTAATAGACTACAAATGTGTAAAAGGCTATTTACAACAAATGTTATGTAAATATATTGAGTGTGGGTACACATGACAAAGAGGATAAAATTACAGTCAAACACAAACAAAAGTGAAAAAAAAAACCCAGAAAAGGTCCTTATCGTACAAAAGGCCAAAACAGTCGTCATAATAAAGGGATTACATTTTATATTTTTAAAAAATGTAATTTGCACTTGTTAACTGACTTACTGAAATGTCAATTTGGAGTTTACTTTTACATGTTATGTTATTAAACCATCACTGTAATTGTGCTATTTATAGAATTCCACCCACATCATGTTGCCAAATTGAAAGCAACATTCAATATTACACATTTGGTTTTATCCCCCATATATTATAATTACCATAGACCTGTAAGATAGCTTTTTTGACCAGAATCTGACATTTTGCAGTTGTAACTAGATGCTGCAGTCTGTATGCAGAAAAAGACAACTAAGACAGACCCAAAAGCTTAGGGCTGCCAACCCAAGGCCAATGAAGATTAATAACCAATGCAAGAAAGCACAGTGTGGGTAATATTTCAGCTGGATATTATAGACAGTAAATGTCACTATTTGACCTACAAGTCATTCACAGATTCAGACCAGCCATCTGGTTATAATTAAGTGAAATAAAGAAAGGCTAAACTTGAAAACACTCAATGCATACATGTTTCCTTATTACTAATATCAATATACATTTCATAATATTGATGAAATAGTATTGTCAAATTATGTTCAGCTACAAAGGGTAATATCTGGAATATTGCAATGAGATTGATAAATAATTACATTTGATTGTTTTGTGATGTATAAAATCCAATAGGTTTGATAAAATAGTCTTGTCAAATAATGTTTAGCTATAAAGGGTACGACTTGGATAATGAGATTGATAAATAATTATATTTGATTGTTTTTGTAATGTATAAAATCCAATACATTCTTTATAACTGTATCTTATATAATTATCAGATGGTTGCTAATGGTTACTAGACCCAATATTGCTGAAAATGTTAGTTCATCTTTAGTACATTTCTATATAACTCTGATTCAGTAATAATAAAAACTGTATATTGTTATGCTATACTGCTATGAAACATAAAACAATTAACTATATTTACTAAATGAATACATTCGAAACCATGACTTACAATATTAGATATGTGCATTAAGAGATTAGGAGTATTATAAGTAATAATTAAAAAAAGAAAACGTCAATTTTATTGGCTACAACTATTGCATGTATTTCAAACACACACACATATATATACACACATTTATGTTAATCATGAAATGTCAAATAAAGCGTTATACAGATGATCAAAGAGCACACGTTTAATTGTGTGCATGTTCTGCCTTATAACTGAAATAGAAAAATGAATAACAGTATATTAAAAAAGTATGCAGCAGACTAGAATATAAATAATTATGGAGCCTGACATTCTTGACAGTTCGTAATAGTAATTCATGTTCACTAGAAGTCGCATATACTGTATTCAACATATTGTCAAAATATGTTCATAAGCTTTCAAAGAATAAATAACTCACAACAGCTGTTTTACTACGTATTTGTTTACAATTTGATGTACAGTCGAAAAAAAAAAGTGCTTGTATACGTAGCAGGGAAGCTGAAATGAGAAATGAAGACAGTGTTACTGTCACATAGTTGGCAATAGTCCCAAATTTGCAAGTACAGTCCCATATTTTTGGGCCTTATCTTGTCATGTGAGGCAGTCTTTTTTTATGCTGCATAGACACCACTGTGCTTCAGCTGTGTATGTCTGATAGACATATACAGTCTAAACATGGAATTGAGCCCCAGACACCTGGTATCTGTACGGGGAAGTTGGGAACTCAATCTCCCAGAGTCGTGGAAATCACTTGTCACGTGACTCTGCCCATTTTAACTCTTTCCCCTTTTGCATTCTAGTAGCCTGACAATAGAAGTTTGCAAGTATGTGGTTACATATTGAACTTAATCTTCACCTGATTTCATATGTTGACTAACATTCATCAGAGTTTGCAAAGCACAATACATACTAACACTGGGCGCCTTATACATTATTTTTCAATTCAATTACAATTGTAATCAAATTTGTTTTTTCCAATATACCTTGAGACATCAAATAATTTAGGATTTTGGAAAGGTAAAAGAATACAGTTTCACTATAAAACTAAAAAAATGATAGTAATTAGAGCATTGTTAAGCACATCTGTAAAAAAAAAAAAGTTACTGTATAATAGTTTTGATGAAACTAAAAGATAAAAGAATAGCACTGTACACAAGATAAAAAAACAATACTCACTAAATAAGGTGTTGAGCTGTGGATGGCCAACCTCAGGGGATCACTCATTCCCACAGCAAAATGTATATCAGAAAGGTTCTAAAAAGAAATCACAATTTTGATGGATGTTTTTTCACAGTTGTCAGGCCAAAAAACAAACAAATACAAAAAATAGTTTCATAAATTGCTATCAAGTGATCTGACTTTCCTCTATGTTTCACCAACGAAGTGACACAGATACATTTAATTGAATATTTCCATAGTAAAACAAAAATGATTTTGATAATTTGTGAAATCATGTTGCAACAATTAGCCATGCTGAGATTTTGCCAACCGCACAGTTTCTACCAGTATTATGCTGCTTGTATAATAATAAAAAAATACACAAATATGCTCTGGCAGGAAGCCGGGTCATCTTAAAAATGAAGAGGGAAGGGCCGGCTTTTGGGGTGTTAGACCTGTGCACGTGCAACATCCAGAGGGCACCACTTTAAAAAAAAAGTTTGCCAGCAGAGGCCCTGCTGGGGAGATCGGAAGATCTCCCCTACCCGGCCCTCTGCTTGGCTGCAGTGCAGGATCCGGGGAGGGGGCAGACTGCACCGTGTGAAGCAGGGTCTGCTTCAGAGGGGAGCCATGGGCAGCATAAGCTGTGTGTGTTAAACATTTCCAATGCCTTGCATTATCGCCACATTCATGTAGTGCGAGCAGCACTTACTGAACATTGTGCATTTAACCCAAAGCCCTTATGCTACTTGATTCAAGTAAGAATGTGAGGAGTATGCGGGGGGGGGGGGGGAGACACAGGGCCGGCCTTAAGTGTTCACCCATGTGGTGCCCCCATCTACCCTCATATCTGTCTGTCTCCTCTCCCTCCTCATGCTTGTCTCTTTCTTTCCCATGTTTGCCTCTTTCCACTTCCTTCCCATGTCGATCTCTCTCCAACCCACCCATTTTATGTCTCTCCTCTCCCCATCCGCATGACTGTATGTTCTCTCTCCTCCTTTCTCCCAAAATCTGTTGTTATCTCTTTTTCCCTTCCCATATCTGTCCCCCCCCCCCCATATCTGTTATCTCTCCTTAACATCCTTATATCTCTTTCCCTCTCCTCATATCTGTTTGTGAGGTAATTGCTGCACAATACAGTGTTCATATATTGGTTTTTTTTTTAAAAAATGATTTCACTGCACCTGTTAACTGCACTAGCGGCTGACATTGAATCAAGAATGCCAATTCTTCAGCAGGAGAAATTTAATCTATCCCAATATCTCAAAACAGCACAAGCCACGGTAATTTAAATTGTAAAACAATGACTAATTAAAACAAAGACCTGTAATATATTTCCTAAAGTACTTTTTTTTTTTTACATTCCTCTTCTTACAGAACATGAAATTCTTAACATTATATTTAACACAAAGAAAAATGCAAATTTTCAAATGTTTGTCTTACAATTATAAAATTGCTGTCTTAACATTACAAAATGAAACATAAATAAAGTGACATTTTCTGTAAACTCAATACAAAGTGACAATTAAGTATGGTACTCTGGTAACTTGAAATAAAAGCACACATGGGAGAACCTTTGAGGCTATTCTCCAAGCAGATTGTATAATGTAAATGCAAGGAGGTTATGCTTGTCCGTTTTCTGCTACAAATGAGAAAAGTCAGATCCATTAGTGTTAGCAAATCTCAAGTGCTACTTTATTCCTGCTGAATAAATTCAATAATAGAGATAAACATTGTTTTAACTGTTTTATCTAGAATTTATTTCTTGTATCAGATGTTCTTTTGTGTAAAAGTAATGCACAGTGTATTCATCCCTGTAGTGTATGAATGGTATACAAACGACGTCCGGTTTATAGACTTTCTGTTTATAGAATACATGTAATGCTATTGCTATTCTATAAACCAAAAGTCTATAAACCGAATGTTGTTCGGTTTATAGACTTTCGGCTTATGGAATACATGTAATACTATTGACTTTCTATAAACCGAACTAGAGTACCCATTCATAAGAATTTATTATGAATGGGGACTCTAGTTCGGTTTATAGAAAACCAATAGCATTACATGTATTCCATAGGCCGGAAGTCTATAAACCGAACGACATTCAGTTTATAGACTTTCGGTTTATGGAATGTGTAGGTCAATGAATTCGTACAAACGAATAAAACGAAACGAAAATAATGAACGAATTTCGTCCGAAACGAATGCAGTAATGAATGAAATTCGTTTTAGACTAAATAAATAACATTTTCGTCCGAATGGACGAAAACTAAAAGAAAATTTTAGTTTTGCACATGTCTACTAGAAACACCTTTATTCTTTGTTGTGTAGAAATGTGGTGTTCATTTTAATTGTGCTAAAGACCACATTTTGAAACAATATTGTTATTTCTATTATAAAATAAATTAATATATTACATTATGATTCTATTCACCTTCTATTCTATTCTATTTTATTTATAACATATATATATATATATAAAAAAAATAGTAAAGAAGGTTAGAATCATAATGTAATATATTATTTTATTATTTATAACAATGTTCTACACAGAAAAGCACAAAGGCACACATAATGATTATGTGTTTGTGATATTGTGCCCTCCCATCTAGGAGTGACAACCATATAGCTTCAGGAAGGTATAGTGAGATTTGGAACCTTCTTCCCCCCAAGAGGTATAATTAGTTATCCCTGCACAAAGACATACATTAGCATGAATGCATTATGAAAGCATGTGTTATTGAAAAATTCTACTGTAAATATAATGTGCCTGGCAGCATATATTTATAACATATTTCATGCCTTGGTATATTGAAGTCATTATAGTTTATTTCTGGTTTTGTGTTACAAGGACCAAGGATAGTACCATGTTAGGTTTGTCAATACAGGAAATGAATGCCCTTAATGTCTGAAGAAGTGTGCTTGCAATGAAAATTTAGTTAGATATGAAATTATACTATATATTGGCTACTTGTTTTGTGTAGCAGAAAATATCGCAAGGTATACTAAGACAACAGATAAAAAATAACCATTATATGGACCAATACAGAAAATTACGTTTGTGTTCACGTGTTCTCTGACCGGTGGTATTCCTGAATCTCTTACTCATCTTACATTTTTTCCTTTTATGTACTGTGCTTATTGTATACCAATCCACTCTCATCTTGATTGTATGGTCTCTCACAGATTTAATGCCTCTGGCATTCTAATCATTTCTGACAGGAATGTAGATGATTAATTTTTCCATTAACATCATTTAAAACATTCTATATTAAATTAGGATTATCTTCAATGCATTTTCTTACATGCTATTAACTTTAAGCCATAGAAAATAGAGACTATACTTCTCATAAGGCATCTGCTGGATTTTGCTTTTTCATAGGAACTGTTACGTTTTCACTACTTACTGTGGTGTTCTTATTTTTAACTCTTCATGCTAAATAACATCATTCATCTCTTTTTGTGAATACTAGTACAACTTCTTATTTTACATGTGCTACATCACTTCTCATGTGCAACATCTATACTCACATCATTGTTAATACAATAAAAAACTGAACAAACCATTATTGTTTTGTCATTCCATTAATTATATTGACAAACTACTTATACTTTGATGTGGAAAGTACAGTAAATCAGATTCACTATACATTCCCTTTCATTCACTGTTATTGCTTTATTTTTGTTAAACAGTTACACGGTGTAATATGTCATGTGTTGTTGTTCATCTGAGGAACAGATGATTGTAATTATGTCCTGATATGTCCAACCATACAAATTTCAAAGAGGGTATACTTTCTTTCTCATGACTGTATATGTGCACTCTGATTTTATTTATTTTTCTATGTCGCTGGTATAGCAATAAGGTGTTTATCTAACTAAGACTTTATACCATTAATTTACCTAGTAAGGAATCCTAAAGTTTGCATGAATTAATTAAGAGCCAGACATTAGGACTTACTTTGCCATAAGTTTAGTTATCGTGATTGAGCTAAGAAGCGCTCATGTTTAACTATACCATAATAGTGTATTATTTAGGTTTACTTTTTATAAAAGTTCCAAGCTTCATTATCTTATGCTGATGTCTCTCATGTGTTGAGTTTTGTTTAAGGAACAATGGTTTTTGTACATGGGCCTGTGCCTTCATCTGTATCATTAATCCATCGCAGAAGAGGCCAATTTGTTTTTGAGAGCACAACTATACCGACAGGATTATAATTTAATTCCACGCTTCCCCAGATTCAAACAGAATCACTTAATGACTTAATTATATAATTTAAGAAGGGAAATCCCACAGAACTATTTAAGCATTGAATGTACTAGATTTTTTCCGAAATAAGCCGCAGTCAGAAAAGTTTGCATTCAGTAACGGTGAAGAATAGCTTATTAGTCATAAAAAATGTTTGGTTAAATAGCAGAAATCCAAAAGGAGCTCAGAACAAGTTTAAATGAACTTTATTATACATTTAGATAATAGAGAATATGAACGGCACATTGCTGTCAAACAGGCCACATTTGGCCCACAGGCCAGGCGTTGGATGCTCCTATTACAGATGTTTTATAATTTTATCTGAAAATGCTATTTTAACCTAACTGGAAATTTTTTTTTGGGAACTATAATACTCAAATGTTCCTGTAAATTCCAATATTCCCGAACTCCACAGGTGCATGGCAAATCCCCATGGGATTCCAATAATTTAAGAGATTAATTCCCTGACAAGTAATTTGTCTCAGTTAATTGACTTTTATTTGCGGATATATTTGCATTAATTAAGATCTCACTTAAGGAATCCCTCATGTTATTCAAAAAGTAGCATAAATCAGGTTGGTTATTTATGGACAAATGTAATGTGCAATCAACATAAAAGAGCAATGTGCATTGAACGTAACAGAGTAAAAGCAGGAGAATTTTTTGGATGAGTACATTTTAAATTTACATTATCACAAGTAGAGTATAACATACAATTAATTGCATAACCATATTTTATATAAATATTTACCAAAGAATAATATGGTTGATGATATCACACCTTTTTTGACATGTTTATAGACAAATGGACCGGTACCATCTCTGCCCTAAATGAGGCATCCCTGATTAAAATGACAGTACTGTTAAAGCATCTGAAAATTACTTTGAAAGGTTGGGCCTGCTAGTTTTAGATACTGTGCTATGTTCAGATAAAAAAAACCTCAGAAGTCTGATTTATACATTCTTTAGGACAGTGGTTACAGTTTTAGAGATTATAAAAAGAAGGTGGAAAAATCCTGGACAGCAAAACCAAAACAGGGAAGAGATATAATAAACTGTTTCAAAGTTTCAAACTACAGGAAATATACTCCATGGGGTGAGTGAGATGGCGAAAAGGGGGATGGAGTTGGGAAATCTTAAAAAAATAACAAGAAAAGAAAAAAGTTAATATAAGGTGTACCCTTTTATTGACTCTTTAGAGGGAGGGGAATATATGGTCTCAAAGGAGACAATTTTGAGAATAAATGTGTATGATGTTGTTTGTGTTTTTATGTTGTAGAGGTGATAGAGGTGATATGTGGGGAGCATGGGACTATAAATGTTGATAATGATGTCTCTCTATGACCAAGGTCTAAATTCACAAGTTAAGAGATCCATGCTGAAGCAAGGGTTAAGGAAAGAACTAATTAAAATGACCTTTTTGCAAGAAACACATTGTAGAGCTAAAGATAATGAGTTAATTCTGAACAGTATTCATCAGTGATTTGTGCTTCCATACAACTGGGAAAATAAAATGTGTTGCTATTTTAATAGAAAAAACATAGTTAAGATTAATCATCAAGATCTGGAGATCATTGTAAGATATATCATTATGGTTTATGAACTGGATGGAAGGTTGTTTACATTGGTTTACAAATATATATGTGGAGAAGGTTTAACCCCTTAAGGACAGAGCCTTTGAAACATTTTTGTCCATTCTGGACAATGGCTATTTTAAAATGTCTGTGCTGTTTGTGTTTAGCTGTAATTTCTTTGTCATTTGCTGTACCCACATGTATTATATATTGTTTTTATCGGGACAAGAAGGGCTTTCTTTGGATGCCATCATTTTGATCATATCTTATAATATTATATAAAAAAAATATATATGGTTAAAAAAAACAAAAAACACACATTTCCTGACTTTTATTTGAAACATCTTCTCCTCATCGACAAAAGCGAACGAAAAAAACTGCTAAATAGATTCTACTATTTATGAGTACAGGGATACCACATTTTCCACAAACCTTGTACTTCAGACATGAATTCACAGATTTTGGTATGTGTCACTGCCAAATACCACCACAATAAATGTTCAGCAACATTTCTTGAGTACAGGGATACCACCCATGCATAGGTTTGTTGAGTTGTTTGGGGGGGGGGGGGGAAATTACAAATTTGGGAGGTGCAGTTTTTGGTTTTCCAACTTGAAATTTTGACATGCAGACAGCCTGCACCCAAGTCCCATTTGGGACATATTTGAAACCAGCTAGTGTATTTTACCCCATCAACCCATATATTTTTTAAAAGTAGACACCCTACGCTTTTTCAAATGGTGGTATTTTAACACTTTCCATGCACCAATTCTACCACCAGCCTTTGTCGAAGTTTGTGGTAGTAATTTTATTGTGTATTTTTTTCCCACATACATTGTACTTTAGAGACAAATTCACATATTTCGGTATGTGTCACTGACAAACAATACCACAATATGTGTTCAGCGACATCTCCCGAGCACAGGGATTCCACCCATGCATAGGTTTGTCAGCTTTGTTGGGGGTTGAAAGGCTACATTTGAGAGGTGCGCTTTTTTATTTTCAAACTTGGAAAAATGCACAGACAGCAAAAAATGTGCTGCTGTGTAAGATCACTGCGTACACAGCGATCAATTGCAGGGAAGGGGTTAAATACTGGAAACGGCTTTTATAAAAGTCTTTGGGTCTCAATTCTATTAAATATATTATAATTAAAAACTCACATTATACAGCTCTGTCTGTGTCCCTCACTAAAACTCAAGTGAGAGGGAGGCAGATCTACACCGGTCAGATCAAATATTGACAAATATTGATCTAACCAGGCAAATGATGATGCTCATCTGAGCACCAAACCGCCATTGCCACTGATCAGCTGTTACTGATCGCTATACATGCGCTCAGACAGCTAAAAAATTTTTTTTTTACGTTAAACGTAATCCCCTAGCGGATATTATTAACCAGTGACGGGTGTAATAAAAAAATATTTTTTAAAAAAGTAAAAATGCTTCTGCAGCAAGATTGCTGCATTTGCGTCAGATCGCTGCTTGGGCAGTGATCTACAGCAAGCAAGGGGTTAATAGCTCTTAAAAGAGCCTTTTTTATACTGTAATGAATTACAGTAAAAAAAATTAACCCCTAAAAAATGCACAGACAACAAAAAATGTGCTGCTGTGTATGATCACTGCGTACACAGCGATCAATGGCAGGGAAGAGGTTAAACACTTGAAATGGCTTTTATAAAAGCCCTTGGTGTGTAACATTTTATTAAATATTTAATTTTATTAGTTTATTTTTTTTACATTATCTGATCTGTCTCTCTCCCTTACTAAAACTAGTAAGTAGAGGGAGGCAGATCAATACTTGTCAAAGGCAATATTTACTAATATTGCCTTTGACTGTATGATAAGTGCTCATCACTGAGCCGATGGGGTCGCTCAGGAGTGCGACCAGCATCGGTTCTGGGGCAGCAGAAGGTGCTGCTAAGTACCTCGCTAGCGAACCACTTTAGCTACACCAGAGGTGCTTAGGAAGCGAACGATCGCTTCCTAAGCACATGTGTGCAGCGGGCGCAGCCATTTTTAAATGGCTGCTACGATCACTCCGGGGAGTGATCGTAGCACGCCCCTGCCCTTTTTTGGGGTGTTGCACAATGCCTCTACCTAGAGGCATTGTAGCAACACCGCTAGTCGCTTTCTTTACTCTATTAAGTGCATGACGTGCCAGGCACGTCAGCTGTCGGCAAGTCCACGATTTTCCGTGACGTGCCTGGCACGTCATCTGTTGCCAAGGGGTTAATTGGGTAATTTGGTAATGGCAGGCAATTATAAAATGGACAGAAAATCAAGGAGATATCAGTCCAAATACAAAACACGCACTCATAGGCTTTTTAGAAAAATAGAAAAAACTGTATTACATGCTGACTGTTGTCTACATAGAGACTCTACACTGTAGACGACAGTCAGTATGTAATACAGTTTTTTCTATTTTTCTAAAAAGCCTATGAGTGTGTGTTTTGTATTTGGACTGATATGTTGTTGAAAAAGTACACTGCACCTAGGTAGAGAACTATGTATTGATTTAAAGCTGAGTGCACTACTGTTTGGATCTTTATATATATATATATAAGTTTACAAATGTTGCTATGAATGTCCTTTAATAAAGTGCAAAAAATTGTGTATTTACAACAGTCGGTAAATTAAACCAAACAAATTGTATACTTATTTAATGTAGTTTATGCACAATACCAACAGCAATCAACAAATGTTAAACAAAGTAGCATGGTATTGAACTGGATCTCGACTCAAAGAAAAAACAAGTCGGCTCTCTATTTAAATCCATAATGTGTTAACATGTTAATATCGCTTAAATTATAATCCACGCTGAAAGATCCTAATGTCTGCATGATGGAAATTCACACTATGGGGGACCACAATAAGGGCCGGCCCTTCACTGGGGCAGACTGGGGCAACTGCAGACGGCACCATTGCAGGGGAGCCACTTTGCTCCTCTGTGCAGCTTTTTTTTTTTTTTTTTTCTTGTGTTGGCAGTCTCAGTTCGGGACAGTGCAATTGTGAGCTTTGAAAGAAGGAGGTCACAGCCAATCAGGTGAGACCTCTCAACTCTCCTGATTGGCTGAGACTTCAGAAGACTCTTCTGATTGGCTCAGTTCCTCCTTCACACTGAGCTCAAAGCAAGAGATGCCTGCACCAGATAAAGTAAGACCTGACAGTGTGTATGTGTCAGTGTGAGTGAGTGTGAGGACTGTTGGGAACTTGATCTCTTGACCTCTATGCAGACACAATCAATATATGTGGAATAATAAGGATAATGCACTGTAGGTACGAACCTGGTACATGCAGTAATGATACTCCAGCAGTAGTATGATGTAATACAAGAACACACAGTAGAAGGTAATAAGTATGCAGGCACAAGTAATAAACAATAACTGTAATCCAGCAGGGATGTGGTTAAACACGTAAGCACAAACAGCAATGACAGTGAGTGAGTGTGTCTGTGTGTGACTGTGTATGTGTGAGTGATATACTGTCTGTGTATGTGTGAGACTGAGTGTGTGTGTGTGTGTGTGTACTCCTCTGACACTGCCTTTATCTGTCTCATTACCTAGAAGTCAACTACTCTGACACTGCCTATATCTGTCTAGCCAACCAGGGGTTAATTGTTCAGACACTGCCTATATCTGTCTAGCCAACTAGGGGCAGCACAATGTCTTGGGCCGGCCCTGATTCCAATATATGAAAAAAATGTGTATTATAATTCCAAAAAATAAATACTTATCAATAGACCAGCAAAGACATAGTTTATATCCAAGCAGTTTTCTTTCAAGTAATAATACAAATTTAAAAAATCTTACATTAGTCCAATTAAATAATCTTGTGTATAAATATACTCACAGGCTGATACTCAAAGGCTATTGTGGACATTAAGTAGCTCTAAAGTTTACATTCCCCCTCTCAAAGTCAAACTACTCACATAGGCTGTACCTAAAGCACAACAACCCCTTTCTTGCTATTTTTAGCTTTCTGACTTATGTTATCAGTACGCTCTCCTGAATAGAACAATCGTTAAGGAGGTAATTTCAACTACTAATTTAAGCAGTGTAAAAAAAGAAGATGCTAAATCTTCTTGAAAGCTTACTAAATGCAGAAGTGAAGTTTTACTCAGTCACTTATTGTTATTTTCTGTAATTAAGTTCAAAATACATCTCGGGTTCTACAAGTAATTTTTTTTTTACCTAAAACACAAGTTGCTAAATTATGTTTCACAGAAGCTGAACACTTAGAGTACTCATTTTCAGCTTTCTAAAATGCAAAGTGTAAAAAGAGACAAAGGTAATAATGTCATTTCCCCTTTCTTTTTAACCCTTTGTTCATCTCTTTCATCTTGCAGCATTTCTCATTAACTGTTTACATATACACTGATCAGTCATAACATTTTGACCATCTGCCTAAAATCGTGTAGGTCCCCTTTTGACGCCAAAACAGTCCTGACCAGTTGAGGCATGGACACCTCTGAAGGTGTGGAATGTGACACAAACACTTCGCATCATATCCTTTAAGTTATGTAAGTTGCAAGGTGGGGCATCCATGGATCGGACTTGTTTATCCAGCACATCCCACAGATATCCTTGATTGGATTGAGATATGGAGAACCTGAAGGTCAAGTCAACATCTTGAACTCATTGAATTCATCAAACCATTCCTCAACCATTTTTCCTTTTTTTGTCAGGACACATTATACTGCTTAAAGCGGCCAATACCAATAGGGAATACTGTTTCCATGAAAGGGTTGTACATGGCCTGCAACAATGCTTAGGTAGATGGTACATGTCAAAGTAACATCAACAGGAAATGGCAGGACACCAGGTTTCCCAGCAGAACATTTCCTAAAGAATCACACTGCCTCTGCTGGCTTGCCACCTGCCAGTGTTCAAAATGTTATGGCTGATTGATGTACTATGCCATTCATAAACATTTCAATTTTGTAGTTAATAGGATATTTGTCCCTCTGTACTGAGTTCAGAAATAGTCCATGTTTCATTTTTGTGCTTTTTTATTCAAGTTACAGGGTCTGAACTATAATTAGTGCAAAGCTATTTCAAAATCAGCGATAGTTACATGGTAACACTGATATCTGTACCAAATCCATGAATGCGAGGCCGATCAGCATCACTTATAGAGACATAGGAAGCAATTCAATTCGCTTACTATGCTCGTTTTTAGTGCCCATCGATCTAAAGGTGCTGCACCTCCATCTCCAGAAATGCCGAAGGGCGTTTTTTTTTAGTATTGCACAATGCTTCTACACAGAACCCTCATAGCAATTCCGTTGGAGCACTGAAAGCGAAAAAAAAAACCTAGTCTGTCCTGTGTCGGCAAGGGGTTAAATGGACACTCAAAGATTCAAAATTAACTACATATACATTCATGAAAATCTTCGGAATGTCTTTCAAAGCTTCCTGCTTTAGCCCTCTTGTTTACATTACAAGAGAGTCCTTTTGCATAAAATATTTGGAGGGTGGGATTGTGTAATGTGACTGGTGGCATCACTGACATTAGGCACATGTGCAATGGCATCCCTATGCATCTAAATTGGAGCCATGTGATTGAGGGGAGGATTAACCCTAGGACAATGCATATTTATTATTAAAGTTTCATCATTAATATGGATTTATCCACTCATTTTTTTAAACTTAATTGATCATCTTCATGCATATTTTAGTTTTCGAACATGAAAATTTGTGTCTCTGAGCCCATGAAAAGAAGTGACTAAACATATCATGTATATTTCACCAATTTGCTTCAATGACCAGTACATTTATCACTCTCTAGTTCTTATTTGTCATATCTGGTGCAGCGATTTTAATGACTAAAAAAAAAGAAAAGGTGCTGGCTCAACTGCCATGCTGAGGCAACTGTGGTGCCAGCTGACTTTTTTTTTTTTTAAACACCCGTCTGTGGACATGCCTTTTTATTCAAAAGAGAGACCTCCTGATCAATTTAGGAACATGTCTGTTTCTAAATCGCTTTTTTCCTTGCTTCTCCATTCCCTCTATTGTACCGAGTACAATACTTATAGCCATAAGGATTTTTTTTATTTATTCTGCTTTTCATTTTGTTTTCTATGGGCTTCTAGATTGGCCTGATTGTGCTACATAATAGTGGTGCACAATCTATGCAGCAGGAGTTTATTTCTCTAAATGATATTCTAAATTGATAATGGTTTTCTCAAATTGTCATTTCTTTAAGCTTTTATACCTATATCCATACCTTTATCAAATAGATCCAGTTAACATTTATTTCAGATCTTATCCCCCTTCTCATGAATTTTAAGGTTATCCTTACAAATATTAGCCCCCATATTATATTTAAGTATTCCCCTAAAGTCTAAATATGTAGATCCCAACTGAAGTGAGCTAAGGTAAGATTAAGATTTCATCTCATCAACTCTACTATGCATTGTGTTACATTGTGCATCAGGGGAACTATTAATCTCAATTCACCTGCAAATCACCTTTAGTAAATAGAATACTATTTTAATTTTATTAATTTAATGTTCCTGGTGCATTTGGCTTGCACCTGGCACAAGGAAGGGGAAGGCATTATTTTTTTTATTTAATCAGGGCGTTGGTGCATAGCAACCCCAAAGCCCCACTGGGGGCAATTTCTTTATTATTGGGGTTGCAGGCATTCACAAGCCTGGAACATCATGGTGGCCAACCTGTGGCCTCGTAGATACCATATATTTAATTTTTATCTGTGGCCATTTAAAATGACTGTGGGGTGGCTATTATACCCTCCATCTTGTAGCTTAATTTTAATGATTCAATCGAAACAGAATTATTCCCTTACAGCAGTACCTTTAATGCACAGTACTTCTGCAATCCTAGTGTTAGTTGAATAGCGTGTGGTAGGTTAAATGTCTTGGGTCTGCTAATTAGCAGGGGACATAGAATCAACCCCAATGTTTAAGTTATATGCACAACAAAATACACTTTCTGTTGTTATTACTTTTCTCACCGTGGAATTTTATAAACTACACAAAGTGAATCTAAAAAAGAGATCAATAGATATGATGTAGCCGTCCACTTTGCCATGGCTACTTTAGTAATTTTATCAAGCGGCTGCATTTATTTTCTTATTTATAATCTTGTGCATAATTACTTCTTGTCTGGTGAAACTGTAGGCTTCCTAAGTCTGCTTGCCTATTCAGTGTCTTAATAAAATGCATGATTATAAACTATATCGAGCCAAAGTATAGATTTAGTGCATGATTGTCAAAAATAGTTTAATGGTCTTATTAATGTATTATTTTTTTTATTTAGATCTTGGCCGATAAAATGGATTTACTTTTACTTGCTTATTAGTTTTGACATGTATGCTTTTTAGAAACCCTGTTGTTTCATATAGGCTTCCCCTCACCAGAGAGCGAAATGCTGCTTAATTCTCAGATGAATACAAAGGGGAAAGTAACTGTTAAACAGAATCTAGCAAGGCTTTGTATAAACTGGCTTTCTGGAACTTACAATATACATGGACAAATGGTTGTAACATATTTAAACAATTCAATTATGTCAGCACTACCACAAAATTCTCTTGAGGAAAATTGTAATGTAGCAGTCAAGGTCAGCAATTTCCTTGAGCCGACTTCTATTAAAAAAATATATATGTTTATGTTGTGTACATACTGCATGCGTTCATGACCTGGGGCTGATATGACAGAGATGCTGATACAATTGCTAAAATGACTACAGTGGGACCTGGCTATGGGGGAAAACTGACATTTAATGATCAAAATAACCACAGACAAGATGGCTGAGGTTTCCACCTCGCTATAATATCTGTGTAACAGTCTGCAGAGGCTAAGACCAGTTTCCACAATGAGAATTTAACCTTATTTGGGGTTTTTTATTAACTAAAAAAAAGGCAGACAGATGCACAGGAAATGGCAGTATGGCTGCAACGTTATCATGAATTCAATTAAGGGATACTTGACATGGACAAATATTCTGGCATTTCTTAAATTTCATAGTTGGAATATTATATATTGAGAAATTGCCAGAATAGTTCAAGGTCAGACACAATGACAGTGAAAATCATAGAGATATTTGAAATAAAAAAATAATCACCAAAGTTTAGTATAACGTAATGGTTATAATGTAATTGTTGGATCACAACTAGCACTTTAAGTACCTTTTTATATAAACAGATTAACACATAATGGATCCAATATTGAAAGAAATTTTGTAGCATTTAGAATTACAAATAAAAACGTTTCCTACTTGTACACAGAATATAATGGTTAAAGTGGTATACCATATTTTGTTTTTTGATGTTGTTTACAATTAGAATCCACTGCAACAAATGATAACTAAGAACTATAATAAGTATGCTTTATTTCTAATAGGCAACACTTAGGCGAGATTCAAACAACACTTGTTATGTAGTTCAATATACCATCTATTTTTGTATGTTTGGAGAGATTCCTCTATATTGCTCTTTGGAGAGATTTCAGGAAGCACATTTCTTATGACTTGTTGGTTACTCCTACATAACCAGAGATATCTTGTAAATATAACATGTTAGGAAGTTAATTTTAAGATTAACTACTTAACCCTTTAGTGACATGACCTTTTGATGTTTTCTTTTCTGTGGTGACAAGGGTTGTTTTAACATTTCTGGGGTGTTTGTGTTTAGCTGTAATGTTCTTCTTTCTCACATACTGTACTCACACAAATTATATGTTGTTAGTCAAGCAACAGCATCAGAGTGACGGAAGTGAATTTTTTTTTTCCCACTTCTGACGCTCTACCCACAAGAGGGCAGCGATTGTGGGTGCCCAGATTCAAAATTTTCAGTGCTGCCTAATGCCTCAACATAGAGGCAATTGAGCAGCACGTCAGATTGAAAAATGCTCGTCCCTTGTCACTAAGGGGTTAATGTCTTCTCATGTTTTGGCCCTCAAGGACCAAATTAACAAAAGTATGATTTAGTGTTCATTGACCTGATAACCCTGTGATCAGATCCCAAGGACACAGAAGCAGAGACTCAACCAGTGTCTTTACAGACCATGTCGGTCCCTGGTAGAATATTAGGCAAGTAGTGTTAGTTACATTTAGCTTTTCAGATGAGGGTGGCCTCCTCTGACAGGAGGTATTCTGTTGGTTTTCGCTGGATGCACTATACCATCCATGTGGTCATTTAGGTCATTTTGTTGACAACATCATAAAACATTTATATACATTAATGTGTTAAATCAGCACAACACGTTAAATTTATTGAAAATTGCAAAATACAGTCATTAACCACCATTTCAGCTAGTTACCTAGCTTAGTTTAGATGTAGTAGACATATGTAGATTTGCATTTGTAGAATTTTTATTTTATACATGTTAGGCAATGCTATTTAGCAAGTCTTGCATTTATTTATTTTTTCCTTTAAATCAAACACAAAAGCATATTCATTTTTGATTTTTCGACCTCAGATGATTTATAGTGAAATGATAAGAGGCCAGCAAATAGTTCAGATTATATTACCATTAATAATCAATTAATGTATGCATTTAAGTACTGCAGATCATAATATGCTATTTGCAGTAACAAAAAAACACTTTTATATTTATACCAGATAATTTAGGCACAATACAGGTTATTTAGTAAATTCACCACAGCTTATGAACCATATTCTCGCTGTCTGTAACTATTTATATAATAGGATATAGCCTAACCCTGTACTGCCATTTTATAATTTAGTGTGGTTTATCCATGCGTACTTGATTTTAATAATAATATATTAGGTAACAGAGCAGCAACATAAAAAAAGGATTTAAAAAAAGATTCCCAAGAGAAAAAAAGCTCTATAGGTTGATTAAACGTTATCCAAAATGCTTGGGGCCAGAAATATTTTGGATACTGGCTCATTTTCACCAGTGAGACTCAGAGCTCATCATATATCAATGCAAATACTGAATAGAGCAAATAAATCACTTGTACTTTGATGTAGCTATGATGTGAGGCATCATTGGGAACCTGCTATTGGCACATCAGGCCTGCACATGTGTCATTGTGTTACCATTTGTGGGTGTGTGGAAATCTGAGCATGCATGGAAAGGCTGTATCACAGTTTAAGGGAACTGGACACTGAACAAACTTTTATGCACTTGCATTTTGACAGTTATATGTGGAATTTGCAACTTGTGGCAACATCCGCAAATTTTGGATAACGGATCATTTTGGATACTTAACCTGTATATAAAAATTACTCCTGGACAAAAATATCCTGCTTGATATCTACCAAATAAAAACAACAACAGTCTAATGAGTAGATATAAAGTATTACATATTCAGAAAGTGCCAAATTATCTTACTGTGAGTGGTGGCAAATAGTTATATAATCAAATAGTACGACAATTTGTTTGGTTGAATCTACCAAGTACCAAAAGCAGCAGAATTTGAAATATTATCCAACTCAGCTGAGTGAATTCCTTTGTTAATTCCTTCTTACATGAGTAAAAGCCCAGTGTGTTAAGATTACATTCTGCCATGTTTAACCTTCAAAACACATGGTCATAAACGAGGTTAACATTTTCAGATTATTATATAACACTATTTTAATTTGAACAAGTTTTTTGATTACTGCTGCAGAATTAAAGGTAAAAGGGGACAAGAGACTAAGACACACAACATTATCCGTTGCTACATAGAAGCTTATGTTTTCTGTAGTAAATGCAGAAATAATTGTTTGTGTTTTTAAATAACATCACAGAAAACACAAAATGATCTGCCATGTAATATGGTGGAATTTAGAGTATTGCTATGCAATGTATTCCTGTACAGTGACTAACAGAGCTATCTAGCTGCTGTAGTGAAATTTTTCAAACTTACAATTAATAATGTTTCTTAATTAGAAATGGGTAAATCGAAACCATATAATTTGGGATAATTAAAAGATGCATAAGAGACAACAAAAACATTGTTAAAGCATACTTTTGGTATTAAATTATCTTTTCACTATAAATTATATAGTGTGCCTAATTAAATACAGTGGCGCCCCGAGGGGGGTGTGGACCGCACTTTTTTTGAATGGCACAATATTACTGAGCTCTCACTGGCACAATATTACTGGTATCTGACTGGCACAATATTACTGGGCTCTCACTGGCACAATATTCCTGGTATCTGATTGGCACAATATTACTGGTATCTGACTGGCACAATATTACTGGGCTCTCACTGGCACAATATTCCTGGTATCTGACTGGCATAATATTAATGGGCTCTGACTGGCACAACATTCCTGGTATCTGACTGGCACAATATTCCTGGTATCTGACTGGCATAATATTACTGGGCTCTGACTGGCACAATATTACTGGGCTCTGACTGGCACAATATTACAGGCATCTGACTGGCACAATATTCCTGGTATCTGAATGGAACAATATTACTGGTATCTTACTGGCACAATATTACTGGGCTCTGAATGGCACAATATTCCTGGTATCTGACTGGCACAATATTACTGGGCTCTGTCTGGCACAATATTACTGGTATCTGACTGGCACAATATTACTGGTATCTGAATGGCACAATATTACTGGGCTCTGAATGGCACAATATTCCTGGTATCTGACTGGCACAATATTACTGGGCTCTGTCTGGCACAATATTACTGGTATCTGACTGGCACAATATTACTGGTATCTGAATGGCACAATATTACTGGGCTCTGAATGGCATAATATTACTGGGCTCTGACTGGCACAATATTACTGGGCTCTGACTGGCACAATATTCCTGGTACCTAACTGGCACAATATTACTGGGCTCTGAGTGACACAATATTACTGGGCTCTGACTGGCACAATAATACTGGTATCTGACTGGCACAATATTTTTGGGCTCTGACTGGCACAATATTACTGGTATCTGACTGACAAAATATTACTGGTATCTGAGTGGCACAATATTACTGGGCTTTGAGTGGCACAATATTTTTGGGCTCTAACTGGCACAATATTACTGGTATCTGACTGGCAAAATATTACTGGGCTCTGACTGGCACAATATTACTGGTATCTGACTGGCACAATATTACTGGTCCCTGAGTGGCACAATATTACTGGTATCTGAATGGCACAATATTACTGGTATCTGACTGGCACAATATTACGATGTGTGCATAATTATGGGGCGCTTGTGTGTGGCATATTTATTGGGCCACATGTGTGGCATAATTAAGGGACTCTTTTGTGAGGCATAAATCTTGGGGCTCTGGTGTGGCATAATTTATGGGGCTCTGGTGTAGCATAATTTATGGGGCTCTGGTGTGGCATTATTTATGGGGCTCTGGTGTCGCATAATTTATGGGGCTCCTGTGTGTGGCATAGTTATGGGGTTCCTGTGTGTGGCATAGTTAATAGGCCATCTAACTGGCATTACTAAGGAATCTGTTTGGCATTGTATTGGAGAAAATCCAGGGGGGTGACACCATGAGTTTCCGCACCGGGTGACACCAACCCTAGTGACGCCCCTGATTAAATAGACTACATTTCTAATTCCAATATATCAATTTTAATAAATTAAAAAATATATGCAACTTTTTGAAAACAACTCATTAAGAAATATTACATTCTTGAAATGCTTAAACACTTGCAATTTTCAATATTTATATTATTGTGACTTAATTGTATATTCACATATGGGTATATGTCTTAAATCCTAACACATTTCACCAATTTTTAGTGTATTTAATCTAAAGAATTTGTCTCCAGAACAAATTGTAATGAAATAATCTTTATTTGTAGACAAAGAATGGTGCGGGAGCACAGAGAATGGACATCACTACAATAACCTGTCCTATATGATGGTACCTACTCGGGAGTGCTGTCCATTCTCCATGAATCAATGAGTCTCTATAAGTTATCAGGCTATGCTGGCTTGCTGCACCTAGAGGGACATCGACTGACCCACACTAACAAGGTCAATGTAGGCCAAAACATGCGTTTGAGGTTTGCTGTGTAGACATGCATTTTGGGTTTGTAATGCCCTTATAGGCAGATTTAGTCTGCTATTCTAATGGAATGGTTTCCTCTGTAATGGTGTAAGCAAGCAAAAAACAGTGATGCCTTCCCAAAGCAGGTACTATCCTATATGTATCTGTTTGTACACCCAGGACATGCACCAGCACCACAGACTGCACATCCTTGACATGCCCCAGCACCTCAGAGTGCAGACTTACCCGAGCCAGCACCCAGAATTAATTTGCAGGAGTTGCCTGGTGTTTAGTGGTAGGCAGCTGGATTTTAGTGCACAGACATTCTTTCAGGCTGCCTCTTCCGCACCTGTGGTGTTGGATCACTGGCAAGTCACATGACCCCCCCCCCCTCCCCACAATGCTCTTACTTCAAATAACATGCAAGGACTGTGAAAAATGCACCCTGGGAGGATGTCTGTGTCCCTGTTAAGTGTTAAGGGTTTTCCTGTCTAATGGGACTCATCCCTTGTCTTTTCTTTATGTCAACATGTGTGTACCTTCAAGGTGTTAGCTTAAACTAATCATGTATTTCTGGAATGAGTTTAGTTCCTGGTCCAATGTTTGTTAATTACCTGTATTTGTAATGTTTCGTTCTTTTCTGCTGTCTTTTAATTAGTCTTTTATTTTAGTTCCTGGTCCATTGTTTGTGTCAGTTACCTGTGATTATCGCATGAGTACCTGTGTATATAAAAAGTAAAAAAAAAGTATTTTGTGTTTTATTTCTACACTGGTCTTGTCTGGTGACTGGTGTAAATTGTGGAGTATTTCTGACCTTTTTGGAGTTCCAATCTAAGGAAGCAAAGCTTTGTGGAGGTATGCAGCCAGGGTACCAGGGAGTCTGTCACAGTTTTGTTATCCATAGAATCCAAATTTTAATTCTGGGATGTATATAATTTTCCTGTTTTAATATTCCAATTTCCATTTCACACTGGTCTATAACCTAATTGATATGTACAGTGTGGCATGAAAACTGAGCTTTTTGTTTATTTTTATACATTGGTGTTGTAATGTTCTTGTAATCTATGTTAAGTAATTATTTTGTTTTCTCTACTATTTAGAATCACTAGCACCCTTCTTATTATTTGGCCACATTCCTTATTAACATGACCGGTGGAGAATTAGCTCTGACTTGTGCTATCTATCATGAAATATTATATAGCAGCCCTGAAACAAACACAAAAGCAAACTCTAAAAATACAGATGCATTTTAAAGTTTGATATAGAGTAATTTTGTGGTTTTATACGTTTACTTATCATAGAATTCCAAGTTATAGTCACAACTGTTTAAAGTCACATATTTTGTCTTCAAATCAACGTTTTCATAAATTAATTAAGACTAATTAAAATTTTCTGTCGCCCACCACAGCTGAAATTAAATTTAAAGTAATTTATTGAAAATGTGAGAACTCATAGAGCAGACTGCAGCAGAGGTGTTGAAAGCTAACATATGTGTTTTTTTTTAATAGATTAATAAGATAAAAATAAAAGAACATGCCTGAAAGCAGGGGCTTGATCAAAAAATGGTTGTAATCTTCTAAGTCAAAATGATAAGAGTCTCTGTTAGTTTTTTTTTACGAAACCCCTTCCATTATAAAGCAACACACCTGTCATAAAAATAACAGTTGTAAATAAAAAAGGGAGAAATTGCACATATACATTATATAGATAAATTACTGAGGATTATGTATCTGAACTCATATTATGAGTTATTCAAAAAAAATAAGTCAACTTACAGACAGCCCAAAGATGCAAACTAATAACATGGTGGAAAACTGGCTACATGTGAATTCTAGAATGGTTTCAATTCAATTATCAGATCTGTACGTGTAATCCATGGGGTGCACGAGAAGGACTACATACTGTCCTTTAAACATATAAATAATAAAACAAGTACTCAGTACTTCATTGAAGTAATTGTTTCCTAGGTCAAGCAGGTATGTTTCAACGCACAATGAATCTTTCTAAAGACCTGAAAAAAACGTGTTGTGAGTTGAAATGTAGTAGCTTGACCTGAGGAATAAATTCCATCCACAGAGTGCTGAGTCATTCTTTCATTATTTATATAATTCTAGAATGTCACACTATATATTTAGAATTCAATTTATTACCTGAAGGAGACTTCATTATCCACTGATAACAGGTCCAAATTAATGCATACATTAATTGACATTCAGCTTGTATTTATGGTAAAGCAAATACACATACATAAATAATTTGGAATAAACATAGAAAAATAGATTATGAGGACACATATAGACCAATTTGCCCACCTAGTCTAGTTATATGACAGATAATGCTGATGTGTTTTCAGGATATTTATGCTCATTCCAGCAATTTTATTTTTACTTTTCTTTACTCTTAACATTTACAACTTGGTTTTGAAATTTATTCTAAAAGTCATGTATTAATCAAAGAGGGAATTACAGAGAATTTAAAACTTAAAGCCAAAGTAGCTGAAGTTCAGTTGAACTGGCAATTTTTTTCAACTCTGCTACTATGGTTTTAAGTGTAAAATTCACACTCAAAGTGGCCTCATCTGACAAGTGGGATCCTGCTGAAAGTGCCTGCAAATCTGAAAACAGCTCATCACAGGGAGCCGCGATGAGCTGTTTAATACTGGACATACTATGCCGTCCAAACGACTTTAAGGCACTTAAAGTCAGGACGGCATAGTACGTCCTAACGTCATTAAGGGGTTAAAAAGTCTCTTTGCCTCTCTGGCTCACAGGTTCTGGGTCTCAGCCCCAGCTCTTCACAGGTGAGGCAGTGATTGCATTCTGCAAATGTTTTTTGTAGCGCACTAATAAATGAAACATAGAAACATAGAATGTCTCAGTAGATAAGAACCATTCAGTCCATCTAGTCTGCTCAAATTTGTAAATACTTGTATTAGTCCCCAGTTCCCTATTTTATATCTAGGATAGCCTTGTGCCTATCCCACGTATGCTTAAACTCCGTCACTGTGCTTACCTCTACCAATTCCGCAGGAAAGCTATTCCATACATCCATACGTAATGATCTAAGAGCACCTAAAATGTTACTCAAGTCAGGATACATTCACAATACAGCTATTATAGTATAAAAAAAATAGTGTTTCCCATATCATGTTATTAGTTGGAGACAAAATTCATAAAATTGGTCTATTTGCATTATGTTATCACTAAAAAAAAAAAACGCTATGTCCTCAATTACACCC
Source organism: Pelodytes ibericus (assembly GCA_036172795.1). Taxonomy (NCBI): domain Eukaryota; kingdom Metazoa; phylum Chordata; class Amphibia; order Anura; family Pelodytidae; genus Pelodytes; species Pelodytes ibericus. The sequence goes on from CM069861.1 coordinate 128,492,341, forward strand.
TTAATGTCTGTCTTGCAAGAATTTGGTGAAATCTCCTATTACAAATTAAATACCACAAAAACGCTAACACTCCCCTTGTTTACACAATGGTTTGAATTGGATATTAAAAAAACAGTTTGACTTTCATTTGAGAGACTCTTACATTTCCTATTTAGGTATCATTCTGTGCAAAAACTTGGCTAGGATGCATGAAAATAACTAGCCAGCGCTTAGGGATGACATGGAGAGATGGTGCAATCTAGAAATTTCATGGTTAGGTAGGATCAATTTGGTTAATATGAATATACTTCCAAAAATATTATATTATATTAGAGCCATGCACCTTACTTTTCCTCTACCATTTTTTAGAAAAGTTCACTCTACCCTTTTGACATTTATTTGGTATAGGAAACTGGCAAGAATCAAGTTATTCATATTGCAGAAACCTATGTGGGGATATGGGTTTGCCAGACTTTGCTCATTATTATTATTACGCTACCAATGCAGCTGCTGTGTTAAAATTCATCCCCGACCTGAATTTAAACTACTGGGCATCACATTCCATAACACACATTGATCATTTCTTTTCTTTTTTTTTTAAACAAAATTACCAAATTTTAACCAAATGAAAAACAAATATGATTTGAACATATCTGATAAAATAATATACAACAACAAATTAATCTTATTATTGTTAATTGTGGCCTTTCAGGACAGGATCCAAACCAACGTAAACTGGAATTATCAAAAACAGAAAAAAATATACTATTCGGATCCTGCTTGGAAAGGAGCCATTTCTATATGTTACACTCATTTTGCCAGGGAACTAAAGAAAAGTTTTGATTCAATGATAAAGAACTGGGTAGAACATTTAACATCACAGAATGGATTAACTTTGTCAATGCATTGAGGGGTATTACACAGTGTGTGGCACATTTAGAGTCCCATTATAAAATCTTATACCGTTGGTACCTTACTCCCTCCAGATTACACAAATTGAATTCATCACATACAAATTCATGCTGGAGGGGGTATGGAGAAAGGGGATCTTTGTGTCACATGCTGTGGTCATGCCCTAAAATTAGACTTTATTGGAATTTGATACATAAATTAATTAAAACTGTTGACAGTTCAATTTATAATGTGACACCAGAGCTTTGTCTCTTCAAGCAAATTCCCTTAAATTTCCCAAATTATAGTAAAATTATACTAGGCCATATTCTAATTTATGCAACGACAATTATCACCCGACACTGGGAATATATTAAATCACCACACATAAATGAGGTCATACAATACATATTTTAAAATATACATTGCAAACTAGCTTACTGCTACCAACACCAACAACTGAAATTTTGAAACTAGAGTGGCTTTTATGGGAAGAAAACATCAGAATCAATTAAAATTGTATTCCTTAGTATGCTCCTGTCCCGATGATGTATATAATAATATAGTGTGTATAAACTGGTAAGTTGTAACTCGTATCCCACCGGATGATTGTACTTATATATTTTCTGTATTAATTAATAATATTATTATTATTATATCTTATTGTATCCATGTTTACACTGTTATTTGAAAAATCTTCAATAAAAATATTTGAATAGTTTACAAACTACTATATATACTGTACATGTTGTTCTCTCTTTTTAGTTTTTTTTTTTTGTATTAATTATGATTTATTATGTATGTTCTGTTTCCAACCTGTAGAAATATATGTATGTATTCTTTTTTAATCTATTGTTAAATGTGTATCCTTCCTGGTGAAACATTTTCTAAAAAAATATTTAATTATTTATAAATAATAAATAAAAAAAAATGTTTTAAAACCAACAGTACAGAACTTTTTTAAAGTGGTTAATTGATATGGAAATTGCAAAATACAAGTATATGCAATAAAAGTGTATTTTATAAGAAAAATCATTATTGGAATTAGTTTTATTACATGACGGGTTGATTGACATGCTAACTGCACCATTTATGCCAACCTTGCATAATTTAAAACAAACACAAATCCAATACATCCCTTAGTAACCCCAATAAATGTTAAGGAATTGACACATATATGTATGTACATACATTAACATGTAGTCTTTACACACCACTAAAATTGCTCTTGTATTATAACAACAACGGTATTGCCTTCCCAGCTACAGGTGGGAATCCCATCACCAGTTATTCACTGTCAACAGCTGTTATCTTATATGTACTCTTCATCACGTGCATCACAGTACCATTTCATGTCCACTGTGTAGATATGTAAGTGATTTAGGCAGTGGTATGAAAAGAAACCACCATGCCACTGTGGCCATCTGACCACGACGCAGCTCACCAAAAGGACTTTTTGTTAAGCAGTAAAGGGATAACTCCGAATTTTAAATTTAAGATATTAGTTTATTGCTTAAATATATACTGTTTCAGTGTCTATTTAAAGCGATATACATTTTTATGTTGTAATGCACTCTCCATCTGCTACTGTACTTTTTCATTCACTAGGAATGAGACACTAAAAGAAGCACTTGAGCATATGGCACTGTACATACATTTATTTGGGGGGATTTATAATAAGAGTGTATATTTTAATGTCAGTAACACTAATGTCACTATTTGGGAGGCCAATAAAACTGAATTGTATAACGTCATGAGGACCGCTGATATTTTATTTCTCAAATGAATGAATGAGACTTCATGTACCTTTGTTTTATCTTCCCTTTACTTATCCTGTGTAGGATGCTCAAACTCTACACTTCAAAGACAAAGATATATTAATTATTTATAATTAAGCTCCTTGTAAGACAGACTCAATTTACTTTTCATTAGCGTTGATATTTGATTACCCAAATTGCTTTCAAATGTCATAGCCATTAGCGTCATATACAGTGCATAATATAAAGCACATTGAAAATAAAGATACACAAAGTCTACATAAAACTTTTACACAGTAATAAAATCATCCACAATTATTTCAATGCTAATGGAAAAGTAGTTAATGTACATATATATTAAATTATTTGTAAGCTGTTTTATTTGTATTACTGAATTATGGTTAACTGCCATTACATTGTAGAAATAATAGAAAGAAGGATGGAGACAGGAAGGAAGGAATAATAGAAGAAAGTAAGAAAGAAGGTATCAACCTGTGATTTCCCAAATATATATGAAAAATGATAACACATTTTAACATAATCAGCACAAGGCACAGCAAATGTTATAGTACTATAACATTGTAAAAATTATATACCTGATGACACAGCTTTACACATCCATATAAATAAAACTGAGCTTAGACTGGATTCTGAAAACAGTAACCCCTTAGTTACATGACTTTTTTGGCTTGTCTGATGCTTGGTGACATAGGCTTTTTAACATTTCTGCAGTATTTGTATTTTGCTGCCATTTATTTGTTTCTAATTTACTGTACCCACACACACTATATATTGTTTTTTTCGGCAGAAGAAGAGATTTCTTTTGATAACATTATTTTGATAATAGCATATGATTTTATGTATAGAAAAATAATGAAATAATTGAAAAATCGAATGCTCATCTACAAAAAGCAACAAAAACAAAGCTAAATAGTTTCAAATATTTTTCCTGAGCTCAGAAACAGCCCATGTTTTATGGTTTTGTGATTTTTTTAATTCAAGTTACAGGGCAATAACTATAAGTAGTGCAAGGCTATTTCAAAATCCTTTTCAGGTAAACATTTCCTGAAAATGTGATGGGGTACTGCCAAATAACACCTCAATATGTGTTCAGCAACATCTTCTGAGTACAGGGATACCACCCATATTGTATTTTTATTAGTTTATGTTATTTTCAATAACTTTTACTACTTTGATTTTTCTCTCTCACTCACTAAAAAAAGTGAGGAGAGGGAGGCAGATCCAAAGTTGTCAGATCAATATTTGTAAAATATGGATCTGACCAGGCAGTGGGGATGCTCATCTGCTTACGCATTGGGACTGCTGATTAAAATAAAGTCTTCCCAGTCAGGGTTAGGTATTAACACTGCGTATGGTGAACATTAACTATGGTCTCTGGAGTAAAAATTTTTAATGTAATTTATACACACTTGTAAAATTAATATTAATTAATATATATTACTTAGGATACTGAAAAGTGTATAAAATAATTATATGTGTTTCTTGTTTAATGGAAAAATTGAATAAAGATGAATAAATACAAAAAATGTCACTTGAGGAAATCTTTTAGTTAAACAGAACTTTTGTTGACAGTGTCCTTTAAGTTCAATAATTCTATAAAATGGTTAGTTTGTTATATGTATATGTATTTCTCTTTCTTTAATAATTCTGCATACATATAATATACAATAGAACCTATCTAGCTGATCTGACCATAATTTATATTATCATTGTGAACTGAATAACAAATTCAATTTATTACAAGTGCAACTAAGTTTTCCAACATTTCAAGGACCTCAATATTAGTGAGTTAGCATGTAAATCCTGAAGAATGTTCATATTTTTCCAGTCCCCCCCAATAAATAGCCTGTACAAAGAGGATCTTTAAAAAATTGAAGGTTATTAATAGAACATAGAATTACAAATGTTAATGCTAAATCAATATAATAATAATAGATTATCTAATATGAGAGATAAAATAACTGAAAAATAGCAAAAAGAACATGATTTTGCATTACATTTATTGTTATTTTCTATATAAACATATATATATATATATATATATACAAACATTTGTGTAATGCAATGAAATATTAAATTGTATAAAGTCTTTTCATGTTTTGTTTAAATCATGAGAACTAAGCAGTCGCTATTACATTTATGTTTGTTTATTTTTTTCAAGCTGAATATGTATTATGTGATTAAATGTTAGTTTTTATGTTCAAGAAACCTTTACCAGTCTTCTGAAAATAGACCTACATGGCTTTTAATGGCTCATCACATATGACTGATCTAGTCTGGTATCATTACCTGACCTTTATGTCAATAACAAAACATTTGCACATTGAGCATCAGAAACAGAGTGGAGTTTATTGGTCATTTTGTATTGGAGCAGAAAGAATACTGCTATTTTTAAAGTGAGCAGTACTCTTTATGCTCTAATACAAGTGAGGGTATTATTAATCTGAGGGAGTACACTACCATCAATTAGTATATACAGAGAGCATTATTGTTGTGTTTAGTTTTTCTCTTCGCATGTCAAGGTACCATATGAGAAAAGACATCTAATCTATCTATGAAGAAGTTTTACTCCACATACTCTACTAAACAATTTAAGTATATTTTAGTGTTTTTTTTAACACTGGGTTAAAATGAGTTCATAATGGTATAGTACTCCATCTTTTATATACAGTCTGTTATCTTGAGATGTATTTAACCCCTTGCTGACAAAGGACGTGTGAGGCACGTCCTGGGAGAAACTCCCTTAACGACAAAGGACGTGCCTGGCACGTCCTGCGGAGAAACCGCTTTAACGGTGCTGGTCTATTGACTTGATGTCGAGGTAATAGCCAGCACCGATCTATTTCTAGATCGTGGGAGCCATATTGAAGGAGCAGCAGGCTCCGTCAATATGGCTATGCCCTCTGCCGGTCTGAGCTTCGGAAGTGAAAGTAACTTCACTTCCGTCACTCTGAACATGCTACTTGACTACCCCTAGTGGTAAAAAGTGGAAAAAATGTAAAATAAATATTTAATTAATTAAAAACTGGTTATATAGTTAGATTAGCCTATAGGGTTAAAATTAAATCATTTTTAGCATAAGGGATAGGGTTAAAATTAAATTAAAATTAAAATATATTAAGGGATAGCATAAGGGTTCGAGTTGGGGCTAAATTTAGTGTTAAGGTTAAATTTTGGGTTTGGGTTGGGGTCAAAAGGTCAATATAGGAAAAAAACAAAAAACACTATTTTTGGTTTTTGCCACATAACTCGCAAAAAAATAGCGAAAAATATGGAAACATGCATATTTTTGAACTCGGGACAACATTTAGAAACTATTTAGATGGGGTCTTTTTTAATGATTGTATTTTTCTAAATTATATTTTAGGTTAAAGTTAGAAAAAGTGTTTTTAAATTTTTCATCATATTTTATGATTTTTTTTGTAGTAAATTATAGGATATGATGAACATAATGGTATTTAATGAAAGCCCTTCTTATGATGATAAAAACAACATATAATTTGTGTGGGTACAGTATCTGAGAAAAAAGAAAATTGCAGCTAAACACAAACACCCCAGAAATGTCCAAACAGCCATTGTCACCAAGGGAAAGTCAAGGTGAAAATGTCTTGTCACTAAGGGGTTAAGGGGATACTCACCTTTGATGTTTTTTGAGCGGCTTAAGTAAAACTTGTGTGATTTTAAACTAATCTCAGTAGTGCCTTAAAACACCTTTTTCCTTCTTTTATTTGTTGATAACATATTTAACATAACATTTTTTGTAGTATATAAGGCATAATCCGCCTAACTGGTAATTTCTTGACTGTAGTTGTCACCACAGGAGACAATATTAATTACAATTATGCTATACAGAGTTATACAAGGTACCCCTTGTTATCAATGTATAAACACTTTTTTTTTTTTACAATTTTTCTGAGAGTTATTAATGAAACGGTATATTTGTGTGAACAGAAAGCATATTTTTACATCACTTGTCTTTTTTTATTGCAGGGCAAAATTGTGGAGGTTTAGTACAGGGTCCAAATGGCACAATAGAAAGCCCGGGGTTTCCACACGGGTATCCAAACTATGCCAACTGCACTTGGATCATTATCACTGGGGAACGAAACAGGATACAACTGTCATTTCATATCTTTGCGCTGGAAGAAGATTTTGATATTTTATCAGTTTTTGATGGGCAGCCACAACAAGGAAATTTAAAAGTCAGGTAGGACATGCTGTATTTTTGCTAACAAATATGTGGAATATATTGTTGCTAATGTTTAAAGGTAATTAACAACTAAATAACTACAATGTCAACATACTAAAGAAGAGATTCCTTGTTAATTTATTTTGAAGTGATTAGAGATAATAAAACAAGATCCATATGGAGCTTTATGAGCAAATGCAAAAATTAAGAGAAAAATATGTTTTAAATATCTGGTGTTTTCTGTTTATAAAACCACCAGGGCCTTATCTAGGGGTTGGCCAGAATAGTCCAAACCAGGGGCGCTGGCAGGGAAGGGCGGTGCAAAAATACAGTCCTGAGTATGTACGCACGTCAGCACTGAGATGATCAAGATTCGACTGAATAAGTCTGAAAAATAACTTTTGCCTGCCATTGCTTAGCACATCAGCGCAGTTTACTCAAGACTTGATTTTTGTGCCAGTCCACCACCTGCTGCCACTGAGGATCTGCCCACCTCCTCCCCATCCTCGTGAGAATTTCCTGCAAGAAGGAGTGGGGGAGGTTGTTTGCCTTCAATGGGCTCTTGTTTATGTATTTTATTCTTTAATACATGAATGTGAAATTCTTAACTATGTTGCAAAAATTAGGCTACAATTGCAGAACTTGAGAATTTTTAAGCTATGTTGGCCTGATTTTTACAACTGCTATCATTTTACTGTAGTTAACAGTCATCAAAAGAATGTTTGCTGGTGAAAATCGTGTAATTTAAATTATATTTACAGTGATGTCAGAGAGAGTGGAGGGCTTTGGGTGACTAGCAGGACTCTGTTGCTAAGAAACCTCAGGAAGCTTTAGGAAACAAAATAAAATGCTAGATCTGTTTCTTTAGCTGCCTTTACATAGTGGAGAATTTATATTGGAGTCATGCTATGTGTAACAGCACAATGTAAAATTAGTTCCATCAAGATTTTAAATTTCTTCTGAATGTGATACCACATGTTTAGCCTAAATGTCATTTGAGTACTATGCTTGTATGCAATATATGTTTTTCAATTAATAAAATATAAAGGGCCAGTATAACCTAAACATTATTTTTCCTAGCAATGCAGAGAATAATAACATGATTGAAAATTATTATTAAAAATATGAAAATGAAAATTTTAACTTTTTTTATGATTGGGTGCCAGGGGGCACTTATACGGCTTTTCACCAAGGGCACTAGAGTCTCTAGATCCAAAGCCATATCTAGAGTCTCTAGAGATGGCTTTGGATACCACTGTGTGGCTTGATATGCAAATGACTTGCCAGAATGCATATCACAAAACAATTTCCTATGAATGTAAATTTAAAAAGTAGATAATAATGCTACTATTCAACACATTCTTTATTCATTAAAAACAAATGGCAACAATCAAGTGTGAAAATCTAATTTGAATTAAAATTTAAAGGTATGATGTTGCTCTTTGCTTACGAAGGCCATCCAATTTTTTTTTTTAAATTATAGTAAACAAAATCAATGTATATATATTACCAGTATAAACTGCAATAGTGTGTCTACCATGACTTGTCTACCATGACATACATGAAATGTATATTTATGAAACTATGAGAGTGTTGGAGTACTTTTTGTTAGGTGTGTGTTTAACTATAATTTCATACAAACAAAATAGTTTTTAAGGAAACAGACGGCTTTTGTTTGATTCCATGTTTAGCCATATAAAGTAAAATTTTAAATTAATTATTGTTAAACAATGGCCACTCCCTTGTTTACATTCACTATGTGCCAGGACCGTCATGTGGGGTTAAAGCAGTGTTGCCCTCTAGTACACACTTTTGTTAATATTTTTCATTAATGGTTAGCCTAGGAATCCTATACAAAGAACCTTCCTACAGAATAGCACTAAATAACAACATTATAAAGTACAAACATGTAGAGACCTTGGAATAACTCCAATCAGCCACAGAATCTTACATAACAATATAGGTAATTGAAAGATAGTTAGAATGCAATCTAGAAGGGAAGCTGTTTCTGGAATGATTCCAAATATTTGAGTTGCTTCGGCACGTTTCTACAAAGTCTATAACAAGCATGAGATCATTTTGTTTCACAAAAGATAATAATAGATCCAACACTAGGAATTAAATCATTAAAATTGTCGGTGATACAATAAAAACGTATTTTATTCCTTCACTGTGTGTAATGATTTTATATGTTGACAAAGTACAGTCCATTTTTAATGAATATTTGTATTTATAAACAACGACCTACATGTTTGTTGAAACTTTTGTCTAGTATTATTAACAGTAAAAAAAAGTATTGCAATAACATAAAACAGAAAAAACTTCACATGAAGATTTAGTTAGCTTATATGTTTTGTTATGCAGACATGCATGACAATAACATAAGATTGTGGTTCAGTTCACACAGAGTCATTTTGTTTTCTAACAACAAAGGATAAACAAATGCATTCACAGGCATTGTACTGGGTGGATTATCTCATGTTAAGGTTTAGATCCCTGAGGAAAGGCAGAGTTTACATCTTCACAAAAAATACAGATCTTGAACAAAGGAGAGGATTTTGAACAAATCTGTAAAAGCCACCTGTGGAGAATGGTGAGGGATTATTTGGACATTAAAAATAGAGTCTGAAAGAAATATACAGTGATGTATTGCTTTATTCTATTCTAGTTGTGTTGCAGTTGTAAGCGTCATTATTCCTTTCTTGTTTCTAGAATACTCACAGACCTTTTTTATTGTCTCCCTTCCCCCCTCGAAAAACTCATCTACACAGAAGTAAATGTTTCCCAGAGTATGCCAATTTGCAGTATGTAGTTCATTGTGATATTTGGTATAAAGGTGCATTAAACACATTGGTAATAAAATACATTATGTGATAGTATATAAGATAATTGAACACATTTAATACAATAATTTAAAGAACATATTAGACAATGCCATATATTGCTTAGTATTAACAGTTATTTAATATATTAAGGGGCACAAAGAATCCACAAATACTAGAGAAAAATAAAGTCTATTTGTTTGAGCACACAGCATTGAATTGTACATGCGCTATCATTTCATGACTAAAAAAATAATTCAACTGAAAACAATTTTGCAGTTTTATATATATATATATTTATAATTAATAATTATGTACTTAAGCAAATCATGCAATAACAGAATGTATGAATCTATTGACATTTATTTGCTAATTTTTAAATCATGATTTTCTTTACATTAACATAGAAATTCAGTCTTTATTTAAACTGAATAAATCGCTGAGAATAATGACTACAGTTATAATCACAGTTTTACCAAAACAAATGTCAGAACATGAAATCACTAATAGAGAATCAATGTATTTTCCCTTCTGGTAATCAAAGGAATGACAAGCAAGATGTTCTGTAGTTTCTTTAGATGTTATGGTTTTAACATTGGACTTTGGACAGTCATGTTTTTTTCTATTAATAGTTAGATGGTGGCATCACCTCCTGTTGTGAGGTTACACTTTAAAATTGTGTTTTTTCCTAGATGTTAAAGTACATATAACAGGCCCTGCTGTGAGTAATACAACAGAAATTCTAATACTGTATCAACCTGTTCCTATTGTGAGGATACCATTATTGTACCTTCAGTCGAAATCTGTTTTTTGGTCTGAGTAAAATCACTTCTCAGACCTCTCATAATTTAGTGTATATTATTATTTTTGTTCTCTGTATTGTTCCAGCACCAAGTCCAGCTCATAAACCCTGACCTTTTATATATTACTTTTTCTTCACCGCACTGACATCTCACCATATCTCTTTATGTATGTCTATAATAGTTCTTTATATATCTTTGAAATGACAACCAAAAAATAGATTATTAATATTTCTGTTCCTTTCCCTTACAAACTTTTAGTTATCTATATTATTATTTTTAGCTATGCTTTTTTTTTAAAGAAAATATTGTACTAATATTGCAGATTTAACAATATTCTGTTTGTGTATTGTCACATAAAAAAAACCTTACAATTTATAGAGTAGAGTGGAGATAAACTCTACTAGAAAGTATGCAATATAGTAAACCACTTTATTGTTATGGTTGCTTTAAAAATACAATTGACAAACATTTATTGCATCTTACAATACTTTGAACAAACTCATTCCTAATATTTGTGTTTTCGTTATTTTGGCTTTGGTACTCTGTTTAAAAACAAATACTTTATAAATATTCCAATGGCAAAAGTGTCACCTTTGAGATGCTTCACAACCTAAAACACATCTTTTCAACTCAAAATTCAAGAATAGGCCCAAATTATTATTTGTTACCAAACAGTGTAAAAGCATTCATGAATGAGAAATAACTTCACGTCTCCCTAACTGCTAAACTCAGAGAAAATAATCTCAATAATTCATGCTTTCACTGCACTCAATATTGACTTGACTCAAGAGTGGAAAAGGAATAATGTTTTTAAGCTGATAAGTTTGGCCTAATTCTTGCAACTTGGTTGTCATTTGACCAACAATTCCTACTGAATAAACAAGGAAATATACTAATCAGTTATGAGTCATGTATACAATTTACATTAAAAGTTCCATTGCATTCAATACAAATTAATTTTATTAATATGTGTAAAATAATGTAGCAAGCCAGCAACAAAAATGTAACTTTTCACCAGTTATAACAATATAGTCACATATAGGTAGTGTTATAAATATAATGTAAAGGCTAACTAAATGCAATAATATGAAGACATGAAATAGTCCAAACTATTTGAAACCTGTACAGAAGTTGGAAACTGAAGTACATGGAGGAGTAAATATGTTTAAAATTGACTCATTTGAAGCACAGCAGTATACCTGTACAGCTCCATGTTATTCTAGCAACGATAAAAAGTAATGATATAGATTAAAACATTTTTATGAGCTGCAAGCTGTATGTTTCAGAACTAAACAGCTGCAAACCCAATCCCACACATTGTCCCCTTGATTATAAAATGAGTGTGCTGCTTGATGTACTGAACTAGTGCAATTCTCTAAGCTTTATTGTTGGTAGTTTGGGTTAAGTAATAATGTTCACAAACTTGGTGATAAAACCAAGTTGTATGATAAATAGAAATGAAAAAATATAACTCAATAAATACACAAAAAGATGACACATAGCTGAAACATGTCATAAAAGGCAAATACATCTTTCCGCAGTACACACCTTTTCAAAACATATGGCCTAGAATATGTGTTAACAAAAAATATGTATTGATACTTAAATAAGCCTTTAAATGTAAAGACATGTAAAAAGAAACCACAAGAGTCGACCCAATGTAGCCCAAGCTAAATTTGGATCGGTTGAATTTCAGAAATTCTCAATATTGAATTTGGGTCCAAAACAGCCCTTAGGGTGGTTAGAAACTGAAGCATCAGAAACATTTGGATCAGGAAAGTGTCATTATGAAAATCATAGATTTTTGACTACTCAATATGCGCTGAGCACCCCTGCACAATTTGGATAAATCAGTTCTCTAGTTTTTAGTATGAGAATTGTTTAGGAAAGTGTAGAAGAATAAACTAAAGACAAATTTTAAACAGATAAATATTCAAATACAATTATAATATATTAATGTTAAATCATTTTTGACCAGTAACATATATTAAAGCCATTCAATTCTCAGGAAATACATTACTATGAATGCAAATACTGTATACAGCAAATATATCACATTTACATTGATGTAGCTGTGATGTGAGACATCATTGGGAACCTGCTCTAGGCATGTCTGGCCTGCACACAATTGTATTACACTATGTGGCTGTAGGGGGATCTGAACATGTATGGAAAGGCTATATCATGACTTAATGGGGATGGACACTAAATAAATTATTGTATGCTTGCATTCTGAGTGTGTGTAGAATTTGCAACTGGTGGCAAAATATTACATTTTTTTGGGATAACAGATCATTTTGGATAAAAGATTTCTGGATAAGGGATACTCAACCTGTAGTATAGATACATTAAAAGAAATATTTTTAATTTCAATGAAAAATATAACCTTATCTACCTAACATAGCCCAATCTGGCCTGAAATCAGATTGGGCAAGTTAATCAAATTTCATAAATCTCTGAAATTTGACTACTCAGTATCTTTGAATTCAAGTCCGAATTGGTCCTTCAGTTCAGTCAGAAAATGAAGTATTAGAAATATGCTGATCAGGATAATTTTATATGAAAACGATAGATTGTTGGCTACTCGGTATGTAAGTATCACCCCTAAGCACAATGAGAATATGGGAAACATATATTAAATTCACATGTCAATTCTACAGATTTTGATTTAATAACTGAAAAGAAAAGTGCAGAAGAATAAAAGTAAACTAAGTAAAATTTTAAACAGGAAAAAAAAAACATATACAAATCTAATATATTAATGTTATATATTATAATAGTATATGTACATTAATATAGAGATTTCTTATTTTAATAAAAAATATTACACATTTGTTTATGTTTATTTACTTTATTTTATGTATTTTTTTTTTTTTATGATTTTATTTATTCATTTCAGGAGGACTTCGGCTGTTTTCGATTATAGCCAAAGTCCTCCTATTGGCTTTTATGGGAGGAATTTGGCTATATTCATAATAGCCAAGGTTTTCCCGAAATGGAGCTCATGTAACGGATATCAACTAATTATTTCTAAATATTCCTTAGGACAGGAGCAAACATGCATTTTAAACTTTATAGTTTCAGATTTTAGAGTAATATATTCAAGTAGAGAATAAGAAATACATATATTTTCTTAATGACAGATGGCTGCAACTTCTTCAAGGTCTAATGACCACATAAAGGCTTAAATGCAGCAAGCCCAAGGACAAAATAATCACGTAAGATAGCATTTCAAAGGACAAAGGCACAAATGGCACTTATGTGACTCTCATAAAATAAATAAATCTGTGCATTAACAAATATATATACATATATATATATATATATAGATGCATATATATATATATATATATATATATATATATATAGATACATATATATATATACATGTATAAATATATATGCATGTGTGTGTATATATATATATAAATATATATATATATATATATATATATATAAATATATTTATATATATATTTTATATATTCAGTTATGTGAAAAATTATAAATAGCATTTTAAGACAGTAAGACTACATTTAACATAAGTAACAGAATCACAAAGCACACACAAATAATGCAAAAAGCAATCAATCAACGTAGGGCATGAATAAAGGAAAACCAAAAGTGTTTTTTTTATTTTGCATAAAGCCTTTTATTTTCAGTTGAGTTTGACAGTTATTTCATACAATGTGGTTTCTAGCAGATAGTTGTAAAATCATAGATATTTGGAAAATGCTATACAATGGAAGTGGAATACAAATGATCATTTAAATGACCTTTAATGCGAGAAGAGCGCACAGATGATTCAAACAATGCACCACACAGACCATTTGCAATTAATTATATTTATGTTCCATGATTTAAGATATCTTTCACAGAGCGTTTGAGGCATGTTAAATGAGCAGCATCGTATTAAAAAAAATAATGCAATTTAAATGAAATAAAATTGCAAAAAAATTTTTTTTTTAACTCATTAGTCAATGTTACAAAATAAATGCAATTTTTTTTTGCAGAGGGTGAAAAATGGTAATTTTTTGGGTTGCTATGGATACATATCTGACTTAAAGCAATACATATATATGCTTCTTTATAAATGAATTCATCCTATGAAAAAAAGGAAATTTAAACTGAAAGTAAGAGTTAAAATGTTTGCTTTGGAATAATGATGCTGCACTGTTGTGCTGCTTTGGGACTTCATCTTTTATTCTCAAGAAGCTGAGAGAGATTGCTTCACTGCACACAAGGTCCCTGGCTATAGCAGATCTCTTATGACCAGTATATCCATATTGTTACTTATACCTCCTACATGGCATTACCAAATTGCCTCTTTTAGCCCAATGTTAAAAATGATTATGCACAAGACTGCGGTAGCATTTTTCTTTTGTATGGTTACTTCATATGAGTAAATAATTATTATTGCAGTGTATGTATGACAAATATAAGCCTTTTTAGTGTTTGTCACTTGTTGATTGCTTGGTAAGCATGGCAGTAAATCAGTCCAGTGATCAACACCAATATAACAGAGGAGGCGTGAAATAATAATAAATAATACGTTTTAGTAAGGTAAAATATTTAACCCCTCCTATCGCAGATATTTTCTTTATGTTGTACATTTCTATTTTATGTGAGATGCACTTATTTTTGCTTAAAAAATATTTACAGTTATACTGTAGTTCTTACATTGAAAAGCAGAATTTGAAATTGCTGAAGGGGTTTTTTTTTTGCCTTCTTTTGGATCAACAGTGGTAATCATGGGATAGGAAAAGGGTTGAACTTGATGGATGCAAGTCTTTTTTAAACTTAAACTACTATGGAACTATGTAACTTGTACCTGGATGGATACTTATTGGATAGAACTTATTGAATAGAATGATATTAGAAAAAAATGGATGTAAAACTACTATGTAACTATGCAACTATGGGGGTCATGTACTAAACAAGTGCAGCGGGGGAGAAAAAGTAGGTAAAACATGAGTAAGGAGCAATTTGCAACTATTTGTAACATTTTGCACTTGTTTTCCCTGATTTGCTCCTCTTCCGTTTATTTTTTGGAGCATGCATTTTTCGGGTTGCACAAATAAATTGCGTTTAGATTTAAGAGTTTTGCGAATATTTCGGGAAAGTTTTTTCTTATTTGTGTGTGAAAAATACACCAGCTTTTCGAAAGTGCTATCAAAAAAGGTAGAAGAATTATTCACAAAATTGCCTGTTTTCATTCGCAATTATGCCCGTTGTTATTTGCAATTTGCTCATATGTACTATTTGAGTGTTAAATGTTTAGTACATTGCAATCGGAGCAAAACGCAAAAATAGCATTGCACAAAAAATATATTTGCGTTTTTTTTATTACATGTACATGTAAATAGTTTCACAGGGCCTCTAATTTCAGTGGCATCCAATAAGGAGGATTTGGAGAGATAGCTAGGACTGTTGCTATAGCAATAGCAGTATCTATATTACACTTTATTTGCAGTATTTATAAAATAGAAAGAGATGTAGAAAAACTGATAAGACATATCCGTTTCTTTACCTTTACTTTACATGATGCTTTACATATCTAGATACAGTAGCTAGGACTGCTTACCTCTCAAGTGTCCCTATTTAGGAAGGGCTTCCCTATCTTGTACCCAAATTCCCCTGTCGCTCTTTCCTCCTTTATTGCCCTTTTTTCTGGGAGCTCAGTATTAATAGTTTTTTTTGAGTGTATCACAGAGAACTGGAGAAATATAACACAGTTAACATAAAGTTTAATCTGCAGTAAGTGTGTTGTTATATTAAGATGCATAAATACAATATTTAATTATTGTTCTAAATGAGTTGTCAAATTACATCCATAGTTACTATTTTTACTGAAAGAGTTCCAGTAAAACCCCACCTATAGCTGCAACTTCAGCCACTCCAAAAAAAAAGAAGTGTCCCTTTTTGGACATTTGAAATGTTGGGAGGCAGAGAACTACCCATTAAAAATCCTGCTTTGAAAATTCAAAGTTTAGTAGACTATTATTTTATCATTGCTTGTATATAACATATGATTAACATAATAGTAATGGTTATTTAAAGCATTTAGCATATAATTATATGCTCTGTGTGGTTTATTTTTAGACATCTCCAAACCTGAAATATTAAATCCAGGAGATTTTCAAGTTGTACAGTCTACATTATTGCATTGAAAGATAAAAATCACTTCTTTACATGGTAAATATATACAGAAACTATTCTGCTGCTCCTTTTATGGCACCATCTCTCGCTCATACAACAGAAGTGAATACAATATTACCATATATACATATATATATATTTTTGGAGTGCGTCTGTGGGAAGTCTTGCCCATTTATTCAGTAGAGCATTTCTGAGGTCAGCACTAATGTTGGATGAGAAGGCCTGGCTTGCTATTTCCATTCCAGTTCATCCCAAAAGGTGTTCGATAGAGATGTGGTCAGGGCTCTGTGCGGCGAGTCATGTTTTCCCACACCAAACTCATCGCACAATATGTTTGTGGACCTTGCTTTTTGCACTAGAGCACAGTTATGCTGGCATTATCCCTTCTCCACCAAACTTTACAATGTAGTCAGGCAGGTAACATCCTCCTGGCATCTGGCAAACCTTGACTCGGCCATCCGACTGCCAAAGAGTGAAGACTGCACAGAACATGTTTCCACTGTTCCAGAGTCCAGTGGCAACATGTTTTACACCACTTGATCAAACAATTGGCATTGTAGTTGGTGAAATGAGGCTTGCATACAGCTTATCAACAATGGAAACACATTCCATGAATCTTTGGCAGCACATTTTTTTGTGCTGATATTAATGCCAGTGGAAGTTTGGGACTCTTCAACTGTGGAATCAGCAGAGCATTTGTGACTTTTACGCACCATGCCTCTAAGTGACACCACTTTATGACTGTACATGGTCTTCTGGTTCATGACTGAGTTGGTACTGTTCATAAACACTTGACTGTGGAATATCTAGCAGGGATGAAATTTCACAAAGTGACTCATTGCAAAGGTGGCATCATATCAAGGTACCACACTTGAATTTACTGAGCTCTTCGGAACAACCCAATTTTTTTTCATAAATGTTTGAAAATGCCTACTGCATGGCGAGGTGCTTGGTTTTATGCACCTGTGGCAATAGTCTGATTGAAACCCCAGAATCCAATAATGAAGTGGTTTGTCCCAATACTTTTGTCCATATAGTACATATTAATACATAAATATACTAGTTATATACATAATATTGACTTTGAACCATAACTTGTATCAGAGGCATTTAGAGAATAATATAACAAATACATAACTTCACATATCAAGACAGCACTAAGAATTGTCTTTATTCGTTAAATTGACAAATCATTTTGTAGCAATACAGATTTTTGGCCTGGAGTATTACTGACATAGCGATTGCATTTTCCACATATCTGGGTGTACAAGCTTTTGCCAACACATTCTATTATATATGTAAAGGCCCAAGACAGTTTATATCACCACATGTTTTGGGAAAAAATGTGCAGAATAGTAGGTAGTATCCAAAAAAGATGCATAGCTTACCATACATTAGTGGAGAAAAGCCATGTAATAAACAAGGCAATGTGAGATATTAACCTTTAATGAATCATGCTGAGTAGAAAGAAACATATTCTGTGATATGGCTAATAAAAGCAACATTCTTATTCACAAATTATGTACTGCAGTTTCTCTTATATATATGAGTATCTTGCTGCTCTTGGAAAAACATATGAAGATCAATATAAAGAGATGAATGCTTGCATTCACAAAATAGTTGAACCATCTATATGTAAGGTGTTTAATTCTAATGCAATGAACCTTGCTCATTACAGTTTGTAAAATATATTACTTTTATTTTATTACATAGCAAATAAGTAAAGTGTGGATTCTGTTCAATGATTCATCAGGAATTTTTTTTTTTTTAAAGCAAACTGATTCTGCATTAATTATTAAGGATTTATTGGATACAAATTACACTTCCATCACATATTTACAGTTTTGTGTTTTATCATTTTTACAGTATAGTTTATACCACATACATAATACATGCACAACTGAGCACATGCATATAGAATGTTTTCATGTGCAATTTGACTTATTAAACATGAGTCAAATACTGTTTTATTTAGGCAGAAAAGAAAAAAAGAAAATATTTTCTTTTTTTTTCTTCAGCAAGACTTCTGGTAGAAAAAGAGGAAACTGATAAAAAAAAAAAAAATGGGCTTGAGTGCCATATAAGCACTATAATTGTTTTATTAGAACAATATCTCATTGGGTAAGGGACTTGAAATGACAATATAAGTGACTTTTTCAGGGTCAAAAGAACAACCTTTGCAAAATTTCTGTTTCCTAATCCTGTGTCATGTCTGCTGCAATGTATTATGCATAATGGATCTTCAAAGTACTCTTGACAAGGGAACTTTTATAATTTCCAGTTTGCCTCAAGAGCCCATAAATTTTATGATATTTAAAGCTTTCAAGCTCCAAATTTTTTATCAACCTTGAACACACTGAACATAAAATCAATTAGCCCTGGTCTACGTCAGCAGAGTATAATTCTCTATTTAGGTTTTAATTTTACTTAACTAACAGTTAAATAATGCAAATTGCTGCATTATGATTTCGTAGTTTGAGAAGAGTTTATTCTTTGTAATTAAATTAATACTTTGCAGTAAAGAAAACCTCATTAATATTCAAAGGGGCAGTTTTTGCAAAAGTCCATATCAAGTGTTGAAGTTCCCCCACTGAATTGTTTTTTTTTTCCTTGCATTGTAAAGTTAGTCTGGAAATTAATTAGGTGTCATAGAAAGCACAGCAGTACCAAACACACAAGTAAAATGCATGTCAATTTGTCAGGATTTTGCAACACCTTCGATGGATCCAATTTGCTGAGAGAAAAAAAAATGTTTTACACATTGTCTTCGTGTAGCACATTTATTATCACACGTCTTTAGAAGACACAATGCTTTACAAATCAACAATTTTGTTCTTGTATAAGAAGTGTGGATTTTTGGTATTCTCTGTTTTATAAAAAACTATTTAACATGAGGAAACTTATGAAATATTAAATTGATGCTGATATTGTTTATGAAGAGTACATGTGAAACAAACATAAATCAATACCAACAGGTCAACCATGTTGAGTAAATGATGGATGTTGTATCACTGACTGGAATAATTTGGATCCAAAGGAAAGTTTAATAAAATGATAGGATTATGTTTGTGCCAATGGAGTGTAGAAGGAGAGAAAATGTGACAGAGAGAAAATAAACTGTTGAATTGCTGCTGACCTCCATAAGTCAACAAACACATATTTGGAATAAAGAGTGCTGTGAGGAAATTTGTATATTTAGAGATAAATCACTTCTGTCTCTCTAATTTTGTTGCAACAATGAAATGAAAAAAAAATCTAAATTTGCTTTATATCTAGGGTTAGGGTTAAATGAAGGATTCTGGTTGGGATCAAAAGGTCACTGTAGGTAGAAATGGTTAGAAAAAAACACTACTTTTGGTTATTGCCTTATTATTCACAAAACCCCCCAGAAAAACATGGAAACAAGAATCTTTCTAAACTCGGGACAAAATGTAGACATGGTCTTTTTTAGCATTTGTAAATGCTTTATCAGGGCAAAGTTCCCATGGTTTTTTGTTTTTGTAGTAAATTACAAGATATGATGAAAATAATGGTATCTACAAAAAGCCCTTCTTATGGCAATATATATAATTTGTTCAGGTACACCCCAGAAATGTCAACACAGCCCATGTCACCAAGGGAAAGACAAGGTCAAAAGGTCAGGTCACTAAAGGGAGAAAGAACCATGATCACCTTTTATGGGTATATGGAGCAGAACACTTTGAAGAACTGTTGAATAAACTGACTTTCTTGAGAAGAGAAAAGGTGATATCCACATAGATCAAAGACACAAGACAGTAATTAAATTAACAAGAGACAGAATGCTAGGAAACAAGAAATTAATCTATAGGCCGGCATGTCTTGCTGTAGGCTACTTAACAAATAGAAGTGTGACCTTGTTTACTATTCCTTCTTTTTCACACTAAATATTTAACACAATCACTTAGGCTCATGACTGGTAACAAGTACCATACGTTTGTTAAATCAAATGTGGATATCAATAGCCCTGAATGAAATAGTATGAAGAGTGAACTAAACAATCATTCTTAAATTTGTCTTTATTGTATTGCATTCTTTTTTGTATGTTGTGACAGTATTAGGTTTCCTGTTTTGATTTATATGAATTTATGATTTTACTACTCCATAGATAAATCATCATGTTAAATAATTATAAATGTAAAATAAATTAGGGAGAGAGAATGACTGCTTGTTTATATGCAATAGCCCTATCTATAAAGTCTGTGTATAATGTCCTATAGGTCTATTCACTAACATTCAATGTGCTTTGCATTGGCCCACAGCAATAGAAAGGGGCCTGCAGTAGCTGGATATATCATCCATGCAGCCACAGGATAGCAAGGTTAGCAGCAATCTGTGCTTCCTACTATAGACTACATTTCCTATGATGCTAAGGTCACTTTTGGTTGGCTGAGCATGGTAGGAAATGTAGTCACAAGTATTACATAATAAATACACTATTTAAAGCTGCAATGACCATATCCTAAATTTGGCCCTGTACCTGCCACATAATCCTAGCAAACCGATACATGTGGGGTACCGCTATACTCCATATATTGGGGTGTTGTTTGACAAAACAAAACAACCCGCTTTAAATTCATACCTAAATACAAAGTGTGTGGGAAAAAAACACAAAAAAATTACTACGCCAAAACTTGTCAAAGACTGGTGGTAAAATGACTGCATTAAAAGTGTCAAAATACCTCGTTGAATACCCTGGGATGTCTACTTTATAAAAATGTGTACATGTGTTGGGTATTCAGCGATTCATGACAGATATCGGTGTTACATTGTCACGAACGCTAATTTTAGAAAAAAATGGTTTTGAAACAGCTGTGTGCTACTTGTATTTGTTACACTATACCATTAAAAAAAAGCAAAGCAACATATAAACATTTTGTATTTCTAAACTCAGGACCAATCTATTTAGCAGTTTTTTTTCATTTGCAGCTTCATAAAATATTTTACAAATAACAGTCAGGAAAAGTGTTGTTTTTATACGTTTCACTATATTTTTCAATTTTATTCATAATAAAATAAATGACAAAGAAGAAAATTACAGCTAAACACAAACACCCCAGTAGTGTAAAAACAGCCACTGTCATTAATGCACAACATTCCAAAAACAGTCTGGATGTGAAGCGGTTAAGCCACCATCAATGTTTTTTGTTTTAAAGCAGCCAATTGATTTTACATGGGTTGTGCCGGAACACAGAGCATCAGAACAACCCAGAAATCTGACACCAGCGCAGATGGAGATAGCTGCTATCCCCTTGTGTATCTGTTATAAATAACCCCGATTATGTGTATTTTATTTACATATTTTATTCCATACAATAGCAATAGTGATTAATGTCAACAGTATGTCCTGCCTAGTTACACAAAAGAATGTAATAATGTTTAACTGAGTGTACATATTTAACTGCAGATAATTCCATTTTATGTGTGCAATTCTATTTCAAGCATTTTATGTTTCTGGTTAGCAACATAATGATACATTTTGACCTTGTCTGAGGCATGAAAATGTTCATGCTGCCTCTGTGATTCCACATGTTAATTTTTAGAATAAGGTTCATAACACTATGTAAAAATGCTATAATTGGACTCAAAAGCAAATATGTATAGATAACCAACTTTTTTTTAGATGAAAGAGTAAACTTTTTTTTTTCAAAACCTGCACTGTGGTTTGAGCAAAAGTATGTTTTCTTGTGTATAACTATATTAAAAAAAATATATATATATTTTAACTGATTACAGATTCTAGCTTTTGTTAGTTGCTTATGGAGATAATGTGATTCTTAAGTGGTTGTTTCACTTTATTTCTTCAGGTATTCTTCAGATAAGTTCACTAGCATACATATAGAATATATCAAACATATCTAATGTCATGATAACCTAGAGTTAGGTGTATTGAAACAATAATACAGATGCACAATTAGTAGAAGACAGAGCAAGAGTAATGCATTTTCTAAAATTAACCCTTCAGTACATAAAGATTCACCCTGGTATTACAATTTTAAGTTTAGTAAAGCACTCACGGCAACACAAGAATCATATAATATACAATGTATAAAAGGGAATAATGATGGACAAGCCTCCAACTCACTCCCACGGACCCCTCCCCCCCCCCCCCCCTGCGTTATACTGATCCTATAGTCATTATGTGTATGTCATGTTGAGTATTACTGTTTGTGGTGTTTATATGTTTTCTGCATACAGACTGCTGTTTGTCATATATATATGCAGGTAGTCAACTACACAGAGTAAAGATAATAAGGGAAAATTAAGATATTAATTTAAATCACATGAACAAATACGAGTAGGCAAACACAATATTTAATACTAAAACTATATGGTGAAACACAATGATGATTGCACAGCAAGATATAATGGTATGAATCAAATAAGATGCTGACTAATCTGAGTGTAAAAAAAAAAAAGAAAAGAGAAAAAGAAAAAAAGAAGAGAGAAAAGAAAGGGAAAAAAAAAGAAAAAAAGGAAAGAAAAACAGAGGAAAAAAAGAAAAAAGGAGAAAAAAAAAAAAGTTTAGTAAAGCATTGAACATTACAAAAATGTACAATCAAGATTTCATGAAATAATCAAGATCATGAGTTCACAGGTCCAAAATACAAAACTTTTGTGTATATGGATGGAAATGTCTAAAATATTTTGAATGCAGTCTTTCATTTCTTTATGTTCTAATAAAGATGTAAGGTGTACATCAAATATAATAGTGTGTGCAGCACTATTTTTTATAGAAACACTTAGCAGGTTTGGCCGAACTTCGAAAAAATGTCCGGGTCCGTGCTCGAACTTGACCCCGAACTTGACCCCAAACCCCATTAAAGTCAATGGGGACACAAACTTTTGGCCACTAAAATGCCTCTAAAAAAGTAATGGAAAGGGCTAGAGGGCTGCAAAAGGAAGTAAAATGTGGGTAAGAGTAGGACAAGTGCCCTGCAAGCAAATGTGGATAGGGAAATAAGTTATTTAATTTCTAGTTTTCTGAACTTTTGGCCACTAAAATGCCTCTAAAAAAAGTCATAGAAAGGGCAAACTTGAACCCAAACCTCCTAGGGTAATGAGCAGTGGGTGGGGACCCTAATAATAATAATGAGGGGGGGACCTAGTGTCCCCACCAGGTCCCCACCCATGAGCAGTGGGTGTTGACCCTAATAATAATAATGAAGGGGGACCTAGTGTCCCCCCCCGGTCCCAACACATTGCCGGCGGGTGGGGACCCTAATAAAAATAATGAGGGGTGGACCTAGTGTTGCGGCGAGGGGGGGACACTAGGTCCCCCTCTCATTATTATTATTAGGGTCCCCACCCACTGCTCATGGGTGGGGACCCGGGGGGGGGGCACTAGGTCCCCCCTCATTATTATTATTATTAGGGTCCCCACCCGATGGAAATGGGTGGGGACCGGGGGGGTACAATAGCTCCCCCCCTCATTATTATTATTAGGGTCCCCACCCGCCGGCAATGGGTGGGGACCGGGGGGGGACACTAGGTCCCCCCTCATTATTATTATTAGGGTCCCCACCCGCCGGCAATGGGTGGAGACCGGGGGGGGGGGTTATTAACTCCAACCCGGACATACAGTGGTATGGTTTGCGGTTCGGGTTTGCTCAACACTAGATATAATGTATTGGTTAACTGAGAGTTTGATTGCAAGCTTTCAAGACAAAACTGCTAGGTTCCTTCATCAGGCAAAGTTCTGCAACTGGACAACTGAACTGTAGCGCCCGGTTGCTTTCCATACTGATTGCGATATTTAAAGAACTTTTCCTTAAGAAAATACCTTTTTTATACAGTCTCCATTGTGTTAGACAGATTGACAACAAGTATATGGAAAATGTATGTTTAAAACACATTCATTTTCTGTGACAGGCAGATATATCGGCAACCGAGTTTGACTAAGAAGAAAAACTCCGGTTTGAATTTTCCCCATTGAAAGTAATGGGAGTTGAAATGATCAAAGCTATTTTTGAGACTAAGTCAAACTCGGGTGCCTAATTTGACTTGGTCTCAAAATGTAAAACACAAGAAAGAAAAATCAACCTGTTGAAAATAAGCACTCCCAAGCAATAAATACACCAAAAGCGAGCACCGGCTACATTTCTCCAAATCACGCCGTGCTTGAACTTCCACGTTTGGGCATGCCTCTGTGACGTCACACGTGACGTCCGGAGGTCTCGCGGTTCTTTTGCAGGGACCCACAGGGTCTGTTAAGACCCTGATCGGGTCTCTGTGAGAGTGTTCCTGGCTACTGATCTACTTGTGATCGGTGGCCAGGAACCAATCATGACGTTTTGGTGCTTGCGTCGTTTGGGACGCAAGCACCTTGCGTCACGAAGGGGTTAATTAGCGATACTTAGAAGTTCCTTTAGAATCAAAGTCACTGTCAGAGGTTTAGCGGTTTTATCACTGTGTAACTTGGTAGTCTCACCACACTCTCACTCCCCCGGTATGTCTGAGCCGTAGACTTGATCTCCAGCAAACCGATTACAGTTCCATCTGAAATGTACTGAGTTGGCTTGTGGGAGGGGCTCACAGTGCAGGGGTGATTTCCGATGATTGTTGGTATGGCAACTTTATGTAAACACTGTAGCAAATCCTGTATACACTCATCACACGTATCCCCAAATGCCTGGCAGGGTTTAGTGAGAAAACAACATCCACAAATTAGGTTATGCTGTCACGTGGAGACCCCAAGTTAAAAGTCCTGGATCAACTTTCAGGTTGGATCGGACACTACACTCCATGCTCACAGTATAGCACAATTAGAAAAAAGATTGACACGTGTTTCACTACACTGGCTTATTCTGGATCTCAAAATGTATACACATATTTTACTAATTTTCCATTTAAAATTTTACAAAAAAACAAATATTCAAGATAACTATACAACACCAAACGTCCTGCTTCACCTAAATAGGTTTTAACAATATTTAGAGCAACTGTAAAAAACAGGTAAATCCATATATACTTAAAATACAACTTCTACAATAATGTCATTCACAGATTTGTCTTAGTCTCAATATGAAAGTCGATTCCAATTTCGAATTTCAGTGAATAGACCCAATAGTCTGTTGCTTGAAGTAGTGCGTTGGCAGTTCCAGCAAAGCATGGATTTACACCTCAATGACATTGGCATGCAATTTAAATTAAAAAAAGATAAATACAACATATGTTTTGAGACCCATATGCTGCTACAATTGCACCTGAAGTCAGTTTCATAAAATAAAAAAAAAACACATTTGTTTATATATGGAAATACAGAATGCCACTGTTTATACTGCTATTTAATTTTTGTTTAGATTATAGTCAGTCTTATTCTCAGGAGATGCAACTGACAAAAGGAGTAAGGCTAGCATACCTGTAACAAGACAAGAGGGTTAAAACAAACGTTAATAAATTCACACATGTTTGACAAATCTAAACACATGTTTTTAACTTTAAATCCATGCTAGTCATTTTCATTTAAATACATTAAACTAATAGTTTGTTTGTCCCTGATGTTTGTGTTTTTTAAAAACTCAATCTCTATAAACAGAAGGTATTTTTAGTGTACATGTTTAGTATTTTTTTTTATATTTCATAAATAACCTATTTAATGCTCTGTTATCTCATTTTGATGAAACTCTAAAAAAATTATTTTCTATGTTGATTGAGCTATATGGTTTTAATACAATATGTCTGCTTAAATAAAGGGCATTTATTCTCTAGACACTCTCACAAAACAAACGGCAATTATATTTCGTATTCTTTGCTGTAGCAATTTTCAACTATTGTGATTACAAAATTTGAATATTACATTAGGATTTGTATTTCACATCCAGGCTTTATTGTTTCTTAATCAAAGCTTCTTGCTCAATTAGATACATTTATCTTCTAGCATTGATTGACTATTGAAGCAGACCAGCATATTCCAAGGCCTCTTAAACATTAGCTAATGGAAAATACTAATCAGAAAGATGGAAAATACTCAGATGTCCATATGAACATTTTTTTATAGGATTGCATAGAATACATTTTTGAATAATGTATTATTATTGAAGAATGAACTGTGAAGAACACTTGATTTGAATGTCAAAATTAAAACATGGCTACCAATATTATTTGAAAGTATTACTGTGCAGGGCATTTTTATGCCTCACATTGGGTGAAACACTCTTCACATGTTGCTGCATATTGCATTTCAGAAATAAAGATGAATACCACATTAAGTAAACTGCTAATATACACATTTATAATATTCACTTGAGAAAAAAATGAAACCCAAACAGCAGTAGCTTATAAGAATTTGGTAAACCTGTGTCTCTAATAGATTTTTCCAAAAACATATTTATAAACATATTCTTTGAATCCTGAAATTCTGGCATATTGTAATTTAGGTCAGAACACTTTGTATGTATCAACTTAGAAAACACTGTAGAACACCGGTGCTACAGCATATGCAAAGCATACAGGTCATTGCAGTTTAACAATTCTACAGTATTCCAGGTACAATACATTGTAGCATGCACATCCCTGTACATCCCTGTACATCTCACATACCCAATCTATTAAAGTTGTGCATTTCCCCCCATTCCCCCCCCCTTCCCCCCACTGGAAGAGAAGAGGGGACAGGGAGATGGAGAGAAATACACCCTCCTTAACCTCTCTTCCCTCATCTACATGCAACAGTGCTTGTGTTTCCAGATTACTTCATCCTCTAGTTACACTAATATTCCCTTAAATATAAAAAGTAACATGTGTGTATTTTAGGAACAAATGTATTATTCTATGTTCTTCTAATTATAATCTCTCTAATTTAATATACATCTAACTTATCTTAACTCTTATTTACATAAGTGATCTTCCTAAGTGCCTATGTTTTAATCGTTTCCTTATCATGTGCACATAAAACGGAAGAAGGGAAGAGAAAGGGAAGAGAGAGAAGGAAAAAGAAAAAAAAAAAGTCTTAGTGTTGTAATGAACATACCAATATTGAATATATTAAAAAGTAGTCCAGGCTTTTTGATGTGCTTGCAATAAAAAGCTAATAATTAGCAATGTCTCTCAATTAAATGCATTGTATTCTAGTATCTGTGGTGTTATTTTAATATTTTACTTGTATTTGGGGAGCTGACATATACACTGATGAAATCAATTTCCAAAAGAGTCTGGGATGATTCTTTTTCTAGCTTGTTCTGGCAATAGCAGATAATTAATAGCAAACTAATCAATATGGATACGTGAAAGAAAGTCCTAGGCGTAATTCTGAAATTGGAGACAACGGAAAAGATTTAGGAATAAATTAATATCTATTTATGTAAATTAGGCACTTAAAATGCTACACAGATGGTATTTTAGATAGATTATATACTATGGGTATTTGTCAATTTAAGCTTTGTACTAAATATTGTGGCTGTGCTGGTATTTCTATTCATGCCTGGTGGTGCTGCCCTGAGGTGGAAAAATTATGGTTTTCTGTGAATAACCTGATATGTGTACTTTTTATTAAGTTGGTACCATGGGCATCTTCTTTCGAGACCAATGTAAAATGGAATAAAATCTAAAAATACATTTATTGCAAGGGTAGCATTAGTCACTAGATGGTGCATAGCAGCCTTTTTGGAACAAAACAGAAATACCAGCATTAAACACACTTAAATAGAAAATAAAAGAAGTAATGTAAATGGTCCGTTTAACTTCTATGTTAAATCATTTGATAAAATCTGGTCATTTTTTCATAACATAATGTACTAACATAAGTCATACTTATTCACTCGTGGCTTGACAGTAATTAATAATTTTACATTTTTTATAGTGCTAGTGTTGTTTTTTCTTCTTTTTTTAAAAAAAAAATTTATTTTTTTATATAACTATTTATGATATATTTATAAGATTTTGTAAATTTTGGACTTATATTTATTTATTTAATGTTTGTTTTAAAAAAATTAGAATTCCCAAAATTTCAAAAAAAAATTTTAAACTCCCAAAAGTCCAGTAATCTTTTGGAAAGTAACCCCCTCTTTAGTATTGTTAGCCCACATCATCAAGTAAAAATAGATTATAAATTAAACACCAAATCAGTAGAACAAAAAATCAGTTTAAAAGTTAACACAAAGAATAGTCTGTCACATTAAACAAGTTAAAATGGTTGCCTATTTCTTGAATTATTTAGTATTGTTAAAGCTCATTTCATTAACACTTACCTTTTACAGATAAATTACAAACACCACACTAGACAAAATAACACCGCTACACACATAATTCCAAACAACTGTTAGTGGGTATGCTGGTATATGCATCGGAATATAAAGATAAAAAATGTGTATTTAAACATAAAATCAAAGGAGACGTTGTAAAACGCTTAGGGGATGATGGAGAAATGCACTAGAATGATATCAGTAATTCAAAAAAACATGACATGCAAATGTGAAAACAGGTTTTCTCACAAGGTAAATGGCTCTTGCCAGCTTTAATAATCCTGATGAAACCTTAAAGTGAGCAATTTGTAAGAGACCTTTAGAATGATGTCTGTGGTTGTCTGTAAAACCTTGTCATTTTGTGACTAGTCATCAGGTCAACATAGGCATATTCAGCTAAGGCTTTTAGATAGTTGCCAATATAGTATTTAAGGAATGACAAATGTGCTATTTGTTATGTCTCTTTGCTTTGAGACCGTAGCAAAAAACTTGTAAATATGAAGACAAATTGTTATTGTTTGGTGATGAGTGATGCCTTGACATTGAAGATTGACACTGAGAATACTATGAAGAGACTAGTGATCCAGCTTTTACTCATACACCTGACAGGATAATTATAGATCTGCCTGTGTTTACCTGGAATTGTGCACTGATCATGACACAAGTGAAAATACAATGTCCATTAGCATATACATATTATACAATATGTCTCCTTTATAATTTGTTTCCAACTGGGTTCTGTTTAAACAGTTTATGGTCTTACAATTTTTTTAAAGAATTATTAAATATGTGGCAAATTAATTATGTAACATATTTAGTATTCAATATACATTTACAAAATTGCTTTGTGATTTTTTTATGCCCTATATTGTGTAACACACAATGAAAAATATGGAAACCATGTGTTTACACTTCAATTGAACATAATATGAAATCACACTTAAGAAATAATGTACAGGTAATACTTAAATTGTTCTTCCAAAGGATGTCTTCCAATAAACTCATAAAAACAGAAAACACAGAATACAATAAATAGTGCAGTATATTTATAGTGTATACACACTATACACACAGTAAAAATTGCTTAATCATGTATACATAGTGTGGCTGCATATATAACAATAAATCACAGTGTCCATAGAATTGAGCTTCCGAGTGACACACTGACTTCCGGGTGCACTACTCGTTTAATTAAAGTCTTGAGAGAAAAGGTGTGCACAAAGGTGGCATGTTATAAATAGCACACCAAAGCTAAAAACAAAAGAAATCAAGTAAATGAACACCAGGGCATATTATACTGCCGCATAGTCTTATGGAAGTCTTCATCACATAATGTGTTGCCCTAGTTATGCTAATCTTTTCATGGAGTACAAAAACACTAGGAAAGCTGGAAACCCCAGAGAGGGCTCCAGTGCCAAAAAGCGGGTCTGTATTCACAGGCACTCTGACCATAAAAAATGACAAATATACTCAAAATGGCATCGAAAAATTGGTAATTTATTAAAGGTCCATATAAATGGGGTACCTAAAGGTGAGAGCACGTCTAATAGTGTAACAAAAAAAAAATTACCATAAAGCACAAACACAATATTTACAACAATTACACTGACAGATATAAAAAACTGTGAACCTGCAGGGCAGAGACAAAGCAAACAGGTGTAGCTATAATGCTGTACACATAAGCTGATCTACCATTAAATCATGTGTTCATGATATCGCTAATTGCAAAATTGGTAGGTATGAATGATATATGTAAGAAATTTTCAGCTGTAGATAGTCCTGTTGTAGGTCAGACCACACCAAAATAAGAACTTAAATAGACAATAATTAAATAAATAACATAAATAACAAGAATCAAACAGAGGGAATAGTCTAACTTTACTGCTGACTTTTATCATCTATTTATACCTCTACTTTTTTTACTTGCAACAGGACTATCTACAGCTGAAAATTTCTTACATATATCATTCATACCTACCAATTTTGCAATTAGCGATATCGTGGATACACGATTTAATGGTAGATCAGCTTATGTGTACAGCATTATAGCTACACCTGTTTGCTTTGTCTCTGCCCTGCAGGATCACAGTTTTTTTTTTATATCTGTCAATGTAATTGTTGTAAATATTGTGTTTGTGCTTTATGGTAATTTTTTTTTTGTTACACTATTAGACGTGCTCTCACCTTTAGGTACCCCATTTATATGGACCTTTAATAAATTACCAATTTTTCTTTGCCATTTTGAGTATATTTGTCATTTTTTATGGTCAGAGTGCCCGTGAATACAGACCCGATTTTTGGCACTGGAGCCCTCTCTGGGGTTTCCAGCTTTGCTAGTGTTTTTGTATTCTCTTTGGGTTTGTAGGCACCCCTCCCCCACTGCCCTGTTTATGTGGTAGTTTTATCACTGGGGAACTGTTTAGTACCACTTCACAATTAGTTTATTATATCTTACTCTGTGGTTGATGCAGGGTGGCTAATGGGCTTTTTTGTTTTTAATTTTTTCATGGAGGCCTGGGAGTCTGAGACATTAGATCCCAGTATCAATAATTTATGGGGCAAACTTGGTCCTCTGGTGTCGATACAAAAATGATGTAATCTTTTGGAAGATTTTAAATTAAATCTTAATAACAATAGTAAACAAATTTCATTGTGATTTGGATGCCTTTTCCTCTCAGAGCCATATTTTACATGATACAGTTTTAGAGGAAAATGTATAGAAACATAGAAACATAGAATGTATTGGCAGATAAGAACCATTCATTCCATCTAGTCTGCCCAATTTTTTTGAATACTTTTATTAGTCCCCCATTCCCGGTCTTATAGCTAGGATAGCCTTGTGTCTATCCCACGCATGCTTAAAATCCTTGACTATGTTTACCTCTACCACTTCTGCTGGAAGGCTATTCTATACATCCACTACCCTCTCAGTAAAGTAATAATTCCTGATATTACTTTTAAATCGTTGCCCCTCTAATTTAAGACTATGTCCTCTAGTTGTGGTAGTTTTTCTTCTTTTAAATATACTCTCTTCCTTTACTGTGTTGATTCCCTTTATGTATTTAAATGTTTCTATCATATCCCCCCTCTTACGTCTTTCCACCAAGCTATACATGTTAAGATGCTTTAACCTTTCCTGGTAAGTTTTATCCTTCAACCCATGAACCAGTTTAGCAGCCCTTCTCTGAACTCTCTCCAAAATATCAATATCCTTCTGGAGTACAATACTCCAAGTGAGGTCTCACCAGTGCTCTGTACAATGGCATGAGCACTTCCCTCTTCCTACTGCTAATACCTCTCCCTATGCAACCAAACATTCTGCTAACATTTCCTGCTGCTCTATTGCTCTAAAGAAGAAAGTATTATTAATGAAATTAAACTTTTATACCAATCTGAAATGTTTAAACCAAAAACTGCTGTCACACAGAAAACTCCAGAGTCCAGTCTTCTTTTTTAACCCAATGCAATAAAATATTTAGTGTTTGGTACAGGGATATCTTGAAAGCTGATCCATTGTTTGGCCCAGAATTGCTGGACAGACTGAACATTATTTTCAAAAAAGAAATTAATCTAAAAACCTCATTGCTACCACAAAATAACCTTCACTTCCCATATTTCTGGTGATATCTTTCCAGTCAAAAGTTTTACCAATTGCAATTCAAAATGTGTGGTTTATCATATATATTGCGAGTGTGAGGTGCAATATGCTGGTGAGACCACAAGACCACTTAATGTCAGGATTTTAGAAGAACTGGTCTTATTTTTTCTCAAAATAATGAACAACAGGTCCCATACCATTTTAATTATTGTTCTAAAGGAGGTCTGTCTCATTTTAAGTGTATGGGGATTGAAAATGTACTGGCCACTTGAAAACTAGGGGATAGGACCAACAAACTATTACAAAGAGAGATATTTTGGATCCATAAGCTCCAAACTCTCTTACCTTATGGTCATTACAAAGACTTTACCTTCAGAGCATTCCTATAATTGCCTTTCCTGATATTAATTCTTATTTTTATTCCTATCTGATCCTTATATTAATTTTTATTTATATGCTTATTTAACATTTATAAATTTTTTTGGTGAGGACCTTCTGTGCATGCACAACTCGGGAGCCTTTTCTTCTGCTGTGGTTGGTCTTCTGGGGAGTTTTTTGCGCTCAGGGTCCCATTTCTCTATTCTTCTCTTTTATTTCTTTTCATTTATAGTTGTTGTTGAAGTTCAATAATACAATTTATTGATTTGTCTATTTTATTTATTAATTATTAAGTATACTATGTACATCAAATAATCAATAATTACAGATCATTTAGTATTTATATATAAGTTGGACTCAAGTTGTCTTAGCTCTTGTTTTAGGATATATGGTGTTTTAATACATGTTTTTTTTTTCTAACTTTGTATTTTTTTTTTAAACTAATAACATTGTCTCCTTTATATCTTTAATAAAATTGATGTAATTGAATTAATATCAATCGGAAATATTTTTTTATATTGTACTTTTGATATTGTATCACTTTTATTTACACAGTCCCTCTTTATATCTTTCTTTTTCATCATTTGCTCTACACAGCTATAGTCCACTAAACACACTGGGAGCTTCTCCATGGATTGCAGCCATTTAACATGAGTGTGCATTCCTATGTATGCTTGACACAGCTAATACATATGTTACATAAGCTATAGGGTTATTTCAGTTTGATATAACATGCTGTCTATGGTATACTGGCATTTTCAGTGCACTTACCTTTTCTTCGCCACCTTCTTGGACCTGTTATTCCCACTAACGGCATCCACAATCTACTGCCAGAGTTTGTTCTTCCTTCTCTCCTCTCTTAGCTACTACCAACCAGTAATGTTGACACAGTTTATGTTCCAACACTGAGTTCTCCTCTGCTGAGCAACTTTACTGGCACCTTTTAGGCCTTGACTTCCCTTTTCTTCTTTTACCACTGCCCAGTCCCCTCCCTCTCCTGATCCCTGACTTGCCATGTTATTTTTGTTTTTATGTGCTGCTGGTGGCTAATCGTGCTCTGAAATGGTGGTGTGGACATGAGCTCATTACATTTCCTAGAGGGTGCTTGAATTTGTATTAATCCCTTATCGACATCGGACGGACTAGGGCCGCCCTGTCTGGCAAAGCATTGCCAACATTGGACGGACCTAGTCCATCCTGCGATCTAAGATCTAAGAAATTGGTGCATATTGAGTTGACCCTCAAATTTTATTCATTCAGACTCTAGCTTACCACCATAAAAAGTCACTCTTGAAATATAGACGCCCAACAGTATATATTTGTACATATACTTCCAACTATTTACATGCTGTGCTTGGTGAAGCTGGTATGTGTGTTGTATATAGAGATTTCATTACCATGCTAGTTTGTTAAGAGTTATTGCAAATAACACATTCTTTGGGTATCTATTTTTATTATTATTGTTTTGTATTTATTAACAGGTGTTTTGATTTATTGTGTGCCTTAATTCATGCCCGCTACTAAATATTGGTGTAATTTATAATGAAATGTAAAATAATTTTTCTGTATTGCATTTGTAAGTGAATATTTTTACATGGTTAAACACAATAATAGCTAAGTCCAGCCAGTGTAATTCCTGAGATGGATCTACATGAGGAGTGGATTGTAATATTCTGGTTCTTAAAAACTTGAGGTTATTTTTTTAACACAAGTGGATAATCCCTAAATCCTGTACTTTTAGGACGAGGTGTAAGGACTGGTTTGGAAAATACTACACTACAACCAGCTGTCAGATGAAAGATCATGCTAAATAACATTGGTTTGTTTTCTCCCCACTGTTTTGTTTTATTTAATATGGAAACATATTACCATATAAATAATATGAAAAATAAAATATGTGTGTTTCCTATTTGACAATTTTGACTTCTGGGTGGAAAATATAATCGTAGGAATAGATTTTATTAATTTTGCGAACCAAAAAAACATTGACCTTTGGACATCATTGTTCTTGTGTAGATTATAAATACATGTAGCTTGTTGCACTGCTACTAAAAACCTTATATCTCAGAGGAAATATTTTTCAAGACAATGCAATAATAACAGTTAATCATGTTGCACCTTGCTGTTAAGATGCAGGTTATATATACTAAAATCAACGTACACTTTTTTTTAATGACAGCATACTTAAAAACTGCTTTCTTTTTCTTAAGGTAATTACTTATAATATTATAGAATACTACAAACAAAGAATTATGCTCAAAGAAAACATCAAAGAGAAACATGGAAAAAAACAAAGCATTAAAAAGTTAATTACTGCAATACAAAGTTGTTTCAAAATTAATCAGTCAATTAAGAGTATTCATATACAAAGAGAGTGCCTGGGTAGAGTCCTGATTAAATGAAACAGAAGTTAAGAACTCTTAAGTGATACACTGCCAACATATTATCAGATACACAATTGGGTCTATTCACTAAAAATTTAGGAATACATTTTGTCTTATCATCTTATGCGTTGTGCAGGGACAAACCTGGTGAGTTCCTCCTAAAAAGAGAAAACTGTTGGCCATGCATAATACGTTGCTTAAAAAGTGTGTTTTTAAATGTTAGCTATACATTATACATGGCCAGCTAAGTTTTTCTAACAGGAGAAGATCTCCAAATCTATTCCTGCACAATGAACAAGTCAATTCACCTACAATTCACTTATTAGTGAAACAATTCTAATTTGGGTTGCCATCCGGCTGCATATAACTTTTACATGCCGCATTGTGTAGTCATTGATGACCAAAAGGAAATCAATTAACTAATTAACATGGTTGCATGGAATCCAGTCCTTGATTAGCTAACTGATTTCTTTCTGGTCATATATGGCTTCTGCAAAACATGGCCAAGATGGCAACTCTTATTGGGGTCCTTTTACTAATCGCTGAATTGCTGGTAAGTTGAATTATACATAATACAGGAATATATTTGGAGATCTTCGCCTGCTAGAAAAACTCAGCTGACCATAGATAATGAATAGTTAATTATTTACCAACTCACTTTCTAAGAATTGTACTATGCAGGGTCAGCATAGCCAAGGTGGCAACACTATCCCCAAAAACACTGTTTGGTCTCCTTATTTGTTTTGTTTTATGATTCTGAATAATTTATTTAGGTGATAAATATAGCCATTTATCTGCGGACATGAAAGGGGTTCCTGCCTCCTGACAAATTATTCTATTTATCCATTTTTTTAATTTTAATTCTACCATGGTGAAAAGGTGGATAAACAGGATATGCCCCAGGACCCATATTGCACACCCAGGTCTTACCACAGCGAGAACCCACTTTGCACACCCAGGACTTCCCCTCCCCACCCCCATTACCCATATTGCACACCCATCATGCTTCATTACTCACATTGCATACTCTTGTGTCTAGTTGGAAGCAGCATGGAGTTTATGTGTCGACAGGTCACGTAACCCCAGTGCTGTATTGTCAGAGCAGTGTGCGTGGAGCAGTGTTTTTAACCAACCATCATTCCCCCGAGGATGGCACTTGCCTTGTCTGCCTCTCTCTAAGTACAGTGCTGAGTGTGCAGCAGAGATGACCAATCG
Source organism: Pelodytes ibericus (assembly GCA_036172795.1). Taxonomy (NCBI): domain Eukaryota; kingdom Metazoa; phylum Chordata; class Amphibia; order Anura; family Pelodytidae; genus Pelodytes; species Pelodytes ibericus. Next base: position 128,528,734 of record CM069861.1, read on the forward strand.
CCATAAATATTAGGTTGAATTGGAAATATAGAAAATATAGGCAATTAACCTATTTCAACTGCAGTATAATATGCCATTGTTTTCAACATACCTTCGATTGCTCCCTCATTTGAATTATAATAAATTATGGAAAATACATCTATTATATTTTTGCTTTGTTGTGTACACCATGCTAACAATTTGTTTGCTGAAAGTCATAATTAACTAATTGCCCATTTTATATTAGTCACGTGGATTCCATTTATCTGTCCATGTATTTCACCTATGCTTGATGTCATACCAGAGATATTTTCTTATCCATTTAAAGAACAGCATTAAAACACAAAAGTATTAATGTATTTGGTTTGATACAAATGTACTTGTGTTACAGCTTCAATTTATCTTGTAGTTACTGTAACCACTTATACATATGACAAAGCATACTGCTCACCAGCTGTGGAGAAAATCCATAACCTTCCCTTGTTGTCGCTGCCAGAAAGTTCCATCGTTATGACAGTAAAACACTTCTGGGTGTCTTAGCCGTGGCCATATTAATAAGGCATACTTTACTGCAATACGTCATTTCTGTAACTGTCAAGGTCTCAAGTGCCGCTGCTCACAATATAAAGCCTTAGGCAGGTTGCATGTGAAACTGCAGCAGACCCTTCTATAATAGGTTACCCTGTGTGTGAATTACAGTTCAATGCAAAATAAATGTGAGCATTGATTATCATGCTGTTACGCATGAGAGAGGATGAGATTGAATACAGGCACTGCCAGTTTATGAATATAAAGTCTACCTATATTTAGATGTAAAAAATAAAACAGGCTGCGCTTGTGGACCTTTTTGAAATGAGCATAATGTGTTTGAATAACATATTTAAATAGTAGAAAATAATAATTACCATATTTGCTTAAACATAAGATCCCTATTATAAGAGCCACCTCGAAACATTGGATCTTACTGACTAAAACGACATGTATTTAAGATAACTGTAAGGTAATACAGAATAGCACATGATTATTTTATCCACAGACAACTATTACAACTGTATCTCCTTTGCCCACTGTATGGATCTTGTGGATGGTTTGGATTGCAAACAATCACTTATACAGTTCCTCATGCACACAAATACACATAAGGTATACACTGTCAAATACACACAGTCACATATACTATAGAGTCTACTTAATAAAGAGAGAATTGCGGGGAATTGAGATGGAAATTTCAAACTTTAGGCCAATGCAACTGAATGCAGATTTTTTTTTCCAACTCAGCTACTTTGATCTTAAGTTTGAAATTCCTGTCTCAATTACCTGCAATTCTCTCTTTATCAAGCAGATCCTCAAGCCTCCAAAGGCTTCCCATTTAAGAGGTTCATTCCCTATTTGTGCTCTAAATCCCTCTTACCCCCTGGTGTCCCTCTTTTCTAGGAACAAAACAATAAAACTCATCATGCAGTGAGTATTAAATGAAGTAAATGTATTTATGTATTGGTTTTTGCAAACCGCATTATTTTTTTCATATTCTAGATAGCTTACCATATTCATGAATAGCGCTCAATTGATCATGAAGTTACCTAAAATGTCCTGCCCAGAGCCACAACTTCAGCCACATGAATACAAACAAAAGTGTCCCTCTTTGGACATTTAAAATATTGGCAAGTATGCATGAACACCAGGGCCGTCTTTAATAGTGATTGGACCCTGGGCAAGCATTTGCTTAGGCCCCCTGGACCCTGCCCCCTCCCCTGCATGCAATCCCGCCATCCATCGCGATGTTACCCCCCCCCACACACACACACACATATGCCATAATTGTTGTGCCATTCAGATGCCAGTAATATTGTGCCATTCAGAGCGCAGTATTATTGTGCCAGTCAGAGCCCAGTAATATTGTGCCATTCAGAGCCCAGTAATATTGTACCATTCAGAGCCCAGTAATATTGTGCCAGTCAGATGCCTGTAATAGTATGCCAGTCAGATGCCTGTAATATTGTGCCAGTCAGATGCCAGTAATAGTGTGCCAGTCAGATGCCTGTAATATTATGCCAGTCAGATGCCTGTACTATTGTGCCAGTCAGATGCCTGTACTATTGTGCCAGTCAGATGCCTGTACTATTGTGCCAGTCAGATGCCTGTACTATTGTGCCAGTCAGAGCCCAGGAATATTGTGCCAGTCAGAGACCAGGAATATTGTGCCAGTCAGATGCCTGTAATATTGTGCCAGTCAGATGCCTGTAATATTATGCCAGTCAGATGCCTGTAATATTGTGCCAGTCAGATGCCTGTAATATTGTGCCAGTCAGATGCCTGTAATATTGTGCCAGTTAGATGCCTGTAAAGCCCCAGCCCCCCCCTCCCCCTTCCCTAGTACTTACATGAACCTGCTCCGTGTCCCCCGTCGGATGTCTCCTCCATCCAGTCTTCCCTCTTGCACGGAGGAGGGAAACAGTCACCGGATGTGACGCGACGTCACATCCGGCGTCAGTTTTTTTTTTTTTTTTCGGTCGTCGCATCCATCGGATGCGGCTTGCCGGAAAAAAGCGTTTACAAGCGCAATGCGCTGTGAACCCGGCAAGCAGGGGCTGGGGGCCCACGGGACAGCTGCCTTGGGGCCCCCCAGGAGTAACTGGGCCCAGGGCAGCTGCCCCGTTTGCCCCGCGTTAAAGACGGCCCTGATGAACACATTTAGTGGGGTACAGGTTCCTGATAACTGGAACTCTCATTTTCTGAGACATACATAATTTAAACCCAATGCTGCTGTGTACAGTGCAAGGTGCTGTGCATGGGCAGCAGGTACACCTTGATGGACCTGAATTTGACAGTAGTGGACCCCACAAAATGCGACTGTCACATCAAATATGAGATTGTTAGCAAATGAATATTCATGAAGTATTCGCTGATAACCTAAATTATGTGTAATAACCATGAAGAATAATATTCATTAAACATTATTACTATTATTACATTATTATTAAGTACTATTATTTATTCACAGGAATATGTATCGTGTTGACAATTTGGACATTTGGCACTCCTAGGTCCAAACATTATGTGAAACTTATTCAGTGACAAAAGTAGCAAAATGTTGTGAGGTTACAGCAGAGACTTGACGCTTATTTATGTGTGTATTGTATATTGAAAACGTTTAGCCTTGGGAAGACTAAAGATTTCTCTTGAAATTGTGAGGGCCTTATTAGGTGAAAAAATGCATTCTGGATTCCATTTTGGACTATGAACCTGGGGGTTACCAGTGGCATTATATATATGTAATCTGGTAGTGGACTCAAGATTGAGGAAGACTCATACCACCCATACATAATCTGCATGAAACATGTGCTGCAATGGTACAAGGTAAAGCATAATATTTAGTTTTGTGATAAAGGTTACACAATTGTGCAAAAATGATTACACTAATGGCTTGTTGTTTAGTATATGGGACTACCAGAATGTACAGCCAGATGATTCTTGTCCCTTCATCCCCTTAGACTGCAAGGACCCTGAGAGAAAGAGAGCCATTCCTGGTGGCAACCTATGTAAGTTAATACTAAAACATTAGTGATGTTTCATTAAATAAGAAAATGTGAGGATAAGCATTAATAAAATGCTGCATAATGTTGAATCATTAGTAGCATGCATTTTAGGAAAGGCTTAGAAGATGTGCCTTAAGCTACATTACTTTACACACAGGCATTCAGATGACATTCAAAAAGAAGTGGGTACACAGAATAATCCTTCAAACTGCCATCATTGGATCATTTTTAATTATTATTAAAAATACCTAAATTGCTATAGAGGCTGATGTCAAAAGATGATAACAGAGATAACAAGCCTAGATTTAGCAGCACATCCTTAAGCTGCATGCTATTCTATTTGTATTTGATAGCTTTAATTAATTTTTGCAGTGGCTAGCAATAATAAAATTTATCATACTGTAATTAAGGGTAATTAGTTCATTAACAAAAAGTAAGCAACATTAATATATTAATAATTACAACTTTATAAATGTGCTAGTGAAAGCAATTCATTTGTATAATATAGAACACAAAATTATTTCAAGGTTACATAAATGTTTGAATAACATTGTTAATGTTCCTTGATGTAACACATTTAAATAACAGACTGTAATCAAGTAATGAAAAATAGAACATAGAGCACAGACGTCCACAAACAAAATAAAATAATATAAGTCATTATTGTTTAAATGGATGCTCACTGCATGCTTCATAAAAGCAAAAATGGTCTATTGTATTACATGTTTAGACCTCAGGAATCTAAATGGTTAATTCATTCCGATTCATGAAACAAGCCCATGGGTAAGCACACAATCATGATCTGGTGGTTTGGAAAAAAAAACCCCGCTGAGTGGAAACCCTATGATATAATCTCTCTCTGGTCTGGTAGGTTCTTTAGCCTACGTAATGGAGACAGCATATCAGTTTAGTGTGACTTTTTCCTGTATGTTAGTGCAGTTAAGTCTGTCCTTGTAAAGTTCAAGTAGCGGGTCTACAGATGTAGGGCTAGACAGAGGCGTCATTAGGGTTGGTGTCACCCGGTGCGGTAACTCATGGTGTCACCCCCTGGATTTCCTGCAATACCATGCCAAACAGATTCCTTAGTAATGCCAGTCAGATGGCCCATTAAATATGCCACATACAGGAGCCCCACAAATTATGTCACACGCAGGAGCCCTTTAACTATGCCACACACAGGAGCCCATAAATATGCTACATACAGGAGCCCCAAAACTATGACACACAAGAGCCCCATAAATTATGCCACACCAAAGCCCCATAAATTATGCCTCACCTTGGAGCCCAATTAATTATGCCACACACACAGGCATCCCTTAATTATGCCACACACAAGTGCCCAATAATTATGCCACACAAAAGAGCCCCTTAATTACGCCACACATGGGGCCTAATAAATATGCCACACATGGGACAGCCATTAATTATGCGACACACAGGAGCCCCACAAGGTGACAATTGTACAATTCGAAAACAATACATATCTATAAACACAGACATCTCTCTATAACTAGTTGCATTAATACTTATTTGATTTTTTTTACATTATGTTCAACTATTTTCATATGTTATAAAAATATTCTATTTAATAAAAATGTTATTGAAAAATTGCATTCCTATTTTTTATTCCCTTCCTCTGCACCCACATTGCACCTAAAGGACTTAACACAGCACCATACAGTACCCACAGAACTTGCCATGCACCCATATTGCACCCACAGCACTTGGCTTGCACTCATATTGCACCTACACGATTTGGCATGCCACAGTGTCACTTTTCCCCACAGAACTAGCCAGTGTAACTTTCCACATAGTACATGTTATTTTGTCCCACAGACCATGCCACAGCATCACTTTGCCAATTAAAATATGCCAGTATTTTGCCCCTCAATATGCCAGAAGTTTGCCCCCCAATATGCCATTTAATATGCCAGTATTTTGCTCTCAATGTGCCAGGATTTTGCACCCCAATATGCCATTTAAAATGCCAGGATGTTTCCCCTTAATATGCCAGGATTTTGCCCCTCAATTTGCCAGGATTTTGCCCCCCAATATGCCATTTAATATGCCAGTATTTTGCTCTCAATATGCCAGGATTTTGCACCCCAATATGCCATTTAATATGCCAGGATTCCCCCCCTCCCCCAATATCCCATTTAATATGCCAGGATTTTGCTCTCAATATGCCAAGATTTTGACCCCCAATATGCCATTTAGCATGCCAGGATTTTGCCCCCAATATGCCATTTAATATGCCAGGATTTTTCACCCAATATGGCATTTAATATGCCAGGATTTTGCTCTCAATATGCCAGGATTTTGACCCCCAATATGCCAGGATTTTGCCTCTCAATATGCCAGGATTTTGCCCCCAATATGCCATTTAATATGCCAGGATTTTGCCCCTCCAATATGCCATTTAATATGCCAGGATTTTGCCCCCCAATATGCCAGGATTTTGCCCCCAATATTCCAATTAATATGCCAGGATATTGCCCATTAGTATGCTCGTTATGCCACCCTCCTCCCCCCTTCCCCACTCAGTTCTTACCTCCTTGCTGCTGTCTCCCGGTGCAGGTCCGTGGCTGTGAGGGAAGTGTTGTGCGCTCCACTCTAGCCGCGCGGATCAATGAAGTTTGTTTAAAAAAAAGTTTGAGCAAACTTTATTGATCCGTGCAGCTGGAGGGGAGCGCACAACGCTTCCCTAGCAGCCTCGTACCTGCACCGGGAGACAGGAGCAAGGAGGTGGTGTAACGCTGGTGGTGTCACCAAGTGCAGTCCACACCCCCTGCACCCCCCTCGTGACGCCACTGGGGCTAGAGCAAAGCAGCCTTCATGGATGGGTTTGACTGAAGAGAGTGTGCACATTCCCATCCTATGGATGAGAATAACAGGATAAAAAGTACCAGTGTCCTCTCTCTTCAGACCTGATAATCTTGGATGATATGGTATATCTGTCTACGTTAAGATGCTTCTGTTGCTGTGTGTTTGTCTTTTACTGTAGCTATATGCAGAAAATTCATAATGGGACCATTTGTTGCTCCTTTCTTTCAGCCCATTCTCAGTCGGTTTTGGATTTTTACTACTTGCAGTAAATCAGGAACATTCAGTTACATCAGATTTCCAGTACCCCTAGCACTTAAAGCAATTGATTTTTACAGGTCTGGAACCTAGTTTATATTTAAAAAATACACAAATCTATACAGTGTTCTGCTGAACCTTATCCAGTATCATTATAGTAACACAGTTAAACAAAACAATCCTCTTAAAAAGTTCCTTGGATCTTGGCAGAATTGCCCATCACTTGTATCAGATGCATCATGGCACCTTGCATTAGCTTGCCTTCTACTATAATGTGGATCAGCCAAATTGCCATTTTTTATGGATCAACAGCAGCACAATAGTATTTATTCATCAGTTGTGTCAATAGTACAGATGTCTGCTGTTAAGTAGGTAGGACATCCCATGTTAGAATAGGGCAAGTCATTGGACTTAAGAAGCCCACAAGCAGCCAATAAAAATAAACCTATGGATTATGGGATTCAAAACAAGTTAGATATCTAAGGATCCCTGACGTAAGTGTGGCCATGGGTCCCACTCTCTTAAAAAAAAATCCTTGAATCATCACAACACATTTTAAAATAGACAAAAATACACATATTCGAAAGTGTAAATGTGGGATATTAAACTAATTTAAAACTTTTGACACATCTTACAAACATCACAGTAACTTTTTTTGGGTTAATGTAAAGTTGTGTTTAAATTAGTAAGCAAGCAGTGTAACAGTGGTTTCAAAACATTATTGTATGTGTATCACTTATTACAGACATGTAGCTTGCTGAATTGTGCCCCTAACATATGGAAACCTATTAAATAGGCAGTAATACTGATCTTATAGCAGAAGACTAGCATTTTTCTCAGAAATTACCCAAGGACAAATAGCAATTAATATAATTTGAAATATCTCTACATGATTAATGCACTGCATTGTTACATTTAGAACATTATAAAACTACACTCAAGGGGAAGACCATGTCTAGGAGGAGACATATACTCATTATCTTGAATGAAGGAAAACGTAAGGAATTGATCACACAGACAATTAAATACTGGTACATTACTGATTAGGGTAATGTTAACAATAATTGAAATGAACATTCAAATTTTTCATGGTTGTCCAAGGATTCTAATTTTAACTCTCCTGTCTTTAAAATGTCAGTAGTAAGAGTAACTCTTGTAGCATAACCAAATTTATTCCATGGCACACATGTGATTAATCACACAGTGATCTAAGCCATTTGGGATAAAACTTTGAATATAATAAATCATATTGTTATTCTAAAACTTGCATGATACATACAATTTAAATTATTATGCAAAGATATTGTTGACTGCAATTTTTAAGTTTACAAATATCTGAGATTTCAAAAGACAAAATTCTAAATCGTTTATGCTCCGTGTGTGAATTTGTTGATAGATAAGCTAGCTTGTGTCCATTGTTTGATTGATATGTTCGTGCTGAGTTCTGCTTTCCATTTTAGCATGCAAGGTAGTTTGTCCAGCACTTTATGTGTCAAAATAGAGTGGTAACGTATGGATAACGATTTTTGTAATGGTTGAGAAGGTGAGGGGGGATCTTCCAAACCCTTTCTCACCTCCATCTCTGCCTGCAAGCGTGGTCTTTTTTTTTGTTTGTGCTGCTGCCCCCCCAAATTTGCCACCCTAGGCATCCGCCTAGGATTCCTCGCGGTAAATACAGCACTGGACACAGATATGGGGTATGATTGTGGAGAGAGAGATAGACAGACATGTCGGTATGGGGAAAGAGAAAGAGGGACTTGGGTATGGGGAGAGAGAGCAACGGACATGAGGGTATGGTGGGAGAGAGAGACGGACATGAGGGTATGGGGAGAGAGTGATGGACATGAGGGTATGGGGAGAGAGGGTATGGGAGAGAGAGAGATGGACATGAGGGTATGGGGGCAGAGAGAGACGGACATGAGGGTATGGGGGGAGAGAGAGAGACGACATGAGGCTATGGGGGGAGAGAGAGAGACGAACATGAGGCTATGGGGGGTGAGAGAGAGATGAACACGAAGCTATGGGGGGAATAGAAAGAGACTGACATGATGCTATGGGGGAGAGAATGATGTGAGTGACTGACATGGTGAGCATGGTGGAATATTATTTATCGCTCCTTGTGTATTTATTTTCCAGTGATGCTTAGCCAGACTTTGGCTGGTTGGGCATCATGGAAGAGTAGTTAAAACTCATTCTGCTAGCCAGAAAAATGTCTCCCATGTTGCTGGCTGAACATCATAGAAATAAATAAAAACACTACACAGAATTATGGCAAAATATATATCTTTATTTAAAATAAGTTTGTGTTGGTCCTCTACATCAGAATAAAGTTTGTGCTCTCTGCCCCCTCACCCCAATAATGAAAATGGGCATGTCTGGAACATACATGTCTAAAGGGGAGGAGTTTATAATATAACCAAGCCTACCTGGGGCACCAAAAGAAAACCTGCACCCAGGCGCCCGTGACCCTAGGATCGGCCCTGTTAATGGACATATATAGAAATGTAATTGATTTTTGTTTAACTTCAATTTCAGTTAGCTTTTTCTAAATACCGTATTTACTCGATTATAAGATGAGGTTTTTTTCAGAAAAACAATTCTTATAATCGAGGTCGTCTTATAATCTGACCTCAAATCGAGGTCAGACTATAAGACAGGGATCTAGGTCCCCCACAGAGGGGCAGGCAACCTGGATCCCCCTCTCTAACAGCCGGGGGAAGTCTGCGCGATGAGCCCCCCTGCTGCGGACCCGGTACGACCGCCGGGACTTCTATGATGAAGCCGGGTCCTTCCGGCTTCATCATAAAAGTCCCGGCGGTCGTGCCGGGCAGCAGCAGGGGAGGTCTGCGCTCATCGCGCAGACATCTTCCGCTGCCCCGCTAGCCACCAGGAGAATCGGGCAGCCGAGGGATGTCTGCACTATACGTGCAGACATCCTCCATGCTGCCTGACACTGGCGTCTATTATCCCTCGGCTGCCCGATTCTCCTGGTGGCTAGCGGGGCAGCGGAAGATGTCTGCGCGATGGAGCAAGAAACAGGTTAGGGGGAGGGAGGGAGGGGGGGTAGATAGACAAGCGGAGGGAGGGGGGACATAATAACAAGGGGGGACAGAGAGAAACAAAGGGAGGGAGGGGGAAGAGACAGAAACAAGGGGAGGGAGGGGGGGAAGAGAGAGTTGCAAGGGGGGGTTAGAGAGAAACAAGGGGAGGAAGGGGGAAGAGACAAGGGGAGCGAGGGGGGAGACAAAGGGACGGGGAGAGAGGCAACACTAAGGGGGGGAGAGAGACAAAGCAATTCACAATTTTTTATTAAAAAAGCAATTTACATGTGAATATATACAAGTTGAACTTTTTTCCTATAGGGTAGTCTTATATTCAGGCTTTTATTTTTTTGTCCTAAAGGAATATCCAAAGTTTGGGGGGTCATCTTATAATCAGGGTCTTCTTATAATCGAGCAAATATGGTAGTCTATAATGTTCTGAACTTTCAGTGAGTCATGTTTTCACATTTCTATATATTATATATATTTTTTATATATTCATATTTATTTTTATTATTATTATTATTATTATTAATATTTTTAGATTCTAATAACCTGCGTTAGTAAAAATTGAAAAAATATATGTAATTAAGTACTAAGAAAAACTATTATGTGTAAAAATGTTGGACCTAACTTAGAGAGGCAAACATTCAATAAAGGGTTAATTTTCATATATTTCGCTGTTGTAAGGCTGGAAAGTTTGAAAGTTTATACTTAAATGACAAATTCTGGTTTAAAAAGTAACTTCCATCTTCTCCTTGTCAGCTTGCATAGCCTTCTCTGTCCAGTTCTACTATTGAGATATAACATATAGCTACATATTATTTAAGCTATTTTGTACTGGAAAAGTTGGAAGCCTTTCATCAAAGTTAAAGGCAATAAAGGGGTAGTGGAAAGTTATTTTGTTATGGTTTATGTTAATAAGTGTGTTTCTATTTTGTTTCATGGAATCCATTATTTAAAGAGTGAGGTTGGAAAGTACAATTTTATTAACAAGTGTATTGTTTAGGATATGTACAGATGTCTTGCAGTTATATTGCATTAGGATGAGTGATTCCCATGTAATGTACATAAAATAACATGTATATTGTGATATAACCAGGTGAGAAGTAGTACTTTTTATTCAGGATTAAAACCAAAGTTTATGTTATGAACATTAGTACACTGGTAAATCAGTTCTGTTAATTGTTTTTTTTTTTTAAATGTTTAATATTTTCAATGTTATCATATATAAAAAAGACAATACAAATAATACCAATATCGGATACATATATAGACACCTTGCCATTGCGAGAGAGAGTCATATTGAATAGCACATAAAATATCATAAAGGACTCCAAACAAGTGTAGACCCAAAACATTACTCCTCACATATATGGGTTATTTACATCTGTACTTGATTCTTGAATGTACATATTCCCAGTCCTTCTTTGTATCTGTTCTGTTAATTGTTAAAGTTTAATGTTTGATATTTGTTAAAGAAAGTGTTGGGTGATATCATTGACATACACACATTTTTATATATGGCAATATTCAATTTCCTCTTTCAGATCAACTCTTTATTAAAATAGTATTTGTCTTTTAGCTAGATTTATGTAATATAAAATTACATTTACTGTCTTAAATGAGCTAAAGTTATAGTTTCATAATATGAATGATGCATAGTGCTGAATAGCAACTGTATTGTCAAATTACCTCCCACACCTTTACTTACTTTTATCGGTAATATAATACTTTCTTTTTAATTAATAGAATTATTGATAAACCAGAATGCACATAAATTGTTATAAACTTTTTGAAGCTTTAAAGGGACTCTTTTTTTTTTTGCATTGTTAATTTCATATATGTATTATGTTTTTGTTACTTATGTGAGTTTCTTTTATGAAATATAAGACAAGCGGGAGACAAAAAAGCAAGTAAGGTAAGTGCTGGGAAGGGATAATGAGCAAAACTCCTGGCATATTGAGGGGCTAAATCCTGGCACATTGAATGGCTAAATCTTGGCATATTAAATGGTTAAATTCTGGCATATTAAATGGCTAAATCCTGGCATATTAAATGGATAAATCCTGGCATATTGAAGGGCTAAATCCTGGCATATTAAATGGCAAAATCCTGGCATATTAAATGGCTAAATCCTGGCATATTAAATGGCTAAATCCTGGCATATTGAGGGGCTAAATCCTGGCATATTGAGGGGCTAAATCCTGGCATATTGAGGGGTTAAATCCTGGCATATTGAGGGGTTAAATCCTGGCATATTAAATGGCTAAATCCTGGCATATAATGACGGTAAAATATGCGCGCCCCCCCCTGAAAAAACTTCTGCAGATGCCCATGGCCATCTTGCAAATATTGTGTTTTTGGGTGCTACCCCCTAGAGACTTTACAGCACTAGTATCTCACTTTGGGGCTGGGAACACAGAATGCAGGATTATGACTTAGAGAGCATATTGGAGAGCATGCTGCTCTCCAATATTGCGCCCGCGAATCGCTCCGTGAAACCTCAAGGCATTAAAGCATCACCATTTTAGTGATGTCTGCACTCTTAGATCATAAACACCGCTAGTTTAACCGCAGGATGGACTAGGTCTGCCCAATGTCAGCAACGCTTTGCCAGACTTTAGGCCAATGTAGTCCAGTTGGAAAAAGTATCCAATGCAGCTGAATGGTTAAATTTTTTCCAACTCATCTACTTACGTTTGAAATTCCCATCTTAATCCCCTGCAATACATTATTTATTGAGTAGACCTTTCTATGTTATTAAAAATAAATCACAGAAGAAACAGAATTTTACAGATGTTTGGATTGCTCTTGAAATCCAAGAAGAATGCATGGATTCAGGTTTTGATTTAAATCAGAGGCGTTCAGCCAACTGCCAAACTGTACTATTACAGCTTCTCCTGTATTTTGAAGTCAATATCTGAGTAAAACTGCTTCAACAGGTCAGTAGGTAATAGAAATATGGCATCCACAGGTTTCTAAGCATGCTGAAACCTTTTATGAAGTATTCTTCTATACATCTGCAGTTTAGTTACCAGTTTTGTGCTTGTTCTCTTCATTAATTAATACGAATATATAAAATATTTATATATGTGGCCCATCATTTAGTCAGAATAATAAAGTAATAAATGTGAAAAAAAATAAAAAGCACACTTTAACCCTTTTTTCTACATCAAGATGAACAAAATTATTACATATATAGATATAGGCACAAAAACAAACGCCTTGATTTTATCTCAGTTTAAAATAATATATAAACATAGATTTTGTTTTAGTATTTTTGTACTTACAGAGATAGTGTTAAATGTTGCACATCATTTTTCTTATGTCAGGTTTTGCAAATGTATTATCCTGCGTTTTTAAGTTAAAAGTAAACTTTAAAAATAAAAAAAACTTTGCTACTTTAATAGAAGCAAAATGTAGTTTAGTTGGCTTTATTCCAAGGGTGACATGCTTTAACAAGTACATGGCACTTCTTCCCCAGTGCCCATTTTAGCTGCAAGTTGTAAGCACATCTATCAACTGTAGCTATCAGTGATTGCATAGAAACCAAGGGATATTCTCTCTGTGCTGCTACATACTGAACCTTTAATTTTGAGTTGAAGTCAGCAGAGGGGAGCTAGTTAGCATTCACTCTATTTATTGAGTCCAAAACCAATTGTCACTGCAGAAACAGGTTGAAGCATGTACCGTATTTGCTCAAATATAAGACGACCCTGATTATAAGACGACCCCCCAAACTATGGATATTCCTTTAGGAAAAAACTAAAAGCCTGAATATGAGACTACCCTATAGGAAAAAAGTTTAACTTGTATATATTCACATGTAAATTGCTTTTTCATATTTAATAAAAACTTATGATATAAAAAAATGCATTTCTTGTTTTTACCTTTTATGTGCCAATGCTGCCCGTTACCCCCCAGACTTGCCCAATACTCTCCCCAATGATGTCTGTCTCTCTCCCCCACCCTCCCCCAACGTTGTCTGTCTCTCTCCCCCACCCTCCCCCCAATGTTGTCTGTCTCTCCACCCCTCCCTCCGCCCAGCGTTCTCTCTCTCTCTCCCCCACCCTCCCCCCAAGTTGTCTGTCTCTCTCCCCCACCCTACCCCCAATGTTGTTTGTCTCTCTCTCCCACCCTCTCCCAATGTTGTCTGTCTCTCTCCCCCACCCTTCCCCCAATGTTGTCTGTCTCCCCCCTTCATCCCCCCAACGTAGCCTCCCTGGTGGCTAGTGGGGGCAGCCGGGGGATGTCTGCATGATACGTACAGACAGCCTTCATGCTGCCCGACACTTCCGTCCAATATGACATCATTGAAGTCCCGACGGTCGTGCCGGGCAGCAGCAGAGGATGTCTGCGCACATTGCACAGACATCCACCGGCTGTTAGCGAGGGGGATCCAGATACCCTGGATCCCAGTCGCATATAAGATGAGGGGTCTTTTTCTGAAAAAAACCTTGTCTTCTATTCTAGCAAATACGGTATGTTGCATACAGGTTAGATGGCATGTACAGAGCATGATATGTGACATGATAATAGAAACAATGTTATTACACAAAGCATGTTTTTATGTAGTACCAAAGTACTTTTTTTAAGCTTTGTCAAACTTGTGGTCCTTTAAATGTGAAATTGTAAGGAAAACCACTAAAAAATGTTCTTTTGATTAAGAAATATCCCACATGCATAGGTTTTACATATATTTTGAAAAATATAAATCTATAGAAAGGGGAAGTCCTATTTTTGGCCTTAAGAGTTGGATTTTTTTTGGGCGTCCATGACATATTTGTGGCACCAATACCATACCTCTGCAAATTGGTACACCCGGTGCAGAGTTTGGGAGCTTGAGTGTCAGTGTAGAATGCATACTCCACAGAATGACGAATGATATCAGGATCGTGGGGTTGTGGTCTTGAATCCCACTCTCTTACTGAGCTTTACTTCTGTCCCAAAAAAACTTGAACAGAGGTTTAGCTTGGCAGGAAAGCAGGACAGAGCCCCCAAATCTGCACTGTCTTGCACAAACGGATCAGCTGGGAGGATTGCAATACTAAATTACACTGCAAAAGCATGTATTTTTTTGTTAAAGTAGACAACCTGGAGAGTTTGATTTTGAATATTTGTCATCCAAATGCCTGCACAAAAAGTGCCTATCTCTGCCAAAGTCCCTAAATCCCTATTTTCTGCACTGGTGTTCATATTTTCTAGTAATTCAGAAGTGTGGATGTGAATGAGTGTATCATAGAGCTCCCATTAGGTTTGCCACCTATACTTTAAAAAATACCAGCCTTGCTCTTTCCACCACAGACTTAACATTGGCGTTAAGGTGGTTGAGTGGCAACCTTAATGCCAAAGCAATAACACTCATCATATAGTGTGTTTAAAATGCAGTATATGTGTTTATACATTTGTTTCTGCAATAACCACATTCCCAATCCAAAAAAAATCCTTAACAAAATTGTTTGTACTTCTCTCAAGCTGGACTGCACTTCTTTAACCCCTTAAGGCCAGAGGCTTCTGCAGTGTTTGTGTTTAGTCGGGATCTTCTTTTTTCTCATTTAATGTACCCACACAAATAAATAATTTATATCAGTATAACAAAGGCTTTCTTAAGATATTATAGTAAATCCTTTGACATGATGGAAATAATAACAAAACAATACCCAAAATATTTGCATGAAAACTATTTTACACACCTACAAACGCTAATAAAAAAAACCCTGCTAAATAAATTCTAGTAAATCTTGTCTAGATTATTGAAATCCCCAATGTTTACATGTTTTTCTGGTGTATTTAGCAACTTATAGGGCAATAACTGAAATTAACGTATAGCTTTTTCCTAATCATTTTTTCCTATATGTACATCCCTAGCACTGATCCCAACCCTAACCCTAATCTAACTGAAACACGAAATCTAGACCTACAGCTAACTAAGGCTGCCTTTTTTGTTAACTGTCATGTTGCTGACTAGGAGGTGGGGCCTGCCTCCAAGAAAGGGGTGTCCATGTGACAATGCCATTGTCCTGTTTTTTTTTCTTTCTCCCACGTGCAGAGACTAGTGCCGGCACTTTAAGGGGAGGAATGCCTTCCTCCCATAATTTACTTAACATCTTTAAGCTTTGGATATATGAATATATCACCTTTGTGGCAGTTTCAACACATCAAAAAAACGCCTGTTTTCCTTTTTCTGCTACTGAATGTCCTAGTGGATATCTCCCAGAGCGAAATCCACTTTCTTGTACACACAGAGAACTACATAAAATAGACAAAAGGTTTAGGTGAGACAAGGAAATATACAAACTTAACCCTGACTGGATGGCCTAAACTCTTCAAAACTGGCAACTCTGCTACTGGGTAAAGTCATGCACCTCCAGGGATTCTCAGAATCTCCCCTCCTTATCCGTACACTTATATGCAGTTATGTTTATTTCTGTATTTAAAGATAAATACAATTGATTATATTTTGTCTCAATAATTTCATCTTTTTGTTTCTTTTTAGAAAAATTGAATTCTTAATGACTAAAGTAATTGTTTGCAAAACGTAAATGCAAATGCAATATTGAAAACTATATTTGCATCTAAATGAAAAAGCTCCATGTTACTGACATCATTCACGCAAGTGGAATCTGAGATTCTGTTGGTTTCATTCTACTGTTTTGGTTTTGACTCGGTCTTGCTTACTATCCACTCCTGTTTGGACCCAAGCTTGGCTTGCTCCCGTTTTTGACCCTGGCTTGATTGACTACCCAGTTCTTGATTCTGAGCCAGCTCAGATGACTACTGTATTCCTGTTTATTCACCCCTCTATTCTGATTTTTCTTTTGCCCTATCCTTTTGTATGACTTCTCCCAGGAGTCAATATATATTTTGCCGTATGTACATCCTGTGGTGCCTTGGGGATTTCTAAGTCCTTGGCTATAATTATCCTGGGGCTCAAACTTGGGTTACAGCTTGTTAAGGTAAATTGTTTCCTTTGTGCCATTTGGTCTGCTGGTATTGACATCCATGACAGGAGATATGTTGACTGGTAAGGTGCGGAGATTGAAAGAAAGGAAAGACAAATGTTTTTCTAACTATAGTTTCTAGTCATAATTTACTATATGTCAACGTGTATGATTAAACCTAATTTCCAAATACATTTGTTTGCCCATAATTGGGTGTATTATCCTAAAAAATAGCACCTGTCTCAAAAAAAAATAGGGCTTACATAAATGATCCTCTATGAAGACAGCAAACACACTGTAGAAAGAAGCCTGAATATTTACGACTTGATAGGCAAAGTGTAAGCAATGACATGTCAAGAGCTGATTTATTCCTGTATTATCTAACCAATAAGATTTCATTTACTTACGATTATGACATTACACAGAAGGCAATGTCATACACCTTGTTGATTTACAGTAATACTGTAGTGTTTCTATTTAACGGTAATGGATTGCTTTTTGTGGTTTATTCCATAGAATTTACTATTTATAAACCTAGATCATCTCATTACTATTTTAAAATACTAAAATATTAATGATAAATTAATTGAATTGATGTGATCATATAAAAATTGTTTATATTTTTTTCTGTAAACAAAGTCAATAAACATTTCTTCAAATAATAATACATGAAATTCATTAGCATTTTTCCAAACAACAAGAAAAAAAGAATTAGCAGTTGAAGCTATTTAAATAATTTATCTTGTGCCACTTACAAAAGAATAGCAAAGCAGATTAAATTGTTAGTAATAGTCCAAAATCATATTAGCAAAGAGACACCCACTGTGATTCTATTAACCTTGACTTAATGCACTTAAAGTATATTCCACATGCCACTAATCACTGATCTAAAAATATTCTGAAAGATTTAAAGTTTGAACTAACTGTATAAGTAAGTTTGGTAAAGTTTTCATCTCTTAAATAAATTAGTATCAATCATGTGAATAGAATATCCTCTAATAATTAAAGGTATACCTCTAATATTGTTTGTTTACTGTTGCTCTATTTTGAAAAATATCAAATATTTTGTCATTTGGACAATTACACTTTGTAAAAAAAATGTTTCTGATAAAGAAATAATGTTTCTGACATGTATTTATGAATGTTTAATTGTTATTTAATTATTTAAAAAAATATATGCAATGGTAGGTACCTAGGTAATGTTGCCTGATACCATTGTATCTTCTCAGAAGGTCACTGCACAAATCTGATTCCATGTCTCAAAAGAAGTAGTACCACAGCAGAGAAACTCCCTCAAAATTGGAAAGACTAAATTATACATTGTATATATTATACAACTTAGTAACAGGATCATCAAAATAAGTCATCTCTTTATGACTCCAATGAGGTATAACTGAGGTATAACTGAAATAAATTGCATAGTAAGTGCACTGTATTCTAAATTATGCATATAATCAACTCAATGATTGAAGAATTGTGGCTGTTAAAAGAAGACTTATGTGACAATCCTGTTACTAAGTGTGTTACTACTGAGAAATGTCATCATTGTGTTGCTTATATGTAATATTTAGGACACAACACACTTACTGTATTCTTTATACTGCATTATTTACAATATCACCATAAACATTTTCAAATAAAACCTTGGATTTTTATTAGTTGTAATCATTATATCACTAGCTTAATTTGGCCTGATAATGGGGTAATATAAACATTTTCTCTTCTTTATTTTGGAATTAATTGAATATATGTAGATTGATTTTTATAACATTTGTTATTCTATTTATTAATGTGATGTTTTAAATATTGCACTATTCCAGTAAAATATGCATAAATATGAAGTGATGTGGTAGGCTTCTCAAATTCAGCTAATTAATTGAAAAAAGTATATTCTTTCAATACCTTTTATAATACTGTTGTAGCAGATTTTTAGATTATTCCTCTCTCAGACCTCATCAGTTTTCAGAACGTTTGTCTAAATAACAGTAGAGCAGATATAGATTATGTGCTTAGCTTTTATAATATATGTAAGAAGAATCAAAAATATGTAATGTATACATAGATAATTTGTTTTACAACTCATAATAGATTAATGTATTATGAGTGCTTTTGAAGTTGCTATATTTGAAACCTCTACTGCTATTATGTGCTACCATCTCACTTACACTTAAAGGTTAACAAATGTATTACACTGTAAAAACACTCATGGGAGTAGGAAACTGCTGAGTTGGCTGATTTTATTCATAGATAAATTATACCAAAGAGCTTTGGTCCAATATCCTTCAGATATAAGTGCATTGGTATTGCTTTGACATTTTGAAAAATAATTCATTAACAAAATATAATTTTGGTGGTTTAATGGTGGTAAGTAGTTAATGTACTTGCATACATACCAGTAAATCCTGAATGTCTGCCTGTTCTTTCTGATGTTCACTAATAGTTATTAGTTATGTTTACTCCCCAAAATCTATTTCAGAATTTTAAAACATACTAACATACCAATATACATTTATGAGAAAAATAAAGTACACCATATTTGAATTCTATGTTTTTAGATCTCAGGTCATAAAAAACATCTTTCCCTTAGTAGGTCTTAAAATTAGGTAGAAAAAAAAAAAAGCACAAAGAGTATAGCCACTTAGGTTAAACCACCAAAAATAAAGTGTGTAAACAACACTTCACAAGAAGTAGAAATACCAGTGAAACAGAATCACAGTGGAATCACAAAGGAAAAATTACAAAAAGCATATGAAAAATATATATCCTATTATAACTAATAAATGTATCAGAAAACTGAAGACATATAACAAGAGACAATACAGTGAATCCCAAAAATATGTAAGCAAATATGCATTTCTATACAACATAAATATACAAATAAAATGATGGCGATAATAAACCAGCAGGGATTATACAAAAAACTGATACACAAATTTAAAAAAAAAATAGTTTCTGATTATATATATATAAAATAAAGTGCAGCATTATCAGAGGGGTATATATCGAACTATAAAGCAAAACATATAATATGCAACATGTACAGACAAAGTATAAAATATCAAACAAATTATATAGATGAGTGGAATGGTACACTCACAAGAAATCTGTGGTTTTAAATAAGTGTTTATAGTCTCTGCACTTGGGCTTTTTTTTCCTTCTGTATTTCACTATAACCAAGCTGGTCTTTTTGTTTTTATGAGCTGCATGGGTTCTAGTGGATACACACTGTTTAATTTTTGGGAGATATAGAGATCTATGAAAGTTCACTGGAAACTGTTGCTGCTCATTCTATTTAATTAAAAGTATGTAAATACTACATCAAATGAACAATACCCAATCCCCGCAAGGCCTCATGATGAAGAATGGGAAGGACCATCCCAAGGGCTTAAAAGAACAAGGTCTCTGCTCCACTCAGGACAAATTACTGGATGTGTCAGGCCCACTGACACAACTCTTCCTTATGGTGGATGAAGCCCTCGCCGAAGGCTCGCAGATGGATCCCCACCTGGCACGCTGTTGGGCAATGCCAACATGGCTCTGTCTACCGAACGCCAGAAAGCAGCCCTTTTCAAGCTTGACAGCAAATTGGTGGAGTTGGCTCCCAAGGAACTGGACACAGAAGCCAGGCATCTTCTCTTTGGGGATAAGTTCCTGAAAAATCTCATGTAAACATCTTTACGTCACTCAATAAAGCCCAGTCTTCCATGAGACGAGTCTTCCAAGGGTTTGAGGCCCCGTCTTCTGGAGTCATCCTCCTACCGCTTCCTGAACCGCACCAGTTACCACACACCCTACTACCATAGGCATACCTGGACCAGAGGGTCATCTTTCTACCAGACAAAGTTTCCACCAGGTAAGATTACACCCTTTACTACCACATATCCCCATAGCGTGCAGACTCAGGCATTTCAGTCACCAGTTGGAATTTATACATTGTATACATTAAACAACTTAGTTATTATTACTTAGTTATTTATTACTCAAGACCCATGGTTCCTCCAAACTGTAGAAGGTTTCCTAATAGATTTCTCTTCTCCTCCGCTCCAACTCATGCCTCTGTGTCCAATTCAAATGCCACAGGCGATCTCTCTTTAGTTCACAGGGAACTATCAATGCTTCAGGACAAGGGCACCATAGAACACGCCGTCGGGGACCCCTGCTTCATCAGCAATATGTTTTTAGTCTGCAAAAAATCTGGCGAATTCTGCCCTGTAATCAATCTACAATCCCCCAATCAACATGTTTCTTACAGACACTTCAAAATGGAAGGCATCCATCTCCTCCGCAATCTCCTACGAGAACGGAACTGGTCTCCCGCTTTGACCTAAAGGACGCTTACCTCACGGTCCCCGTTCACTGGGATCTCAGATGTTTTCTCCAATTTTTTTGGCAAGGGAGGTTATGGCAGTTCACATGCCTGCTATTCGGGCTCAGTTCGGCGTTGTGAAACCCGTCATGGAAAATTTGTGCACCCCGATGGATTCGGTACATCCTCTATTTGGATAACATCCTCATCATGGCGCGAGACAGGTCTTACCTCTACGAGGCCACGTCTCTCACCGTCCATCTGCTATAGTACCTCGGTTTTGTGATCAATGTAGACAAATCGGAACTGTACCCCACACAATCAATTCAATTCCTAGGGTTTACGGTGGATTCGGTGGCGGCAGTTCTCAAACTCCCGCAGTCTGAAATTTCTTCCATAAGAAAGGTTATTCTGTTTTTTTTGTGACTACCCCAGGTTTCTCTTTGAGATCTTGCATGTGTCATCGGGCTCCTGTCTGCTTCTATTCAGGTGATATTTCCAGGTCCTCTGTAGTATGGCGCCATGCAGCCACTAAAGGCTTAACACCTTCGCGCCACGGGATCATACAACCACTATTTCCCTCTTACGGACGAGGTTCATCTCAAATTACAATGGCGGCTGACCCATATGGCAGTGTGGAATGGCCGTGCCATTTTTGGATGTCTCACAGACTTTACTCTGGAATCGGATGCCAGCCTCCTTGGTTGGGGCATGACTTGCTGGGCCACGACAACTGGCAGTCTCGGGACACCGGAGGAAAGGGGGTTCCACATAAATTGGTTAGAGCTGATAGCTGGCTCCTTCGCCGTGCACAGCATTACAAAAGATACACCTCATTGCTCTCTGGTCCTTCGGCCGTACGATATATCAACCACTTGGGAAGGTCCCGTTGACCTATTGACGGAACTGACCAAACACCTGTACCAATACTACATGGATCACCACCTTTCCATAAGGGCAGAATATCTCCTCAGGAAAGACAATATGGCAGCTGGTTTCCCCTTCTCTTGGAGCTCTCTTGTGAGGACCCTATCCTCCTCCCTGTATCTCGGAGTCCCATCCTTTGCTCCTCCACAATCACCTTCAACTGATGGCCTGGATGGTTTCAGGGGTACCTGGGATGTGTCTGGACTATTGGCGATGGCTCGAGATCTCCTTTGGGACTCTTGGGCACCCGGTACTAGAAAGTCCTACCTTCCTGCATGGGGAACCTGGAATAGTTGGTGTGTGGAGCAACATCTTAATCCTTTTACTGCCCCTGTAGTGGCTATCTTGAATTTTTTATCATCTCTTTTTACTCAGGGAAAGTCTTACCATACCATCAACATTGTACGCTCGGCGTTTGCCACCTCTTGCGAGGTATTCGGTCACTAGACCTCCGTCTTCTAAATATTCATTTTTTGGGGATGTATCCAAGGTCCTACGTTTTATGGAAGAATGGCTGGATAACAACGCTCTTTCACTCCGTCAACTATCTGCTTAGGTGGAATTGTTGCTCTGTCTGGTGTCATTCAGAAGGGTCGTGGACATTAGGGCTTTTGACCCAAATTTGTTTTCTTTCTCCCCAGAGGGTGTGGTGGTTGCTCTCTCCCATCGAACCAAGTCCTATTCAGCTTTGGTATTCTATCATTTCTTCATGGACTGCCCAAAACTTTGCGTAACTCGCTGTGTTCGTTGTTATCTATCCTCTATGGCGGCGTTTCGCTCTTCCCATCAGGGTCAGTTGCTACTCTCTTATGGACGCCCCTTCTGGGCTGTGTCAACTCCAACTATAGCACGCTGGATCAAATGTATTTTGTGTCTCGCTGGCATTGACATGTCATTCAGTGCATACTCTGTTCGCTGCGCGGCGGCATCCATGGCTGTTGGGTTGGGGGGATCGCTATCTGACATCCTGGCGGCGGTGGACTGGTCTAGGGAATCGACCTTTCGCACATTCTATTTACGCCCGCGGGCTCATGCGGGCTCCTTAATTGTTGGTTCAACGTTAAAAAAGCAAATACGAAGCCTCCTGTCTTGCCATAAAATTGGGGATTATTCTAGCCTTTCCCACCCTTATTGCTTCATGCCTCTTCAATACTAACCCCCCTCTGCTACATCTTTATCTATAGTCTGTCTGATCACATGGAATGTCCTTTATGTACTGGGTGTATCGTGTCAGGGGTTATCATGTAATTGCAGGATAGTTTTTCTGATAAAACTGTTATGACGGACAGTTTACTTTCACAATGTCTCTTCTTTTTTCCTAGCTTGATCTGCTTCAACAATTTTCATTATCCGCACATTGTTTTGTGTGGTCTGGACTTTGAGTTTTCCATGTGGTTATAATTTGTCATCCTCATTGGAACATCAAAGAAAGAGAAAGTGAAGAGTATTGTTGCTGCCTTATATACTACTTTACTGTTTTCTGATTGGTTGTTTTTACCTATACCTGTTTTTTTGCTGTAGGATAATCACTAAAGAAGGATATGCAAATACTTGCCTCCTGTCTTTAATAAAATTTAGATTATTTCTACACCAAGGTTAGAATAATCCCCAGTTGTTGCTGCCAATCAAACTGGGAAGGGTTATAAGGCCATTTCTAAACAATATAAAGTCCATCATTCTACAGTGAGAAATATTATTCAAAAGTGGATAACATTCAAGACAATTGCCAGTCTGCCAAGAGTGGAGATCTCAGCAAATTCACCTGTGCAATGCTCTGACAAACTGCAAAAAACCAAGAGTTATATCTCATACTTTGTAGGTCTCAGTCTTTTTTTTTTTTTTTGCAGAGTGAGGCACTTTAGACTTTTTAATTATGTAAAATAACTACAAGAACCCTCTACTTACTAAATAGTGATCTAATTTAAAATGGTTACCTTTCTTTAAAAGGACAAAACATTAAATTATGTTTAATTGAAAGATTTCATCAAGTGTAGGAAATTTAAATGTAAATGCTTTAAGGAAAGAATACAAATAAAGTGCCTTATTGAGCCTCTTTACTTTTAATTCCATGCGGCCCCTACAGATGAATAGTAATAACCCCCCCCCCCCCCCACCGAGGCCACAGGCCAGCGCTGTACATTCCATTTGAATTAAATATTGTTCCCCTGGGAACTCAAGACGGCACTATGCATGTGGCTCCTATAAATAATAAAGATTGGCCCCTGGAGCCAAAAGGTTTTTAAAATGGTAGGCTGGGACAGGGAGGCATCTGATTTGGGCATCACTGATAATTGGGGGTATTTTAATAATGTATTTTTGTTTACAAGGCACCCTTTTTTATGCCAGGAGGTGGGCAGTGATTTTCACTGCCCACCCTCATGACACTCAAAGGTTGGAGTTATACAGGTTTGGGGGTTTAAGCAATGCTAAGGTGAGGGTATGTAGGGAATATTTAATTAAATGTATTAACCCCATTGACGACACAGGACGGACTTGGTCTGTGTGGAACCATTGTGCAATACTAAAATAAAACACCAGTGGTATTTCGATCGCTCCTGAGAGTGATTGAAACGCCGTTTTTAAAGGTATAATGCCTTAAAATGAGCAAAGAAAGTGAATTTAATCACTTTCTATGTCTCTGCAAGTGTTGCTGACCTGCCTCGCAAGTCAGGGCAGTCAGCAACACTAAAAAAATGCACAATGTGACCAAGATGGTGCTGTCCTCCTAAGGGCAAGAGCACAGGAAGCAGGAAGTAGCTGCTTCCTATGCTCTGGAGGCTGTCACACGATTGACTTATCACAGAGGAAATCTGTGACTGCCATGCAGACTGTAAGGCAGTGGGGATACTCAGATGAGCATCCCCACTGCCTGGTCAGATCCATATTTGTAAAATATGGGTCTGACCACTTTGGATCTGCCTCTCTCTCCTCACATTTTTTTTAGTGAGGGAGAGATACAGATCAATGTAATAAAAATAAGTTAAAATAAAATAATAAAAATAAAATAAAACAATAAAAAAATTTTTTTTAAAAGCTATTCCCTGCGATTAACCCCTTTCCTGCCATTGATCATGTGTAAGAAGTGATCTTGCACATCAGCGCATTTTTTGCTGTTTGTGTATTTTTTATGGGTTATTTTGTTTGTACTGTACTTTATTACAGTACTACAAAGGCTCTATGAGCTATTAAACCTTTCCTTGATGTAGATCACAGCTTACACAATGATATTGATGCCAAAGCTACTTCTATCTGTCTGCATATTTTTTGATTATTTTATTTACAGCTACTAGGGGGTTACGTGTAAAGTACAAATATGTTTGATTTTTTTTAAGTTGTCTGAGCCATGAATAGCGATCAGTAACAGCGAATTAGTTGCAAAGGCGATTTGGTGATGTCTCAGATTAGCATCACCATTTGCTTGCTCAGATAAATATTTGTGAATATTGATCTGACCAATTTGGATCTGCCTCCCTCTCCTCACTTACATCTTTGTGAGGGAAAGAGACGGATCAGTATTAGTGCTAAAATTTAATTTTATAAAATTGTCAGGTTTTATGAAAGCCATACCCTGTGTAGTAACCCCTTCTCTGCCATTGATTACTGTATAAGCAGTAATCTTAGACAGCAAAACCTTTTTTTGCTTTCTGCAATTTTTTAGTGATTAATTTTTTGGTACTGTAATGTATTATAGTACTAGATAGGCTCTTCTAAGAGCTATTAACCCCTTCTTTGCCTTAGATCACTGCTTAGGCACTGATTCTGAGGCCACTAATTTAGGGTCTGATTTTGACCCTGGTCAACTTTCTGGTACATCATCTAGTGATGTATCAGTGGCTGCGGAGCCCTTGCCACAAGGAGTCATGGGTGTCTTCTTTAAAAAAATATATGGTTTGTTGGGGGTAAATTACATTGGCTGGCTTCAAAGATATATCCCATATAGACATGAACACAAGTTGACTACATGTCAAAATTTCACATTGAAACACTGAGATGTGAACCTCACATTTGTGGCTTTTATCCCCCCAAAAAACAAACATGGATTGTATCGACACATAACAGGATCTGTGAATTTATGCCTGAAGTACAATGTATGTGAAAATAAATTACTACCCAAAACATTGATGTAGGCTGGTGGTAGAATTAGTGCATTAAAATACCATTATTTGAACTGCCCTAGGGTGTTTAGTTTTCATAAATATATGGTTTTGTGGAGAAAAGACACTGGCTTGAACCAAAAATGACCCAGACATGGGTGCAGGTTTTCTGCATGTCAAAATTTCAAGTTGGAAAACCAAAAAGTACACCTCTCAAATGTGGCAATTTAACCCCCAAATAAGCTAACAAACCTATGCATGGTATCCCTGTACACATGATATCCCTGTACACAGGAGATGTTGCTGAACACATATTGAGGTTTTGTTTTTTTGCTGATAAATTTGACAAAAGCTTGTGGTAAAATGGCTACATGAAAAGTGTCAAAATACCCAGAGTTAAATGGCCTGAGTCATCTAGTTTTGAAGAATATGTACATGTAGGGGGGGTCATTCATGGATTTAGTACGATAACGTGAATAAAAAAGAAAATTTCAAATAAAAGTCAGAAATTTGTATTGCTGTATTTTATTATTTTTTATATAAAATTATATGCTATTATAAAAATAGTGTTATCAATAAAAAGCCCTTCTTATGCCGATAAAAACAATATATAGTTTGTGTGGGTACTGTCACGGTTGTTCTGGGTTTGTGGCTGTTTTTGTCTTCAGCCTCTAGTGGCCGCTATTGTGGTGTTCCCATTCTACTCCTGTTGTCAGCTGCCTCGTTATCCTCAGCCCTTCCCTATTTAAACCTGCAGCTTATGGCAATCAGTGCCTTTGCATTGCTTTGGTTGCAGCCTGTGATAGTGCCTTGTTTCTAGTTCTAGCATTTATATATTGATTATTGATTTCCTGGTTCTGACTCCTACTTGATTTTGACTCTGCTGTTTTCTGCCTTCCTCGACCATTTTGCCTGTCTAGTGACCTTGCCTTCTGAATTCCTACGTTGTACCTTGTTCCTGTTTCGTGTATTACCCGGCCTGCTGACTATCCTTCTCGTCCAGTACTCCCTGTGTATCTCTGCTTCAGTGTGCGGTTGCAGTCAGTGTACAAGTCCTGGGTGGTCATTTACCTGAGGCTCAACCATAGGGTATAATACCATTCAGGTGAATAACACTGTTCTGTTTCCAAATCTGTTGCAGTAGCTACCTGTCCTGTCTTTGTTCCAGTCTCAGTTTGGTCCCAGCTACCAGTCCTGTCTCAGTTTGGTCCCAGCTACCAGTCCTGTCTCAGTTCCAGTCTCAGTTACCTATCCTGCCTCAGTTCCAGTCTCTGCTACCAGTCTTATCTCAGTTTCAGTCTCTGCTACCAGTCTTGTCTCAGTCCCAGTCTCTGCTACCAGTCCTTCCCAGTTATGCATCGTGGGGTGCAGACAGACCCCACACCCTGCCCTGCAACGAGGCTCCTCCCTGGCCTGTTATCCCAGGTTGTGACAGGTACACTAAATGAGAGACAAATAAATTACAGCAAAACACAAACACCGCATAAATGTTAGCTTTACATACTTGTCTGACGCATGTCCCCATGCGCCAGACATGCCAAAAATGGAATGTCACTAAGGGGTTAATTTATTGTAATGTGCCAGGGTTGACTACTTTATTTTAATTGGGGCCATGGCAAAATTCTGGCCTGGGGTCTTAGGTGGCTAATATTTATTTATCGGGACCACGGGCATTTCATCAGCCTGCAACCCCAGGGTGTCAATAAATTATTTATTTAAGGGGCATCAATTATTTCTTTTTAGTGCAGCCATCACGCCAGTCCACGGTCATTATGGGCCACATTTTTTGTTTTATTAAATGATGATTAAATAATGATTTTAACACATGCCTTCACTTCATTAGCAGCAGGAATAGAATCAAAAAGGCTCAGTAAAATCCCATTAACGGCATTTTTACACATAATAGTGGCCATAGCATCTATTCCATTCTCTGTTGATCATAACCTGTGGACTAAAAACATCCAGTTCCCATTGTGAACTCTACACTAAAAGTTTTAACATTTTTTTAGGTGTGCATATTTTAGCCTTTCTGTATCCTGTTTTCTCACTGAATATCTGATAGTGTTGTAGCATACACCTAGTGATGAGACTCTTTAACTACTGTATTTTAAAGTATAATTTTGATTTAAAATACTTAAATAGTTCATAACTATGTATCAAATTTAGTACAGACATACTGTACTTCACATACTTTGTATTCCTGTTCCATTCTCTAAAATTATCAGATAACATCTCTCCTTTATTTTGCTCTTAAACCACATTATATCTACTGATTAGTAGTACATTGTTTTAAGTCAATTGCACAATTTAGAAAATAATCTAAGTGTACCACTTGGAGTCACTTGGAGTATTGTACGCAGTACTGGAGACCGTATCTCCAGAAGGATATTGATACTTTGGAGAGAGTTCAGAGAAGGGCTACTAAACTGGTTCATGGGTTGAAGGATAAAACTTACCAGGAAAGGTTAAAGCATCTTAACATGTATAGCTTGGAGAAAAGACGTAACAGGGGGGATATGATAGAAACATTTAAATACATAAAGGGAATCAACACAGTAAAGGAAGAGAGTATATTTAAAAGAAGAAAAACTACCACAACTAGAGGACATAGTCTTAAATTAGAGGGGCAAAGATTTAAAAGTAATATCAGGAAGTATTACTTTACTGAGAGGGTAGTGGATGTATGGAATAGCCTGCCAGCAGAAGTGGTAGAGGTAAACACAGTCAAGGATTTTAAGCATGCGTGGGATAGACACAAGGCTATCCTAGCTAGAAGACCGGGAAAGGGGGACTAATAAAAGTACTCAAAAAAAAAAAAAAATTGGGCAGACTAGATGGACCGAATGGTTCTTATCTGCCGACACATTCTATGTTTCTATGTTTCTATGTTTCTATGTTTCTACCCTTCAGAATGTTGTCATTTAATGTCACCTGAAAGACTTCCCTTTATCCCTATGAATGTCACAATCTCCTGTATGTCAATATACTATTAAAATTTCTCTTTTCTGTCTTATTGAAGATACTGAATAATTGATATATAGCTACTGTATCTGATTTAGCTGAATAACAAGCCATGAATGCTGTTCAAGGTGTCTTACAAAGAGTACAGAAGTTAAAAAGATCTTGGACTGCAATTTATTGAATATTGAATTTGGAACATTTTTTGCAATCATGGAATAATAAATGAGAAAAAAAATTAGGTTCAAGGTGATACACGAAGTGACCGACTACATGTTTTTTTAAAAAAATCTTCAAATGTGTGCCTTAACTATGCTCTATGCTCTTCAATAACGTGTCCAGGTTACACAATTTTTCTAAAATTTTAAAAAACAATAATCATTTTAACATGTATTTGCTCCCCAACATCTAACAATTTACATAGTCAACACTGTTTAGATGTATACTTTTTTATTTCCAGTTGTAAATATCCAAATTAAATTGAATAGAATTTATTTGTTTAATTTGTGTTATTAAACATTTCCAATAAAGACAAGAAAATAAACAAGAATAAATAAAGAATACATACAGAATACATAGTAAATTCAAAGTATAACATGTTACAGTGATATTGGTAAAAAAAAAAAAAAAAATACTACAGGAAGACAAAAAACAAAAGCATATAAAAACTGAAAAATAAATATTGGAAATGCAAATCAAATGGCTATCCCTATGTATCTAGATTAATAAGCAGTTGGTAATGTTTATTAGTTAATTTCATGTGTTTGTCAGATTTGAAGTTCCAAGGCAATATCAGTCTTTTAAACCTAAAGATCGATTAACAATCTGGCTCTTTTTTATGGTAGTTCACTCCCCTCAGATTCCATAAAACAATCTTTTATTTATAACTAGCAATTTATTTATATTATTAAGAAAATAATACAGAATTACAGTTTTGAGGAAATAAGATAACATAAAACACATGTATGTAGACCTAGGAAAACAATGAAAAAAAAACATTTTGAACCAAAGGAAAATGGTAAAGGCAGCTGCTCAAGGCAATAGAATATTGTTAGCAGAGTCAGAAGAATGGCTAAACGTCCTTGGGTAGTCCTAATGGGAGATTTCCAGGAGAGACCTTACTTGGGTAATGTGAGATTCCCTGAAAGCATTGATTAGCAGGGGTATGTCTAGGCACCAGAGCTCCAGAACGGATATAAAATGTAAATGTTAACATTAACATAAGTTAGCGTTTTGATGAAAGTGTAAGTGATAAAGGACTGTGTATTAAAATATGTCAAATGATACTGATAATTTAGTGGAAAACAGCTCACATTAAAGATAATTGACATATATCATTTTGTAATCAATAAAAAAATTTAACTAAAAGAAAAAAATTGAAATTATGAAACCTTCCCCAAAAATGGTTTTGCAGCAGGTTAGTATAGGGCCATTTTAAAATTATTCCAATCATGACTCATCAATACAGAACAGCACAATATAAAATGTAGATATATGTAGATCATGGATCATGTATAAGAAAACACTATGAAGTGTAGTTAACAAGAATAATGTGGTTTTAATCACAGTAAATACCCTGAGTAACTTCTGGCCCTGAAATAACACAAAGATTTGCCACATTTAACTGGAATCAGAATAGAAGTCTGTTAGCATTATCTTTAATTAAAATTGCCACGAGTCTATACGTTTTCAAGGGCTGATGTCAATTTTCATGGAAGCCCAACTAGAGGTGCAATGAATATTGCATTACAATGCAAATTTCAAACAAGTGTGATCCCCCAGGAGACGCCTGTGGAAGTGAGTAAATAGTAAAGTATTTGGCATGATCCAGCTATTAGGATAACATAGCTGAGAAAGAACCAGGTAGAGTAGTATGTGGTTGGCTCTTGTGCTGCTTAATCTGCTCCCATGGAGGTAATTTATTATGGGTGGTATTGGTTTAGTGAGATGATCCCACTCTGGAACCACAATTAAAGCAGGTTGAGCTTCCTGAGGAAGCGTGACACCTCATCAGTGTTCCTTAAAATATGCTGCTTTTTCTTTTAGTGTGCATCTGATGTGTAATTGCGCAGACAAGCAAAAAATTCAAGATATTTGTGTTAGTGACTTCTGTGTGGTCCGTGTTTCTGTAAATTTTAAAAATGTCCTTTTTTATGGTGAAGTTGTGGAAACAGTGTATGTCCCATCTTGAAAGGAAACCGGGGTGCTTTGTAGATGGGGAGCTATATGAGGAGTTGCCTTAGGCCTTTGCAGAATAGAATAAAAACATTTCTGATCTATTTGCGTGGTTGAAAATTCCTGACTCTCATTGGATTCAGTGCTTACTGGAGTGATGGGAAGCTTAGCCATCTTGGAGAATTTTGGGAGAGCAAAGGGCAACTTGAGAGAAATTCTATGCACCTGGGTTGTGAGCAGATATTGAACTACCCACCGCTAGGTACCAGAGAACTCCATTCCAGAGCTTATGTAAGTCTTGTTGGTGCATTATGGGTACTGGGTAAATCCCCTGTCTACAATCTGGGTGATCTGGCAAGAGCTGTGGGTTCAATCTCTGTGTTCTAGCAAGAAATGTGAAATCTGGGTGCTCTGGCAAGAGTTGTGGGTGCAATTTGGCTGCTGAACAAGTATTGTGAGTATAGTCTGGGTGCTAGGCAAATCCTCTGGGTGCCATCTGGGTGCGATGGCAACATCTGTGGGGGAAATCTGGTTGCTCTGGGAAGACCTGTGTGCTTGGGCAAGACCGATGTACAATGCGCATGCATACACACATAAAAATATGAAGGCATGCATGCATGCATTATTGGCACTTTGCATTCACTTTTGTCCAGTGATTGGGCACTCAGGATTAGAAATGTTTGCCATCACTATACTACACAATTAGTAATTGTGTCTTAATTGAATACTGTTTTCTATTTTATGCTCACTTGAGTCCTTTGCAGATTCGGTTCTTGTTTTGGCACTAGCTACCTTGGAAATTACCATATGTAATTATTGACTTTCATTTATTCCATGTTAACACATTTGACTGGTTTGTATCAAGAAAAACACAACAAACAAAATAGGTTTGAATGCACACATTATGTAAGATGCTAAAGCAGAGATAATATTTATATTGCTCATGTATTCTCTATTTCGCTATCTGTCTGTCTATCTGTCTATGACACTAGAGTAGGCATGATTATTTTATTTCTTAACTGTTCAATATAACGTGCTCTTTTCTAAGGACTGTTGGTTAAAAGCTATCTTGTCAAGAAAAACATTTAGCACACCTCAGTACCTTCATTGGCCATTTTTTTTGATGCTTTAAAGACAGGCAAATGAGAGAAGTATGAATGACAGATTGTCAGACTAAACTAAACAAATTACTACACACATTTTACAACTTAGGTTAAAAACTAAATAAATAGCAATTTAAATTAGCAACAAATATTCCAAACTTCTACATATTTTTTCATGCTCACAGCTCATTTCAAACAGTATTGTTCAGCACAGCTTGTTGCACAATGTAATTAGCAGTTTCAGTCTGAGATAGACCCCACTTTTAAAGGGCATGTGATGATGTAATTAAGCACACATGTAATTGTTATGCACAGTAGCATAATTGTGACAGATGTAAAAATTACCCACAACCCATAGTGCATTATCATATTTTAACACCAGCTGCGTGTGGATCTCTTACACCTGAAGCAAGCCTGGTTTAGAATCTCAACACTGGTGATGACTTTGTTAGATGTTCATTTTGTATTAAAACCATGGCAGAACATCCCAAAGCATTAATTCACCTTTCCAAAACTGAAAATGAATGATTGAATGATAAGAACAAGTAATGCTTTTATTTTAGCTATTTGTAACTTATATGAAATCACATTATGTTGACATTCGGAAAGTCACTGGATGAGCAGACAAAGCAGAAAAAGGATAACTGGTGATGCAAAAAACACATTCAGCTATAACACAAAACATTAAACAACAAATAATGATTTAAATATGTATACAAACAAAATGCTGGACAATGAATAGACTATACATTCTCCACATTCCTTATGGTCACAACCAGTCATGACAATCACAACTAGACTGGTTGTGACCATAAGGAATGTATCATTTACAATATATCTAATTTTGTATTATAGTGTATCCAGTATTAACAGGGGAAACGTTTATACATTCAGCGCACATACCCAATAGCTCTAAGTTTGGGATTTTTTATAGATTGCCACATACATAATCAAAAAATCACCATTAAATGTTGAGAATCCTATATGGAGCTCTGTGAAATACCATCTTTAATTTATTTTTTAATACATTTCATTAAGTACCAATTACATTACAGTGTTTGTATGTATCTATGTCCATTGGGATAGGAAACCAGTGATTCAAGTCCTATAAGAAAGAAAACAGGGCTCAGTAGTATGTAAGTGTCTGTTCACTGAGTGTATTGGACATTTGAACAATTGTGTTTTCCAGTTTTGTAACATTATATGTGTCTTTCTCTTTTTCATATATCTCCATGACGAATGTATATTACATAGTCTATGTTGTATAGTCACTGCTTTTAATTTTTTATTTTTTTTGTATTACAACAAAGAAACCAAT
Organism: Pelodytes ibericus; assembly: GCA_036172795.1. NCBI lineage: Eukaryota > Metazoa > Chordata > Amphibia > Anura > Pelodytidae > Pelodytes > Pelodytes ibericus. Next base: position 128,562,196 of record CM069861.1, read on the forward strand.
GCTAGTTACCATGGTGAAAGAGAAGAACTTTAAATTGTGACATTTGATTCACATTCATGATTCCCATCCACCCTTAATAGTAGCCATTTAATTCCCACCACATTAGATGACATATTTTTACACACATGTTATGCTACTAAGGAATGAGACAATATGAATTACCTATATTGGCACTGAATTTATGTTCCATACAACCTTGGCAGTATGTTTACTGCTTACTGTTTAACAAAAGGGAATGCCCATCAAATCAAGACTATTAAAAACAACTTATCAAAAACAATGTATGAAAATAACCTCATATATACTTGTACCACTTGTCACCTCCTGTTAGCTGTATATTTTTTGCCTACACAAATTAATTTTGCATTTAAAAATACATACATCAAATTTTTTTAATTTTTTTTATTGAGTAGGAGTTTATTAGATTTTTTACATTACAACTCCCTGTATTAAGTTTTACAGATCTGACTAGGTATGACAATTGTACAGATATATGTCTCATAGGACAATAAGTCAACCTAAACAGTATAGTAATTACATTCTTCTTTATTAGTGTTAATGATCCTGACTAAAAACATAGAATATGAGGGCGGATACAAACCATTTGGCCAATCTAGCCTGCCCAATTTCTGCCTAATTTAAAATACATTTTAAATAAAAATCTGACAACTTTCATTAGATCCTGGCCTTATCTTATATCAAGGATAACCTTATCACTATCCCATGCATGCTTAAACTCCTTCATTGCTTTATATTTATTATTTACTGATTATGTTTTTCTGTGTGGACTTTTTATTCCATTTATGTGCTATAACTTATAAATGAATGGCTTACATGTCTCATCAAAGTTTTAGTTACTATCCCATATTTTCCATCATGTAAGTTTATAAATAAATAGCATATTTTAATTATTTTTATGTTATTGTATTTATTACTGAATACTTCTATTTGCGATATTCCCAGTGATCATTATTCTTATCAAAATGTTTATATAGCACCAACAATTTATGCAACTCTTACTGGAATGCTTTGGATCTGATACATAAAGACAAACAGAGAAATTAATACATAAAGGAGAGAAGATCCTTGATCCTTCCTTCAAGCTTACAAGCTAAGGGATGAAGTAAAGATAGCTGATGTTTCTATGTTTCTATGTTTCTATGTGAAATGGGAAATTAGGTATTAATGGTAGGGAACTGGATGGTGCTTTGTTAAGTTTTAAGAGATTTCTTGGAGAAGTTGTCCGAGAGATGAAAGTTCCTTGATAATGTAAGGGAAGCAGATAATGAATGTAAGAATTTTGAATTTGACTCCCAAGTAATGGAAAGCCAGAGCAGGGCTTAAAAACAGATGATGAATGATGAGTGATGAGCCTTTTTGGATTGATTCCAATCAAGATAGTCAAGCCAGAAAAATGCCAAATAAAAACATGTTGCAGTAGTGAAGGCGAGCAACGAGAGAATGAACAAGGGTTTATTGCGACTTGTTTGGGAAGGAATAATGACCTGTAAATATACAGATGCTCAGTATGTTGTCACTGATATCTACATTTCGTATTTAAGTATATATTAAGGCATGGAGCTTTTGCAGATTTGCAGGGAATTGCAGGAAACTGAACAGGGAACATCAAACTTAAGGCCAAAGTAGCCCAATTGCAAAGATTCTCACACACAATTGAATGGGAGTAGCTTTCCAACTTTGGCCTTACGTTTGAAATTCCCTTCTCAATTCCCTGCAATTCTCTCTTTCATGAATAAAGCACTTTGTGCTGCCAAGAAACCAACATATGTGTTACAACTAGACATAAACACGTCTTGGTTACAGTGGAGTTTAAGAATGTGTGGGATAGGCACAAGGCTATCCCAGATATAAGATGGAGACATATAAGAGATATAAGGGGACTGGGGACTTATAAAAATATTTAGAAAATTAGGCATACTAGATGGACCGAATGGTTGTTATCTGCCAATACATTCTATGTTTCTATGTTTCAGTGCTGATGAAATAGTTGAAAAGGTATTTTCATTTTAATTAACATTTGCTAACTGTAAGCTGTCAGCATAGAAACAGCATATAGATACAAACTACCATTATGGCATTCTCAAACCTAGAATGCTGCACACTAGGCCTTAGGGCATGGTGCTCTGTGAGTAATTCTCTCTTTTCATGAATAAAGTCCTTTGCTCACATACTTGTTTTTATGTTTCCAGAAAATATGTGAACTACATTGCCTACCTGAAGGAGGCCTAGTCATCCATACTTTTGCAGAATCCAAATATAGTGCATTTACTGATCAGAAATAATGTAGGCCCAGAGGATTATAAATAATAATAATTATAAAAATAACTGGTGTGCCCCGGGCTCTGTATACATTAAGCAATATCTTTAAAAGCCATAGAGCATAGCATGGACCTTTGTTATGAAGAAAGCATCCCTCCATAATTCTGGATGGCTCTCTGTCCCAATTAAAACCTTACCTGAGGAAAGTGGAAGGGAACAAGTAAACATGTAATTGTATTCCAAATATTAAGACCACTTTCAACTGATGCAGCACCTTATAGGACTTGAGAAAGCCCCTGCGTGTTTCTACATAGTTATTTTGTAGTTAGTCATCAAACCTTAAAAACAAAAAGAAAAAATTGTCTAAATCATTATCTAGTCCAAAAAAATGGAGGAAAAAGAAGACTATAACGTTGAGCACATGGGCATTGAGCGGAGTCCACTGGCATTCAAATAGGTAATGGAAAAATGGTGCTAAAATAAATAATATTCAATTGTGTGTGTTCACTACATTACAAAATAAGTGTTTTTGACATGTAATATTATCATGATAGCACACATTCATAAATCAAACTCTTATGCTTCATAGATTTTGTTTTTCTTTAACCATCTTATAAATGAAAGCTTAAAGCGAAGAGCATGCTGTCTATCTGTTGCTCGGGACTAGGGATGACTAAGTGACCTCTTTGTGATTGCAATGTTTTAGAATGATTCACGACTAGTGGTTAAAAAGCATTTAGAGAAGATTGTACAGCGATGAGAGTGGCATTATCTTTTTTTGAAATAGGCCTGCTGAAAAGTTAGCTGATAAGTTCGCAAACATTCATAGAGTATTTAAAATGAGAAAAAAAACCTCTCTTGTGTCTGCATTGTTATCTTGTTCATTATAGGACTCTTTGTTTTACTCCATTGACTTTCGTACAAAAGTTTGAAACTACATTGTGATCATTTCTAGGACAAAGAGAATAAGTGTGAAGAATCTGATGTAATTCACTTGTAAGGTGCAGGACTTGACTGTTTCATAATTGTACCTGCAAAGCAAAACAATAGCTGAAGACCATTGCTTGAGTATAAAACAATAAGTGCTAAAAATGTAATATAAAATGAAATCATTGTACAATGAAACAAAACATTCAACTTTTGTTTAGGAAAATGGTTTATAAAAATATGTGAAAGACTGGCATATGGGTGGATTGGAAAGGATACAAACTATAATTATATTCATATAGTACTGTAAATATAAAAAAACAAAAAATCATTCCAAATGTTTGGGAACCATTAAAAAATAAACTACTTTTATTTTAGTTTGAAATGTGCTTTACAAAGATGTGTTTCTTTATTATAAATTAGTTGCAGTTACTAAAAAATTTTTTATATTTACAGTTTATGCATGTGTCTCCCCATTTTGTGATGTTGAGTCTAACTCTGTGACTTTTGGCTAACCATTGTTTCTATTAGTCAATTTTCTGACTAATAGCAGTAACATTAGGGGTGTCAGCCTGATGACATCACAGGGAGGGTGATCTCATGCTAAATTAATAAGCAAATTACTACTGCTAAATTTGTCTCGAAGTGTCTGCAGTCCGCTACAAGTCTTATCAAAGCCAATCCTGAGTTTTAGGAGTTTCTAAAAAGAGATTTGAATGGATGGAAGGAAACATTACATTGGAACATAGTATTATCCTTGTCAGTTTGGCTTACAATTTCTGTGTTGGAAGGCAGGTAATAAGAACATCCTGTATACAACCATTCAGTCCTGTGCCAGAGATTATCAGCAGTCAATAAGGGAGCAGTGCATGTATCTTGTGGAGGCTCTGCCTGAAAAGAGACTTGCATTGCATTACGATATTTGAGGATGTTGCATTATGGGAATATCCACAAAATGGGTGCAAGGCATAAACACACAATTTATGTTTTCTTTCTTTTACTATAATACATCCACACAATCACAAAAAAACATATGTATCTATTTATATAAGTATTTCATGCAAAAGCACAATACATCTAATTGAAGCTTTTACTAGTGGTAATGTACCTTTAAATTATATGCAGCCATTTCGGTTTTCTTTGTTTAGAGGCTGCTACCAGGTTACAGAACCAAATTCAATGTGAAAACCATATGATTCACATCAAAGACTAAACAAGTGCAGATATTTAAGCCAATGCTTTGAGTGATTGGCTCTATTATACCGTGAGAATGAAATATTTAACTATATTACTTATGATCTGGAGAGAATTATAGTAAGTTTTCCTAAACATAGAATTTGGGGCAAGCTGATTCTGCAAAGTAAGTGACCTTGAATAAGGTGACCTTACCATGCCAAGATACACTCTTGGATATAAAATGATCATAAAAATATATTTTCATACCAATATACAAATAAAAAAATATTTTCTCTTATTAAAAGATAGAACTTGTACTCATATATAGAGCACCCACTTACTAACTTACTAACTACTATTTGATTGAGAGTTTGCTAATCACATCCTGATTGTATGCATGTGCATACAGCTGTACTCCTATGATTCACTGTTACATCTGCTTCACAAAATAAGGGTGGAGACACATGTTAGACTGAGAACTTACAGTTATGAAAAAACAGCCCCATAGTCTGTCTTGCTACCCTACAATAGTTAGTTGAAACGATCTTAGTGTGCAATGTTATTGATGTTATTAACACAACAAGGGACAAAGTTCTAGAAAACGAATCAATCATAATATTATGTTCTTATTGAGTACACCAATAAGTACACCAACAAACCATAATAAGAATATTTTGGAAATAATAAATCAGCAGCAGTTGCTTTTAGGTATTTTATATGTTAAGAACACACTATCCCTGATAAATATTCACAAAATGTTTTGTTTTGGGTATGCTTTATACCTGTAAACGGATTTTTATATGCATTCATCGTGAGAGCTATTGATCGTTTGTAACAATTTTATTATACATCCCATGAAGTCTTTGAAATGAGTATTAATTACTATGCACGGTTTTGCCTAGATAACACATTTTCAAAAAGAAATAATACTAATACATAAATTAGCTAAATATAAAACAAATATAGATTTTACAGAAAGGCAAGCCATTAAATCCATGTAAAAGCATAGAATGATACAGGTTATGTCAATCAAGTCATAATGCAAACTAGAGGGTGTCACAAACCATCTAACAGCAATCATTTTTTTATTTTATTCATAGTGTGAGATCTACCAAGTTTAATTAGATCCACTTATGACACATTGCTATGTGGCAGTATTACATAAGGTTTCATACCCTTAATTGCTAAACCCAATTTGATTATTGTTTTACCTGCTAATGTCTCTTTCACAGAAAAAGCTTCCATCATGTTAGAAAGTGGGAAATACAGAGAATATTAGGAAGAATGTTTTTAAAATAATGGTTGATAAATACATGTAATAGCCACTAGTAATGTAAAAGGATACATTCTGTAGGTGCTTTTAAGGTGAGTTAAGATAAGTTAAAAACGTACTCCAATAACCTCCTTCAACTATGCTTATAGTTAGCAATGGTTAATTCCTAATAATAATGTTATATTCCATATTTAATCCTTTGCCAAAGGACAACATTTTTAGTATCAATATTGTGTAACATTTTGTGAGAAAACTCACAAAACCTTCTCATGAAACGTTCTGTCTTGTTTTCTGGATTTCTAAGATTACTATGGTGCTTCTAACGGACCATAGAATTCCTTATCTGAATTTATTTAGGAATTTAACATCTGTGATATTCCTTCTGATCATAGAAGATAATCTGAGACATTTTACGGCACATGTAAAACACTGAGAAGCACAGGGGCATCAATGCCCCAACTAAATAATGTATATAATGATAGTGCTGAACATGTGGAATCATTGTGGGTGGAAATAGTCAGTGGGGGTTGACCTGTCTAGAAATTATTGTGGGTATTTGTTATAAACCACCAAATATTTGTCTTGTTGACTGGGATGGATTATTTTTGGGGAAAACACACAGAAGGTAAGTGGAATACCTTCAAACTGACACTACAAAAATATACATATAAATGTATATCCTTTGGTAACCAAAATAAAAGAAGCAAACTAAAACCAATGTAGCTAACCAGTAACGTAAATCAGGACGTAAATAAAAAGAAAGTAGCATTTAAACATTATAAAGTTGATGGATCAGCAGAAGCATTTAAAAATATAAAGAAGCCAACAAAGACTGTAAAAAGGCTATTAAATTGGCTAAATTGCAGAATGAAATAACAATTGCTAAGGAGAGCAAGAGGAATCCCCTAAAAATATTTTAATATATAAATGGCAAAAAAAATATAGGCTGAAAATGTTGGGTCCTTGTTATCTGAAATGGGTGAGATTGTTAGTGGAGACAGCAGATATTTTAAATAATTTATTTTCTTCTGGTTTTACCAAGAAAGAACAAATGGATAAGAACCTACAAGCTACATTTGCAGAATAGTCACAGCAAGCATGTGATTGGTTGACACAAGAAAAAGTGTAAAAACAATTAAATGGTGTTAAAATAGACAAATTGCCGGGGCCGGATGGTATATACCCACGGTGAACTTAAAGAGCTAAGCCAGGTCCTGGCCAGACCATTGTTTTTGATTTTCATGGATTTTATTTCAGGCATGGTGCCCACAGATTGTCGTAAAGCTGATGTGGAGCCTGTATTTAAAAAGGGATCAAAATGCCAGCCGGGCAATTACAGACCTGTAAGGTTGACATCTGTGGTGGGGAAACTGTTTGAAGGGTTGCTAAGGGAATATATTCAAGATTTCATATTGAACAGGAATCTCATTCAGGCAGGAGCCAACATGGCTTTGTGAAAGACAGATCTTGTCAAACTAACTTAATTACATTCTAGGAGGAGGTGAGTATGTTATGGCACACATCCTGTTATGCAGCTGCTTGACTAAGATACATTTGCACAAACTGCCTATTGTTCTACATATAACCAATCAACTAGTGGCACAATAGACACCCCCTCCTTATCTCCTGAAATGTATATCAAGCTGTATCATTTTGGGTACAATAATAAAAATGCAACATATAGTTTAAATGGTGTTTCCTTGGTAAAATCTTCTACTGAAAAAGATTTAGGAGCAGTTGTAGACAATAGACTTAACAATAGTGCACAGTGTCAGCTGGCAGCTGCAAAGGCCAATATGATTGGGGTGTATCAAAAGGGGTATTGACTAATGGTATTGACAGAAGATATTATTCTGCCTCTTTATAGGTCCATGGTAAGACCTCATCTTGAATATGCGGTTAAAAAAAATACATTATGGAACTAGAGAAAGTGCAGAGGAGGGCTACAAAACTAATCAGGGGATTGGAAAATTTTAGTTCTGAAGAAAGTCTGGAAAAGTTAAATCTGTACACACTAGAGAAATGGCAGCTTAGAGGGGATATGTTAGGGATGATAATGTTATATACATATCTACAGGGGCCATACAAAGGGCTTTCTAAAGACCTTTTCAATAACATTATGGTACAAAGGACAAGAGGTCCCCTGATAACACTTGAAGAAAGTTGATTTAGTCTATGACAGCGACAGAAATTTTTTACAATAAGGACGATTAAGATATGGAATTCACTGCCTGAAGAATTGGATGCCTTTAAAAGTGGCCTCGATACTTTTTTTATTGAGCTGGAGCATAGAGTGCTATTCATGTTAGTACAGGAATTAATATTTATGTTGTGCTTGTTGATCAAAGGAGAAATGTGATTGCCATTTGGAGTCAAGAAGGGATTTTTTTCCCCACTGAAAGCAGAATTCGAAATTGCTGAAGGGGTTTTTATTTTCCTTCTTTTGGATCAACAGAGGTAAACATGGGTTGAAAAAGGGTTGAGCTTGATGGACGCAAGTCTTTTTTCAACCTAAACTACTATGTAAATATGTAACTTGTGCCTGGATAGATACTTATTGGATAGAACATATTGAATACAATGATATTAGAAAAAAATGGCTATACAAAACTATTTTATAATCTGTAATGAACTTTATATGACCCATGGAACAAAATGGAAGACAATTCTGGTAACTTAAGACACAAATTGAATTTGTCAATAACCTGTCAGTTAATCCCACTTAACATTAATAATACAGGATATGTACAGTGTTCTATAGGTTTATATTGACTAGCTAAATACAATTTTCAAGATTCCTCTTTTGTTCTAAGAGTATACATTTGAGCTAATGTTGTATGTCCATAGATCGATTTTACATCGGATAGTTAAACAGTACCTTATTCCGACTTGTAACAATTCTGACTTGTCTCCAAATGTTTAATTTTAAAGAAATTATAAACAGACATACATTTTCTTATTTGTTTCTAACTTGTATTGTATGTTTGCATTGAAGCCTTGATACGCAGCCACCTATATAAAGAGCAAGTGATATTCTGTATATTTAATTTGTATTATGACTGGCTCTGAATCAGAGGTGCACAGTAAACGGCAGTATTTTTAACTTACAGATGTCAATTACGTTTTATTCTAGGGGTTGAATCAACCTGGGAACATATATGTTACAGAAATAGGTTATTTTGAGAAATCACCAGTTACATTGAGGGAATATTATGGCATGTACGCATTCTCAATTTTATGGAATAAAATAAAGTAATCCGAATCCAAACATATTGCACTTCATAAATACATCTCTTCTAGTTCAATTAAATTTATACATTGCTGTACCATTGGTCTCAATTTAAATAGTTGCTTCCTGTTTGTATGTTAGCAATCAATTAAAATATTCACAATTGTCATTCTCAATGTTTGAAACCAAATCAATAGGACTGCAGTTTATACTGTATGAGGTGAATGATTATTGACCTGCTTTTGAAAAAGTTCTGTCAGTTACCTTGGTATTATAATAGTGCTTGCAATATTTTTTTATACAGAACACAGGCATCACAATATACCTTGCAAGATCTATAAAGATATAGGTTAAGATTTACAATCTATTCAGAGAGGACTATGCATCAGTTTGTTTTTTTATGATGAAGTATTATACAATATCCAGTCCTTGTTCAGCAATATTATTAATATAAAATGTGCAAAGAAAGCTTGGGGAATTTGTGTAATGGATCTGCTGGTAATTTAATTGAAATGTCTCTTAGCAAATTTAAGATGATTGAGAATTTGGATCTGCCTGATGCACAGGAAACTATTAATTACAAGTATGATACATGGCACGAGTAAAGTGGTCAACATAGCAAATCAATAGCGAATCTCTTTCGGTTTATAGACATTCGGTTTATGTAATACATGTAATGCTATTGCTATTCTATAAACCGAAATAGAGTCCCCATTCATAAGAATAGGTCAATTTCGGTTTATAGAAATCCAATAGCATTACATGTATTCCATAAACCGAAAGTCTATAAACCGAAAGACATTCGGTTTATAGACTTTCGGTTTATGGAATACATGTAATGCTATTGGCTTTCTATAAACCGAAATAGAGTCCCCATGCATAAGAATAGGGACTCTATTTCGGTTTATAGAAAGCCAATAGCATTACATGTATTCCATAAACTGAAAGTCTATAAACCGAATGTCTTTTGGTTTATCGACTTTCGGTTTATGGAATACATGTAATGCTATTGGCTTTCTATAAACCGAAATAGAGTCCCCATTCATACGAATAGGTCAATTGACCTATTCGTATGAATGGGGACTCTATTTCCGTTTATAGAAAGCCCATAGCATTACATACAATGTAATCGCCGAACTCCAACCCGAACATACAGTGAAATTTCCGTGTTCGGGTCCGGGGTCCAAAAACCGTAATGTTCGGTACGGTGCGGTTCGGGTTCGCTCAACACTAGTCGTTAATTATTTTTGAAATATATTAGGCACTTTGGGGATCAGACAATGAACAGTCAACTTTTTTTGCATAATAGAGGTCAAAAGAGAAAAGTTAGAAATAGAATTCCTAAGTCTACTATGTTCTAATTGGGCTATGTTTATGGTAAAATAAGTATATAGTGATCAAACCATGCCATGAATGTAGTTTACCCAGTTTGACACTAGAACTGTTGACCCCATCTGCAGTAGAGACTTTCATGATGTCTTTCTAAATAAAATAAAAAATGCATACAAAAAATTACTACAACAAAATGCACATCAGTCTATGTATGATAAAATCCCACGTGGGTTCTAACTCAGCAGTGTCAAATTGCTTCCCTCCAGCTGTCGAAGAATTACATCTCCCATGCTCTCCTGCCAACCCATTAGCTGACAGAGTAATATTCCCATAGGCATCAGCAGCTGGAGAGCAGCAGTCTGAGACCCATAATCTAACTAGAAATATGCATTCATTATTTTATTTTAGCCATACTAAAAAAAGTTGTTTTCTCCTTCAGTGTGCCCACTTTATATTTTCTGTAAATTGGCATTCTTAGCACCTTGTGTTTAGGGATTACCCTCTTATCTTCAATGCACACCATATTTATTAAAAAATAGCTTGAAGTGGACGATTAATAACAAATTATCTATCCAGTGCGTTCATAGAATTACAAGTAAATGCACGATTAAGAGAACAATCTGTTACAAATGTGTCATAAATTGCGCATAAACGCATAAATTGCATTTATGACATCATCTTCTGGGTTCATATGCAAATTACCTGCTTTCAATGGGAAATTTAAACCTCAAACCACAAGGTGGTGCCATAAATAAGAGACACCATAGCCATACCATTTTTTGTAACAATAAGAGTCATCAGACTGAGCTAACATTATAAACCTATATCAACATCTCTTTGTTTGCTCTTTAATTCAAAAGCTATTTATACAAAGGCATCACTGACCCCTTAAACTAATTAGAGAACCATCGAGCTTGACTAAGCGCTAACTCAATAACTACTTAAGGATATCACTATATTTAATGGTTACTAGGCAGATTAATTGAGCTTGTTATTACAGCACCTATTCAAAAGCAACTATTACTTAAGCCTTAGTGTTTTGTTGCTTGATAAATGTAATTTAAAAACCATATAATAGATCAACGTATAACTTACAGCTAGATCAATTCACTGATCTAAAAATATATTATTATATATCTATAAATAAAATGTCATACATGAATTGAACAACTAAAAACAAACATTACCAATAATTCCAAGCTTGCTGTTAAAATTTTGGATAGTAAACAAAACAGTTGCTATAAGTTAACACCATAAATCAATACCATAAAAACTACACATGCAATATTCACAATTGCTGGCGTCTGGTTACTATTGCTACACTATATGTAAATACATTAGTAGCAGCAATATTTATACATGTTTATAGATTTTAATTACGTTCTCCACACATAATAAATTACCATTTTATATTATTTTTATGTTAGTGAAAGCAACCATTTTGGAATTTTTTTGTTTATCTCAATTTAGTTATACTACCTCTTTGGAGTAAGATGATGGTTGTGGATGTAAAGGAGTAAGAATAAACAATCATGGCAACTGAAAAATAAAAGCAAGCTATATATATTTGAAAAAAATACATTCAATAATGCTAAAATGTAGGTGACAGCCTAGTTAATCTGTGACAATATGCACATCTATGTACTTAAATACAATTGGGGAATGATTGCAATGCACAGCCTTTAAGTTAATTAATATGATTTCTAGTCATCATATTCTACATATTGCATGAGTGCTGTGCTGATATATAAATAGAAGACAATTTATTCAAACATGAAATCATTTTCTGCTGAATAAAAAGTATATTTGCCAAAAGTGTCAGTTTTTTTATACTAGTAACTAAGAGACAAATAATATTCTCAAACTGTTTTGTAGCTGGATTCAATGCTAGTTTTTCCCTCTGTAGTGCTAGATGACTTCTATATATTACAGATTTGTATGTATTTGTTACATTAATAAATCATTAATTTTATTTTTAATATCAGTAATTTTGTTGGATGAGCCATTTCATAAGTTTAGCTTTGTTTCCTTTGGATACTCCATATAAGGAAATATATAAATCAGGTGAAGATGTTGCCTTCTTCTTCTTTTTTTTTTTTAAGAAGAGCACCCATCTTTATAAAATGTCCTCACACTGTTGCACTAAACCATTGATGACTCAGCTTATTATTCTCCTTAAAGTAGTTATTTGTAAACTCGCTAATATACTTGAGGACAATTTAATAAAAAAATTATTTAAATGCCAAATGTTTCTCGCTAGTATGCTTAATCCCATTGCGCCGGCCGTATGGTGCTTTGGTTAGGGAGCCAGGAACATGCAAGCAAAGAGCCGATCAGGGTCTCTACAGACAATGTGGGTCCCTGCCGACATCCCACTATATTTTCTGACATCACTGAAGTTCAAACATGCAGAGTTTCCGAAAATGTAGCTGATGCTCACTTTGAGTGTCAGCTACATTTTGTACATCAGACTGAGACCACTCAAAGTGTCCTCCTCTGACACTGGAGATCCTGCTGGAAGTCCCTGCAGGGGATCCGCAGCACAGCTCATAATTGGGAGCTGTGATGATCTGTTAGTGTCATGACGGACTATGTCGTCCTGCAGGTGTTTTAGTAAAATGTAGCTGTTGCTCACTTAAAGGGACGAGTGGGGAAGAAAAAAATACAGTTCAATCATTTTTATTTTCAACCTTAAACCCCTTAAGAGAAATGGAAATAAACATCTTATAAACTCAATATTAACTTCCATATTATTCAGATTATTAATAATTAAAAACATTTATTGTTGAGAACATCAGACATTATGCAAGTAAACATTTCAACCCATAAATATCCTGTCTCCTCTCTCCCCTTCTACTTCTTACCTGGAGACTATAGTCAAAATAGTTATTCAAATGCCTTCTGCTTGAGCCACTGATTGGTGCTTTCTAAAGACATATCTTCGTATACAATAATTATTTTTTTAGGAAAACACAAATAATGTTTTATATTATGTTTTTGTAGCACAATTGTTACTAGGGAAAATGACCTTCTTTTTTTTCCCTTGTCTGATAAGATAAATCAGGAAACACTTCTCCTTTAGTTGTTGTTCATCTTGCCGCCTTTATTATATTTTCTTTCATTATGAATGAGTTACAGCATACCAATACATCTCTTGCTTTATAATGTCTTGCTGATCTGCTGAATTTAATTCCAGATTTTCCTCATTTAAATGTACTTACTCAGTAAGGTAATTTTTATTTTCCAAGCAGCTGATTCTCGGTATCTCGTTCTTGTTTTATTTGAACTAATAACTGATCAGGCCATGTTTTTAAGTAATCAGCTGTAATTATGTGTCTGTCTTTGCCTTTTACATTTTCTTGACTTATGTTTTCCTTATCTTGCTCCACACAAGAAAGGGTCACTAGTTATGGATTCATTAATACTTCTGTCTGCTTGCACTGGGAAGAAATTAGATAATCTTTTTTCTTGCTTTAGTTCCTTATTTTCCTTTTTGTTTTTATTGGGAGGTTGTTTTTGCTCCTGTGCACTTGTGCAGAAACAATCTTATCTCCATTGAAATGTGTTATCTTGTATTTCTTAATAGAGATTTATAATGCCCTGTCCCTTATGTCTGAGGGGCAGAAAAATATCCCTCTCTTTTATCTGGCTTATTTTTACCAGGTTAGACATAATTTTGGTCAAATTTTACTTGCTTAACATCATGGGAGTTGCAGTCAACAAAAGTTAGTGTTGTATAGTGTGGGTTTGCAAAAAAATAAATAAAAAATAGAGGTAGATGTTGGCACACCAGAACAAGTAAATAATATCAAATGCAAGCAGGTGGCAGAGTAGTGGATGAGCCTGAAAAGCATCCACAGGTGTAAACAGACAAAAAATAGAGAACGCAGCACTCAAAGGGTTAAATTAAATATAACGTTTTAATATCACATGATGTTTAGCTTGACATTTTGACTGCATGAAAGCTGGGTCTTAACCCCTTAGTGACAAGACATTTTTACCTTGACTTTCCCTTGGCGACAATGTGGGTGAGGGTGTCACAATTAGTTTTGAGCGAACCCGAACCGCACTGTTTGGGTTCGTAACGAACATTACGGTTTTTGGACCCCGGACTCGAACACGGACATTTCACTATATGTTCGGGTTGGAGTTCTGGGTTCAGCGATTACATGGTATGTAATGCTATGGGCTTTCTATAAACCGAAATAGAGTCCCCATTCATAAGAATAGGGGTCTATAAAGTCTATAAACCGAATGTCTTTCGGTTTATAGACTTTGGGTTTATGGAATACATGTAATGCTATTGGCTTTCTATAAACCAAAATAGAATCCCTATTCTTATGAATGGGGACTCTATTTCGGTTTATAGAAAGCCAATAGCATTACATGTATTCCATAAACCCAAAGTCTATAAACCGAAAGACATTACATGGCTATTGGCTTTCTATAAACCCGAAATAGAGTCCCCATTCATACGAATAGGTCAATTGACCTATTCTTATGAATGGGGACACTCTTACCCACATTTTACTTCATTGCAGCCCTCTAGCCCTTTCCAGGACTTTTTTAGAGGCATTTTAGTGGCCAGAAGTTCGTGTCCCCATTGACTTCAATGGGGTTCGGGGTCAAGTTCGGGGTCAAGTTCGAGCACGGACCCGGACATTTTTTCGAAAGTTCGCCCGAACCTGCCGAACCCGAACATCCAGGTGTCCGCTCAACTCTAGTCACAATACACCAAATCAATAAAACAGCAATGTGTGGTATGTAAGTGAATGTATCAGATCAGTAAAACTGAAATATGTATTTACAGTTTTAATTTATAACATGGTGCCATGGTACCAGGCACCCTATAGACACATTTCAGTACATATATATATGCAGTCATATATTATATAAATATCAGTCATATATTGTTGAAATTAGGCCACAGGCTCTTAAGCAGCCTAATAAACTTACCCTTGTCTCACAATAAAATTGTATTCATTCAGCATGTAGGTGTACTGAGTATATTATGTACTCTGTTTGGATTTTAATAATCTCTCTATATACATATACAAGTATTGTGAGTACATAGAATTGTTAAAGACCCCAATGTTAGGATCAAATAATGAGAGAAATTGTATAAAAATGAATTCAGAGAGGCTATAACTCTTGGTATGCACATAAAAGTTTTAAACGTGCACTAAATAAGGTTACAGGATTCATGGATTAATTAATATGTACAGTATTTAATCACATCTCAGTAAGCATGCATAGGCCACAAAGGAACATTGGCATATTTTTGGCTACAGATTTAGCCTTTAATGACTGTGGTTTGGGAATAGAGAAGAATAAAGATTATTAGAGGCTATCTTGCAAAAAGAATGCATTTGATTAGTATAATTAAACCGTTTTCACCTAATGCAAAGCCTGGTTGTATATACACAGATGGTATTGTAATGACTACAATGTAATAACTATATTGTCTGTCAGGTGCATAATATCTATCTACGCTGGCTAGGTTCCCTCTATTAATTACATGTAGAAGCCAAAGTACTCTCACAGTACTATATGCATTTTAAAGCGAGTACCATTTTATCCCTATACTAGGACTACCAGATTTTTTTTAACGTGTGCTTCTATGATAGAAACAAAATGGAGGAAAACATGTTTAGTAGCTCTTTGGTTTGAGGTCATTAACACTTCTGTTGACTAAGTCACTATTGAGCTTATTTTCCTTTTTTTTCTCTGTCAAGCATATTAGAATCAATTTCCTCCCCTGTAAACAGCACAGTATTTGCAGATATTAGTCTACAACCTCTAATCTTTGCTTTGCTAGTTACCTTGGAAAAGGCTATTCAAATACAAATATATAATGCCAGCACCTTGAATGTTTGTAAGAAATTATAAAACCCAAGGATAAACCTGTAGGGCATAAAAGGTACACAAGGAAAAATGTGAACAAACAAATGTTTTAAAATAGTACACGCATTGCAGAGATTTGTACATTACGCTGTTCATAAATCTTTGTTCACACGTCATTAATTCTTTTAAACACTCTTCTGTTAATTCATTATATGACATGGCATCCCTACACTTTGACAAAGACAATTACCGGGACTGTGCACTGAGAACGTTTTGAAGCTGCACAAATATATGAATTATTATTATGTTTGTATCTTGAGATACTTTTGCAGTTATTGGCACTTGATTTGTTTCCAAAGCTTACAGTACACTGCAAGGTCAGAGTTGATAAATATGCAGAACAAAATAATTTGTTTTCGTTTTGGGTGTCTTTATTCCGTATGAGAAAATGTTATTGTGTTTTGATTTGTAAAATAGAAAGGTCAATTCAATGTTTTGATATAATAAAACAAAAAACATCTCTATACATTTATGATTAAACACATTTTGGACAACAAAATAAAAATCTTTCATATAACTGCCCATATTTAAAACACTTAAGTAATATATGTTGCCAGTGCTGAGCTTAGGGTCACAGACACGTGGATGCACATTTGTTTTGGGAGCTCCTCGGGTGGGCGTGGTTATGTTTTTAACTCCTCCCATTCCCAAATTTAAATTCTAGACATGCCTGTTTCTAAGCCAACAGCCCTGTCTCCCAAATATAAGCTCAGACACACACATGCAAATCTTCCACTCACTCAGATGCACATTTGTAACCCTGCCATTCTCACATGTACATTCTGCCACTCACTCAGCCACACACGTGCAATCCTGCCACTCTCACTTGCACATTCTGCCACTCTCTCGGACACTAGCACAATCCTGCCACTCTCACATGCACATACTGCCACTCACTCATACACTAACAAAATCCTGCCACTCTCACATGTACAGTCTGCCACTCAGACTCACACCTGAAATCCTAACACTCTCACATTCTGTCACTCACACACATGTAAACCTGACACTCTCACTTGCACATTCTGCCACTCTCTCGGACACTAGCACAATCCTACCACTCACATGCACGTTCAGTAACTCACTCATACACTAGCACAATCCTGCCACTCTTACATGCACATTCTGTCACTCACTCAGACACTAGCACAATCCTGCCACTGTCACATGCACATTCTGTCACTCATTCAGAGACTAGCACAATCCTGCCACTCTCACATGCACATTATGCCACTCACTCAGACACACACATGCAATCCTGCCACTCAGACTCACATGTGCAATCCTGCAATCCTGACACTCTCACATGCACATCTGTCACTCTGTTATTCCATGCCAACAATGTTTTTCTCATTGTCCCCTTGTGCTATCTCTATCTGGCAGCAGCTACCCCCCCCCCCCCGAGCTGACACCTAAAAAGCAGCAAGTTGAAGTTGCCTTTGCAGTGCAGCCTGGGGCAGCTGACCCAACAGGACCCATTGTAGGACTGGCCCTGACACCCCCTTTTGTCTATCTCCTCTACCCTATGTGGCTTTCCATCTTTTTGTCTCTCCCCATATCAGTCTTTTCCTCTCAACCATGTCAGCTTGTCTGTTTCCTCTCCCTTCCCATGTCAGTTGTCTATCTTTTCTCTCCCCATGTATGTCTATTTCTTCCTTCCCATATATCTATCAACTATCCCCATGTATATCTATCTCCTCTTCCCATGTCTGCTGTCTCTTTCCTCCCCCCATATCTGCTGTCTGTTTCCTCCTCCCCATATCTTCTGTCTTCGGTATCTTTCATCACTCCGCATCTGCTGTCTCATTCCTCACACTTTATCTGCAGTCTCTTTCCTTTCTCCGTGCCTTTGGTCTCTTTCCTCCCCCCGTATCTGTGGTCTCTATCCTCCATCCCCATATCTGCGGTTTCTTTCCTCCATCCCCATATCTGTGGTCTCATTCCTTCCCCTGTATCTGTAGTCTCTTTCCTCCCCTGTATCTGCAGTCTCTTTCCTCCCCTGTATCTGCTGTCTCTTTCCTCCCCGTATCTGCTGTCTCTTTCCACCTCCCATATCTGCTGTCTCATTCCTCTAACCGTATCTGCTGCCTCTTTCCTCCCCCTCTATCTGCTGTCTCTTTCCTGTCCCCCTATATTTGCTGTCTCCTTTGTCTTTCCTGCCCATCATAACTGCTGTCTTTCCTGCCACCATATCCGCTGTTTTTCCTATTCCCCATATCTGATGTGTCTTTCCTGCCCCCAATCTGCTGTCTGCTGTCTTTCCTGCCCCCCCCCCCAAATCTGCTATGTCTCTCCTGTCCCCCATATCTACTGACTTCTATGTCTTTTTTGCCCCCGAAATCTGCTGTGTTTTTCATGTCCCCCATATGTGCTGTCCTCCCACAACATCTGCTGTTCTGCCCACCCCCTCTGATGTCTCTCTCACCCCCATCCTCCCCGCAGCTGTCACTTTCGCCCCTTCAATGCCACCATCTTTCCCCATTTTTCCTTGGGGAGGTGCGGGCAGCATCAGCTCTGTGTTTTACACACAGAGCTCAGTCAGTGCCACTTGTGCTCTGCGGATAGTGATGACCCAGAGCATCCGTCGGGAGGAGCATTAAAAAAATAAAAAGGCGGAAGAGACTGAGGCAACTCTGTAAAAAAAAAATTACAGCTCTCACTCGGAACAGCGTGCACTTCTGGGAACGGCTCTGTATGTTGCTAGTGGTGTCCATTGCATTGCCTAATGCAGTGGTGGTGAACATTTTTTCTTCTGGAAGCCAAGGTGACACTCTCATGCATTTCAGGCAGGGACAATGGCATTTACCTATTTGGACTTTTGGGTTTTGTTCCCATCGATCTCTGCCAAAGCCCAGTACCCTGACTTTATCTGAAGTTGGATTGGCTAAGAAACAGGCTCCCTGTGCCTCTTTTGATCCTGGTCAATGCCTTGTAGACTGTAGAGGAAAAGGATATTCCCCCATCTGATTTGCCTGGTACTGTCACGTGAGTGTTTCCCCTCCCATCTCCCTAGCAAGCTAACGTAACACTATGTAACAGTCTTCTCAGACCTGTCCCCTTCCTGACTGCTAGAGATTTAGTCAACTAAAATCCACAAGAGATTTAGTCAACTAAAACTAGACTAAAACTAAAACAATTGAGATGACTTAAATACAATGGCATTTTAGTCAAAATACAATGATGGCATGTTAGTCAAAAGACAATCAAAATGTGGTGTCAAAATTAACACTGACTGCCACTTGTGGCATCTGTATGTACCATAGGTTCATCATCACTGGCGATTTTTAAATATGTATCACAAAATCAAAAATGTACATTTAATAATTACATTTAAAATCGATTTTGTTTTTCTGTTGATATATAGAACTGTTAGGACGTATTATATGTGAAATAACAAATTCACTAGTTCAAAAAAGGTTTATAACTATTCAGAACTCTCTCACTGTTATTTATTATTGTTCAAAATATTGTGTGGATGAACCACAAGGATGTTTTCGGTAGCAGATCACCAAATATCTGAATATTGTGAAATGAGAATCTTTCTGTTAATTTATCATCACTGGGAATATTGTATGACTGGTCATCAACACATTTTTCTATTAAAAAAAAAAAAAGCTTAATCAGCAAAATGAAAATGTGAGCATGAGACAGCAAAGATCACCTTACAGCAATAAATTAGACTAGCTACTAATAGAAATTGATTATCTAATTAAGTAACTAAAGATGTGGATAGCAAGAAATACTTTTTTTTTAAATATACAGAATCACAATTCCACATTTGCTTCTTAATTAGGCATCTCATTTAGAATGAGTATAGAAAAATAAAATAACAAGCAAACACAGAGCTGACTGCTTGTCATGACACCTTTTCTGTGCTGTTTCAGCGCATAGTATATGTGGAGTTCTCTAACTGTAGGTGTGAGAAATGAAAATGCCAGATTTATGACAAAATGATGCATTGATGCAACCCACATGAATATCATTTGTGTCATTCTCTGTCTTCCCGTCTTGTGGCAAGTTATATTTTCAGCAGAAAACATAATAATGTTATTCCCAATTTTCTTTAGCTTGAATGTAGCATAACTTCTGCCTGGGATATCTGGAGAAGATATTTGTATTGCAATTTACTTAGTTGCACAGTTTGTACTTAAACATGTGTAATGCTGAGAGAGATAGAATTGTGTCTAGTAAGGAAAGTGGCAAGTTTCTTTTTATAGCACTGTTCTCAAAGAGATGGCAGAAACCCAAAAGTCTTTTGTGCTACTTTTAACACCTGCGTGGTTTCTCTAGAATTTTACAGCATTATTTTGTTTGTCTATATATATAAACTATATACTTTTTTTTTTTTTTAAATGTGAAACTAAAATCTAAAACTTGGACATGTGTGTTTATTGAAACCAGTAGTTAATTGCATTATTTAAATGTCTAGTTTTTTTTAAATATGTGCACGTTGAATTAAGTGATAAATCATTATGATTGTATTTAACATTTGCTGGCCATGTGTTTTTTTTTCTTATTGGAGTTATAGTTTATTAGCATAATAGTTGATATCCATTATAGAAACATTGTTGATCCATACAGATGCCACACGTGGCATATTCCACAGACACCTGCCAGAATGCAAGTGCACAGCAGTTTATTCAAGATCCAGTCCCCTTAATCTGCAATTCATGCTTAGATAATACAATGGCATGTGTCATTACAGGTTACCAACAATGCCTCACATCAGTAAAAGTGATTTATTTGCTCTATACAGTACTTGAATTGATAGTGCAGTATTCAATGAGTGCTGAGAGACTTTAATGTATCGTATTTGTAAAAAATTATGTGTTATCCAAAATGATCCAGTATCCAAAATACTTCTGGTAACAAATATTTTTGATAAGGAATATTCAACCAATCAATTTTAATATTTTTGATACAGAAAGTGCTTTGCTAATTATTTAATGCAGAAGAAGAGAAACTACAACAACAGTAGTGAAAAGTCTTACATTGGAGGGGCAATGGTTTAAAAGTAACATTAGGAAGTATTACTTTACTGATAGGGTTGTGGATGCATGGATTAGCCTACGAGTAGAAGTGGTAAAGGTTAATTCAGTGAATGAGTTTAAGCATGCACGGGATGGGCTGTCTTAGATATTAGATAAGGCCAGGGTCTATTGAATTTATCCTTTTTTTTATTATTTAGTTATTTTATATGAAATTGGGCAGACGATATGGGCCGACTGGTTCTTATCTGCCAACGCATTCTGTGTTTGTATGCTGGTATGATTCAATAATACCAGCATGTTTAACTCCTGAAAAAATGATAGCGAAAAATAAATTGTAACTTCAGAGCAAGATTCTGCGGGCTATTCACTAAAAGGTGAGTTGCAGGTGAGATAAGGTATGTTGAGGTGGATGGAAATGTTGTTCTCTCACCAAATTATCTATACATTGTGCAAGGACAAACATACTGAGTGTCCCCAACTAGGCAAACTCACCTGCACAATCTATAGTTAAATTTGTGAGATAAAATATTTATCTCATCTCAACCCACCTACAACTCACTTTTTTGTGAATAGCCCCAAATGGGTACATTATATATGATCTTTTTCTCCGACTTTTGTTAGACTCTGTTACAAACCTCTGTGACAACTTCAACATAAATTGTTAACATTATACAAAGAATTTTAATTCAATACAGTCAATGGCATACAACCCAGAGGGGGCCGATTTGGATTAATATGAGTATGAAAACTAATCTTTCTCCCGAGTCCATGTGTTTATGCACTTGGAAAAGCTCTAGCTAGTTAGACAGTTTTTTTGTTTGCTAGTGGGAAGTGCTGCTGTGATCCTTCTCTATTCATACTGTATACACCTGCACAACTATATTACTGAAAAATGCAGTGTGAGCCTTTCCCAATAAAACCAACTTTAGGTATGATTCCCCCTGACAATTTTATTTAACTATATACAGCTGATGTCTTCTGATATTTGTTAGTGTAATTCCCCAAAAGAATACCATATTTTGTTATTGACATTGCTTTGCATAACACATTCATTACCATAAAGAATGAAGTCACTCGTCAAAACAATGTTTTCGAAAGAACACCACCGTTCAAACAGACTTTTTCTAAGATGCTTTGCTCTTTCCTTTGAACATAGAAATATACCACATATAACTTTCCAGTTGGTCCTTGCTCTAAAGTAGCATCTATTTCATGCGCATAAACAAAAGTTCAAGATCTGTTATATTAGCAGTTTTTGATGAGTACAAGTGGTACAATTATATTATTCATTGTCTATTTTTTTCTGTGCGTGTTCGGCACACTTAGATCTATTTAGATCCAGACTCTACACTTTTCCTATACTTCACATCTACACAAAGCCTTTCACCCATTTTTTAAATTTGTTTAGAGAATGGGTGGTCACTGTGATCCTTGAGTGTATGGGAAACTGAAATATAAATCCAACGCTGTTTTACTATTTCTAACATTTTATTCTTCAGCTGTGATGATTATCTTGTTTTTCAAGGTTTAATAAAATGTGAGTGTTATCTAACCATACACTAGTATTAATCTGCTCAAAGATGGAAACACACAGTGTTAGCATTTACATAGATTAAGAGTAAATTATGAGACACATTTTTAAAATATTTTGCATTAAAAGCAACTGATAAGTGTCATGTTATTGAACTTATGTTTTATGTGTGTGTACTGATTCTTATTCATGACATCACCTTGTATTAATATGCAAATTACCTACTGCAATGGGAAACATAAAATTAGCATTTCATGTCACAAAGTGATGTCATAGATAAGGGAGAGTGCATTCAAATTATGCTAAAAAATATAAAGTACATTTTTTATGTTCTGTATTTTCACTGTAAATTTTATGTAAGACACAATCCCTTTAAAAGAGTAACTACATTTTGTATCAAACTGTTATACTCAGCCTTATATAACTTTATAAACACTATAGTATAAACATCACCCACTGTGCTTAGTTCCTGTTTGGTGTACTTTGATTTTTTCAAATATTTTCTAAGAGTTCAGTTTGTAATTTGTTTGTGTTTCCTTTTGACAAGCATTTAGGAAATATTGTTTTATGTATACCACTAACTTTTTTGTTCCTTTCCTTCCTTAATATTACATATTGTTTTCATATTTCATTGTCAATGGGATGTTAAGCTATTTCCATCTATTTTTTTTTATTTTTACAGAAAGCAATAAGATGCAAACAGCTTCTCTGATTCTTATTGAGAAATACATAATATTGAAATAACATGCACGCAATAAAAATCCACCTGTTTTACATTACATGACTCCATTTGTGTAATTTAGTATTTGCTTTCATATACATGAGTTGTTTGTGCTCACTTCTTTATAGACATGGCATGTTTTGACAATCTTTCTAGGAATGTTGGCGCACTAGACGCACTAGGTTTTGCAACCTTTGACAAATCTTAATTTTATCAGGTAAAGTAATGACTAGAGAAGAAATATTGTTATAAACAGACAGCATGTTATGATTCCATAGGCAAATCAGGACCATAGTGCAGTGGTGTGTCTTGTTTTTGTGCTGCCCTAGGCAGACAAAATTAGGGCACAACCTACCCACGTTGCACACCCACGACATTCCCCATCACTAATGTTGCACACCCAGGCATGAACTATAACCCATGTTGTACACCAATAACATGCCCCATCACCCACATGCACACAAATTAAATGCCCCATAACCCCCATGACATGTCCCCATCACATGCTCCATTCCCGATTACATGCCTCCATCACCCCATTACATGTCCCCATCACATGCCCCCATCACCCCCAATGCATTCCTCCATCACCCCATTACATGTCCCCATCACATGCCCCCATCACCCCCAATGCATTCCTCCATCACCCCATTACATGCCCCCATCACATGCCTACATTCCCCAATCACATAGCCCCACAACCCCCATTGCATGCCTCTATCACCCCCATTACATTCCTCCATCACCCCATTACATGTCCCCATCACCCCCAACACATGGCCCCATCCCCCCTCACCTCATGACCTAAGCTGGACACTGGTGGCTAGTGGCAGGCAGCATGGTGTCCTCCATGCTGCCTGTTTGGCTACCCGTGTGGTGAGTGCAGATAGATCACATGACCTGGCGCGTTTCTGACAGCAGAGCACCGTCCTGTCAGTATAGAGTGCTGCATCTATATTTAGCAAAATATACTCAAATATTCATCAAAAAGGTTGTTTTTAGGAAATTGTCATCTCCACTCTGTTATAGTGACATTTAATTTTACTTTTCAAATATCTTTTTATAAGACTGCTTAACTATTTTATTTTAACTGTATAATTTTTAATTTTTTATAATCTTTTTATTTTAAAATATAATGCATTGTGAGTATCACTTATGTTTTATACTGAAGAGCTGAGTTGACCCTGCCAGGAACTGATTCTGCAACCCTGAGCTATGACCATTTACTAACATAGCTATCTCACCAGCTTTAATTATGTGTGATTTATTTACTTTAGGGAAAATGTTCATGCAGTTCAGCATTAGCCTTTAAAACTGTTGCTAATCTAGTTAAAGCACTGTATTGAGTTCAAAGAATTAACCCTATTTCCGAACAAATAATATTTATACGATCCACTGCCCTACATGATCCCATTCAGCCCACAAACTACAAATAGGTTTTCAGAAGTTCAATTAGAACAATTTTAATAATGAGGAACCCTCCTATCAACATTGTTTTTCCCACCATCATACTGGTAGTTCTCTCTTTTATGCCTTAATATTCTTAGTACTTTTTTCTGTTCCTGGCAAGAAGTTTTCCTGTGATTGAGGTCGGGGATTTATGCATAGGTAATCCAAGGCAGAGCTAGCCATTTTAGGCTCTGGTATATGTGAGTTTAGATAAGGTTCATAATTAATAGTCATACACGTTGCTGTTTTTTTTTTCTGTTGAATCTTTATACTGAGACAACATTTTGTATTCCAGTCTTTTTAGATAAAAGTATGTGCAACACTACTTTTATAATTTTCACTTTTATTTGTTGTGTTAAATTGAGAAGAACACAAGTTGTTTGCAGCACTTTTTCTGTTTTAGCACTTAGTTCACTTTTATATATTTAGTATATAATTCTTCATAACAAATTAACAAATTACCTCCCATTACTACTCCCATAACACAGTCACAAAGCTACTAACCAGATCTTTGTTCATCTCTATCTCATTTTCTTTTCCTATTTAAATAAATAAAATACCTTACCCACATGCAATAATTCTGTTTTCCCAATGAGTTTAGACAAAATAAGGCTACAAGCTTAGTCGTTCTGGTATTACCTCACAGATTTTCAACATTGGCTTGGACTTTGACCTAAGATTGATCCTGATTCAGCATGTTGTCTGTTTGTGACCCGATCTCTGACTTTTGTCAATGATTGAATTCCAGCAGTCCAAATCCAGACTGCCTTATTCAGCCCTGTCTCTGAAAACATGGATACACATCATTGGACTCTTTGTATATCTGTACCATAATTAACCAAACTCCTGAGCTAAAGCGTAGTTGGAGAAACTATATCACACAGTTTTATAAAGTATTCATTTTTGTTTCAATTAGTTGCCTTTTTCTTTATTTTTCTTTACAAAAAATATAAATTTCACACAACTGTCTTTAAATATTTTGGGACATTTTTCATGATTATACTCATAGATATATATTATACTGTATACCAAGCATATATTAATCACTTATAACTAACAAAATGATGCATTTTGTGTATTAAAACCAAATTCAATGTAACAAAAACAATACACAAAGTACTTTGTGATAACCAGCTGATAAGTATTATTAATCCCTGTAGAAAGCTGAATGTAGTTCCACCACTGAATCCACACTTAAAAACCTGTAACTTTTTATATTTCTGAACATACTGTATACATACAAATGCTTAAAAAGAACAATAACATATTTTAAAAGCACAGCAGTATAAACATATTATTCTAAACTGTATAAATATTTTTTTTTCTCTTCATTTACTTTTGTCATAATGTTGTTTGTGCCGTTATGAACATTTGAAATATACAATTACAGTGTTCTAGGTCAACTTGCTCATTATGGCATTATTTGATAGCTTACAGCATTTAAACTTTAAATTACCTTTGGCATCTTTGGATGGAATTAGCATATTACTGTGATAAAAATTGATTTTATAAAAAATAATCTCTGTACAAATGTGTTCACGGTGAACTGTTCCTATTTAGCGACTGATTCTAGTTATGCAAAAATATTTGCAGTTTATTTGTTATGCACTGATTGGAATCTAGCAATGCACAAATTAATCAGTGATGGGCTATTCTATATGAAGCATATCACAATGATGGACTAGAATGTCCTCTTTATATTCATTCACTGTATAGTTACAAAGATGCTTAAAACCTGTTGTACCATTGCATCATCTAAAACAAATCTAGTAAATCAGTTTATAGAAGATAGAAAAGTTAGCTGTTATGTTGCAAATGTATGAGAACTTGGGGAATTGTTTTTGAGTTATTTAATTTTATGTTGTATTTAAAATCTGCATGCGCCCCATAAATCACAGAACTGGCAGGATAGTCCTGATATGGAATCTGTGTCCCACCATCCCATTATTTAGCTAGTGTCCTGTTTTTCTGGGTAATGGTAGAAAAATAAAAAGTTTTCTGAGCATGGAAAACTCTTTCATGGGTGATGAGCCAACACATCCACGCTTGTGTGACCTTGCTTTTCAACTGTGTATCTACACCCCGAGCCCTGCATCTACTCTCCCAAACATTGGATGTATGAATGTGGTTATAAATCAGTTGTAATGACACATGGAAGTGAGGACATATATAGGCTTATATAACTCAAATAAGTCTAGGCCCACTGTGTAAAATGTACAATAATATAAAAATTATCAATATTGAAAGCTGAGAAATAATAGCAGCCAAAATATAAAGGACAAGCATACAAAAGCGAATAAAAAAATATATACGAAAATAAATTTTGTAGATGGCAATACAGTGAATTCAAATATGCACACTATGTGAGGAAGTTCCATTACAGAATAAAATGCATTGCATGCCAGTTGTTATTCGTAGTTGTGTGGATGACATATGAATATTGTATTACAGCAGCTTTATTATTTTCCCACACCAATAAAGGCTCTGTGCATTCAGTTTTGCTATGTAGTGTGGTATATTTAGGACTGCCTCCTCATTGGTGAGTTTCACCTCTTTCAGTTGTTATATATACATCAACCCTGCCTCAGAAGTGGTTTTGCTGTGTAGGTGCATGGAATGCTGTGTTTCATCTCATAGGATTTGCTAGGCATTATTTAGACTGTAGTATTTAGGCACATACCCTCCGACAACTGCTTATCTGTTTACCAATAAATTATTCTTGCCTGCTGTCCAGACAGTCCAAATTATGGTGTTTATGTTGTCAATCCTTTGGCTTTTTCAATGATTGTGGTGTGACTCCTACTTCCTATAACCTGTCTCCTACACCCAGTTAAATATCCCAGTATCCTCTGTGCTAAGGTGTTGGCTTTAACTCGTTTCTGTATCTCTAGTGCCTGTCTGCTGAGGCATGATTTAATTTTTTTATTTTTCATATTGTCTTTATATGTCAATTTCCTGTACATCTACAGGAACATCTTCTACAGGGTCAAGCCCTACTTATTCAACTGAAGGTGCATCCACCAGTACTGAGTAGCTGCCCTGTGTCATGCTATATTAGACTAAAATAAGAAATCATGTGCTTCCTTGTTTCAATGTAAAAAAAGTGTATATGTTCCATTTTCATTAAAATGTATGTCTTCTGATACTACTACATCAGTAGCTGATGACCATTGCACAGCCACCCAACAGACACCTTATAGGTCTGCCTAGAGCTGGATTAATTGATCAGATTCTAATCAACACTTTACTCAATAAAGTGTGAGTGAATCAGTTGTGTGTCTACTAATGGAAGCTATGTTATTTGGAATACTACACTATTGTATTGCGTTTTTATCTTTGTTTTATATTTTAAATGATCTGTCCTTTCCAGTTCAAAATTGTAAGAGGATTACTTCCCTGCTATAGTATTGTGTGAAGGTGTGGATTTATCTGGATTCCAATTACAGTACATCACTGATACTCCAATCACTAGTTTTCCATTTGGATATCAGCATCTTTTAACTAAATTAGTGTTTGCTTTTTGATCTAATTATGAAGAACATTTCCAACTATTTGTAGGGATGGGCAATTGTAAACATGCTCACATTATGCTTGCCTCCACACAATGTGACATCATTGTTTGATAAGCACGGGCAAAGGTTTAAGTTCTCCATAACTACTTGTTGCCTGTCCACAGATTTGTTTTTAACTTATCTCTGCAGAAAGTTTCTGTATGTCTATGTAATACCCAGTAGATGGCAGAATTGTACTTTTATGAAACAAGTTAACTTATGTTTAAGTGCCCTATTTTAATGTATGAACCTTGAGTAGAAATAAATAATTTGGTGCAGTAGGCCTCAAATAAGCCATGAAGAAATGAAAAAACTAGCAATAAAAAAAAAACAACCCAAGTTGTATAATTACACCTTTTTTAATGTGCCTTGATGGATCTAATGAAACTGTACAAAACAGTTTAATGGATGAAGTAAGTATTTATTTTGTAACTGTTGTGCAGTGACCTTTTACTTAAAAAATATATATTTTAAATTAAATATGGTCCCACTGTGAAAAATTAGACATAACATTTTACTAATAATCTACATAATTCATATATTAAAGATTCTGCTGCTTAAAGGGATCTGTCACCTAAACTTTGTATATACTATTAAAAGGAGAGAATAAAAATTATCAAAAATGGTTGATACAGCAGAATATCTAAGAATTCAAAGAAAACAATGTTTTATAATGTGTCGGTGGTGTCTCGTGTTTATAACTTCATATGCAAAGGAATCACTAGGAAATATATAATTTTCATATTAAACCACTAGGTGTAGTAATAAAACAGAAACACCCCAGACAAATTTAAAACAGATTTTGACTCTTAACCTTAACATTTTCTCACAATTCTGCTACAATTCTACAACACAGTTAAAAAAAAAGTCACAAGAGACCTTTTTTAAAGGGACAGTCTAGTCCCCAAATTCACTTAGGAGCAAGATGAAGATTACTGCTTGTATAGTGCACAGGCTTTTTGCTAGTGTGATTTGTTGCAGGCATTCTGCATACATCACATTTGTAATATTTTACTCAAGCCCTCCCCAGTGATTTATCTGCATGTTTACTGTAATTGTGGCAGCACTGATTATATAGACACTGAGTATATAAAATGTTGGTTTATTTAGTCACTTCCTGTGCTCCTGGAATTACATTTATTGTGAGCACCTTGTTCTTGTACACAGTAGGATCCCTTAACAATGCAACACATTGTCTGATGACATCACAAGAGAGACAGGAAATTTCATTAATTTGAATTAAATGATTCTCTTTGATTCCTGCAGCAAAAAAAAAGTAAATGGCTTTTACTCAACTAGTGTGGGCAGTCCTGGCTTCTTGAAAACTTCTGTAATGTCAACTAGCTAAAAGTATTATATTTTAAGCAATGTAAAATGTAAAACATGCATTGGAAAAGTATTTTGAAAGGATATTAATATTTGAAAGATGAATTTCTTTTTTTTCCCTTTTTTTTTTTCCGTTGGCTTCGAGCACCATCACAACCCAGGCGTGACTTTGTGGCCAAATAGTGGCGCTATCAGCATGTGCGCCGTCTTTATACATAACCCCCAAAGTATACACCATTTTTTGTTCTCTAAATTCACAGCATAACACATATTTAGGTGATATATTCCCTTTAATGTGACCATATATAAAATCAGTCTTGAATTTTTGGGCATAGTGACATTCTGTACTAAAACCTTTGTCACCAAAATGATTGTCCACTTCTATATCAAAGGCCATTGTGAACTTGAATTACATATTGCTATACAACTTTCAAGTGATACTTATACAGCAGCTATCTTTTATCATCCACTATGCAGCCAATCCCTCCTATCTCCGAAATGCCACCAGGCATCTCAAAACATTGGATGATATTTCTGCAGTGGCATTTAAAGATAGTGAATTCCTTAAATTGTGTGTTTCCTTGAGAAGCAGCATTAGAGCACAGAAACTGATCTTGCAGCTGCTAAACCTAATATCTATAAAAAAATATAAAAGTATAGAAATGAACTAAGAATCTGAGTAGGAAGTGCATTACTGCAGTTCTTGTTTCCTTATTTAGAATGTTCATTTAACGAACCACAATTTTTTTCCTGTATTGTGTAGCGATGGCCTATTAAGAATTTTCCATGTCCATGACGTGGCTTGCTATTTATGGGGTCACTATGGCAACAGACTCCTTCTAACTTTGTGTGTAAGTTAAAAAAAGAACACTACTGGTACTAAAAATACAATTTGGCAGAACATCTAAGACTCATGCCTCTGCAAAAAATGGAAAAATACACAATATGATATATAAACAGTTCGGTGACATAAAATAATATTATAGTGCAGGACATCCTTTAACCCCACAGTTACTAATAACATTATTATAATATCTGATTGATTAAAACGTTTTCATTTGTAGTCGCTTTTCATATGCTTCACATTTTTCACAGTAGCAAATATCATTTTCCTATTCCAAAAAAAGTGACAGTGCTACAAGAACATGTAAGCACCATGTAATAATATTTGTCACTATGTAGTGATGTATGATTGCAGCAGGAATGGTACATGTATACGTTGATACAAACACACATATATATATATATATATATATATATATATATATATATATATATATATATACATATTTGTATATGTTAACATAATGCACTTGCTCTTGATGTGATATTTAAGACATGTGCAAATAACTGTTTACTGGACTTTGCTATGTGTTTTACATATGCTAACATAAAACACATAAAACAAAAGTCACATGGAAAATGTAAAATAAAATATGAAAACACATGTAAAATATATATTATAGCAAATAAAGTCCTGTTTGTAAACATGATGAGCACACATTATTCAATGAAGCAGAGCTAAATTGTGAATAGCTAAACTCAGGTGTTAATACACTTGAATTGGAAGCATTTTAATTTTTACAACTAAGCTAGCAATGCCTGACTTTTTTTTGGTTCTCTTGTAAATTCACTTCTAGTAAAGAGCCTTATTGCTTTATATATTAAACTTAGTCTGTTCAATCTGTTCTGTAACTTCTTCTTACTGACCCATTTCTAATCTGCTAGGTAAAATGCTAGGTAAAATGTAAACCAGAATGTCTAAAAACAATATTATAAACAATACTAAAATACTAAAATAGATATATAATATATAGAATGGTATGAGTTCTGATGTTTTAGAAATGTATAATAAAACATTATTTTTAATAATCATAATAAAAAGGACAAAATCATGCAAAAAAACATGAAAAAATATAAAAACAATGGTGTACAACCCCTATACTTGGTCTAATGGGTTATGTATTACAGTCAGTCTGACTAGAGATGAGTAACAGAAATAAATAATTATTTTGTTTTGCTCCTCCCCCTGTAGAGAGCCCTCAATTAATACAATTTGAAAAAATACTTTTATTTGTCAGTTTGTAGCACAGCAGACAAAAAATACTGGTTATACCTAAATCCACTATACATTGTTGTATACTATTGTATTAAGCTAACACAGTGTAGTTACAACAGATAGCAATCAAATATGAACGTAGCAAAGATTGCTATTTATTACAGCCAAGTCTAGTAGAAAGTGTAATATGCAAATACAGAATAGTAAATAGATGACCGCAGTATAAACCGTGACTTTGATGCCATGTAACTTTAGACAAAGCAGACAGTATATATTCAGTACAGTTCACTAAATAAAAAATGCAAACTTGACAGAATGTTAAATATACCTGTGTACCTGTGTAGGTATATATAGTTGAAAGAAGTAATGTGTTTATGTACAAAAATGAATGACAGGGTGTATCAGTTTGCAATAATAGTTGTAATCTTCATAAATTGATCAGATCCTATTAATTCAAAGGTGTGGCTTCTAATATAAGAGAACTGTACTTGACTTTATCAGAACCTATTAATGCAGGAGAGTAACACCTAGTATTAGTCAACTGTGCTTGACTTTGAATAAAAGTGCAAACGCTGTCAAAACAATGCTGAGCTAGAAGTTATGCTGCATAACCTTTCAATGAGACTTTATCTACTGTGTATATATAATATGTACACAAATAATCCCAAGCTGAAAATTACAGATAGTATTTAAGAAATATCATAAAATATCAAAATATCTTAAATTAAAACAGAAAGTGATTATAATACAAACACATTAACAATAAAGAAAAATATACATGATGAGGGTAACTGACATCTGCTTCATTTTCCACTACATCTTAATTGTAAAATTACTTTAAGTATAGCACAAGGTTCACATATTACTGGCAATTATCTATGTTAGGAGGTAGATATAAGGTGTGCTTCATTGATTATTCATATCAATTAGAATGCAGTAATTCCTCACATTTTTTTTAATATTTTGATAGCTATATAGTGTGTATATAAGAGTGCTCATCACACCTACCCACCAATTTGGTTGGGTTAGACTCCTCTGGTATTGTAGTACAACACTACAGTATCCGTGGCTTTACAGGCACTTAAGTATTAGTGAGTTGGGGACTGGAACCACTAATTCCATATGTTTTATATTACCTGACACTCCTATCTCTGAAGAGATTGTGAAAAAGTGGAGAAATTTGATGGCATTTACAGCCAAGGTAAGGAAGGTACATGTCAGCCCCAAGCTATGTGATGGTCCTATGAGGTTTTAGGGGGCTGGATATTGGCAGCACAAGTTGTTTGTTATGTATGGTAAATACATCCAAAGGTCTTGCCAGAGCACCCAGATTGCACACTTTGATTACACCCATATGTCTTTTCCAGATTGCCAGAGCTTTTGCCAGAGTACCCAGACTGCACACACTGGACATTCACCAGCCAGCACACAGAATGCACACCTAGGAATGCTCCAGCCAGTACACAGATTGTACACCCAGGACATGCCCCATCACCCAAACAGCACACATAAGGCCTGCTCTCACACACATTTCAGATACAGGACTGACCCCAGTACATATATATTGCACACACAGGACTTGCTCAGGACCCAGACTATGCACATAAAACTTGCCCAGCCCCCAGATTGTACACATAGGATTGCACCCACATGACTTGCCCAGACCCAGATTGTACCCACAGCTATTTCCAGAACACCCAGATTTCACACAGGAACAGTACTCCATGACTTACTTTACCTCCCTGATATCTAATGGTGGCAGTGGCGTCCCGAGGGGGGGGCGGGGGGGGCGGACCGCACCGGGTGACACCTCCAGCGGGGGTGACACCCGTGCTGCCGGCACCCCCCCGCATCGCGCTGGCGCTGGTTAACTTTTTTTCTGGCAGCCGCATCCCCTGGACGCGGCCGCCGGAAAAAAGTAAAAAAAAAAAAAAAAAAATCCACCGCAACCGGAAGTGACGTTACGTCACATCCGGTTACTGTGTTTCCCTCCTCCGTGCAAGAGGGAAGACTGCACGGAGGAGGCGTCCGGGAGCAGAGAGCAGCATTCAGGTAAGTGATGGGGGAAGGGGGGGAGGAGGCTCTGGCTGGCACAATATTACTGGGCTCTGGCTGCACAATATTACTGGGCTCTGGCTGCACAATATTACTGGGCTCTGGCTGGCACTATATTACTGGGCTCTGCATGGCACAATATTACTGGGTTCTGGCTGGCACTATATTACTGGGCTCTGGCTGGCACTATATTACTGGGCTCTGGCTGGCACTATATTACTGGGGTCTGACTGGCACTATATTACTGGGCTCTGGCTGGCACTATATTACTGGGGTCTGACTGGCACAATATTACTGGGCTCTGGCTGGCACTATATTACTGGGGTCTGACTGGCACTATATTACTGGGCTCTGGCTGGCACTATATTACTGGGTTCTGGCTGCACAATATTACTGGGCTCTGGCTGGCACTATATTACTGGGGTCTGGCTGGCACTATATTACTGGGCTCTGGCTGGCACTATATTACTGGGGTCTGACTGGCACTATATTACTGGGCTCTGGCTGGCACTATATTACTGGGGTCTGGCTGGCACTATATTACTGGGGTCTGGCTGGCACTATATTACTGGGGTCTGGCTGGCACTATATTACTGGGGTCTGGCTGGCACAATATTACTGGGCTCTGGCTGGCACTATATTACTGGGCTCTGGCTGGCACTATATTACTGGGCATCTGGCTGCACAATATTACTGGGCATCTGGCTGCACAATATTACTGGGCATCTGGCTGGCACAATATTACAGGCATCTGGCTGGCACTATATTACTGGGGTCTGGCTGGCACTATATTACTGGGCTCTGGCTGGCACTATATTACTGGGCATCTGGCTGCACAAAATTACTGGGCATCTGGCTGGCACAATATTACAGGCATCTGGCTGCACAATATTACTGGGCTCTGGCTGCACAATATTACAGGCATCTGACTGGCACAATATTACTGGGCATCTGGCTGGCACAATATTACAGGCATCTGGCTGGCACTATATTACTGGGCATCTGGCTGGCACTATATTACTGGGGTCTGACTGGCACAATATTACTGGGTTCTGGCTGGCACTATATTACTGGGCTCTGCATGGCACTATATTACTGGGCTCTGGCTGGCACTATATTACTGGGGTCTGACTGGCACTATATTACTGGGCTCTGGCTGGCACTATATTACTGGGGTCTGACTGGCACAATATTACTGGGCTCTGGCTGGCACTATATTACTGGGGTCTGACTGGCACTATATTACTGGGCTCTGGCTGGCACTATATTACTGGGTTCTGGCTGCACAATATTACTGGGCTCTGGCTGGCACTATATTACTGGGGTCTGGCTGGCACTATATTACTGGGCTCTGGCTGGCACTATATTACTGGGGTCTGACTGGCACTATATTACTGGGCTCTGGCTGGCACTATATTACTGGGGTCTGGCTGGCACTATATTACTGGGGTCTGGCTGGCACTATATTACTGGGGTCTGGCTGGCACTATATTACTGGGGTCTGGCTGGCACAATATTACTGGGCTCTGGCTGGCACTATATTACTGGGCTCTGGCTGGCACTATATTACTGGGCATCTGGCTGCACAATATTACTGGGCATCTGGCTGCACAATATTACTGGGCATCTGTCTGGCACAATATTACAGGCATCTGGCTGGCACTATATTACTGGGGTCTGGCTGGCACTATATTACTGGGCTCTGGCTGGCACTATATTACTGGGCATCTGGCTGCACAATATTACTGGGCATCTGGCTGGCACAATATTACAGGCATCTGGCTGCACAATATTACTGGGCTCTGGCTGCACAATATTACAGGCATCTGACTGGCACAATATTACTGGGCATCTGGCTGGCACAATATTACAGGCATCTGGCTGGCACTATATTACTGGGCATCTGGCTGGCACTATATTACTGGGGTCTGACTGGCACTATATTACTGGGCTCTGGCTGGCACTATATTACTGGGGTCTGGCTGGCACTATATTACTGGGGTCTGGCTGGCACTATATTACTGGGGTCTGGCTGGCACTATATTACTGGGGTCTGGCTGGCACAATATTACTGGGCTCTGGCTGGCACTATATTACTGGGCTCTGGCTGGCACTATATTACTGGGCATCTGGCTGCACAATATTACTGGGCATCTGGCTGGCACAATATTACAGGCATCTGGCTGGCACTATATTACTGGGGTCTGGCTGGCACTATATTACTGGGCTCTGGCTGGCACTATATTACTGGGCATCTGGCTGCACAATATTACTGGGCATCTGGCTGGCACAATATTACAGGCATCTGGCTGCACAATATTACTGGGCTCTGGCTGCACAATATTACAGGCATCTGACTGGCACAATATTACTGGGCATCTGGCTGGCACAATATTACAGGCATCTGGCTGGCACTATATTACTGGGCATCTGGCTGGCACTATATTACTGGGCTCTGACTGGCACTATATTACTGGGCATCTGGCTGGCACTATATTACTGGGCATCTGGCTGGCACTATTACTGGGCTCTGTGTGGCACAATATTACTGGTATCTGACTGGCACAATATTACTGGTATCTGACTGGAACACTATTAATGGGCTCTGAATGGCACACTATTCCTGGTATCTATAATTGTAAAATTATAATTGTAAAATTTTCAAAACATTGAAAAAATTGTGGGTGTTTTCTACATTTTTATTATGGGGGGGGGGGGGGGGGGTTATCACACCCAACCATGTGCCACTGTAGAAACCTATGAATGCACACTGTGGCATGCCTGCCAAAGGTATGCCATCACCGATCTAGGGAATTGTACAACCTGTAATTGTTTTTTTTTTTACTTATATATATATGTATATTTTACTTGACCAGTGAAAATAATGGTAATGGTACTTTTAACAAATAACATCATAAAAATAAAGAACAGAAAAACTGAAGACCATCTGTGATTTCCTTTTCCATTCTGTAGCTTTTACAAAACCCTTTGTCACAATGCATTCTTATCTGTGGATTTTTTGTCTGTCTGATAGATTTAAAACATATTCAGTCTTTTTCATCTCTGAGCATTTCTAGGGAATCTATTTTTCAATATCAGCTGTTACACTGATATTAGTCATGACATTATAGTCCACCAAAGCTCTCCATTTGCATTATTTTATCCAAGCTCAGGATGCAAGAAACATGTATAATTAAGTTAAGTGTGATTATAGAAGTTGTATTTACTAGAAGTATGGCAATTTGCATTCTGTCAAGCAAAATAAAAAATGAAAATAGCAACTCAGGGCTAAATATTGGAGTGCATGCTACAGATGTATAGGAAAAATACACAGCATGATGTTTTTTTATGGAGCCATTATTTTCTGTCAGTGTCAGATGTAGCTGCTAATTATTGTTTAGGGCCTCCTCTTATTCTTCGCTATAAGCTTGGCTAATTGTGTAACAACAACAAAAAAAATGCTTACAGTTTTATATTTTCATAGAACATCTCTTCTGTCAGTGCACTGTTCTCTGCAATATTGCTGGCTGATTCCAGTGAATTGCAAGTAGGGTAAATAGCAAGTATAACACCTTACAATACATGTTGCAAAATAGTCCTATCATCATTTTGATACAATAATTATACATTCTATAGTGCAATAAATTGAACTGAAACCAAAGACAGGCCAACAGACTACACATAGTCATTTTAAAGGGACAATCCAATCCCTAAGCTCACTTTGGTGCATGTTGAAGACTACTTTTTGTATAGTGCACAGATTTTTATTCAGTGTGATTTGATGCAGGCATTCTGCATGAATCATTTTTTAAATATTTTACTCAAGCCCCCCCCCTAGTCATTACTCTGCATTTATACTACAGGTGCAGCAGGGCTGATTATATAGACACTGAGCATATACAGTTTTGTATAATTTATTAATTTCCTGTGCTGCAGGAATAGAATACATTTTGTGAACTCTAAGTAACCTTGCTCTTGTACACAGTAGGATCAACATTGCAACATTTGGGGGCTAAAAGGCCACGTTTAGGGGGGGGTGCATTTCCAACTTGGAATTTTGACATGTAGTCAGCCTGCGCCCATGTTCCATTTGGGACACTTTTGAAGCCTGTCAAAGTATTTTACCCCATAAAACCATATATTTTGGAAGCATCGTACGCTCCGGAGAGCGATCGAAATGCCGGTTTTAAAGGCACAGTGCCTTTAAAACGCGGGCATTTAAAAAATGAGCATAGGAAGCGAATCTTTCGCTTCCTATGCTCAGAAAGTGTTTCTGATTGCCTCGCAAGTCGAGGCAATCAGAAACACAAAAAAAAAATGCACGATCTTGGTCACTGAGTGATCAAGATGGCGCTGCCCTTCTAAGGGCAAGAGCACAGGAGGCAGGAAGTACCTGCTTCCTGTGCTCTCTGGCTGTCACACGATTGCCTTTTCACAGAGGCAATCAGTGACTGCCAGGCACACTGACAGGCAGTGGGGATGCTCTCCTGAACATCCCCACTGACTGGTCAGATCAATATTAACCCTATATTGATCTGACCAGTTATGATCTGCCTCCCTCTCCTCACATTTTTTTTAGTGAGGGAGAGAGACAGATCAAAGTTATAAAAGTAAGTAAAAGTTAAAAAAAACAATAAATACACAACACACAAATAATAAAACAATAAAAAAATTTTTATTAAAGCAATTCCCTGTGTTTAACCCCTTCCCTGCCACTGATCTTGCATAAGCAGTGATCGTGCACATCAGCGCATTTATTTTTGCTGTTTGTGCATTTTTTAGGGGTTAATTTTTTTTGTACTGTAATTTATTACAGTACTAAAAAGGCTCTTCTAAGAGTTATTAACCCCTTATTTGCCGTCGATCACTGCTTACGCAATGATATTGACGCCAAAGCAATTTTTATCTGTCTGCATATTTTTTTTTTTTTTTTTTACACATACCCGCTAGGGGATTACATGTAAAGTAAAAATATTTGAGATTTTTTTTTTAAGCTGCCTGAGCTCATAGCGATCAGTAACAGCGAATTAGTGGCAAAGGCGGTTTGGTGATTTCTCAATTAAGCTGGTCAGATCAAAATTAATCGGATCAATATTCACAAATATTGATCTGCCTCCCTCTTCTCACTTACATTTTTGTGACGGAAAGAGACAGATCAGTATTAGTGATATAAAATAACATTTTATAAAATTGGCAGGTTTTATGAAAGTCTTTCACTGTGTATTAACCCCTTCCCTGCCATTCATCACTGTGTAAGCAGTAATCTTGCACAGCAACAGTATGTTTTGATGTCTGCACTGTTTTATGGATTAATTTCTTTGTACTGTAATGTATTACAGTACTAGATAGGCTCTTCTAAGAGCTATTAACCCCTTCTTTGCTCGAGATCACTGCTTACGCACTGATTCTGAGGCCGCGGACTCAGGGTTCGATTTTGACCCTATTCAGCTTTCTGATACATCATCTAGCGATGTATCGGTGGCTGCTGAGCCCTTCCCACAAGTAGTGATGGGGGTCTACCGATAAAAAAATATATGGTTTGGTGGGGGTAAATTTCATTGGCTGGCTTCAAAGATATATCCCATAAAGGACACAGACGCAGGTTGACTACATGTCAAAATTCCAAGTTGGAATTTTGAGATGCGCATCTCACAAATGTTGCCTTCTAGCCAAAAACAAACCAACAAACCTATGCATGGGTGCTATCCCTGTACTCGGGAGATGTTGCTGAACACATATTGGGTTGTTTTTTGGCAGTGACATATACCAGAATCTGTGAATTCATGCCTGAAGTACAATGCATGTGGTAAAAAAACTCCCAAAAAAGTACTACCACAAACTTTTACAAAGGCTGGTGGTAGAATTAGTACCTATACAGTATTAAAATACCACCATTTGAAATACCTTAGGATGTCTATTTTCCAAAAATATATGGTTTGATGAGGTAAAATTCATTGGACGGCTTCAAAAATGTTCCAAATGGAACATGGGCGCAGGCTGACTACATGTCAAAATTCCAGGTTGCAATTGCGCACCCCCTAAATGTGGAATTTTAGACCCAATACAAACCAACAAACCTATGCATGGGGGGTATCCCTGTACTCAGGAGATGTTGCTGAACACATATTGAGGTGTTGGTTGGCAGTGGCAAATACCAGAATCTGAAAATTCCTGCCTGAACTACAATGTGTGTGGGGAAAAAATGACATCCCATCCCTTTGACATAGGTTGGTGGTAGAATTAGCACTTGGAAAGTGTTAAAATACCACAATTTTAAATACCCTAGGATGTCTAGTTTTCCAAAATATATGGTTTTATGGGGTAAAATACTTTGACAGGCTTCAAAAGTGTCCCAAATGGAACATGGGCGCAGGCTGACTACATGTCAAAATTCCAAGTTGGAAATGCACCCCCCCTAAACGTGGCCTTTTAGCCTCCAAATAATCTAACTAACCTACACATGGGTGGTATCCGTGTACTCAGGAGATGTTGCTGAACACATATTAAGGTGTTGGTTGGCACTGACACATAATAGGATCTGTGAATTCATGCCCGATGTACAATGAATGTGAAAAACAAATTACTATCCATAACATTGACATAGGCTGGTGGTAGAATTAGTGCATGGAAAGTGTTAAAATACTACCATTTGAAATACCCTAGGGTGTCTAGTTTTCAAAAATATATGGTTTTGTGGGATAGAATACACTTTTTGGCTTCAAAAATGTCACAAATGGGACATGGGCGCAGGTTTTCTGCACGTCAGAATTCCAAGTTGGAAAACCAAAAAGCCCACCTCTCAAATGTGGCCTTTTAACCCCCAAATAACCTAACCAACCTATACATGGGGGGTATCCCTGTACTCAGGAGATGTTGCTGAACACATATTGAGGTGTTGTTTGGCACTGACATATAACAGGATCTGTGAATTCATGCCCAAAGTACAATGTATGTGAAAAAAAATTACTACCCAAAACATTGACATAGGCTGGTAGTATAATTAGTGCATGGAAAATGTTAAAATACTACCATTTGAAATACCCTAGGGTGTCTAGTTTAAAAAAATATATGGTTTTGTGGGGTAGAATACACTTTCTGGCTTCAAAAATGTCCCAAATGGGACATGGGCACAAGTTTTCTGCATGTCAGAATTCCAAGTTGGAAAACCAAAATGCGCACCCCCTAAATGTGGCCTTTAAGCCCCAAAACAAACCAACAAACCTATGCATGGGTGGTATCCCTGTACTCAGGAGATGTTGCTGAACACATATTGAGGTGTTATTTGGAAATACCCCTTCACATTTTAAGGTAATGTTTACCTAAATTGCAATATATGTGAAAAATTAAAAAAAAAGATTTTTTGCTGCAAACTTTGGCATAGATTGGTGGTAAAATGGCTACATGAAATGTGTCAAAATACCCCAAGTTAAATGCCCTGAGTTGTCTAGTTTTCAAAAATATGTACATGTTGGGGGTCATTCATGGATTTAGTACAGAAATCAGTGTTACAATGTCACTATCGCTAATTTTGAAAAAAGGATTTTAAAATAGCTTTGCACCACTTTTAGTTCTGGCCCTGTAACATGAATAAAAAAGCACAAAAACATAAAAACATGGGCTATTTCTGAACTCAGGACATATATTAGAAACTTTTTAGCAGTGTTTTTTTTGTTGTCTCTTGTACATGAGTATACGATTTTTCAAATAAAAGTCATAAAAAAATAATTTTTTCAATTTTTTTGCCATATTTTTTTTTTTTTTTTTTTTACATCAAATTATATGCTATTATCAAAATAATGGTATCAAAAGAAAGCCCTTCTTATGACGATAAAAACGATATATAGTTTGTGCGGGTACACTAAATGAGACAGAAATAAATTACAGCAAAACACAAACTGCTCAGAAATGTTAAAACAGCCCATGTCACCAAGCGTCGGACAAGCCAAAAAAGTCATGTCACTAAGGGGTTAAATGGTCTCTCAGTCTGGTTCAGTAGGAATCACAATCATGGGGAAGACTGCTGACCTGACAGTTGTGCAGAAAACCGTAATTGACACCCCCCATAAGGAGGGAAAGCCTCAAAAAGTAATTGTGAAGGAAGTTGGATGTTCCCAAAGTGCTGTATCAAAGCACATTAATAGAAATAATGTGGAAGGGGAAAGTGTGGAAGAAAAAGGTGCACAAGCAGCAGGGATGACCGCAGCCTGGAGAGGATTGTCAGGAAAAGGCCATTCAAGCACATTAGTATGCATTAGCATTTGGAAGACTCATTTAAGGCACAAGACAGTCCCTTTATGTTAAACTTGAGGCCTTCCAACATCAAAACAGATGTAAGATGTAATGCAAAATATTTTTAATATCACATGAGATCTTTAATTCTGATTAAAATTTTGGAATTTACAGATTGTTTGGAAGTAGATTATGGCAACATTTTGTGCTATTTGAATTTTTAAGGCCTCACCTTTGATTTTGGACACTGGAAGTTTCATTTTGCTGCTATGATGTATCAGAAACAACAGTAACAGATTAACGACTGTAGTTGACTAAAAGGAAAACTGTCATTGTACACTTCAGATGTGATGTTTCATTCATGCTTTGTATATACCAATTATCAGCATCTATATTTTTTGTGTGAGTCCTATTTGGAAACTGTATTCTCCTGGCATTAGGATTTTCACAGTAATAAAGTGTTATTTGATCCCAGGTAACTCCTTGGTTTACAGGTGACTTTTCCTGACTGTGAAGTGCGTAGTAATAAATGGACACAAGAAACTCTTATATCTTTAACCTTTTGTGGTACAATTATTTACTGGAATGTGCACATAAGGCATATTTTAAAACTGGAGCTGTCTTCTTCAGCTAACGCAGGCATGTCCCATGTTTTAAACAGTTACTTATATAGACGCCAAGGACTGAAGCAGGGACTCCTGGTAGTCACATCATCAAGGTGGTCAGCTACTTTAAAGAAAGAGAAAAGTAGACATCAGTCAACCCCAGCAGAGGGCACTGCTGAGGTATGTAAGACCGTACAACTTGTCATGCTGAACTCGGATTAAACACTTCATTTAGACTCTAGTTTCAACTAAGTACAATATATAAAGTATTTTTTACCAACGACCGGCTATAACTGCACCGAGTAGTCAGAAAATGGTCTTAACCTAGGAAAAGCATGGTGTCAGCTTAGTAGTTGGGTGAAATCAACCCTTCAATTCCCAGGGAGGTTACATTTGCATATATTTAAACAGGCAAAGGTTCATAGGTAAGTTATCATATAATGATCACAGCACATCATTTTGGTTTTCTAGAGCAGAGAAACTACAATTTTTTTTATATATCACACTATATTATTCTATTCTTAAAAGTCTGATACCACAGAATGTTTAACATTGCTACAAACAGTCTTACAACTGTGACGGCACTAGATGGCATCGCACATAATTTTTTTTTTCTAGAAGTAAAATATTAATTCATGTTTTTCTCTGGGAATTACAATCAATATGCTATCACCATTTTTTCACAATAAAAACTGATCTCTTCATGTCTCTATTTCTTTTTTTTTTTTTTTATTAAATTTATTGGCAAATTACATATAATAAATACATTCAAATTCAAAATCACAGTACAGGAACATCACATTAGGCACTTTTATAGTATTACTAATTTCATCCCACTCTTTTTAAATATTATACACAGTCTGTCAACCGATTCTAGGAGGGTCGTTAAATATTGGTTGATTATCTTACTCCTGATTTTATTATAAATATCTATGTCCAGAAGAGGGGAGGACGGGGAACAGAAGTAGAGCTTAAGGAGTTCCTGCCAATCTCACTTACATCCAACCAAAAGACGTAGTCTATCTCACCATACCTACTAATACACACTTACTATCATTCAAAGCTCGTTGTCCTCGCTATCTCGGTGGCCCGGGGTCTGACCATGGGTCTTGGGGAGAAGGGGCGGGGAAGTCCCATGAGGGGGAGGAAGGTTAATCAAGATAACTATTCATTGGGGTCCAAATGTCCCGGAAGCTTGCCTCTGATTTAGATAGGGGCTTTTCCATTTGTTTTTGGAATCTGATTTGAGCTTTTATCTCCTTCCACCCTGGAGGATCAGGATTTCTCCAGCTGCGGGCCAAGCATATTTTAACTGCGGAAAGTATATGGATAGTGAGAATTTGTTGAGGTTTGGTCATACTAGTACATTCCAGGGCAAACAGAAAGAGCGAAGGTGTAAGAGGGCCATGGAGGTTACATGTCTTCTGCAGAAGAAGATGGAGTCTGTTTTTTATGTCTGATAGCCTTTCGCATTCCCACCATATGTGGTACATGGTTCCCAGTGATGTCCCACACCTCCAGCACAGTTGAGATGTCCCGGGCTGGAACCTATGGAGACGTGTGGGGACCTTGTACCACCTATATAGAACCTTATAGTAAACCTCCTG
Source organism: Pelodytes ibericus (assembly GCA_036172795.1). Classification (NCBI taxonomy): domain Eukaryota; kingdom Metazoa; phylum Chordata; class Amphibia; order Anura; family Pelodytidae; genus Pelodytes; species Pelodytes ibericus. The sequence goes on from CM069861.1 coordinate 128,606,441, forward strand.
TAACGTGACACAATGGACTGTAGTCATATTGAGCTCAACTACTTTATACCATTGTTCCTCCGAGTAAGATCTTTGGAGATCTCTCTCCCATTTAGTTATAGAAGTAGGGAGTAAAAAATTTTGTCTTTGGACTATATGCACTGTTAATTTTGAGATTAATTTTGTTTTATGGTGGGCTACAATGAATTCGTCTAAAATATCTTGAGGGACGAGTTTGATTTTTTTAAGATAATTCCGTACTCTGAGATATGTGAAAATCTCTGTTTCCGGGAGAGAGAATGTATCTTTAGCTTGTTGAAATGGAATTGGGCCATCATTATTCATTAAGTCTGAGATATATGTTATTCCCTTATTTTTCCAGACAGAAAGATTTAAGTCTGGAATATAAAATTTGAGTGTTTCTATAGGAGCATTAGCTTTTAAGGGGGTTATCGTCCCAGAGGTAATTCTGTTTTTTTCCATATTATTAAATATGTCTACAATTACTGGGGATTTTATTTCCAGTTTATTAAATTCATGCTTAGTAACCCAGTATAGGTGAAATGGATTCATATTGAGAGTTTGAACTTCCTCAAGCTGCATCCATCTACTATTTGTATCAATCTTACTTTGCCATTCCAGTGCATGCACCAGCATAGATGTTTCATATAGTCTGCGCAGGTCTGGGAATCCCAGACCTGCACAGCTAATGCTTCTTATAAGATCTGCTCTTTTTATTCTAGATTTTTTACCCTGCCATACGTATGAAAGAAAGATCTTCGTACTTAATTCCAGTATTCGTCTAGGAACCCGAAGTGGGATCACTCTAAAGAGATACTGAATTTTGGGGACTACGTAGGCTTTAAGAGCGTTTATTCTTCCAATCCAGGAAAGTTCTGTTCCTCTCCACTTCTCCAGTTTATTTTTTAACTCCGCTATTAAGGTTTGGTAATTTAAGTTCACTAAAGATTCTAGGGAAAAGGTGAGTTTTATTCCTAGATAATTAATGATGGAATTTGAGCAGTCAAAATGATATAAGATTTCTAGTTGTGCAATTTGGACTGGTTCGAGAAAGATAGTCATTACCTGAGTTTTGGTTAAGTTGATTTTATAGTTTGAGTATTCACCAAACTCTTTGATGATATTTAAGACTACATGGATTGACGACAAGGGTGATGTAAGAGTCAGTATTATGTCATCAGCGTATAATGCTAATTTATGTTCTTGAGTTCTTATTGTTATGCCCTTTACTGATTGTGTATGCCTTATGGCCGCCGCTAAAGGTTCGATTGTTAGGGCATAAAGCATTGGGGCTAATGGACATCCTTGTCTAGTTCCATTATAGATTGTAAATGGCTGTGATTTTAGGAAGAGTCCTGTTACATAAGCTTGGGGGTGATGATAGAGAGACATCACTAGATGTTTAAAGGATCCCTGTAATCCAAATATCTCCTATACCTCGGCCAAGTATGTCCAGTTCACCCGATCGAAAGCCTTCTCAGCATCTAGTGCTAAGAAGGCTGTCGGTATCTTGGATGTCTTAATTTCAGAGATCAGATTTATTAATCTACGGACATTATCCTCAGTCGTTCTTCCTTGGATAAATCCAGTCTGATCCGGGTGAACTAGGCCTGGGAGGATAGGACCCAGACGTTTTGCCAGTATTTTAGAGTAGATCTTAATATCATTGTTAATTAAAGAAATTGGTCTATAATTTTTGACAAATTTTGGGTCCCTCCCCTCCTTTGGAATCGGGAGTATAGATGCTTGTAGCATCTCTAGCGGGAAGGAATTACCTTCCCTTATATAGTTAAACATCTTCAGTATTATCGGGGAGATCCATGGGTCCATTAACTGATAAAACATAGAAGTGTATCCATCTGGGCCCGGGGATTTCCCCGATTTAAGCTCATGTATTACTTCTTTAAGTTCAATCAGAGTAAAAGGTTGACTCAGAATTTCAGAATCTTCTGTAGTAACTTTAGGGAGATCAAGTTTTTGAAGGAACCTTCCAATCTGGTGAGTTGATTTAGAGTGGTTACCTATGTTATATAGTGAACTATAATATTCTTTAAATGCTATCCCAATTTCAGCCGGATCTATCAGGGTCTCATTTTTAACTTTTAGTTTGGTTATTCTTTTTTGTTCTGTTCTAATTTTTAATCTCTTTGTCATGTTTTTATTTACTCTATTATTCGAATAATACCATTTTTGCTTATTGTGTAACAAAGTGATACTATATTTTAGTTCAAATTTTTCCCTTATTTCCTGCTGAATAGATTCGATTTGTTTAGCTACTTCAGGGGTAGGTGTTATCTTGTTAAGTGTTGTTTTCTTTGCTAATTCTATATGTAGATCCGCGAGAGTTTTACCCCTCTGTTTTTTCAGGTGGGAATCTGCACTGATCAAATAGCCTCTTATTACACATTTTAATGTGCACCACAGGGTAGTTGGTGATACCGAGTTATTGTCGTTATTCTCTAAGAATTGTTCAACCTGGGATTGGAGCTCCCTCCTTCTATCCTCCGACCCCAGGTTGAATTCGTTTAATCTCCAGCTGTATGTCAGGGGCTGGCCAATGTTGTCGTCTATCTCCAGGAATACTGGGGCATGGTCAGACCATGTAATTTCCCCTATCTGTGATGCTCGGCATCTCCCTAGTGAAAAACCCTTTACATAGAATATGTCTATTCTGTAATATGACATATGAGGTATTGAATAAAAAGAAAAGTCTTTTTCTTTTGGATGATGTAGACGCCAAACGTCATATAGATCGTTGGTATATAGCCATTTCGTTAATTTTGCTGCTAAGGTTTTAATTTTCTGATCTATGCTTTTACCCTTAGCTAGGCTTTTATCCATAGAGGGGTCAGGAACACAGTTCATGTCTCCTGCTATTATCAGTGTACCCTTTGAGATGGTTTCCCATCTCTTCCCTAAGGTATTCAGGTAACCAACCGGTGACTCATTAGGGGCATAGATGTTCACTAATGTGTACAGAACATTATTTAGCTTGCATACCAAAATAATAGATCTACCCATGGGGTCTGATTCTTGGTAGATATATTCAAAATTTATGCTATTAGAAATCCCAATAGCTACCCCTCTTTTCTTAATTTAACCAAAACTAGCAGTGTATACTTCGGGGAATTTCCGATAGTTCCATCTTAAATGCCCGTTTTCATCCCAGTGGGTCTCAAGGATAAACCCAATTTGTATTTTTTCCTTAATTAGCATGTTATATAAGTAAGCACGTTTCTGAGGTGAATTTAGGCCCTTCACGTTAATAGTAGCAAGTTTAATTTTCATGATCGGTCTTAAAACCCCCTATTCCCCCCCGCCCCGATCCCGAGACCCAGTGCCCCACACCCACGAGGCACCCGACAACGAGTTCAATCATACATCCATACATTCTAACACTCCGGTGAGCTAGTCACACAATAATTAACTCCTGTTCCCGATAGAGGTTCGGAGCCATTCAAGTGTTGGTGCCGCGGTTGGGAAGGGGCCGTCCTAGTAGCCCAAATATTATAATTAATTTTATTAATAAATCCCTCCTTCAATAACCAAGTTTAAAAGATCTTTAACAGAGCAAGTTTTGAGAAGGCAAAAAGAGAGAAGGGAGGAGCATCTACAAGGTAATTTTTAAAAGGCAAGCTTAATTTAGGAGTAATTTTAAAGTAAATTCTCCCGGTTTAATACCTACTATCTGTGGGAAAAAGAGAGAATCTTATTAGTGCATATACAATAATGTTGATATCATCCTTCTATCATACAGTTGGTTTATCAAATAAGGTGAGATAGATAGATTTAATGAAAGCTGTGTAAATAGGTCAGTTTCGTAGTGGTGATCCCAGTTTGTTTACAGTATGTCCTAAGGTATATATCATAAGCTATACTGGTGAAATGTGACTTAGTATTCAAGTGGTTTCTTGAAGTGGGTGTGATTAACAATAGTGATCTAATAGTGATCTAAAGTGTCTAAACTAAAATATTATCCTTCATGTCTCTATTTCAATACTTTATGGTAGTGGATTTTTCTTGAAAACTTTTTATACATATTTGTTTCATACCTTTCTACTAATCTTACTTTTATTTGCATTTGTATATGTGATACTTCAGTGCTTTGGTTCAGTACAGTGACATAGAGAAATATGTGTTAGATTTAGTTTTCAAGGCATAAAAGCAGTCCAGAGTTGGTCTGGCGGATAACTGTGAACGGCAACTCAAAAAAATAAACGTTTATTAATCTGTTTATGATTAATTGTAATAATTGTGATTAAATGTAATCATTTTTGTTATATATGTTGCCATCTGACATAACATAAAACAGCACCTTATGTAATTCATTCTTACTCTTGTTATTTCAGTCATTGTCTTTTCAATATTCAGTTTTAGGATGGCAGGAAACAAGTGGCATAAGGCTTTTTATGTACACAATTACTTTCTGAACACCTATTCACTATTGCAAACATACTTTCTATGGGCCATACACTGTTGTTAAAGGGACATCAGCATCAAAATCCAAGAGTCTGGCTGCATTTCATCAACTGAGATACATTGTTTTGTTATATGTATTAATATATGGGACATAGCAGGGATGTCCATTATCACCGATACTTTATATACTGTCCTTGGAACCCCTGGCCCAAAACATCAGAATAATTCCTCAGATAAAATGTCTGGAAGTAAATGCTAAGGAGTATGTTATCAATCTCTATACAGATCATTTAGTGTCAATATAATATTGACACTAAACGACCCCCTTCAGTCTATAGACATACTTATGGAAGAACATTCCAACTATAAACTAAATATAGAGAAATCAGTCATAATGGGTATAAATATACCAGTGGCAGACAAAATAAGAATCAAACAAGATCATGAGTTTAGTTGTGTGGATTAGTCGATCAATTACTTAGGAGTACTATTGACTCCAGATATAAATACAATCAGGGATAAAAACTATACAGCAGTACTCCAACATACGTCAAGGGAGCTCAAAGAGTGGGTTAATTTAGAGATTTCATGGTGGGGACGTATCAATATTATTAAAGCACCCTACTTAAATGGTTATACCTCTTTAGAATAATACCACTGGCTCTACCTAAGGGGTACCTAAAAGAGATACAAAATGGTTTCCAGAAATATATATGGAAAGGGAAACATCCCAGAATAAATCAGCAAATTATTAATAAGAAAATAGAGATGGGAGGACTAGCCATGTCAGAAATAGGGAAATGTCATAGTGCCTCCCTGTTCAAACATGTCACAAGATGGCTGAACGAGGACGCAAATACAATTTCATGGAAACAAACTGAGGAAAGGATGTCTAAATCAACGGATCTTGAAGTGACCCTGTGGAGGAGTTTACTTAATAGAGAAAAGGAAAAGTTACCAGAAAAGGTGAAAAATGTTATAGTAGATCAGATGCTGAAGTTCTGGTCACAACTAGCTGACAAACAAGGGTTTGACGGTTTTATTCTAAGTGATGCCCCAGGTAAGGTATTGGAGCAAAAATCTAAGATCTAAACAATAGGAGCTGGCAAACATTGTGTTTTAACTAAATATCAGACCTTATGTCTGATAATCAACTTAAAGACTTGCCAACATTAGCACTACAATACCCAGTACCTCCTAAAGACATATTCAAATGCATACGGATAAAAAGCTTTATGAACAGTTATGACTATAAATAAATAGAAAATAGGGCTGAATGGGCTAAACTATCAGAAAAACCCTCGTCTTACTAACATTTTACACAGCAACCTATTCGAAAAATGTATAGAGAAGACTAGAACTGACCTAGTAGGCAATATCAGCTAGTGGGAAAATGATCTCAGAATTAATAAAGCTCTGAATGACTGGCTAAAAATTATACCTAATCTAAAGAAATTTGTACATTGCCTATATTTGGTAGAACTACAATTTAATCTTATTCAGCAATTGTATTTGGTGCCAGAAAGACTAACTAAGATGTTTCCTGAAACCAGCCATAACTGCTGGAGATGCAAATCTCAGGTAGGCTCATTCCTACACATTGGGTGGGGATGCGGCCATCTGAAAAATACTTGGGATATGATCTTTCTGCTTTTAGAAGAAATTATGGGGAAAAAGTTATTTAAATCCCCACAAGTGGCTCTTCTTCACCTGGACTCACCTAAGGTCTCGCGAACTCAGAGACATCTAATGACAAATATAATTCTAGCAGGGAAAATATCTATATCGAGAATGTGGAAATCCCAAGAGGGCCCCACTTGACTAGTGCTGAAACATCAGATTACTTACCAACTCAATATGGAGCATAATAGAAATAACACAGCCAAGGAAGGGTGGGCAAATTGTCAAAGGTTCATGTAGGTCAGCAGTTGAAAGTAGAGAAACCAGGATAAGGTCAAGAAAAGAGAGGAGAGCCCAGAACCCCCAAAATAAGAAACATCAATATAATAATATAAAAAGGAAGCATCATATACCCTAGCCACATTTCCAAACTTATTGGAGAAGTAGACTTCATTGGGCTTGTAAAGTGTTTGTATGTTGTATTATTTTTATGTTTGTTTCTAGTATTGTAATTGTATATGTAGGCATTTTGTAGGTATGCTGCATATTTTGTACTTTTGTATGGAACCCCCTAGGAGTGTTAACTTATTTAGTATAATCATTATTAAGAAGGTATAATCAATATTATGAAGGAAAATGATAAGGGAGTGACATGTGAGTAGCGCTGACCCTTGATCTCTGAATCCCCGCGTCCCAACATCCTGGATTGCCAGCCACTAAAGTTAAGAGGAATGCTGCAATCATTCCGTGATTAGTCCTGCTTCACCTACACTTTCAGTAACAGACTCTTAGTCATTCCAGAGGATTTACTCTATGTATGCTCAAAACCTAAAATTAGGCTTTTCTACAATTAATTATACTGGAATAAAACCTATATTTGTTCATCAAAATTATCAGCAATGTAATCTCCATACACAGATTTCTTACAAAATGTTCCATACTATCTTGGTATTGATTCGTTTAAATGCATACTCATTATCAAGGCACCACCCTCTTACATGTGTCGCTTATGCTATTCACTTCCTGCTTTGGTTTCAAATACTTTTGTCATATACTCTATACAGCATATCACCTGATCACTTAAGAAAGATTGTCACCAAGCTCACTATGTTTATAGAGGCAATAGCCTGGCTAGCATTTTATTGAAGAAAAGGTAGCACCATACACTCAAGGAGTTACTTTCTGACAAATGCTGCCCTGGTTTTCATTCCCTGGAGTTAGGACATTGGAGAAGGAAAACTGCATGCACAGTATTGCATCCCACTTTGCCAGAGCAGAGTTTGGGAGTTATGTGTTAGTGTCATAATACCTTCTTGTGCTCAAGATATCCCTTTCTGACACTTCACTTTTACCTTATGCTGGATGCAATACTGTGCATGCAGTTTATGTCTCACACATGTCTACACATGTTACAATGTCAATGGCAGTAATTTGGGGGGGAAATGGTTTGGAAATTGCAATGTGCTACTTGTACCTATTGCCTTGAAACTTCCAAAATAAACAAATCAAATTAAAAAAGTATGGGCCACTCCCAAACTCAAGAGAAATATTTGAATCTATTTAGCAGATTTTTTCATTACATGGTATAGATGCTTAAAATATTTGTTCAAGAGTAAGTTGGAAAAATATTTTTTTCTTCATTGTTTCACCTTATTTTTTGTGTAATACATGACATAATATAATCCAAATAATAGTATCTAAAGAAAGCCCTTTCCTATGGTTAAACAAAATACAGGATGATTACCCTTTATCCAAAAATCTGTTACACAAAATGATCTGTTAATTAGGATTTTGGCCATAAGTTGCAAATTCTATTAATTGTCAAAATGAAAGTTTATTCATTATCCAGCCACCTTAATACTCAATATAGCCTTTCCAAGCATGCTCAGCTTCCCCCATATCCACAAAGGGTAATACAATGGCATGTGATGCTCCAATTGCAAGTTCCTGACAAAGCCTCACATCACAACATTCTCTTGCATATGGTATATTTCTGTAGAATTGCATCTGTAGCATTATTCAACCTTTAAAATAAGCAATACAATGTTTTACAAAAAATGTTTAGGTTAACAGAAGAAGGTACCTACATCCTGCCATTTTATATATATATATATATTTTTTTTTTTACTACCAATTGGAATTGCTGGGAAAAGTTAAAGGATTTCTCAGAATAAAAATTATATAAAAATGCATGTATCTATTACAATTGTAGATATATATGGTAAATGTATTTAATTTACTTACAAACATTCTGTTTTCAGCTTTTATTGATCATTCCAGACAGCTGTCAGCATTTGGCTATACCTGGGAGGAAAAAAGGCATATTATGGAATATACTTGCAATATGTGCATACAAAAAAAGGCACAGGAGTCTGTACAAAGCCCACATCTGCAGGAGTGTTTCACCAATTGTACAGATATAGTTTTCAGATAGTTTTGTTCCTGGAAACATATAACTTTTACATAATCCCTTCCATGTAACCAATTAATTTATCAAGGAGTCAATTCCATAGAAACAACCTTGAATAATTAATTCATTTCCATCTGTGCAAAACACTGTGCATATGCAGCAGAGACAGGATCCAAAGAAATGGGACTGTCTCTGCGAATACCAACTATGAGTGCTGGCTGCATTAGGTGACTCCAAGCCAGCTTTGTATATGTGGAGACAATAAAATGGATGAAAACCGAATGTCATGAAAGATGGACAATGCTAAATAACTAGTCTCTGTGAATAAAATCTATATACCACTTAATCTTAAAATTATATATATATATATATTATTACAATAAAGACAAAAATGTATATAATAGAAAAAATAACACAATATAATAGGCAAAGTAATTTAGCTATCGCCAATACGTTCACCTTATCATAGTGTCAACCCAACATGTTCCTATAATTGCCCCAAAATCGTACCTCCAAAAATATATATAATAGACAAAATAACATAATATAATAGGCTTGTATCTTAGCAATGTCATTTAACTATCGCCAATAAATTCACCATATTATAGGGTCAACCCAACATGTGCCGATAATCGCCCCCAAAATGGTACTTCCGAATTGCAGATGTATTTGGGGCACATCGGGACTCGAATTTCAAACTAGCCCTGAATATGTCCACAACATTGAATACCACCAATATATAATGGTAGACTTCTATGGGGAGGACTTTGGCTTAGTTCGGGGTTTTCAGAAGAACCTCAGCTATTGCGAATATTACTGAAGTGCTACCATAGAAGTCAATGGGTGGACTTCGGCTATTGCTGAAATATCTGAAGTCCTCCAAAAATGGCCCAAAGTATTATAAAATAAAAATCATCAAAAGATAAAATAAAAATTACATGGTACAGTAATTATATAAGTAAAAATAAAGAAAATGAACATACCATAATAAAATACAATTTTATTAAAATAAAAAAATGCTTATATTAATCCAAATATACCATTATAACAAATAACATTAAAATATTATAATTGTATAGCAATATTTCAGTGTTTGCCATATGTCTTCTTTAATTTTTCTACACTTTTCTATTCCGTTCTCCAGCTATAATCAGGATCATTAAAATGGGTGAATTTTGTGAATGTTAATGGTATTCGGAGCATGTTCTGGGGGACCGGTAGATATTGGGTAGCCTAAAATCTATGGTTTTCATTGCTAAAATGTGCCGATCCACAGGCTTCCATTGCCTCAGTTTCCAAATGGGCCAAATTTAGGGATATTGAGTGGCTGCATTTCGCGATGTGTGAAATGCAGCTAAATTGCCAAACCCCAATCTAATTCGGAACATATAAGTGTATATTGAGTCAACCCTTTAATCCTTTACATTGAGTATACAGCAAAGGTAGCATCTAAATGAAAGCAAAGCCACACATATGAAAGGATATCAGAAAACTATCCAAAGAATTGTAGAAGCAAAAAAGGCGTTTATGCATAAAATACTTGTATAATACGACCCCACTACAATAGTATGAACACAGACCAACTTACTTATTTGGAAAAGTTCACAGTAACAAGTAAAATAGATCCCGGCCAACTAACTAAGTTGGGACACTTTGCAAGCCAGCATTACCACTGTACCTGTCTTTTTTGCAATAAAATACATATGTATTTTAAGACTTGAGTGGCCTATATATTTTATACATAGAGATTTTAATTATTTAGTGCAGTCCATTGTTTACAATATACAAAACTGTGAGGAAAGTTTCCTTTCAAAAGGTTTATATGTTGCACAATTTAGATTTGTGGTCACTGCCTTGTTACATTTACCCATATTATCCTAAATTCTCAAATGTCAAGTTCCACTTCAGTTCACCAGGTTCCCACAACTAATAATGCCATAGTGTACCTGGTCAATGCTGTGGCTGTCGTGCCCAATAATTTTTTGATCCATCCTTGAACAATAATGTATTTCCAAGGGCATATTTTTGCACAAAGAGCTACTGAGAAAGATGTAAATTCATGCACGGCTTTAGTAACTCAGTTGCTTTCTGGATTTGGAACAGGCAATTAGGTTTTCATTTAGTAATGCAAAAAGTTTTTTTTTTAAAACAACGCTGTATTATAAAAAGAAGTGCTGACACAAAGTAGACCAGTTCTTAAATGTATTAATATCTATTTAATCTGACCTTAACTATACAAAATTATACTTTAGAGCAGTCATTTTTTTATTACAGTGAATGTGCTTTTCTATTAAGACATAAAGAAGAACATTTACAGTTGAATAAGAAATGCAGCCCACACAAGGTTGTATTCAGTAAAATCTACTGCAATACATTATCACAAATTATAAAACTGCTAACTCTCAAGGTAATGTGAAGGAATCCCATTTCAGTGATGACATGAAATGGACCTCAGTGTTTTGAATGAGTTTGACAAATCATCCATTTTTTTTATACTACCATTTAATAAATGGATAAGGTTGTGAAAAAGAGAAGCATATCTAAATGTAATATTAGACTTGTCTCTATTATACACATACCCGGGAACTTCACCTTTTATAGAAACTTCTGGATTTTTAGTATATGGATATGTCGCAGAGATTAAAGTTTTGACGATTATTAATGTATGCATTATAATTTGAAAGTCTGTATTCAAAATATTTTCAATTTAATCACAAATATTCGTCTTTCCACTTACTCTCCCACTCAGTTGTAAGCAGTCGACTGTAGCCTGGATGAAGAAACAACTTTTTAACATGTTTTAATAGTGCATGGCAAGTTATTCTCTAACTGTGGTTTCCTGAGAAGCAGGCAAGTTGGTCTGGTTGAGCCACTGTCTCTCCCTGCTGGTGCAGATAGAGAGTCTTGTTTTTTTCCATGGGGCCAACAGAGGGGAACATGACTACAAAACAAGTCTCTCACTACATTGATATATGACAGAAATATTGGATGTTGGGAAAATGCACTGCAACTAGTGTTGTCTAACCCTTAGTGGGAACATTTGTTCCTTCTTGCTCACACAACCTTCTTGCCAGCTAAGGCCCAAGAAATGTGTTATACATTTTTGTCTCAATGGTATTGGGCTCCATCTGTCTTATATGAAATATTCCTGGAGTACCCTGACGCATGTTGGGGAAACTTACTCACAAAGATTTTTAGCCAGTTGTGTATAGGATCAATTGGTTCTTTAATTTCTCTATTTAAATATTCTCTATATAAAATAAGATCGCTTTTCTTTATAATGCACATGACATACTCCTTTCAAAAGTGTCCATATGTGTCCTACCTTAGAAGGGATAGGTTATTTATAATTGGTGTCTGTCTTATTGAGTTCAAATTGCTTGCAATTGTATTTTTCTTATGTGGATAGATATCTTTTTCTGGTGGTGTCTATATCTATATGTGATTTATTTAAGATGTTGATCTTTGTCGTTTGTGTCTGTAATCTGAAGAATCTGAAAATCTACACTCATAAATGTTGTGGTTCCTACCTGTGTATCCAAGTGTAGGCATACATTTTTTCTCTTTTTTGCTTAAATAATATTATGATATGCTTTTCAATTTACTTTAATATAATATCTCCCAACTTAATTTGTTTATGCTAGAACATCATGTGTTACTCTATGCTTATCTTGTTCATAAATGGCATGGCTGACCGCCTTAGAAAATAGCCAGTCCAGCCTTTGTCATTGATGGCAGTTTAGAAACATGTGATTTCTGTGACACCCAATTACTGTGAAGAGGGATAGACTAATATGAGTGTGCTCAGGTTCCCTTCTGTTCCCCAATCCTTAGCCTCCCACATGCTTTTTTTTATAGTAACACTTTTTCTTTATGATTGAGGCACACTTAACTTGGTGTCCAGATCCTTGGGATTAAATGACAATTTTACTTTAGATACTTTAATGTAATGTAGTGGTAGTTAATCGGTATTTAGGCAAAGCATAAAATAAAAAAATAAGAGCATGACATTCTAATAACCATACTAAAAGTAATAGTTTATTTTTGTTTTACTATCACCCCTCTGCAATACAGAGGATTGTTTTTTCTATAGTAGTACAATAATTGTTTCAGTAATTCATAGCTGCAAAGTGTAGGAGTGAGGAGCAAAAAGATAGCGTGAGAAGACTATGAAGTATAAAGTAGGCCAGATTAGACAAAAATTGTTGATATTCCCAGCTGAATAAAATATAACCTTTATTATACGGTGTATTAAAATCAATGTTTACAAATGTACAAAAAATAATAACAAATAGGAAAGTGAAGAAATTGTGAAAAAAACATGTGTAGTGATGATGTGGCAAATAATTAGTCAAAACTAAGTGTGGTCAAGTTTTTATATATTCAGTCAATACCACTATATTCTATGCAGTGAGAGAGTCACATGTAGTTGTACTGATCTATAGCTTCCTACTAAATAATTCATTATCTAATGGGTAGGGTATGTCTACAGTCTCTGTACAGGTAAAAATAATGATTCCAATAAGATACAGGTATATCTTAGGAATCCCGGTTTTAGGTACTATTAGTGGTTTACTGAATATAGGGGATAATATATCTCCTTACTGTAATACCAATGCTTTAACACACTGGTTATTGTTGGTTCTCATTGCAGTTGAACCACAGATGGAAAAGTGTGTGGTAGTGTCAGGTGAGGTAAATAACATGGAGGATTGCATCCTCCTCATTGTGCCTTCTTCCATAGCACAACAATCTGGAGAGTAATCTAGCATTTCTTAGGTAAATGAAACAAGGCTACATCTTTTAAATGCACCAGCAACATTGCTTCAGAACATCTGTTTCCTTTTTCAATTGTAAAAATGTTCCAACTGTGGTTGGACAGCTTTTTCCAAGCTAATGTTGCACTTGCCTAAGAGATAAACAAAGAGTCAGTTAGTATAAAAAGAGCTTCTTGTATGGCAACATTTGTCTAATTTAAGAAATAAACTAAACATTTCAGTGCGCTGAGTGCTATATTTTAAGACATGCTCACTTTAAATGACTGTTCATTGCAATTTGAATATAGTATTGAAAGTGCTATGTTCTTTGAATTTGCATTATGCTATGGTGACAGAAAAAAGGGGTTTTGTTTCGAAAACATTTTGTCTGTATATCGATCAGTAGACTTTTATAAATGTATTACTGTGTTTTCACTCAAGAAGGTGCAGTAAATAGCTTTTATATTATCAAAGAAGATTGCAATAATTTTTGTTATACAGATTATAGCTGCATGTGGTCGGACTTTTCTCATTGTAAGCAAGTGATTAAAGTGATCTTTTGTTCAAAGAGAGTCTATGCACAGTATAAGTAAACACATTGTGCCTACTTATTAAAAAAACACACAGGGAATCATAATAAAAAATTATATCTTACAGGTATGTTTGTCCAAGAATGAATGAAAGAAAGAATAATTGCACTTTATAATTTCTAATATCAGTTCACACATCAATATTTCCTTTTTGTTTTTTCACAGAAACTTAGCATCACGTGTCAGACAAGCAACATTTAAAGGGACAGTTAGCTTTAATGTTTTGTATTTTTGTACAAATGTTTTACTTGGATATAAAGCATAATTTGACTGAAAAATAGCATTTGTGCTGTGTTTGCATTGAAAAATACCACATAATTATTAATCCCTTTGTGCTTTTCTGCTTTTAAAATTGTGGACCCTTCATGACAATGGCTGTTTTTATAATGCTGTGGTTTAGAATTTTTTTTTATTTTACAAATTGTTGCTGACTCCCTTGAAGATCAGTCTTGTAACAGTCCCTGAGCAGTGGAAGTGATCATTGATCACTTCAGAAACTCTTGCCCAAAGCAGGGCAGTGCCATATTGGAAAGACATATGCCTTTCAATATGGTGAATATGATCACTCTTGAGGGCAATGACCTGGGGTCAGATTAAAGTGTTGCTGAATGCCTCGATATTTATAGCAAGGCATTCACCAACGCTGAGCTTAGCAGTGGTCATTGATCAATTTCTAAAATTATTCCAACACAGGACATACCTGGTAAGTCCTTTCTCACAAACTATAGCAATTACTTTGATGTACTTGGTACAGCCATCATTTCAAAGGGGTTAATTTTTTAATTTCATTTAGTTTAAACATGAGACTCCATTGTTTAGATAGTTTTGTAGGTGGAACATCTATTTTAAATAGAAATGTAAACATCTTTAAGCAATGTTTCTACACAAGTAAAGGTGAATGCACTTATTATTGTTGATTTGGCATGGTTACCATTTTCCTGCATGTGCATGTATAGCAAGTATTTCTGTCTGCTAGCCTGATTGGTTGTGAGGCCTAGCAAGTTCTGCTGTACTCCACACACACCATAAACTACATTTTTAACTCTGTAACCTTATAGTTTGAAAGCATTTTTCTCGGTTAGTTGCCTTTGGTATCACCTCAATCATTACTTACTTCAACAACCTTTGAATTTTAATGGATAATTATTAGGTTGGTAGTGAATTCAGTGGAACTCAGGTTTTAGTAAAGAGACTGGTTTAAGAGTCATTGCTGAAATGGGCTATGATTTAACAATTTTCCAGTCTGATCTGTCACCATGCTTTTCATATAGGTGTCAGCGATCTGTGCCTGTTTACCAATCATGTTCTACTTCTTTCTTTTCCATCTGTGTGACATACCATTTTCACAGTATCATAGATTTAACCCAGAAAAGGAACAAGACTGAAATTAAAAACTAAGAGATGGGTTATTTTAAATTTGTGGGAAGAGCAAACCGTAAAGACAGAAACGGGTTGAGGGGCAATTAAAGGCCAATAATTATAGTTTTAGATAGCCCACATGTCCTATCAAAAAATTAAAGTAGGGTTCTAACATTTAAGTAGTGTTTTCACTAGATAACCATCTTGGTCAACTGTGGTCTTGATCATAATAGAGTGTGGTGCTTTCACTAATGAACCTTCCGACTATGTCAGTAATCACTATTGAACATATTATTTTCCTGCTTTGGTGGCTTTTTTATAGGATAAAGTAGCCTTTTGTGCATTGTTGCCAATGTATCTGTTTACCAATTAATCCACAAGTCTACTTACAAGGACATCGTTATTTAAATAACTCAGTTCGCAATAATGCAGAACTTAATTGATAAGAATTTTGTGTTATACATTTTGTTTTATATACTTACATTTTTTTATTTGAAACAATTTATTGTATCATTTTCTTTTATCTGCCATAAAACTTTATGAGGAAATAAATTGGGCAATTTTTTTTTTTTTTTAAACACAGCAACATATCGATTTGTTCCTTACGGGGATATTAAAGCAGCTATGACAGCTTAGTCCTTGGTAAGCTCTGACTCAGATATAGATACTCATGCTGTGAAAATGTAATCTAGAATCACAGGATTTATGGAATACAGTGATTTCTATCTTCTTACACCAGTGTTTATCTAGAACATCCTCCATGATATTTGTAGGTTATTGCATATTTAAGCTAAATGTCATCAGTAGGGTTATGTGTTACATGTCCACACATATAACAAACACCCTCATTTTGATGTTGGTTTACTTATATGTCAGTCTCAATACTGGAAAGAGGCATTAAGAGTAATCACTTAATAAACAATCCACCTCACCTCTGTAAGTTAAAAAAAAAAAAGCAAAACAAAATCAAACAATTAATAAAACATGTGAATTAACATTGTAATCCTGCTATGTTTGACCCAACAAACTTTATTTTTTTATTGACCAAACAATTTAGAACTAAAGGAAATAATTAGAATTGAGTATAATGATAGCAATATTTAGTTAAAACAACATGTTAATTTGTGGCAGATTTTTATGTTACAATTAATTAAAGGTTGGGTCTAATGGCAACACTTTCAAATATTATTACATAATGAATGAAAGCAGATACGTGAGATCAAAACACATAAATAATACTATTCAGTACTGTTTAATTGAATATGAAAACATAACTTTATTGAAAAAGCATATCAACTGGCATTTTTGTATACTATTACTGTTTTATTTATCAGATAATGCCACAATACGTCTAGGTTATTATAATTGCATTTTGTAGCTCATGCAATTTATTTATAGAATCAGTATTGAGCAATGCAATATATCAATAAGCATAGTTTATATTTGCTGGCTTAATTAATTGTAGAACATATCTTGTGGTTCACATATTAAGCTACCTGAGTCATTTTGATCATTTAGTCATCTTATAGAACTGACAGTATCATTGTATCTTAAATACAATTATTATATGAATTATACAAGACTTTGCTGCATCTTATATACAAAATATTGTTCCTGTCTTTGGTAATAGCATTTTCTTGGTGCTCTTTTTCTTTTATATGATGTGATTTTGGTTGGTGAGATGCTGTGAAGAATGATGTCTGGGATGCAGTGTTTATTAAATGTAACTGGAGAGTGGAGGTATTTGTTTTAAGTCTCTACTTGCTTAGTGTAGAGCAGGTGTAGGATATGTGTATGTGAATGGGTGGAGTAGTTAATCGACTGGACGAAGACCAAAATCTTTATGGCCAAGT
The DNA here is from genome assembly GCA_036172795.1 of Pelodytes ibericus. Taxonomy (NCBI): domain Eukaryota; kingdom Metazoa; phylum Chordata; class Amphibia; order Anura; family Pelodytidae; genus Pelodytes; species Pelodytes ibericus. The sequence continues at coordinate 128,623,449 of CM069861.1, forward strand.
TAAAGGCTTTGGCATTAGGGTCTATTCTGAGATCCATTCAAGTGTTAAAGTCTCCCATGATGATAATGTTGCTGATGTTAATGGTAAAATGGTCCCAGAATTCACTGATATCATCAGGAGATGACTTGAATGTTTACGGAGGGTGGTATGTTATTGTTGGCGCATTGCTGAGAATATGGTAGTGATAAGCTCAAAGGATTAAGTGCACTGGTTATGTTGCATGTCCTGCCTTCTCTTTAGACCAGTACACTCCTTCTGTACTTCCGGTCAACCTATAGCTTGCATCCTTACAATTTTGTAAAGTTGATGATTATTTGGGGACAGCTACATTTCCATGATTTTCATCCCAATGGTTCTTTCCCACTCAATGAGATCATGTACTCTTCCTGTAATAATGAAACTCCAGCCTATTTTACATTTATTTTCCAGGATAACATAAAGAATATTTTTGAACATTATTAGAATATCTATGAAAATTATAAATGTTATTACTTGTGTACATTCTCCATAACGAGAACCTATGGTTTACAATATTTGTATAATCTGCACTACAAACCCACAGCCTTCAGTTTGAAATGCCAATATATTTACATAAAGTCTGTGATTTTAAAAATCTTTTTATTTAATATGGATTTTGTTCATTCTTCTCATTCAAAGCTTCCAGAATATATTTATGAAAAACCAACACCAATGAGGTATAGTAAAATCTGTTATTGTAAGTCAGGTGCTAACAGCTGCCCAGGGAGAAATCTTTCCCTTACGATTTCTATAATTCCGAGAGAGAATAAATAGATGTTAGAGCACACATTCAATTATCTAGAGGCATATTGCAAAAAGAGTAAAAGTTTAACAAACTCAAAGCAGAGGAAAGGAAGGAGGTTAATTATCAGGGAAGAAAGGAGAAGCTGGGAGTGTAATGAATAATCATTGCACTTGATATATCACTCATTAACTTATATTTTCTGTGTTAAATTTTCCATATCTGATAAGCTAGTACCAGTGACTAACATGACAATTTTGTTTACTTAAACCAGAATTGCTGAAAGAAAAAAATTGGAACACTGCACATGGATACATCTGTAGCTATGCTGTATTTAAATTTGTTTCAATGCATCTTTTGTAGCTCCAGGGCTATGAAATAACTAAATGCCTGACAAATTATGAAACTATTTAAACTGGAGTGGTAAAATTGTTTATCTGAGCATTTTGCTATTCTTGATATTTTGTAGCCTTGCATGGTGGGTAAGATGTCTTAAAACAGTCACATTGTTGGCCATATGTGTCTCCATTAATATATCCCCTAGGGCGAATGTGCACTGTGCACTTCTGCAAGCAATTGGTAGAGATGGCACTGGATATAGGGAAATTTAATAAGAAACAGGTGAGGTTAAAAACAGGTTTTTTATTTTTCTGTGATTGATTTTTATTAATAAACAACAATGACACAGACCAACTACCCCTGTTAATCACTGTAGCCATGACTGCTGTATGCTATTCCATTTTGAATATCATGCGATTCAGTGGTTAAATAGGAACATTAAATTAGTGATTGCTATACATTAATGGCTCCATCATCCATGCACCCATGTTTAGGGGAAAATATGCCTTACCTCACTAATGGAAGTGAAAAGATGTGCCAAATAACAGATCAGTTCAAATGAGTAGACCAATCAGATATACTAAGAGATTAAACAACAGTGGCTTAGATTCAACTTCCCTGTTAAATGGAAAATTGCAATTAACAGGCAGACAAGGTTAACATATGCTCTACCATTTCGTGTTGCCTGTATAGAACTTTCAGTATCCTTAAATCTGAAATAATTAAAGTTTTCTCCATTGCAGGTGAGACTTTGTCTTTGACATCGGAAAGATGTTTCCTGGTTTGACCCACATATTGATCTCCACACCTGGAGTGCACTAATTAAATATACTACACGTTTTGTAGTGCATTTGATTTATTGCTTTATTTGATATGTTTTCCCACTGACATGAGACAAACACAGTGCTATTTTATCTATGTATGTACAACATTTACATATTTGCAACATGCATGGGATAGGCATAAGGCTCTCCTAGATATAGGATACGGCCAGGAATTAATAAAAGTATTTAGAAAATAGTTCAGACTAGATGGGCCAAATGGTTCTTATATGCCAATGCATTCTATGTTTCTATGCCCACAAGGATACATGCCACATGCATGAAGCCAAGTGGGCCTATTTTTTGCTTGACTATGAACAGTGTAGGTGAGAGAGCTGCCCAGAGATTTAGCTTTCCTATGTACAAATTTTAGCTCACTTTTCAGAATAGAGACCTCATCTGATTTTAAGATTGACAGGTGTTTTTTTAATATTATATTTTTTTCTGAAAAAAAAAACCAGAGTTGTAAACATGTCTGAATTAATCATACAGTTTTATTTCTACTCCATTTCCTATTGTCAACCATGTTTAATTTGTTCACAAGGAGTTCTCCCCTTGATCTAGTGTACGCTTCTCAAGTGCCCCGGGCACTTTATAAACAGGGCAAGGAGCTGCCCCAATGCCCCCTCCCCGATTCTTACATGAGCCATAGGTTGCCAAAATCATCTGTTAACCCTGCTTCATAAAGTTTGCCAGGGTCTGCCAAATGCTAATGACTCACTTCCCATTAATAAATGTGTCAGGGTCTGCCAAATGCCACTTGCCCCATCCAATTAATAAAAAAAGATGCTTCAAAGGCTTCCAACACCCCTAACAAAAATAACTCATCCAGGTAGTGGCAATAAAAAAAATCTAAAACACCTGAAAAAAATTCACCCTATGAGTGCAAAGGGAGTGGCCACACATAAAACTCTGACATACTTACACACATCCATCCTCAGCATAAGATGAACATATAAATTACAGTAGAGATGATATCTCAAATGCCTAACGAGACAGTTGACTTTGTCAGCCAATCTCCAGCCTTCCTGGTGCCAGTCCTGCACATGGGGGCCAAGGGTACATGGAGATTATCCAGGACTTTCTCAAAGGCAGCCTCATGCGTTCTGTACTCCAGAACCTTATCAAAGGGTTCATGAGGCAAATCTTTAGTCATCTATTCTTGCGTTGTCTGCAGTAGTGAGAAAGGAAGAACTCAGTTCATCACCACTTGGTTTAATTTAATGTTCGCTTGCTGACTAATCAGTCCTGCATGGAGCAGTGGAGATGTCCTTGGCTACCAGTTACTGAGCGGGAGCCAAGGATATAAAATATTAAATGAGAAAGAGGAAAATTATAGCTAAACACAAACACCACAGAAAAGTTAAAACAGTCATGAAGGAACTATAATTTCAAAGCAGTCCTGTCACTAAGGGGTTAATGAATTGAGTTTTACACATTTTAGCTGAAGACTGGCCTCCTCTGCTTCTTTCTATTTTGCATTTGTTACATGGAATCATGTAAGTTTCATATTATCAGGCACTTTGTGTTGTATTTAAAGTATAGACAAATCTCTGGCATTATGCAAACTGTAGCAGGATTTATTCTGGGAAACACCATTGTCATATGTCACGCTTGAAGTTGCTTGTCCATACGAGACTTTTTAGTTTGAAAAATATGTAATTTTAAATTAGTAAATGATATTGAGCAATCGCTATTTATATTATATCGAGTAACAGCACCAGCTTACCCAGAGTGTTGCTTAACCACTTCTTTTTGGTAAAGTAAAGTAAAGTCACAGTTACATCGTTGATGTAAGGTCTGCTTTCTGCTAGGTTCATATCCTCACTGAGATATTTGAAAATAAATAATGTGCCATAAGGTCACACAAATACTACAGAAAATGTTAAATAAGCTGTGGCCATCAAATGATGATCAGTTGCTATTTAAAGGGACTGCATCACCTAAACATTGTTTTTACTGTGCATCTAGAGAATAAATCAAATGATTGACAATGATCTATACATTGTATCAACATAATTTAAATCAAATGTCTAAATTAGGAGATATTTATAATTTAAATGTGTCTGTGGAGTCTTCTGTTTATGACATCACTTGTGGTTTGATATGCAAAAAAAATGCTTGCGACTCTGATAACACAATATTTAAATAATTTTCAATACTTTACCTTTAACCCCTTCGTGACACTTGGACGTTCTATGCATTCCTATTTTTTGTTGGTACAAAAAGACTCTTGGACGGCATAGACCGTCCTGCATTTAAAAGCTCATCAAGGCTATCCGCAATGAACTTTGCTTGGATCTCGATGCAGCGTCTTTCAGCGGAATCTCACCTGTCAAATGAGACGACTTTGATTGGCCTCAGACTGACAGGCAAAATGTAGCCTATGCTCAAAATGAGCACTAGCTACATTTTACTAATTGGCGCCATGCCCGAAATTCCGGGTCTGAGCATGCCTCCATGATGTCACAAGTGAAATTGGGAGGTCTCGAAATTTTGTGGCAGAGACCCACAGGGTCTGCAATTTTTGATAGGGGCCAGGAACAAAAAATAGTGTTTTGGTGGTTGCGTCACAAAAGAGGTTAAGGCAAGATACCCTTACTTCCTTCACCAGGCAGCTTTCTGAAGGGTAAAGTTATTTGGAATGTATTAATTATTGTCCCATTATTGATATTTTGGTTTTCAGACAGCATCTGTACCATTGTATCATTGTCTGATTTTTGAGCTTATTGCATTTTGGATGTTGCCAAAAAGCAAATTAATTTCACATGTTTTACGTTATTTTTATATACCAGTGAAACAGAAAGCCATGGAAGGTCACAATACAGAGATGGGCAAAGTAATTATAGCCAAATAATTAAAGCCAATAATTAGAACAAACTTAATATGCGTTTTGAGAAATTGATAGTTGATTCTTTCGACAAACATATGTTTATTACATGTGTCGTGTGTGTCATGCTATATGATAATTTTTGCTTATCTTTGTTATATATGACTTATTCAGAAAAAAAAGAGCACATATTCAGCTGATGCAGTTTTAAAGGAAATATAATGTGCAAAATTATGCATCATCATTATGATGCTAAGTCATTAGACTGTGGTGGTATCTCATGGTTCCCTGCTGCTGTTTTTACCATAGTTTGTATTCCATGTATTTATAAATAAATAGGCTTATTTTTTTTTCATGCACTTGTTATGTAGTCCTTGTATTATATTAACCTTTTGTCCCCTGTCTGCACTGAAGCCGTCATCCATCCAATTGGAATTTACTCTGTTCAATGACCCAAATAAATGTATCTCTGAATTCTGAATACCATAGACTGAGAGAGAAAATTTTAATTGAAAAAACACTGATAAGTGATAACTGTTGTCATTGAATAGAGTCCATTGTGTGAAAAGGCAACATTTTAGACTGTAATCACCTTTCTGCTTGGTATTTAGCTTCTATCATTTAGTATCTGCAACTTCTAAGCAAAGGCTGGTTGTGACTGTCTGTTTCAATGGATAACATAGATTAAAGGATAGTAGCATTCTTTTTTTCATACTATAATGGTGAGCATACTTTATGAAAGCTGTACGATAAAGCTGTGATAGTTTCTATAATACATTTTTTCCAAGCATTCTTTTATGCCAAATGATGAGTAATATGCTATAAACAACTAAAATGACTCTGAAAATAATTCTTAAATTCTTATGATGGAGCACTAAGTGTGTTTAAAGACTATGACATTATTGGGAGAACCCCTGGGGTGATTTCTAACGGTTTTCATATCTTCTAAAGTATTATTTGTGCAAGATCCATCCAATTTGTTCCTCCCTGTGTTTCTTAAGAGCTTCACAGAGTATCAATTTATTTTTGAAACAATGTAAAAGACAGTACTTAAAACTTGCCTATGGCTGCAAAATGATGTGCTAGGATACCAACCATGTCACATAGTGGTCTTGTATATGACCGTTTACAAGAATAGGAATAGAAACCTCTGGCTAGCTTGCAACATGAGAAAATGTGCATTTAAGACACTATTCATTGGAGAGAAAAAAAATATAAAGTAAACCTCTTTTTTCCTCTATTTACATTTTAAAAGAAGCAACCTTTTTGTAGAACTCGGAGTTGTTTATTTGATATTATTCAACATTTTTCGTAAAGGGCATTAAATCATTTATACCATTGTTTATCCAAGTGTTTAACTTCATGTGTGGTATCTGTGCCCCTATCTCCTGTAGGGGTGTAACCCAGGATAGTTGTCTAAACAAGCTGAACATTTTAGAGTATTTCCTCCATGTATAGATAGATGTTTCCATAGGACCAAGGCTTGCAGTCCCTCAAATTGCAAGACATTTTCCTCATAAAGTGTGACATAGTCAGTATGGATAAAACTGTGAATCTATGGAGGAAGGAGGAAATAGGGGTGAGAGAAATTTAGATACGCCAAAGAAAAATACTGAATCTATGTAAGTGGGAAAGAAAAAGAAACAGAAAAAAGTATTCAATCTTGTATAATGGTTTAATATTGAAGGAACGTTTAGAAGTATGCAGGAGTGGGAACAATATCTGCAAATTACATTCTCCTCAGGTGAATGGGTGAAATCGTTTCAACAATTAAATTCTTACTCACATTGCACAAATTATCAAGAATTACAAAATAAATAGTACATAGATGGTGTTGTGGATACAATGTCTCTTTTACTATTATATATTTGTGTTTATGTCTTATTTGGCACACTTCCCTAAAAGGTCATAATTTCTTACAGATGCTTACGTATAAGCATTGCATTCCTTTGTCTGTTTAATCTTTTACACATGTGTAACACATTCTTATAAAGACCAGCTTCCGGTACTAACTCCTCCCACTTTCTCTTGTACAAGTTATCACATGCCACGTGAATCACTGTTAAAGTAACAGTAACTGGAGCCCCTCTTTGTTCAGTAAACTACTCACTGTAACCACGATGGAGCTGGAATGTGGTGGGAGAACTCTATAAAGATGACATCACATTCTGTAGGGTGGGCTTAAAGAAGACTCCTCCAACTTTTAGCCAATTGCTGAATGTATATTGTATCTTTAAACTATGACTGTACTGTGACGTATTCCTGCTTTAAAAGGAATCCCCCACTCTGGAAAATAAAGGTTTGCCTCAGGTTTTTCACTGATCAGAAACTTTGTCTCCGGTGTGAATTACTTCTAGGGGAGAGCGCATTAGTTGATCAATTTTAAGGAGTAGATAGACAATAAAGCAAAGTTTGCTTCGATCCAAATCAATGGTATATGGTTCCAACAAAATTTGACAAAATATATATGTATCTATCTCCAATGTGCTGGAGAGGATGTGGAATGAAAGGTTCAATGTTGCACATTTGGTGGGAATGCCCAAAGGTGGCCCAATATTGGAACAAAATATTTGAATGAATTAAGAACAAATTGGAAATTGAGGCCATAAACAAACCAGAAATTGCACTATTAAATATCTTTCCAACAGCAATATCAACATATAAACACTAAGTTTGACCCTGCACACTGTGGAAGAGGAAACTCTGAGTATACTATGAGAGTATACTATAGAAAAAAAGTTCTAAAAAGCATGGCCATTCTGCACAGAGATCTAGGGAAGGTGTCGGTTAGGGGGAGTTCAGTAAGAGTACCAAATAAAAGGGATAAAGGCATATCCATCTGGAAGCAAACTAGAGGGGGGTCATACCCCTAATGGAATAGATTGGTTTCATTTTCATGCTTAGATTATTTAACCCTTTCAGTGTTTTTCCAATTATGTGTATGCCGTAGTCAACTTGAATCCAGTACAAATGTAATATGTTGGCGTGAGTACTAGTATAAGTGAGGCACAGTTGACTTAAAAGCCATCATTTTAAATAATCAGCTTAAAAAATACAATTACCAATACAATGTTTATGACACAAGGCTAATAAAATATATGATCAATTATAAAACATGCATCAGATTAACTATCTCTGGTACTAGATAGATTGTAGGTTTTAAAATACACAGAGGGGTCTAATCATCTAAGGTGAGATGAGGTGAGAAAATTGCGTAGGTACATAGTAGTTTAGGTTGAAAAAAGACTTGCGTCCATCAAGTTCAACCCTTTTCCTAATTCTTGTTTGGCGCTGTTGATCCAGATGAACATTTCATATTACCAATTTAGCTATACATTTTGCAGGGACAAACCTGATGTGTTTCCCCCACTAAGCAAACTCGCCAGATTTGTCCTTGCACAATGAATAGCTAAATTGGTGGGATGAAATGTTAATCTCAACTCACCTGCAACTCACCTTTTAGTGAATAGCTCTCAGAGTTGTTAAAGGGACAGACTAGTCCCCAAACTTGTTTTGGTGCAAGTTGATGACTACTGCTTGTATAGAGCATAGGCTTTTTCCCCAGTGTCATTTGATGCATTCTGCATAAAGCACATTTTTAATATTTTACTCAAGCCCTTCCACAGTGATTACATTGCATGGATAATAAAGGTGTGGGGCCACTGTTTATATAGACACTGAGCATATAAGTTTATGTTTCATTTAATTACTTCCTGTGTTCCTGGATTAGAATCCATTAAGTGGACACTACGTGACCTTGCTCTTGTACACAGTAGGATCTCTTAACAGTGCAACACGCTGTCTGATTAAATCACTAGAGAGACAGGAAATTCCTTTCATTTGAATTAAATTATTCTCATTGGTTCCTGCAGCAAAAAAAAACTAAACAAAATTGACTCATACTATCTTGAACTCTTAAACATTTGTCCTAAGGAAGAAAGAAGAAATTATGAATACAGAGAAAAAGAAGTCCTACCAGTCAATGTAAAAATCAAAAGCATCAATCATCAGTTTGGTGAAGAGCAAATCAAAATAAAATACATTATGTTTTATTTACAGATGTGACACAGAACAATTGATAAACATTAATATATTTTTAGGGTATCATCACAAGCAAGATATCAAATAAGTCGATAATGTAAATAATGAAGATTCTAGAATACTTTGACAGGCTTATTTTATCTTTGTGTTTATGAGAGCAACAATTAAAAATGTATGATGAACTCACAGAACGGTATCACACTATATTTGTTGTTTTTACATTTTTTTCTCCTTTGTACATTCACCACATGTTGTGCTATTACATGATCTGCAAAAAAATATATAGGAGACGTTAATGATCAAGTAAACTGTAGTCAAAAGTATGACAAAATATATAAGATGCTTCAGTAGTATAGTCAAATGTATTTGCAAGGTTATAGATTACCTTCCAAGGTGAATGTATACTGTACACTAAGGGTGCTCCACAGATACCAATATAAGCTGGTTTTGTATAGAATATACTTGTATAAACTGGATGGCCGTTAAAGGTGGTCTATTAAAAAAAGAGAAGAAAAAAATGAAAAAACAAAATATAAAACCCCTCCCTGTTTTAGTATCCTCTGTGTAGCCATATCATACATTAAGGTAATCCAAGCATGGATCTTCTCCATGGAATGCTTTGGGACATCCAAAAAATCATTGAAGTGGTACTCACCATTAAATCTGAAAGGTTGCCAGCCAGCCAGCCGGTATTTTACCGACAGGCTGTTAAAAATAATGTACTTCAGTGGCAATAGCAAGGCCAGTATTTTTTTAAGGAAAAGGGAAGCATAAGTATGATGGTGTGATTTTCTTTTACCAAAATTTTCCATTTTCTATTTTTCCAGTGACATTGCACTTTTTCCACAATTACTCCCATTTGTGATTACATAGGTTCTTGCTTGACATCTGCTTGTCACCGATACTTCTAATATAATATACATTAAACCACAGACAAATATGTACTCTTTATTCTTCCTAGAAAACCAAACATAATCACTTTTGAGCATGTTAATCCCTGCCAGTTCCAATATAAATTGATCAGCAAATGAAAAGAGAAGCAGGATATCCTTACTCTGACATACTGGATAGCATTTAACTGTTATTATGATCCAAACAATAGCAGTAGATCGAGTTGCCTTTGTCGTGTTGGTAGCTTTTTATTACTAAATGTATGGTTTTTGTAGCAGTCATTATGACACAACATGAAACTTTGGATGTATTTATACAGTAGTTTGACTTATTTGGGGTGTTCCTGCTCGAAAGCCTGCCATTAATGCAAATTGTGATTTCTGAAGCCTGTCTATTTAAAAAAAAAAAATTTGGTGTGGCTTTTTCTGCACAATGTGGTTAAACGTTGTTTTTATTAGACATGTGCATTCGTTTTCGGACGAATGCATTTTCGGACGAAAATAGCATTTTCGTCCATTCGTCCGAAAAACGAATAACGAAAATTTTAACTAACAAAATCCGAATGAACGAATGGTTAATAAACGAAAATCATTCGTTCATTCGTCCATTCGTCCATTCGTGCTATTGGCATTCTAAACCGAAATAGAGTCGGTTTACAATACCAATAGCATTGTACTACATTCCATAAACCGACATGAATGACTTTCGGTTTATGGAATGCATGTAATGCTATTAGCTTCCTATAAACCGAAATTGAGTTCCCATTCATACGAATAGGTCAATTGACCTATTCGTATGAATGGGGACTCTTTCGGTTTATAGAAAGCCAATAGCAGCATGTATTCTATAAGCCGAAAGTCTTTAAAACAAATGACGTTCGGTTTATAGAATACATGTAATGCTATTGCTGTTCTATAAGCCGAAAGACATTCGGCTTATAGAACAGCAATAGCATTACATGCATTCTATAAACCGAACGTCGTTCGTTTTAAAGACTTTCGGCTTATAGAATACTATTGGCATTCTATAAACCTAACTAGAGTCCCTCCTCATTCATAAGAATTTCTTATGAATGGGGACTCGACTCTAGTTCGGTTTATAGAAAGCCAATAGTATTCTATAAGCCGAAAGTCTTTAAAACGAACGACGTTCGGTTTATAGAATACATGTAATGCTATTGCTAAACTATAAACCGAACGACTTTCGGTTTATAGAATAGCCATAGGATTACATGTAGTACATAAGCCGAAAGTCTATAAACCGAAAGTCGTTCGGTTTATAGGCTGTCGGCATTTAACTATACAGAGACAGAGTCTCCATTCATAAAATTATGAATGGAGACTTTGTCTCCGTGTAGTAAAATGCCGAAAGTCTATAAACCGAACGATCGGTTTATAGACTTTCGGCTTATGTAATACATGTAATCCTATGGCTATTCTATAAACCGAAAGTTCGGTTTATAGAATAGCAATAGGAATACATGTATTCCATAAGCCGACAGCCTATAAACCGAACGTTCGGTTTATAGGCTGTGGGCATTTTACTACACGGAGACAAAGTCTCCATTCATAATTTTATGAATGGAGACTCTGACTCCGTATAGTTAAATGCCGGCTTTTAACTATACGGAGACAAAGTCTCCATTTATAATTTTATGAATGGAGACTCTGTCTCCGTATAGTTAAATGCCCACAGCCTATAAACCGAACGTTCGGTTTATAGGCTGTGGGCATTTAACTATACGGAGACAAAGTCTCCATTCATAATTTTATGAATGGAGACTCTGTCTCTGTATAGTTAAATGCCGGCTTTTAACTATACGGAGACAAAGTCTCCATTTATAATTTTATGAATGGAGACTCTGTCTCCGTATAGTTAAATGCCCACAGCCTATAAACCGAACGTTCGGTTTATAGGCTGTGGGCATTTAACTATACGGAGACAAAGTCTCCATTTATAATTTTATGAATGGAGACTCTGTCTCCGTATAGTTAAATGCTATTGTATTCTATAAACCGACTCTATTTCGGCTTATAGAATGCAATAGTACTACGAATGGACGAATGAACGAATGATTTTCCTTTATTAACCATTCGTTCATCCGGCTTTAGTTAGCTTAGCATTTTCGTTCTTCGTTTTTCGGGCGAATGGGCGAAAATGCAATTTTCGGACGAAAATGCATTCGTCCGAAAACGAATGCACATGTCTAGTATATATTCACATGTAAATTGCTTTTTAAATAAAAAATTATGATATAAAAAAATCTTGTTTTTATTTCCTTTTATGTGACAATGCTGCCTCTCTCTTTCCCTTGCCCCCAGATTTGTCGCTCTCCCCCCCTTAGTGTTGTCTCTCTCTCACCCTCCCTTTGGCTCCCCCCTCGCTCCCCTTGTGTCTGTCTCTTCCCCCCTTCCCTCCCCTTGTTTCTCTCTGCCCCCCCCCCCTTGTTATTCTGTCCCCCCCTCACCTGTTTCTTGCTCCCTGGTGGCTAGTGGGGGCAGCCGGGGGATGTATGCACTATACATAATAGACGGAAGTGTCGGGCAGCATGGAGGTTGTCTGCACGATTCGTGCAGACATCCCCCAGCTGCCCGATTCTCCCTGGTGGCTAGCGAGGGAGCGGAGGATGTCTGCGCGATGAGCGAGACCTCTCCTGCTGCCGCCCGGCATGACCGCCGGGACTTCTATGATGAAGCTGGGTACTTCCGGCTTCCTCATAAAAGTCCTGGCTGTCGTTCCGGGCGGCAGCAGGGGAGGTCTCGCTCATCGCGCAGACATCCACCGCTGCCTCGCTAGCCACCAGGGAGAATCGGGCAGCTGGGGGATGTCTGCACGAATCGTGCAGACAACCTCCATGCTGCCCGACACTTCCGTCTATTATGTATAGTGCATACATCCCCCGGCTGCCCCCACTAGCCACCAGGGAGCAAGAAACAGGTGAGGGGGGGACAGAATAACAAGGGGGGGGGGCAGAGAGAAACAAGGGGAGGGAAGGGGGGAAGAGACAGACACAAGGGGAGCGAGGGGGGAGCCAAAGGGAGGGTGAGAGAGAGACAACACTAAGGGGGGGAGAGCGACAAATCTGGGGGCAAGGGAAAGAGAGAGGCAGCTTTGTCACATAAAAGGAAATAAAAACAAGATTTTATTTATATCATAATTTTTTATTAAAAAAGCAATTTACATGTGAATATATACTAGACATGTGCATTCGTTTTCGGACGAATGCATTTTCGTCCGAAAATTGCATTTTCGTCCATTCGCCCGAAAAACGAAGAACGAAAATGCTAAGCTAACTAAATCGAATGAACGAATAGTTAATAAAGGAAAATCATTCGTTCATTCGTCCATTCGTAGTACTATTGCATTCTATAAGCCGAAATAGAGTCGGTTTATAGAATACAATAGCATTTAACTATACGGAGACAGAGTCTCCATTCATAAATTTATGAATGGAGACAAACGTATAGTTAAAAGCCGACAGCCTATAAACCGAACGTTCGGTTTATAGGCTGTGGGCATTTAACTATACGGAGACAGAGTCTCCATTCATAAAATTATAAATGGAGACTTTGTCTCCGTATAGTTAAAAGCCGGTGTTCTGACAAATTTCTGGAGCAAATTCTCCTGCGCAATCGCAGGAGAATTTGCTCACTGCGCATGCGCATAAAGTTACAGCTGATAACTCAGCTGTAACTTTGTGACCACCGTGCATGAGACAGCTGCGCAACCCACCTCCCGCCCCCTCACACCCGCCGCACACCCCTTCTTACCAGATCATCGACCACAGCGATACACAGCGCATGCGCACGCCTATCCAGCCGTTTGGGAATGTGCGCGTCCGTTGTTGTGTTCTTAAGGTGGTAAGTAACATGGGGCGTCGGGACATAAGGGGGCAAGCATCCTACTGAGGGCTGCCTCATCTTGATGGGATTTGTGATCCTCCTGCTGTATTATTGATGCAGCAGGAGGATCACAAATCCCATCAAGATGAGGCAGCCCTCACCAGGATGCTTGCCCCCTTATGTCCCGACGCCCCATGTTACTTACCACCTTAAGAACACAACAACGGACGCGCACATTCCCAAACGGCTGGATAGGCGTGCGCATGCGCTGTGTATCGCTGTGGTCGATGATCTGGTAAGAAGGGGTGTGCAGGGGGTGTGAGGGGGCGGGAGGTGGGTTGCGCAGCTGGCGCATGCGCGGTGGTCACAAAGTTACAGCTGAGTTATCAGCTGTAACTTTATGCGCATGCGCAGTGAGCAAATTCTCCTGCGATTGCGCAGGAGAATTTGCTCCAGAAATTTGTCAGAACACCGGCATTTAACTATACGGAGACAGAGTCTCCATTCATAAAATTATAAATGGAGACTTTGTCTCCGTATAGTTAAAAGCCGGCATTTAACTATACGGAGACAGAGTCTCCATTCATAAAATTATGAATGGAGACTTTGTCTCCGTGTAGTAAAATGCCCACAGCCTATAAACCGAACGTTCGGTTTATAGGCTGTCGGCTTATGGAATACATGTATTCCTATTGCTATTCTATAAACCGAACGTTCGGTTTATAGAATAGCCATAGGATTACATGTATTATATAAGCCGAAAGTCTATAAACGGATCGTTCGGTTTATAGGCTTTCGGCATTTTACTACACGGAGACAAAGTCTCCATTCATAATTTTATGAATGGAGACTCTGTCTCTGTATAGTTAAATGCCGACAGCCTATAAACCGAACGACTTTCGGTTTATAGACTTTCGGCTTATATAATACATGTAATCCTATGGCTATTCTATAAACCGAAAGTCGTTCGGTTTATAGAATAGCAATAGGAATACATGTATTCCATAAGCCGACAGCCTATAAACCGAACGTTCGGTTTATAGGCTGTCGGCATTTTACTACACGGAGACAAAGTCTCCATTCATAATTTTATGAATGGAGACTCTGTCTCCGTGTAGTAAAATGCCGACAGCCTATAAACCGAACGTTCGGTTTATAGGCTGTCGGCTTATGGAATACATGTATTCCTATTGCTATTCTATACTTTCGGTTTATAGAATAGCAATAGGAATACATGTATTCCATAAGCCGACAGCCTATAAACCGAACGTTCGGTTTATAGGCTGTCGGCTTATGGAATACATGTATTCCTATTGCTATTCTATAAACCGAACGACTTTCGGTTTATAGAATAGCAATAGGAATACATGTATTCCATAAGCCGACAGCCTATAAACCGAACGTTCGGTTTATAGGCTGTCGGCATTTTACTACACGGAGACAAAGTCTCCATTCATAAAATTATGAATGGAGACTTTGTCTCCGTGTAGTAAAATGCCGACAGCCTATAAACCGAACGTTCGGTTTATAGGCTGTCGGCTTATGGAATACATGTATTCCTATTGCTATTCTATAAACCGAAAGTCGTTCGGTTTATAGAATAGCAATAGGAATACATGTATTCCATAAGCCGAAAGTCTATAAACCGAAAGTCGTTCGGTTTATAGACTTTCGGCTTATAGAATACAAGTAATACTATTGCCTTTCTATGAACCGAACGAGAGCCCCATTCATAAGAATTTCTTATGAATGGGGCTCTCGTTCGGTTTATAGAAAGCCAATAGTATTACATTGTATTCTATAAAACGAACGAAAAAAATTAACGAAACGAAAATAATGAACGAATTTCGTCTGAAACGAATGCACTAATGAACGAAATTCGTTTTAGACGAAATAAATAACATTTTCGTCCGAATGGACGAAAACGAAACGAAAATTTTAGTTTTGCACATGTCTAGTTTTTATTTTCTAATATGCGCTCTAGTATTTTAATTTGCTGGTTGTTTCCTTTGGAAAGGAACCTTTGACACTAAAAGGTTTATTGATAGTATTTTCTAGTGTATATTTAACTTTGACGACACATTTTTTTTTGGTTGTTTTTCTGTTACACAAAAATAATGATATCATTCAGAATGATGAATATCCTCTTTCATAAGTTTCAGCTTCACTTGGTTTCATAATGTCTGAAGTTTTGGTCCAAAAATCTTTAGCAGAGTGAGTATATTAAGAATAAGTCTGCTGGACTTAAGAAGGTCAGGGGAATGTCACAAGATCAACACTAATCTTTTCCTCTGGCATGCCCAGTATTTTAACGTACAAAATGCAAGCCAAGTAATACAGTTTTTTTTTTACTGAGTTTTGCTTATGTGAAGCTATCCCAGTTGTGCTGAAAAATCACACATGAGAATTTTGAATATAATGAGCACTGATGTGCTCTAAATTTAATGAGAATAGTTGTTGAATGCCAAATATGTATATAAAAATTGAGTTATATATGTATCAATCTGTCATGGAATATCAAATAGTATAAACAGGATTTAGCTGTCCACTGAAACAAGGACAATTATTTTACTGAAGCATATGCATTTTACATAGCATATAATTTTCCTAAACCATGTGGAGGTTTAAATGTAAATTTAAAGGTAATTATTTAACTACCATTTGAAATAAAACCACTAAAACACATAGCATTAGTTGATGGCTTTTTTATAATTGTGTTATTTGTATTAACTTAGCTACTTAGTACCTCCCATCCACACTACTGTTACTACAACTTCAATCCCTCTGACCTCTTCACTCCCTTATGTGTCTCATGGACCCCATTCCCTCTAGATTGTAAGCTTGCAAGCAAGGCTCTTTACCTCATGTACCAGTCTGTTCTAGTTTGTCTAACTTAGTATGTAGTTACCTTCTATGCTCTGTACCTAGGCCTACGTAAATTGTTGGCACTGTATAAATGAATGTTAATGTAATATTAACCCCTTAGTGACAAGACATTTTTGGCATGTTTGTTTTTAGCTGTAATTTTCTTCTCTCTTACATACTGTACACACACAAATTATATGTTGTTTTTATCGTCAGATGAAGGGCTTTCATTAGATACCATGTTCATCATGTCTTATAATTTACTACAAAAAAAATCATAAAATATGATGAAAAAATTAAAAAAATAAAACATTTTTTTACTTTGACCTAAAATATAGGCATTGCACACCTCATTGGCTATGAGAAATGCTAGGAAAGGCAAGTTAGAGGAGTGTTTCCCTTTTAAAAGATAAAAGGATAAATGTTGGGGTATTTTAAACATAACAAAATGAATGGTGCATTTTCTAATAGTCAAAATATACATTCAAAGCCATTTTGCCTTCCTTGCTTTAGATATGGGGAGAGAGCACCTATTTCATTCATCCTTTGGACCGATCACAGTTGTTTGGTGGCTATTCCTCCTCAAAAGAGCGGTAAAGAATGGGTAAAGATTTTTCTTTGCCAATGAATGCTTTTGGATTTGTGAGTTTGGGGCATTGCAAAATTAAAACTTTTTTATAGCTGTATATTATGATTTTGCATAAATAATGTTTTGTATATAAATAATGTTCTTTATAGGAATAGCGTTTATTGATTAATTGGTAGCACCCTGCATTCGGTGATGTGTGCATATTATTCACAGCTCTTTTTCATTCACTTATGCCTCGCCTTGAAAATGGCGTGCTAGCACCACCTGACTCTTTCTGAACTGAATTTACAATAGCGCTTGCTTTGTTTTGTGAACTGGTACTTACTGAATCAAACAGCATTCCTTGTACATTTATGCATGAATACAATCTTTGCTCTCGTCCCATGTATTGGCCAGTACTGGGGAAAGTAGAATGGGTTGAAGGTGTAAATCCATTGCTCATTTTCTTAATGATTGGATGCATTGTGTTAATGGTTAAAATGCCATGACAGTTGCCATTTGATGTCTGATTTTTGCAGTTTATTTCTCAGCTCATTGCTTTTTAGTGAATATGACAGTAAGAGACATTGACTGCCTAAATAAAGGCCTTAAAAAAACAGGTAAAAAATTAGGGTAACATTTGTGGAGTATTGTCAAAGTGGATAGTGTGATCTCTAAACCCCATTTATCTTATCCCCTAGGTCTCTCACAGACAAATATTGCTTTTGGTTTATGTCAATATAGGCATAATGGCAGTACTAGCTGATTAGACCTGTTATTGGTTGTTGATTTTTTTTTTTGTCTTTATTGTTGAAATGAATCAACAGTATTTCTAAGGTACGAGTCAAGCAGCATGAAGGAAAATCACCATCTGAAATTCTAAAGCATCATTGAGGTCACATTAAACTGAATATGAATGTCCCATTGTGTATTTAGCTCACTATTCACAGTTGCATGTTCCAGGTGTACATTGTCATGCCTTAGAACTGAGCTCTGTCTCTTATAATGTTGCTACTGTAATCTGCTTTTTTTCCACATGATCAAATTGCAGACTTTCACTACATTTGATGATAGTTGTTTGCTTTTATCTGTGAGGGTCACCTGCAAAATGAACAACCACTTGTTAGATATGGTCATTTTTATCAACAGAGATAGGTTAAACACCTGTGCATGCAGGAGAACATTTTCACCAACTCTGGTTTATGAGCAACAAATTAAACCTGTCATTATCAATTTTTACTGTAACGATGCTGTTGTTTGTCTTTAACTAGCAGATTTGATTAGATTCTAATTTACTTGGCTTTTTGTCTGTGTTTAATAGTGATCTGTATCTATTATTGCCTGCCCTGTTGCCTCACTTGACTTTATTATTTTTGCTTTTTATGTGACTACCAGTATTGACTTGCTGTTTGATTAATTATCATCTACACTCTTCACTTTTCACATTTGGATTCCTTGTGCCCTTTAACCTAATGTCAATATCAGTGATGTATGTTTCCATACACTTAATGGCTGGCATTTACAAAGGTACTATGCAAGACATTCATGTCCAAAGTCTGGCCCACGGGCCAATTTTTTACATTCATGACCATTATCAATTAGTTCATGATTGTTATACATAATTTTGATTCATAAGATGCATACTTAAATGGACACTACCACTTACATAAGATATAACTAGATTACCTTTTTTCTATGTTTGAATTAATTGCATCTAAAAGTAAACATAAAATTAGGTGTCTATCTCCTGCATCCATTTTGTGCATTGTACCCATGATGCAACATTCTGCAAAATCTTCCAGTAAGTCTCACTTTACAACTGTGGGCAGAGCCTGCATGTGATGTCATAAGATACACCCCTGCTCTCTTACTGACTCCTGTGTGTCACTAGAGGGCAGGACTAGGTGGCTGTGTACACCTTTTTCTTTTACCTGCCTTCCTACAAAAAAGAGATAGGAGATTGACCTAATCAAACAAGGAACATAACCAACACCCCCTGTTATGTAATAGTTACAGTACCCTCCCATTCAATGCAAGTCTATGGTCAGAATTGTCCCCAACCCCAAAGTGAGATACTAGGGCTGTAAAGTCTGTGCGCGGTGGCACCCAAAAAACATTTTCACGAAATGGAGGCACCCAGTCACACTTGTTTAGTAAAATATTTTATTAAATAAACAGAACACATAACAAAAACAAAAGACATCTCAAATCAACAATGCAAACTAAAACATTTTCATTTTATGGTGGGAGTGTCCATTTAACTAAAATCATCCGTATAGATTATTTTAATGTAGAATTTCCTGGTATATTTACAGTATGTTCATGATGATGATTAGATTACTGATATATGATTAATATTGCACAGTCAACTACCGTATTTGCTCGATCATAAGACGACCCTGATTGTAAGACGACCCCCCCAAACTTTGTATATTCCTTTAGGAAAAAAACTAAAAGCCTGAATATAAGACTACCCTATAGGAAAAAAAGTTTAACTTGTATATATGTAAATTGCTTTTTAATATTTAATAAAAAATGTATATTATACAAATGCATTTCTTGTTTTTATTTCCTTTTATGTGCCAATGCAACCTCTCTCCCCTCCCCCAGCTGTCTCTCTCCCCCCAGCGTTGTCGCTCTCTCCCCCCCAAACTTCTCTCACTCTCTCCACCTCCCTCGTCTCTTCCCCCTCCCCTTTTCTGTCTCCCCCTCCCCTTGTCTATCTCTATCCCCCCTCCCCTTGTCTCTCTCTATTCCCCCCCTTGTCTCTATCTATCCCCCTCGCCTTTTCTCTCAGTCCCCCCTCCCCTTTTCTCTCTTCCCCCTCCCTCCCCCTTGTCTGTGTCCCCCCCTCCCCCCCTTGTCTGTGTCTCCCCCCCTTGTCTGTGTCTTCCCCCCTCCCCTTGTCTGTGTCCCCCCCCCCTCACCTCGTTTCTTTCCCTGGTCCATCATAATATACTGCCGTGTTGGGCAGCATGGAGGATATCTGCACGTATCGTACAGACATCCCCCGGCTGCCCCATTCTCCCTGGTGGCTAGCGGGGCAGCGGAGGATGACCACCGGGACTTTTATGATGAAGCCGGAAGGACCCGGCTTCATCATAGAAGTCCCGGCGGTCGTGCCGGGCGGCAGCAGGGGAGGCAGCTCTGCGGGGGACCTGGATCCCAGTCTTATAATCTGACCTCAATTTGAGGTCAGATTATAAAACGACCTCGAATGTAAGACGAGGGGTATTTTTCAGAGCATTTGCTGAAAAAAACCTTGTCTTATATTCGAGCAAATACGGTATTACTAGATCATGATTTAATTGCCATGCTGTAGAAACAATATAAAAAAAAAAATAATTTGGGAAGAAACTCATCTGACCTCCAAGAATGTTGCAAAAGAAAATTAAGGCATTGTTATTAATTTATTTATAAAATTATAAAAATGTACTGAAAATATGAAAATATGCCAACTGAAGCATTTTGTGCTTGGAAAGCTGTCAAGACAAAACCCAAGACAGTCATTAAAATTAAATAAATATTTTAGAAGCTATTTCTTCTGCATTAAGTGCATCTGTTCAAGGGACCAACTTTCCAACTTATTTAACTCTTTAACATTCATAAGATAATATATTCACTGTAGGTAGAAGCTTATAAAGGGGAATAATGCATTGGGGGTGGCTAGGAAAGAAATCTGAAGGGTTGCATCTACATGTGGATATTTTCAATAATTTATCTTGAACAAGCTATTTTATTTTCTCCTGACCTCATTAGTTTCTTCCTTTTGGTATTTCTCACACCCATTCATCTAACTTTAATTCATAGAAAGCTATGTCATCACCTCATCTTCTACATTCTCATGTAACTGACTACATCCCACACTGCCCCTTGCATGTCGATTTCTCCACCACAAAGGTAACCTCTCCTCCCTCAAATTGTTCAAATTACACCTGAAAACCCACCTAGCAGACATTTTCCATTATAGGTGACTTGAGTAAATCCAGTTTTCACACTTGAATTATAACTTTATATTAGTCATCTACTCACCCTTATCTGCAACTTGCTCAGTTATAGAGACTTGCTCTATGACATCATAACCCAAACACACACAAAAAACATCTTCACAGTTCCTGGCTAGTATATTGTGATCATCTAATAATTTAGCTTTTCATCAGTGCTAAAGGCAGTTCTTCCGTTTCAGAGCAGCTTCTGCAAACTTGCTCTCCTTTCCCCTTTTACCCAAAGGTTGTTTAAGGTTGTACTACAGGTTTCACTAAGGTGCAGATTAGGAAGCACCTCTTGTCTCAGGGCTACAATCCTTGTGTTAACCCTTTCCTGGTCTATTAAAGAAAACATTATTGTACACCCCATCACACTTCTTCAAAGAATAATTAACGTATAAGTACCTTGAACCAATGAAAAATTATTTTACTCGCGAATAAAATATATTCTATAATTATTCATTTTTCCTATTCATTGGCCATGCACCAAGATATTAAACACATGAATACACGTTCAGTTTTAATTTTGACTCATAATTTTGGCAATTCCCTCTGGTCACAGGTCTGCAGTTTACATTTTGTTTCAGACTTTTACTCCTTTGCCACTTTATTAGTTTTATATTTCATTGCATATAATTAAGATACTAATGAACTTCCTCCTCATTTTAAACGTGATTCTGGAAAACAAAACGAAATACTTTTTTTCAAATAAAAAGGAAATCGACAAAGAAAGGTGCATTATAATCAAAAAATAATGATAATCTGGCCGTTTATAATTGGCCACGTGCTGGACATTAAATGTCGATCAGTAGGTCAATTTAATTATTACCACAGAGCATCTTTTTTTTTTTTTTTTAGTACAAATTGTTTAAATTGAATTTAAATCAAACTAGACTTTTTCTGTTACTATAAACTGTCCCCAGGTGTTTCGCTTGACGTGGTAGAGATAAAATGTTGGAAAAAAGGAACTTAAACAATACTTTGTCCAATTTTTCTTTCTTTCCTGACGAAGGCAGAGGGAATGTATTTGATATCCGCATTGCAGTTGCCTGCGGCAAAGATAGGTTAAATACAATATTCTGTTCTTTTACGTACTTTAAATGGGTATGCTAATTTTTTCACACAGCCCCATAATCGTTTCACTGACAACAGAAAATACTAGTCCAACTCTCAAATTTTATAAAGTTATAATCACATATTAAAACATATGTCATATTTGCAGCCCACAATATCCATAGAAGGGCTGACTTCAAGCAGTCATTGAAACATTGATCTAAAATTATTTTTAAATGTATATTTTTCTAATTATTCCTGTAGGCTTTATGTTGTATTGCAATCAATATTTTACAGCATTCAATGCTTGGATCTTTAAACCACAACATTTTAACCTCTCATATGGTAAAGCACAGATGAAATGCAAAGTACAAAGTTAATTTCATATTAACCAAAATGACAGAGTAGATTCTGTGCAGCATGTATTGGCATTTGCAGACACATGCAAACATCACCAAATATATTGTCAGCACTATGTGAAAAAAATTATCATAGTTATAGCGTAATGTTTTTTTGACTATATGAAGAGTCTAATCAAGATTTTATATATTATTAGTGTTATGCAGAATAAGTGACAGGGAGCACCAAATGTTATACTATTTCAGCTAAGAGGCTGGCAGAGGAGTATGGGAAATGTAGTTCTGCCACATCTGGAGGGCCGCAGGTCTAGTGTAATGCATGAATTGTTAACTACTTCCTAGAAATCACTGCTAGAATACAATTTACTGGTGTGGATAACTTTCTCTGGTGATATATTTACATATTTAATAAGACACCCACTATCAATTAATAGTACATAGAAAACATGTATTATAAAATATAATTCTAGAGAACATTATCTAGGAAATTAATTTAGAAACTGTAATAAGTTAAATAATATTGATTGTTTTCCCTTTCTGTGTTTCCATACTTCTGATGTGTTTATTCAACTTGCTGGATGTTAAAATAATGATACCTTGGGAGAAAAATACATAACAAGCCTGCTGTTATTTTAGTAGCTTGTAAAAGATTTTGCATCAAACTTCAAAACTTCAGTCCAAGACATTTGTACTTGAGCTTTACATAGTGTTGCTAGCTAAGGGATATACTTCCTCACTACTAAGATGAATAGTACTTTATTAATTTAATATGCAACTGCATTTAAATAAATAATCTTACAGAGTTCAAATACAGTTCACCCACCAACAGCTTTTCTGCTCATGTGAGGAGAGCTAAAATGTGCACAATGGAGTAAAGCATATTAACTGTATGGTTATGTTCTAAAATTATTATATGCCACACCCTGGACACCATTAGTCCCCAGTTCCCTATCTAATATCTAGGATAGCCTTGTGTCTATCCCACGCAAGCCTAACATCCTTAACTGTGCTTACCTCTACCACTTCCACTAGAAGGCTATTCCATACATCCACTACCCTCTCAGTAAAGTAATACTTTCTGATATTACTTTTAAATCGTTGCCCCTATAACTTAAGACCATGTCCTCTAGTTGTGGATAGAAGGTTATTCTATTATTATTACGTTATTAAATTATTATGAAAGAACATATGTCTGATTTGGTTATCACCTTAAAATTGACCTCAAATTAGAGTGAATAAAGCATTTATAAAAACGTTAAAATATTTCAGCATACTAGCTCACACACAACTGCTTACTTATATTTCAAATATTGAATTTGTAATAAAAAATAAAAAACAGAAAGTTTAATAGGCCAAAATAACAGATTGCATTAAAAGCTGTTTAATTATTTTTTTTAGTTGATTTTTTTATTGTAATTATTGGGAACTTTGTCTATTATTAATAGTCTATATTGTGAATGTTCAGAATACACAATTATCAAATAATATATTCATTGTGGTAGCAAAACTGCATGCAAATGCCCTAAATTCAAAGAAAGATGTGTTTTTGATGGTTTTTTAAAAATAATGTACTACATTCATAGTATGACCAATGTTTAGGCGACCATTTAAGGTAGCAGTGGTAGTGATATAAAATAATATCAGATGGATTATTCTTGTGACTTCCAATCCCCTAGCATAGCCCTGATTGTCATTGTTCAGTGTCAAGTAAATCAGTGGTTCTTAACCATTTTTGCCTAGTGGTCACATCTGACTGTCATTCCACCCAGTGGCCCGTACTCATATTGTTACTTATAATAAATATACAGTTTATTACAACACTTTTTTATTAAATTTATTTTTTGTTTCTAAATATGTTATATTTTATTTATAATATAAACAATATTATAAGTACAAACTTTTTATTAACTGAAATATTTATTTATAGTAGAATTTCTACTCCTATGAGCATTTGTACAGTAGCTATACTCCTAACAAAACTTATCATTGTGGCTGATGAGAACATCTGGTTGCAGTGATATTAAAGATAGTCGAAGATCACCTCTTTTCAAAATATCAAGACGGTTACAATCTTTTGATAACAGATGAAGAACCCGACTGCTTGTAAAATACAAAACTTTTTTTTTTTCCCCCAGAGGGAATATATTCAAATGCTATTGAAAATATGCAAACAAAAATCTTCTTCCAAAAACGTAATCAGGATTCTCGTCACTTTCGAACTTCGTAAAAACTGCCAGTTCAGGTTAAAATTAATTACAAGTGTGCATATTTAAAGACACTATCGAATGTTGTTAATCTTGTGTTTCTCTTTATACGTGTGTGCTCCAGTAATGTGAACAACAGTAAAAATCCAACTGCACCAGGCTCATATTAATTAATTTTGAGTATGCATCAACACTCTACGAATAGCTAATATAAGTTTCAAAGGGGAAAAAAATTGTTGTTCTAATTGTTTTATTATGTTTTTATTTTATTCTGCAAAAATTAGTTTCCATCTCAAAATTCGTTTCTCAAAATGCATATTAAATATATTCATGTTGTGAAGTTGCTTTGCATCCTTTTTATTATTATTTACCTGCAAGTAATGTGTTCATTAAAATATTAGTAAAGTAAGGTTCTTAAAATTTAAACATCAGAAAACAGCAGTAGCATTACTACTATTCTTCTATGCTACTATTGCCACCTTGAAGAAATTCTGCATCCATGGTTATGAAGTCAAATTTGTTCAGTCCCTTTGAGGAGAGGCACACAGAAACGAGGATATTAACTAATGATATTATTATATTTACAAACCATTTCATATTTGTATCACGTTAATATTTGAAATGCATTTATTTTAAAACTGAACTTTTCATGGCCCACTTAACAGATTCGAATTTCAATACTTTTACTTTTGGCTCCCAGTTATACATTATGGCCCCCTCAGTGTCCGTATGGCTTGTGTTGTGTTTATTCTGGCTATAAGCTGTGGCAGTTGACAATTAGGTGAACCCACAAATTTAGCAAAATAACAACTTAAACTTGTGTTTTGTGAGATGTATTGTGAATGTAGATATTAAAATATGGTGACATTTTATGATCTCAACATTGTGTTAGCAAAATTTCAAGCAAATGCAAGTAAGAAATATATATATTTTAAAAGTTTTTGTTTGTTGTCTCCTGCATATGACATCACATGTGACTTGAAATACTACTGTACACATGCTTAATGGGAAATGTTTAATTTAATATCAAGCCACAAGATGATCTCATATGCAGGACACAGCAAAAAAATAATATAATATATGTATCTTAGTTTTTGCATTCCAATGCAAGTTTGCTTACACCACTTACTGTTTTTTTTTTCAGAATTCTTATGCTCTACAGTCACAGTATAAGTAATGTTAAGCAGTGGTGTATCTTGATTTTGTGCTGCCCTAGGCAGACAAAATCCGGGCATCCCCCTACCCAAGCTGCACACCCACGTTACACACCTAAGACATGCCCCATCATTCAGACTCACATCAAGCTTACACTCCCATCACACTCAGTCACACACTCCTACTCCCATCACACTCAGTCACACACTCCTACTCCCATCACGCACACTCTGACTCCTTTCACACTCAGTCACACTGTCTCCCATCACACACACTCTGACTCCCATCACACTCAGTCACACACAGTCTCCCATCCCACACACACTCTGACTCCCATCACACTCAGTCACACACACTGTCTCCCATCACACACACTCTGACTCCCATCACACTCAGTCACACACACTGTCTCCCATCACACACACCCTGACTCCCATCACACTCAGTCACACACACTGTCTCCCATCAAACACACTCTGACTCCCATCACACTCAGTCACACTGTCTCCCATCACACACACTCTGACTCCCATCACACTCAGTCACACACAGTCTCCCATCACACACACACTCTGACTCCCATCACACTCAGTCACACACACTGTCTCCCATCACACACACTCTGACTCCCATCACACTCAGTCACACACACTGTCTCCCATCACACACACTCTGACTCCCATCACACTCAGTCACACTGTCTCCCATCACACACACTCTGACTCCCATCACACTCAGTCACACACAGTCTCCCATCACACACACTCTGACTCCCATCACACTCAGTCACACACACTGTCTCCCATCACACACACTCTGACTCCCATCACACTCAGTCACACACTGTCTCCCATCACACACACTCTGATTCCCATCACACTCAGTCACACACACTGTCTCCCATCACACACACTCTGACTCCCATCACACTCAGTCACACTGTCTCCCATCACACACACTCTGACTCCCATCACACTCAGTCACACACAGTCTCCCATCACACACACTCTGACTCCCATCACACTCAGTCACACACACTGTCTCCCATCACACACACTCTGACTCCCATCACACTCAGTCACATACACTGTCTCCCATCACACACACTCTGACTCCCATCACACTCAGTCACACACTGTCTCCCATCACACACACTCTGATTCCCATCACACTCAGTCACACACACTGTCTCCCATCACACACACTCTGACTCCCATCACACTCAGTCACACACACACACACACACACACACACAATCTCCCATCAGCACTTACCTTACCCTGGTGTCAGGCAGCATGGTCCCTCCATGCTGTTCGGCTTCCCGGCGATTGTGCCGACAGGTCACGTGACCGGGCGCGCGTATGACGTCAGCGCGCCCGTCACGTGACTGTCGGCACTTCCGTGTCGGCACACTGCACAGGGAGCCGAACAGGCAGCACGGAGGTTTCTCTGTGCTGCCTGTTCGGCTCCCCGTGCAGCCTGGCAGGCAGAGCGTTGGTGAGGGGGGGTCTTCCGATCCCCTCTCACCTCCGTCTCTGCCTGCAAGCGCGGTGGGGTTTTTTTTTTTAAAGGGACAGAATTTATTTTTTTTTTAATTTTTTTTTTTTCAGTGCTGGGGGCGGCCAAAATTTGCCGCCATAGGCATCCGCCTAGGATGCCTCGAGGTAAATACAGCACTGATGTTAAGGTTGACAGAGTCCTTAAGGTTTTTGGAACATCTCAAGTAGTCACCACATTTGCAGAATGAAACAACATGATGGTTACATTCTCATGTCTGAGCATTAGAGGAAATATAGGTCCTATAGTGCCAAAAGCAGTGATGGTTAACTATTGCCATGTTCCTCCTGTTGAGTTAACTGCCACTTTCCCGGAATAAAGTACTTTGGAAATAACTCCCTTTGGACACTTACTGGTGTCTAAGGTTGCAAAATCCTTGTGGTAAAACGTCATAATTTGCGAAAGATGTCAACTTAAAATCCAATAATATGATAAGGAACTATTCATTTCACAGATTGCCAATGCAAGAGAAAATAACTGTAACTCGACTGCATACTCCTCACAGATGAGAATATCTCAAGCTTTGACAGGTGGAGTTATCCCTATTCAGCAGCTTTAAAATTGATGCAGGTTCATGCCCAACTGACGCACAGCTATCTTGAACCCTTTTTATGGTGTACATTTTGATGCTCATTCCTATAAAAGGTTTCTGTGCTCACTAGTTAACTGTATTTGGGTGAACTATTCTACTTGTGTTTGACCTCAGCTAATTTTTTTACTTCTGATTCTGTGCTTGTAATCCTAGACCTAACACACCAAAGCAGAGGTGCATGCACCAGTTGACACTTTCTTTCTGTACTGTATTACACTATATGTTTTTTTTTCTCCTGTACATGCGCCTCTGCTTTGGTGTGTTTTGTTATTTGGAGAGCCCGAGGAGCACTTATTTGAGAGCTGCAGTACTATTTGAGGAGTATTTTTTTCAATTTATTATTCACTGTTTTCACCTATGGTAGTGTTGTTTTTTTTTTGGATCCTAGACCTAAACATGTTTTTCATCTTTGATACTTTGCTACTGGCCCTGACTCTTTGAACATCACATGAACTGAAAGACACAAACTGGAGGGAACGATGTATGTTTTAGGTGACATCCTATATCCTGGACTCCTACTACTCTTCATATGTGTCCAACCTATGAACACTACTGCTACAATAATCTTATTCTGGTTGAGCTACATATGCTGTTTAGCTGATGTTTTATAGAGCTCTGTGATACAGCATTGTGCTAACAATGATATAAGTAGTGGAAAAAGCTAATGCAACAGAAGATGTATTAGGAAAATAACTGCATCTGATCAACTGCTAATTGAAGGCAAATTAAATCAAGGGCTAGTAGAAAAGTAATTGGTTGTCATTAAAACAAATAATAAAATACAGTGATTAAAAGATGAAACATTTCCTTGTTCTGAAAAGTATATGGTGAGCAAAAAAACAGATTTCAAGCAGGTAAATTATGTAAAAGTCTCAATATTTTTTTATGTGCTAAATTATTATTAAAATCAGAAGTGGCTGAGATGAAGGAAAGTCTAGAATTCTCTCTGTTTAGTTTATTAACAGTGATATCATCTCTTTTTTGTTCTGTGGATGTAGGAGATTTTTATGTATGGTTTACAAATGGTTCTCAAACCAGCTGATACTTTGGCAGATAATGATTGCCTTCATTGATAGAATAGTTAATTGCAACATACAGTATGCATCATTCTGCTTTGTAGAGTGATAGATGTAGCCTGAGTTTCTACACAAAGAAGTAGAATAATAATTTTCATTTTCAAAGACCAATATTGCCATCTAGAAGCCATTGATTTCACAGCAGGAATGATGCTTTCAACTTGCCAAATTTCCCTAAAGTGAAAATCCACAATTCCCACTTGCAGAAGCTGGCAAAATGTCTTGTTGAAATGCCAAGAATTCAGAATCTACATCTGTCCCAAAGAAGCAGAACCATAAAGCTCATGTTTTGTCACTTGTTTAGTCAGAAAATCAATTCTGCACCTTATTACAACAATTGTATTACCGTTTAGCCTAGTTGAAAGCGGAAGATTGGATTTGTGATTCACATTGCTTAAGTATCTGCATTCTGTATTAAAAATTCTTAAAGAACATTACATTTTTTTAGCAGTATTTAAATGTATTTATATGCAAATTATGTGCAAACATATTTAAAGTGCTGGTAAAGACTAATAATAAAAAAAAGCTGAAAGAAGAATAAAAGTATGGCTAAATAAAACACAGTTTTAGGATGTGAAAAGAATTGTGCTCTAGATAATAACTATTTTAAGCTCTACTTATTATCTTAGATAAGCATATTTCAAGGTTCAAGAACAAAGCAGCAGGTGCCTGGCTTTGACAACTGTAGTCTCTCCCTGCCTCACAGTAATTGTGGAGCAGAGGGACTAATTACATTATGGGCAGCTTGCTCATGTCCTTTAAGCACCCTTCAACCCCAGTTTTATTTAAAATGATCGAAGCTGGGGTAGGTTTAGAGCTAAATTTTCAAAATGCAGTGCACACATTTACTTATTGCCTTTTAACTTGCAAAAATAAAGTAATAAAAAAATAAAAGATGGGGTATTTCTAAACTCAGGACAAATATTAGAAACTATTTAACAAGTATTTTCATTAGCTTTTGTAAATGTGTACAAGATATTTCAAGTAAAATTTGTATGTTTTTAGTTTACCATCATAATATTTTTTATATACAAATAATTATATGATAGTATAAAACATAATGGTACCTATAGAGAGCCTTTCTTATACCGAAAACAAATATATATATATATAACTTGTATGGGTACAGTAAAAGAAAAAGAGGAAAATTACATATAAACACAAATACAGTAGCAGCATTAAAATAGCCACTGTCACGAATGACACAACATGGCCAAAACAGTCTGGTCACGAAGGGATTAGTACAATATATATATATATATATATAAACATGACCATTCTTTATCTATTAAATGTAATGTAAATAAATTGTCCTGTTTTGACTTTGACTTTGTTTGAGGTAAAACTACCCATGTTGTTTTCTACAAACTCTGGAATAATGTGCAGATTTTTGGTCACAAGTGTAGTGATTGCTCCTCCGTAGACCTGTAATAGTTCTGTTCTTTACCAATCCTCTACACATAGGCGTGCGCACGGGGTGTGCCGGGTGTGCCTGGGCACACCCTAATCCAGGGCCGGCGCCACCAGTAAGGCGACCTAGGCAGCTGCCTAGGGCGCATCTTGGCTGGGGGCGCCGGAACCCTGCTTCCAAAAAAAAAAAAAAAAATCCTCCTCCATTACTTACCTCGTCGGCGTCGCTGCGTCTCCGGTGCTGGGGCGCCTGTGGCTGAGAGGGAAGCGTTGTGCGCTCCCATCCAGCCAATGCGCATTCAGTAAAGTTTTTTTTTTTTAAACTTTATTGAAAGCGCATTGGCTGGAGGGGAGCGCACAACGCTTCCCTCTCAGTCACAGGCGGCCCAGCACCGGAGACAGAGCAGCAGCAGCAGCAGCGACGAGGTAAGTAAAGGAAAGAAGGCCTGGCTGGCATATTGGGTGGCTAAGTCCAGGCATATTGCTGGGTAAAGTCCTGGCATATTGCTGGGGAAAGTCCTGGCATATTGCTGGGGACAGTCCTGGCATATTGGGTGTTTAAGTCCTGGCATATTGGGTAGCTAAGTCCAGGCATATTTTGGGGGAAAGTCCTGGCATATTGCTGGGGAAAGTCCTGGCATATTGGGTGTTTAAGTCCTGGCATATTTTGGGGGAAAGTCCTGGCATATTGAGGGGCATAATCCTGTCATATTGGGTGGCATAATCCTGGGATATTGAGGGGCTTAATCCTGGCATATTGAGGGGCATAATCCTGGGATAAAGAGGGGCATAATAATGGGACATTGAGGGGCATAATCCTGGGATATTGAAGGGAATAATCCTGGCATATTGAGGGGCATAATCCTGGGGTATTGAGGGGCATAATCCTGGCATATTGAGCGGCATAATCCTGGGATATTGAGGGGAATAATCCTGGCATATTGTGGGGCATAATCCTGGGATATTGAGGGGAATAATCCTGGCATATTGAGGGGAATAATCCTGGGATATTGAGGGGAATAATCCTGGTATATTGTGGGCATAATCCTGGGATATTGAGGGGAATAATCCTGGCATATTGGGTGGCTAAATCCTGGCATATTGCGGAGCATAATCCTGGGGTATTGAGGGGAATAATCCTGGCATATTGGGTGGCTAAATCCTGGCATATTGCGGAGCATAATCCTGGGGTATTGAGGGGAATAATCCTGGCATATTGGGTGGCTAAATCCTGGCATATTGCGGAGCATAATCCTGGGGTATTGAGGGGAATAATCCTGGCATATTGGGTGGCTAAATCCTGGCATATTGCGGAGCATAATCCTGGGGTATTGAGGGGAATAATCCTGGCATATTGAGACTTAAGTTATGTTACTTATTCTCCACCATTCTTAATAGGGGGCTTTATTGCAACATGTAACTCTGTTAACTCTCTTTTAATTTAAATGCTGAGAAAGGGGTGGAACATGTGATGTCATGATATGGGAAAATAATATGATAATGGGGGGGGGGGGGGACGCCGTGTGCGGCGTGTGTGTTTGTGCTTTAGGGTGCACACCCTAATGCAATAGGCTGCGCACGCCTATGCCTCTACATCAATCTCCTCTTTTGTGCAGACAGACATAAATACAAATCCATACTTGACAGAACACCTTAAAGGAACTGCATCACTTAAACACAGCTTATACTGTGAATACAGATAATAAAATATGGCTCTAAATGATCTTTACACTGTGTTAGCAGATGTCACCTGTGGCTTGATATCCAAATTACAAATGTTCTATTGAAATTCAAATTTCTTTTAAATTCCCAATGTGACCCCAGACTTGCTAATGCGCCCCATAATTACCAATGCACCACCAGGCTTGTCAATTATTCCTTGACTTGCCAATGCATCTTGACAACCAGCCCATCAAATTTGTCAATGCATCCCTGGACTTGCTAATATGCCCCTCGGACTTGCCAATCTGCCGCTAGACTAACCAATGCGTCCCAAGACTAGCCAATGCATCCGTAGACTTGCCAATATCCCATAGACTTGCCAATGCATCCCCAGACTTGCCACACTGCCCCCTGACTTGTCAATTCATCATCAGACTTGCCAATCTGCCTCTCAGACTTTACAGTGGGCCTCCAAGGGCTGCCAAGGCACCCACACCTAGTGTCTAGTGGGGGCATCCAGAGTATGTGGCATTTACATTGTGTTTATCAAAAGAGAATATATATTTATGGCATATTAAATATTTGTACTTGCAAAACGGTGATGTATTTGATTTGATGCCATAATGTACACACAAGACATTTCAAGTTGGACTTCAAAATGGAAGATTTATAAAATATGCTAATATGTAGAAGATAAAACAAATTAATTGCATTAAATGAGGTTATGTAAACAGTGAATATATAACGTAATACATATACATTCCACCATCATGTGTTTCACCCAATTTATTACATTACTATAGGGAGTAATCTATACTGTTTAGATTTCTTTTCTAAGATGTATTTTCCTAAGTTAAATATATTTTTATTGCAGCATTTCTCTGCTTGTTCAATTCTTCCACTCAATATTTATGCTTGCTATTGTGTTGTTCCCCCAGTAATCCCTTGGTGTATATGTCTCCACACCTTAATCTTACATTTTATTTGCATTTGACAAGATGATACAGGAATAAATGACCATCTAAACTAAAGGGATAAAGACCAACATGCTAAGAGGTCATTACAGGAACAACACTGTTGTTCAAAATAATGTTTACAGTGAGCTCAGCTGACAAAAGAACCCCAACTACAAGATAACAGCATCATACAGGGAGTGCAGAATTATTAGGCAAATTAGTATTTTGACCACATCATCCTCTTTATGCATGTTGTCTTACTCCAAGCTGTATAGGCTCGAAAGCCTACTACCAATTAAGCATATTAGGTGATGTGCATCTCTGTAATGAGAATGGGTGTGGTCTAATGACATCAACACCCTATATCAGGTGTGCATAATTATTAGGCAACTTCCTTTCCTTTGGCAAAATGGGTCAAAAGAAGGACTTGACAGGCTCAGAAAAGTCAAAAATAGTGAGATATCTTGCAGAGGGATGCAGCACTCTTAAAATTGCAAAGCTTCTGAAGCGTGATCATCGAACAATCAAGCGTTTCATTCAAAATAGTCAACAGGGTCGCAAGAAGCGTGTGGAAAAACCATGGCGCAAAATAACTGCCCATGAACTGAGAAAAGTCAAGCGTGCAGCTGCCACGATGCCACTTGCCACCAGTTTGGCCATATTTCAGAGCTGCAACATCACTGGAGTGCCCAAAAGCACAAGGTGTGCAATACTCAGAGACATGGCCAAGGTAAGAAAGGCTGAAAGACGACCACCACTGAACAAGACACACAAGCTGAAACGTCAAGACTGGGCCAAGAAATATCTCAAGACTGATTTTTCTAAGGTTTTATGGACTGATGAAATGAGAGTGAGTCTTGATGGGCCAGATGGATGGGCCCGTGGCTGGATTGGTAAAGGGCAGAGAGCTCCAGTCCGACTCAGACGCCAGCAAGGTGGAGGTGGAGTACTAGTTTGGGCTGGTATCATCAAAGATGAGCTTGTGGGGCCTTTTCGGGTTGAGGATGGAGTCAAGCTCAACTCCCAGTCCTACTGCCAGTTCCTGGAAGACACCTTCTTCAAGCAGTGGTACAGGAAGAAGTCTGCATCCTTCAAGAAAAACATGATTTTCATGCAGGACAATGCTCCATCACACGCGTCCAAGTACTCCACAGCGTGGCTGGCAAGAAAGGGTATAAAAGAAGAAAATCTAATGACATGGCCTCCTTGTTCACCTGATCTGAACCCCATTGAGAACCTGTGGTCCATCATCAAATGTGAGATTTACAAGGAGGGAAAACAGTACACCTCTCTGAACAGTGTCTGGGAGGCTGTGGTTGCTGCTGCACGCAATGTTGATGGTGAACAGATCAAAACATTGACAGAATCCATGGATGGCAGGCTTTTGAGTGTCCTTGCAAAGAAAAGTGGCTATATTGGTCACTGATTTGTTTTTGTTTTGTTTTTGAATGTCAGAAATGTATATTTGTGAATGTTGAGATGTTATATTGGTTTCACTGGTAAAAATAAATTATTGAAATGGGTATATATTTGTTTTTTGTTAAGTTGCCTAATAATTATGCACAGTAATAGTCACCTGCACACACAGATATCCCCCTAAAATAGCTAAAACTAAAAACAAACTAAAAACTACTTCCAAAAATATTCAGCTTTGATATTAATGAGTTTTTTGGGTTCATTGAGAACATGGTTGTTGTTCAATAATAAAATGAATCCTCAAAAATACAACTTGCCTAATAATTCTGCACTCCCTGTATCTCAGTAACAGTTAATTTAAAAAAAAAATAATCAGTTTTTATTCATCCTAAAAGTGGCCATGTATAAATATGTACGGACATTTTTTACTTAACTTTCTCTTCCAGACAATTAATGAGATGGTAAAGAAAAACAGGTAGGATATCCATTTCTACTGTTGACATTGAAACCTCACCATCTACTGGTAACCTTGAAAAGCATACACAAATAAATAAACCAGAAAGCTCTAACAGCATGAATAACCACATTATCGATTAAAACTCTTCTGCCAAAATATAAATTAATATGACAGGTAATCCCATCGCAAACAACTAAATATAATACCAACTGTGTTCAAATTAAAATATTCTGATCGCGGATTAATATGAAAGTGGCATACGGCTTACATTGTACCAATAGTAGAGTAAGTTGGAATTATGAACATCATTTTTCATCTCCCTGTTACAACATTTTTAGTCAACATTCTGCTTATTAATTACTTCCTTGCACATTAGAGCATAATAGGTAACATTAAGTGACTCAAATACATTGATTCTGCTGCACTGGAGGGAGAATTAACACAATTCTTAATGACTTTTCACAGTTCTAGTTAGCCAGTTGAGTATGCTACTGCCAAACAATTATTTACATTTTTTTACTTAATTGTCCTCCGGCAGCTACAAACTCCAGAAACCTATAATGTTTAATACATTTTCTAGCCTGAGTAGAATACATAATCAAATTTGCAAATCAGTGAAAATAAAACAAGCAATGACATTTTGGATTATTCCCACTTTATGTCTGCCTAGAAAAATATGCAACAAAATATTAAGTGAGTTAGAAACCAGATATATTGGGTCCAATTCAATGACCAAGACAATTGATTATCATAGACTGACATAGAAAAGTTTGAGTTCAAAGCAACTGAGAACAGATAACTCAAGTCATTGAATAGAATGCATTATTCCCAACTGAAATAATAAAAATTGGTGAACTTTATAGCACTTTTCTCTCTGTGAAACTCAAAGTGCTTTATAAATATGCATAAAGCTATACCATGAGTTCCTGTTATTGTTGGCAAGAATGTCTGTCTGATACAGGAATTGCCTTTAAAGGTCTTGAGTAATGACACATCTACAATTTAGGAATTTGGAGTTACACAGTGTGGGGGCGGCAGGGCTGAATGGCTGGGTGTGCACTCTGGGCACTGTCAGCAGTGATAAACTTGCTGACTAAAGGAAATGAGTGGTTTCCCTAGATCTAAGAAAAAAAGGACAACAATTTGTATATAATCCAGTATTAATGGAAAACATCATAAATCTGCAGTGCATTTTATTTATTTATTATTTTTCTCCAGGTTATTAATGCACTATGTATGTTTTACCATCTCTTACAGATTATCGGGATTTCAACTTCCATCATCCATAGTAAGCACAGGTTCCATTCTCACTCTCTGGTTTACAACAGATTTTGCTGTAAGTGCTCAAGGTTTCAAAGCTGTTTATGAAGGTAGGTCAAATGTTATACTATTTTTGTAACCATTTGTTTTGAATATCAATTGTAATTGTTTTTGAAAGTTGTGAAATAGAGCTATGCGGTTGAGCTGAAATTGGTAGAAACTTGTATTAATCACAACTTCTATATTATGTAACCTATTTGAGATAAAAGTATGCAGTTCAGCAGGACTTTGAGAAGTACAGCAAATGAATATTTTGGAGAGGACTGACATATATGATCTTAGTTGTTCTGAAATTGAGTTAGGTATCCGGCAGCTAAAACTTCAGATGTAGTAAATAGAGTGTTTTAGTTTATTCCTCGCATTTTGTGAGTTTCTCGTTTTGGACAAAGGCACATTGTAGCTGGAATTAGTACAAAATAGTTAGCTTATTTAACATTTGGTCATGAACCACAATATTTTGGGGGAATTAGTGTTCTGTTACGGAGTCATTGTCTATAGAGTACATTTTTTAGACTATATTCTTGCATCTGAGATGATGTGTCTATTTAGCATACCTGAGATGGATTTTGTTGGTCAAATTATTTGAATTAAAATATTTTGAGAAATTATTACTAATAATAAACAATTCTATGTGTTCTATCAATAACTTTAAAATACAACCAAAAAAGTATTCTAGATTACATAACTGTGTTCTTTACAGTTCTATGCAGTAAGTATGCAATAAGTCATGGCTGGGTATGTAATTATAAGGGAATAAAGGCACAGCTTGACTATCCGTGATAGTGCCAAGTGCTTAAACAAATGAGAGCAATTGTAATTATGTCCTCTTGACTATACATCCCTAAAGTGTGTTTTACACTTTAACATGTAGAGAAACCAGTGAGACATCCATTTTTATTTTTTTCTAAATTAAATCTACTGGGATAAGTTGTACGTGATACTGTTGTCATTAGAACTCAGTGCTGCTAATAAGGAAGTATTTACTATCACTGAAAATGCGAGGAACATAAACATCCACATACTTATTTACCCTGAAAATACCATATTGTATTTGCAATTGCAAGAATCACTTTAAGTACTGAGTGATTTATTTTAACCACTACTTCAGTATATGTCAAATAATTGCAAAAGTGCTATAAAGATCCAAATTATTATATAATTAATGACTAATTAAATTAAAATACAAGCTGCTCACTTTCAATAAACCTAATTAAACCATAGTTAAATATAACGGATAGAAAAGAAGCGTTAGTAAAATGTGCCACAAAAGTGGCAAAAATTAGAAATACTTATTTAGCAATTCAATAATGAATTTGTTGAGTTGCAACAGTCTTGGATCCTTTATGGAATTACTAAATAAGGGGAATCCCTTCTTCTTGATCACTTTCAGAGGAGTGAGGGAAGAAAAAATCGCAATGGTGTGATACCATGTAAATCTGCACAAAATGACCAGAGGCACTTGCCAAATGCAGACTTACAAACTGTAGAGCACACAATGCTCAGTGTTATGTGAGCATATATGGAGGATGAATTCAGCCCAGGCATCCATTACAAACACCATTACAATCCAAGGATTCAGATGTCATGCAGAGAAATAGAACCATATCATAGGGTAAAAATGTATGCCATTTATTGTGAGTATCTTAATAAATGCATTTCATTAACAATAAATGTCATTCATTTTCACACTATTATATGCAAAAACAGTATTTCTTATGTGTGGCACTATTGTGGTGTGCACATTTTACTGGTGCTGATTTTTGACAAATATTAGTACGTGGGTTTGGAAAATAACTATTTTTTTGGTTTGTGAGGGTATGTAAAAAAAAAAAAAGTGATTTGAAATGGTAAGGCACTCTTAAAATAAAATATATTGACATGTCAACAAAATGAGTTAAGCCACCTGGCTAAATGCCGAAATTAGATCACAAAATCAATTTTGTCGACAAAATGTCCTGGCAGATCACATAATCAATCCTGTTGACAAATTGACTCAAGGTATTTGACAACATTGCCTCAGACAGGTCATTGTAAAAAATCACGAGCATTATGTGGAGAAAAATGGCATTTTGAAAACATCAAATTGGGGGAAAGTACTGATCTTTGACATTTTTGTTATTAAGAAACATGTTATGACTGTCTAGTATATTTATTGTTGTTATTATATCATCTTTTACTGGTATATTGAACAAAGTCTTACTTTGACTTATTCATTTAATAATATGTTTTGTTAAAAAGTTATCAAAAAACTAAAGTTTTACTTCAAACATTTTTCACTGGTATTTATCATCAGGTGTATTTCCATAGTAATATAGTAATGTGATTTTCTGGTTTGTTTCAAGGGGTGCCAGAGTGCAAGTTTATCTTAAGGCTTTGTTTTATATTTATTATGCTCTTTTCTTTAATATTCCTACTTCAAATTATTTTTCTCATACTTTATCTTTTTTGCTGGAGTTAAAAGTTGTATGCTAATTGTGATTTATACACAAGGAGTATATTTACTGTTTCATGATTAGCACAAGCCTGTTATCACTGATTCACAGCACTTAGCCTTACCCTGGAGAGGTGCTAATAGTATATGTCTTTGCATTTATATGCAAAAATGTGTTTTTT
Source organism: Pelodytes ibericus (assembly GCA_036172795.1). NCBI lineage: Eukaryota > Metazoa > Chordata > Amphibia > Anura > Pelodytidae > Pelodytes > Pelodytes ibericus. Next base: position 128,662,222 of record CM069861.1, read on the forward strand.
CTTCTTCTATTCTATAAAAATAAATAAGTTAAACAAGCAGTTTTGCAAAAACATGTACTTTTTTTTTTTGTATTCCTCATGTAATTTTGTGTAGCTTTTGAGTATCAACATATTGGGAAGCTGTTGAAAATAAATGTAACTGTTTATCCTCAAAATGTTTTCATCAGGTTTTATCATACTGTCCATGCCAGTCAACAATCTATATAGACATAACTTTGAAGCCGGACCCCGGAAAATAGTGACAGGGTGGTTACTCTATGTACTAAGTACTTTATTATATATTATATATTGGATTTAGAAAGTAAAACCAATAATACATAATGGATACATCACAACCAGGGCTTCCTTGTTCAGTGGGAAAGTGGACATTTACAAAGGTCCTACTAACTAGTGAAACACAGCCACAGCTTACTGTGTTAAGCTTACCCTTGACAGTTCATTATGTGCTAAGTGGTCAGCATCCCTTTAATTATGGAGTGGCCCACTCTTGTTTTCTTCCCTCCATATATTGTTGGTAATATGGAACCTCCATCTTCATTGCTGTCTTGCACAGTAGTTTATACCATTATGTAATTATACATGTACATTATGTCACAAAAGTGAATACACCCCTCACATGTTTGGAAATATTTTATTATATATTTTCATGTGACAACACTGAAGAAATGACACTCTGCTACAATGTAAAGTAGTAAGTGTACAGCCTGTAAAACAGTGTAAATATGCTTTCCTCTCAACATAACTCAACACACAGCCATTAATGTCTAAACGATTGGCAACTAAAGTGAGTACATCCCTAAGTGGAAATGTCCAAATTGGGCCCAGTTAGCCATTTTTCCTCCCTGGTGTCATGTGACTCGTTAGTGTTACAAGGTCTCAGGTGTAAATGGGGAGGTGTGCTACCTCTTTCATACTAGTCACTGGAAATTCAACATGGCACCTCATGGCAAAGAACTCTCTGATGATCTGAAAAAAAAGAATTGTTGCTCTACATAAAGATCGTCTAGACTATAAGAAGATTGTCAAGACCATGAAACTGAGCTTCAGCATGGTGGGCAAGACCATACAGCTGTTTCACAGGACAGGTACCTCTCAGAACAGGCCTCGCCATGGTCGACCAAAGAAGTTGTCATATCCAGAAGTTGACTTTTGGAAAATAGACGTTTGAGTGCTGCCAGCAATGCTGCAGAAGTTGAAGGGGCGTGGGGGTCAACCTGTCCAAGCTCAGACCATATGCCTTACACAATCAAATTGGTCTGCATAGCTGCCATCCCAGAAGGAAGCCTCTTCTAAAGATGATGCACAAGAAAACAGTTTGCTGAAGACAAGCAGACTAAGGACATGGATTACTGGAACCATGTCCTGTGGTCCAATGAGACCAAGATAAACATATTTGGTTCAGATGGTGTCAAGCGTGTGTGGTGGCAACCAGGTGAGGAGTACAAAGACAAGTGCCTACAAGTGCCTACAATCAAGCATGGCGGTGGTAGTGACATGGTCTGGGCCTGCATAAGTTCATGCCAAATTGAGATTTTAGTGCTGTAAAGACTCTGGGGTTTGCACCCAAAAACACCATATATAACAAACATTGTGGCACCCAGTCACACTTATTCAAATATTTCATAAAATAAACTCACATAACAAAAACAAAAGACATATCTGAAATCAACAATGCAAAATAAAAAAATAAACCCTTTTCATTTTTCGTGGGAGTGTCCCTTTAAAGCAACCACGATCACAATATTGTTATACCTAAAGTTGAATACTAAACATAAAGTGTATTATATTATTTATCTATCAATGAAGTAGAATGTGTAATTATTTTAGGACAATATCTGTGTTCTTCAATGTAAACCAATTAGATTTTTGTTTCATTTTTATATAAGAAAACAACCATTAAAAGGAAATATTTGTGCATTAGTTAACCCTTGTGATCATTTTCCATTTCATAATACTTTCAATGTGTGAAAGTTTATTAATTTGTTTTAACAGTTGCAATATTAATGTATCCCCTTTTTGGTTGAGACCAGGTGGTATCCTTGGGAAAAACAAAGGTAAGTTGATATCTGAGCTTAACAACCAGGTGTCCTGAGCACACACTGTAGCATAGGGAAGTATGGATATAGTTTGTAATAAGACAATGCCTCCATCTAGTAAATGGTGATATCCCGTCAATTCTCCATAAATTGGAATAAGATAACTCAGTCAGTATATGAACAAATTCCACTTTGATGCGGAACTGAACTCACATAGGAGTCTCTCAATATTGGATTGAATGCTTTCTGTTTTATTTGCAAGTTTACAGCCTCAAGTCCTAGGAATTTATTGGTAATAGTTACATTACCCTCCCATTCAGTGCAAGTCAATGGTCAGAATTCTGACATTCTAGATTGCATTCTGTGTCCCCAGCCCCAAAGAGAGATACTAGTGATCTAAAGTCACTGGAGGGGTGGCACCCAAAAACACTATATTTCACAAAATGGCGTGCTCAGTAACACTTGTTTAGTAAATATATTGTTTTATAAACTTGCATACTAAAACCAAAAGACATATCTGAAATCACCATAGCAAAAAAAAAAAAAAAAAACTTTTGGTGGGAGTGTACGATTAACATGAGAAATGTCAATTTGAAATACTTGTTATTCAAGTAAAAGTGCAAAATACATGCAAATATACATACTGATGCTAACAAATCTATTCAACATTATATGTTACATTGCATCAAAACTAGTTTAAGCTATTAATCTAATAATAAATGGTTAACTTTCCCTTTACATGTAATATAGTCACATAACATTTTGAAACATAGCATACGTAAGAAGTACTCCTTAAATGCTGACATATAGTTAAGCCATCTTTTTCAGAGCAAACAGGTGACTTGCATAATCACTTACTTAGCACAGAAAGAGACAGAGGGATTTACATGTTTATTCGTCCCATTATATAGAAATCTTGCAATTTTTTTTGACAAACAATACTATGATAAGAGAAATGCTTTCAGGTGCTCAAGTATTCTGTAATTTATTTTCAGGAAGCTAGAAATGTATTCAATGCAAGTTATCTTGCAATCACCATGAGTATGATATTGTCATCTGCAATTGTTTGTTGACCTCATTAAGAAAACAAATTAATAGCTTTCATATCTATGGAAAATAAACTGATTTACAAATGAATTATCTCTTGTAAGATGATAACAAATAATTAATAAACAACATTACATTTCATATCTGAGTTAACAAACGTGGCTTGTAACTTGTTTATACAGACCTTTTATTTTTTTTAGCTGTATGTCAATGTATGCATTGACCCTTAAATTTGCAGGGTATCATTTGTTGCTTGATGTTTAAGCAAGCCTTGGCTGTGAAATTTTTCAGTTTCATGTTAATGCAGCATTAGCTCTAAAATGGAAAATATACAGTTTACATTTTGATTTTTAAAGGGACAATTCCTCTTACAATGTCTAAAAAAATGTTTTTTTAAAATAATTACAGAAACAACTAAATTGAAGAGAAAAAAAATCTGTTTTATTTGGAAATCATGAGTGATCCCACACCGATATCTCCAGACACCAAAATCAGCCTAAATGGTAGTCCTGTTCTTCCCCATATAAATCTATGGGGAGGACTTTGGATAACTTGGGGGCCATTCTGGGAGTATTGTACGCAGTACTGGAGACCGTATCTCCAGAAGGATATTGATACTTTGGAGAGAGTTCAGAGAAGGGCTACTAAACTGGTTCATGGGTTGAAGGATAAAACTTACCAGGAAAGGTTAAAGCATCTTAACATGTATAGCTTGGAGGAAAGACGTAACAGGGGGGGTTATGATAGAAACATTAAAGTACATAAAGGGAATCAACACAGTAAAGGAAGAGAGTATATTTAAAAGAAGAAAAACTACCACAACTAGAGGACATAGCCTTAAATTAGAGGGGCAACGATTTAAAAGTAATATCAGGAAGTATTACTTTACTGAGAGGGTAGTGGATGTATGGAATAGTCTGCCAGCAGAAGTGGTAGTAGTAAACACAGTCAAGGATTTTAAGCAAGCGTGTGATAGACACAAGGCTATCCTAGCTATAAGACCGGGAACGGGGGACTAATAAAAGTACTCCAAAAAAAAAAAATTGGGCAGACTAGATGGACCGAATGGTTCTTATCTGCCGACACATTCTATGTTTCTATGTTTCTATCAGCTGTTATGAGGAAATGGCACTGAAATAGTCTGAAGTTTACTAAAATGAAAATCATTAAAATAGTAATAAAAAAATAACATCATACATTAATTAAATACATAAAGTAGTGTAAATTAAGATAAAATAATGTTTTATTAAAATAAAAAGTGTATTTTAATGAAAATATATTATAATTTATAATGTTAATATAGTACAATGGTATTTCAATAATTTTGTGTATAAAATATGTTTAGTTTAAATTTACTATACTTTTTCTATTCAATTCTCCAATAAAAACTGGAAAATTGCTATGGGTGAATTTTGTGCATGTTTATTGAATTTGCAGCGTCTTCAGGGGTGATCAGAGCATATTGGGTATCCAAAAATGTATGCTTTTCTCAGCAAAATTAGCTTGATCTGAATACTTCTAATGTTTCCATTACAGCTGATTCGGTCACAAAATCAATGATATTGAGTAGCCGAATTTTGGTAATGTTGTAAGTTAGCTAATTGATACAAATCATTTTTGGACTATATTGTCTATATTGGGTAGATCCTTTAACTTTTATAGATACTCTGATAAAACAGCCAGAACTGTTTGAAAGTATTAGATACAAGTGCTGAGAGAAGCAGATAGAAACATTCAGGCCCTTTGAAGCCAGGTATTTTGGGAGCTGGTACAGTGAGGCATGCTTATTAAATGAGCAATGGCAGTATTATAAACCCAATATACTGTAATAGCAAAGCCTTTAAATGCAGCTCTCTCTCCAAAATATAAATAAATAAATAAATGAAAATCAACAATAGTAGCAAAAACCCTGGTGCCTTTGATTGGGTGCACATAATTATTACAGTTTGTTTGAATCCACATATTATCCCAGTGGAAAGCTGTGGCCATTATCTCTGCATGTAAATAATATAGTACTTCAAATGATGATGGCAAACCTCTGATTGGACTCTTCGCTCTTGGAACACATTTATTATATGTCATTTATTAAAGCTGCAATCACAGCTCTCACAGCTTGTCCTTTTTATGTATTGCTTTACCCATGGAAGTAGATTTCCTTGTAGCGTAGGACTTTGAATACGCAAATCAACAATAAACAAGCCAAATACAAATCTAATTCAGAAGTCTGAGTGATGTGACAGTGAAGTTCTCTGTCAAACAGAGACAATGTTATTCTAACTCAGAATAATCATCTGCATTATGTGTAATTTTTGGTGCAAAAAATCTGTTATTAAATAATTTTAAAGTATATAGTGTGCGGCACACACCTAACAAGATCCTGCGCTGTATTTTCGGGGGTTTGTGTTCTTCCGAAAATATATACGAAGTACATCTGAAAGGCTGAAGGCAGCATGAATTTGGCACCAGAGTCTGTCACTCTCTTGCCAATTGGACTGGCACAAAAAGTATACAAAGTTATTATCGTATACTTTTCGTGCTGGTTGAACCAACAACAGCGAAAGTGATTCTGATGTCGAATTCATTCTGCCATCAGCCTCTTGGCTCTATTTAGTGTTGGTGTGCTGTCCTTTTCAGTGCTCATCTATCACTCATGTTTACTAACTATTATCCTATATCATTCACTGTGTACCCTTCCTTATCTTCAGATTTTATTTAACTAAAATCAACTTTTTATGAATGGGAAGAGCACAATAAGTCTTGGGACATTCCCTGAAGGGAACAGATTATGTAGCCAATCAATTATTACCCATTAATCTAGTAGTTCATTTACTTATGTTTCCACTAGGCAATGATATAAATGGGGGAAAAAATCATTAAAAAAATCACTTAAATTATGTTACGATACCAGAGAACCATAAATCTGCACAAGGGCAGAAACATATTCCAAAACAGGATGGTAAAATCGGGTAATACGGCTTCTTCTGTCTCAGATTTGTCATGCATTTGCAACATCTGGTAATGACACAATGAAACATCTGTTGTTTCACAATGTAAATAGTTGTACTGTTAATCAAACTGCGTGTTGACTCACTATTTTGATTATTTTTCATGTCAATGTCAATCCACACACTGCATTAAAGTAAATAGATATTATCTACAATAAGTATAACAAAAGTGGCTTTCTAATTTCAAATGTAGCAAACATTTTACTTGCCAAAATATTTGTGATTAATTTCTGCTAACAAAACCAATACATAATTTAATATGGAAATTGAGTTCTTGTATATGTAGCTTGTATTTTAACAATGTGTCCACACTAGTTTTTTTTATTTCTGCCTTTGTAAGATAGGCCCAGGCCTAGAATGGCAGATAAGAGGGGGTGAGCAGGTCTGTTGGGGGGAATCTGGCACTGTTGTAAGGTATTTGGCGGCAATCTAGTGTACTGTAAGGTTATGTGAGGAAGGGGTGCAACCTGGAGAGGAAGGTGCAGGACAAATGAAGGTTCAAGTTTATAACGACAAACAAAATCAATTCTCTCATGCATTTATAAAAGTAACAATTTGATTATACATAACACCACTTCATTAAAGTTGCTGAAGTATTCATTTAATATCACATAAGGTTATTTTATATTAGAATGTCATAAATAACATTGCAAAACATCATGTAGGATAATGTGTATGTATTTTATATAAGTGGTAAAAAGTTAGACAATGAAAACATTTGTTATATGTTTTTTAAGCTTAGAATAATGTTAATTGAATATGGAGTTTTACTCTATTATTTTGTCTATTTATGTTGGAGTAGGCTGAAATGGACATTTGCCCATACACTGTATCAGAAATATTTTTTATAGTACATAATGTAAATGATTTTGGTACATTAGTTAAAATACATTTATTTTACCTTAAAACAAATTGCAGTTCTCCTGTAGTTTTATATTTAAAACTGTTTCACTTGGGCCTCTAAAATCAGTAACATCTGAAGTAAAGTGTCACTAAAAATTTTTTCTTTATTTTTCATTTTTTTAATTCATTATTTTAATTATTTTTTTTCTTTGTCATGTATACAAAAAGACAGTGTGAACAAACATATATAAATACAGTGCTAAATACAAAAACACATTACAGAACGGGAATGATATCTTAAAATACTTCAAACATATAAGAGCTAGTGGAGGGGGAAAGCTTTTTTCGTTTTTTCTTTCTCTTTCCTTTCAAAGACTGCGTCTTTTAAGGTGCAAATTGGTATCAATAATGCATCTGACTCTCCCTCTGTTGAACATTCATACCATACTACAGTGTGCAATATTTTGAACTCATATTTTTTTACATAAAAAAAACTAAAAACCTCTCTATAATACTAAAGTGACCAGATTAAGCTCTTTACTTTCTTCGTTCACCTTCCCCCTCTCCCGCACGAAAAACATTTATATCACACTTAGAATATGGTATACGTGTCTCATGCAGTTCAATTTAGCTATATTCTTATACCCATTCTGTAAGACTTACACAACATTGAGGGATACGTCACCACGCAACGACCAACCAAACTCTGTTTAATGCACTTTTTACCTCCTATGGGGAACCATATGGATGCACCTTCTTACGACCCTTCTTCAGAATTTTCCGTCCCCTTTTCCATCTATTTTCAAATCTTCTGTGCAGGAATTTATTCAGTTGGAGGAAAGCAAGCAAACCAAGATGACATCTTTTATTGAACTTCCCAATAGTTCCATCGTTATAAGCAATATTTTGCTCCATTTTATGTTGATATATAATTTGATTATTTATCTGAATCCATTGTAGTTGTTTGTTTTGGTTCCAATTGCGAGCGATGGTCATCTTGGTGGCCATCAAGATGTGAATCAAGATATATATTTTTTGGAATGTTAATGTTGAGGGGACAAAATGAAAAAGGGCAACCTCTATTGTTTTTTCCAGATTGGTTTTGTGGTCACCTACATTTTGGAGACATCTCCAACAGATGTCTGCATTTGTACTGTTCACTTTGTTCATGATTTTGGGGACCCTATGCCATCTATAACTGATCTTTATTTGAAGTTCAACAATATTTAAACATTTAATTGATCTTCTAACGTCTATAATTGAGGAATACCATTGTTTCATCTCGTATGTCCTGCCAATGTCCCGTTCCCATGAAATCCATGCTTTAGGTTTATTATATTTTGTATCTATTCTCAATAAGTTAAATCATTTAGGCATTACTTTACTTTTTGGGTTTTGATCAAAGATCCTAACAATTTCGCCTACAAAATTCTTAGGTGGGTAAAGAGCTCCCTTGATGGTAGGCCCAGTTCTATTTGTAATTGTGCAAAACATTTTATTTTTCCTCTATCGATTAAATCCGCAATTATAGTATTTTTGTTCAATTTTGTTAATGATATTTCTTCCATATTATATTCTAAAATGTGTACTGGTACGGCTTCAGCTATCTTGTTAAGGATCTATGTTTTTTTTTAAAATCCATTCCAGTATCTTAATAGCTCCTGTACAAATGTTGGTGCTTCCTGTTTTATAATCTTTCTATCAACACCCCTCTCCAGTCATAAAATTGTCGATAATTCCTTTACCCCTATTAGGTCTGATTCAATTTGGTACCATGGATCTAGTATTTCAGAGCTGTCTTGCCATTTATGTATATGGAGCAGTCTGCTAGAGTCATAATGTTTAACCAGATCTGGAATACCCACTCCACCTTCCCTTATATGTTTTGTTAGATTAATTCTACTGATTCTGGGCTTCTTCCCATTCCATATGTATGACATAAATAACTTCTGTACCATCTGCAGCTTAAATTTTGCAATTTTTAGAGGTAGCATTCTAAATAGGTACATCCATTTCGGCAATACATAGGACCTGATGACATTTATCTTAATAAGCCATGAGATTTCATTATAACACCAGTTTTTACTTAATTTAAGTTGTGTGTCTTGAAACAGTGTTTCAAAATTTTTGTCCATCAGATCCTGAATACTCGCCGAAATGTATATTCCCAGATGTGTAAAGCCCTTTTCTGTCCACTCAAAAGGATATGTATTAGTTATTGTCCTTCTCGTTTCTTTATCTATATTTACCATAACTGCTCTTGTTTTTGAGAGGTTTAGTTTGACACACTTGAGTAGCTTTCCACCTCTTGCAGGAACGCTCTTATAGACTCAGTTGGATTAGTCATTGTAACTACTACATCGTCTGCATAGAAACACAACTTATATTCAGAAATTCTGATTTTAACTCCTGTAATGTTTTCATTCTGTCTTATTTTGGCCGCGAATGGCTCAAGTGTTAGAATGTACAGGAGTGGTGCCAATGGACACCCCTGACGGGTTCCATTCCCCACCTTAAACCATCCAGACTCTATACCCGGCCCCACGGTCCTAGCCGTAGGGGGCGAGGATAGAGCCATAACTGCTGAGTGGGTAGGTCCAACAAATCCAAATCTATCCAACACTTGGGCCATGAAGCCCCAACCAACCCTATCGAAAGCCTTTTGGGCATCTAGGGAGAGAGTCAGCTGGGGCACTCCCTCTCTGCCCACGTATTCTGTTATACTCAACAATCTTCTAATTTTGTTATTCGATTGACGACCCTGAACAAAACCTATCTGGTCTTTGTGTATCAGAGATGGAATCACTTTTTTTATCCTATTCGCTATCACTGAGGAATAGATTTTTAGGTAGCTATTTATTAAAGAAATTGGCCTGTAATTTACGGTGTGACCGCAAATTAAAGTGTCACAAATTTTAAACCTCATCTTCCAATGAACCATCTCATTATCACCTGAAACATTTGTTTCCAATAAATTTAGGCTCTAGGAGATCACCAAAACAAATGTTTGCAATTAATTTGCTTATGGCAGTAAAACTCTCTCTCGCCCGCCTCTGGAGGAAGCAAGATCTCCCTACATGGATATTCATAAACATATAGAACACCAGTTGTCTGCGGAGAAGGTGTTTTATCTTCCGAGGGGGCTAGAGAGGAGATCTGAGGAGATCTGGCTAATTGGATACTGTTTTTTTTCTGGTGGGAGGCGATGGGTGGACGTGGGACAGATGCGGCAGATCCTGGGGGGGTTCTTTCCTTTCCCCTCTCCTTTTTTTTATTTCCTGTCTCTCTCTCCTTTGTGGTGTTTGATAAACTTGCAGTTACCCTGGTGTGGTTGATTTGTACTTTGCACTTTCAGCCAGTACTGTGCCTAATAATAGTTTTTTCCCTTTTTTCTTTTTTTTTGCTTTGTATGTGTATTTATGTATATGTGTATGTTTGTTTTTTGATATGTATGTTGAAGAATAATAATTAAATAAAGACTTATAAATAAAAATAAATAAATAAAATCAGTAACATCTTCAACACGGTTTTCATGATCCCCTCGTGGGACGTACAAGGACATGTTTTCAGACAGTTATGTGCCATGGGAAAGGCTTAATAGAATAGACAGGACTATTGTCAGAGTAATAACTTTACATTCAGCATTTAGAAGATACAAAGTGTTAGAGAAAAATCTGTTTATTTCTTTATAATATATGATGTAGCACCTACATATCTAATAATGTGTTTTTGAACAATAGAATACCCTCTTTAAATGCTCCTATCATATCATATCAACTTGGAAAAATATAGCAAACAACATAGCCTTCTAGTAATAAATTGCACTCCACTTCCACTCAAGTTGCATCTGAATTATCTCCCATTTTAACTATCTACCAACAAATATAGCAGCTTTGAAATGCATAACTGTCCACTTTCTTAGTTAAGCCATCTTTCACTGATAAGCAATCTCAGTTGACTTAACGGAGACCTTTATTTATATGGATCAGAAACATCTAGATAAGAGAGGAAAATCAGGGCCACTGACTGTTGACATGCCTGTAAGTAGTTAAAGCCTAGTAAATTTTATAGAAACTATACAAGGACACCCTTTTCCATGGCAAGGACTGTGAAAGTCCATAAAACATCATTAAAATGCCTATCACAATGTCCAGTAAATGTCCAGCATGAACAATGTTGGCCTCTATCCCATATAGAAAAATAGATGTCAGCAGCTAAGAATCATTTGACCATCTAGTCTGCCCATATTTCTACCTAGTGTAAAATTCCCATGACCTTATTTGATCCTTGATCTTATTTTAATCCTAGCATTATGCTTAGCCTATGCATGAATAAGCACTTCCTTGTATTAATCAATACCACATCTGCAGGAAGTCTATTCCCTGCATCCAACACACTTTCACTGAAGTAATACCTTCTGATATTGCCTGTATATCCCTGGCTTTTTAATTTGAGACCTTGTAGTTTTCTCCTTTTTATATATACTCACCTTCATTGCCATGCTTGTATCATGTTACTCTCATCTAGAAATACATGTTAACATCTGTTAGTCATTCCTGATAAGCCGTTATACATAATAAAATATGTAATATATTTTCAGATTCTCTTTAATTTGCCTTATGATGTAAATACAAAATAACTTGCTATATATCAAATGTGTAAGGCATTTAGATAAAAACTTAATCCATTTTAACACAAAGTGCATACGAGTGGTTATTATATTTGTTATATTTCTGCTTTCATTTTAAATACAGCATTGTTTTGAATATCCTGTGCACCTATCTTCACATGCATAGATTATTAAACATGCTATTCTATCATTTCTCTTGTGAAATATATAAGTGTTTCTTGGAGTTGACAGCTAATGTGTAGGATGATGCAGTCTCTGAGTTCTGTGTCACTCTTAGAATGTGCTGTGGGAGTAAAACAAATGGCACAATAGATACAAATGAGTTTGCAACTGAAAAAAGCTGTTCATATTTGATACATGTTGAGTACTATATACACTTATCATGTTATGACAATATTTATATCCATGTTTTATGTACCATGAAATCTAATAGAATGATGTGTGTTTCAAGCTTTTAGGGAACTTGGCTGCAGCAAACTGAATAATAGCAATGTGCAATATCTTCCCTAGAAATGTTACATATATTTAACTCTTGGACATTAAACAGTTATTTTTCAGTTTATAAATAGCAGGGTAGATATTCTCTCTTTAGCTTGCTGAACAGTCTGTATAACCTCCTTGCCTCATGACAGAGCTGTAGTAAATTATGCAGTTGCAGTAAGTCAGACATGTATTCTTGTGTTTGACTTTATCCCTCGGTTGCTTAGGGATACTAAATGCCAATACTATTATATTAAGTTATACTATAAAGTAATTTAAAGATCCCCTGCTTTATTGGAGTTCCATAATTCAGGCACCTAATTCCATTCACTTAACCTATTTCCAAATAAGGCAAAACCATGGAGGACTAGTGTAATGGAATAGATGTGTAGGTACGTTTAAGAAATCTATAACAAAAAATGCTTCTCAATTTCCTTTGACTAGTTCTTAGGAAGCTGGCAGACGTCTGGTCGGCAACTGTCTCCCTCTGCTAGATCAGAGAGTGACCCTTGTTTTTGCATGGGATCAGCAGGGGGACCTTAACTAGGTCCCCCAGTTGATTCAATGCAAAAATGAGGGTCTCTCACAGCGCTAGCAGCGAGAAACCCTCGCATTTAGCTGTCAGAGCGGGGCAAGCCCATGCTCTGTTTGGCTGTGCGTGGGCTGAAGTTTGTCAGCTCACAACAACCAGGAACTGCTGTGTCTCGCATGTGAGACACAGCAGTTAGGAAACTGTAATATATAAACGTGTATATATTAAGATACATGTTGGGTTTACTTAATTGTACCAGGACATGTTTTGTTTAACCTTGCAAGGGTTATGCAACATTTAATGTTCCTTTATTTAGTTAAAATCTAGGGTTAGAATAATTGTTAGGGTTACAATTAAATTAGGAATATTGCAGAAAATAATGAGCACTCCTCTTTTCAGTGAAAAATCAAACAATTTAATAAGGAATTTTTTATGGAAAAAGTGAATTTGCCTTACGTGTTTCGCGTGATACCACGCGTAATCATAGGCAACTTGAAAAGTAAAAACGTGTCTGTTAAATACAGTGCCCCAACAAATCAGTGAAAAGGTTCAATTGATTAGTGATCTACATTGTTATGTGGTCCAATGAAAGCAAAACATTGTGCATTTATAAATACAAGAATCAAGTAAGGTTCATTGAAAAACAACATCATACACTTTATTATAAACTATGTATTTTGTAACGCGAACCTTGAAAAGTAATATAAATGAGAAAAAAAAAATACTATAGTACGCTAAATGCTACATAAAAGTTAACCAATTATACAAAAGTGGCAAACCCTCTTGTTAGTGAATAAATTTATGAGATATGTATAATTGGTTAACTTTTATGCAGCATTTAGCTTACTATAGTATTTTTATTTGTTTTTTCTCTCATTTATATTACTTTTCATGGTTCACGCGAAACACGTAAGGCAAAAACGCTTTTTCCTTCACATTTTTGTTCCTATTTTCCTGATTTATCGGATCCACTTTGATTATAAAATTATTTGATTTTTCACTGAAAAGAGGAGTGCTTATTATTTTCTGCAATATTCCTGATTACCAAAGCCTCAACAGCTACGTGAAGCACACTCATTCAAGTGTCTCCAATCCATGGAAGGAACTTACTGCCATAAGTGGAGCTGGGTTATCTCCCTAGGGAGTTCCATTTCTTACAATTAAATTAGGCTTAGCATAAGGGATAGGGTTACAATTAAAATAAAATTAAAATATATTAATGGTTAGCATAAAGGTTAGAGTTGGGGTTAAATTTAGGGTTAGGGTTAAATTTAGGGTTAGGGTTGGGGTCAAAAGGTCAATGTAGGAAAAAAACAATACCTATCCCATATACTATTAAAGGTTTACCATTCCTGGAGTGTGGTTCAGACAGACTGGCCCAGTAGAAATATTATAAATTATAAATCACGACAGGTTAAAATGTATTTAACTCAAAAAGGAAAAAATAATACTTGCCAGAAGCACTCTATTCCCTTGCAGAATTCTGAAGATATAATTTATTTATAACTTTATGTTAGAAACTTTGCAAATGTGGTGGTAATAAAATACTGAGTAAGGAAAAAACAGTGTTATGTTCTTCACGAACTGTTGTTGTGCTTAATCATAGGCTTTAAAACAGGGAGGTACAGAGAAGCGTAAAAAGGAAAAAGGTGTATGAAAATTAATTGCTATAACATTGATTTAAATTTAAATTTAAGAGGCACTATAGTAGCAACATTTTTTTTTAAGTATTTAACAGATCTTGAGGCATCATCTAATATTATTAACATCTTGGACTCATGCTAGGTGGTCAAATGCCCTGGAAGTTATTTGAGCACTCCCGGAAGTCTGCCTCTTTTTGAGGCAGAGCCTTCTTCCCATTGCCAGCTGGTGCTATTGCACTTGTGGCACACAGAGTGAGGACATATATGCATCATCGCAGTCCTCAGGGACCATGTACATATGCGTCGTTTTGGCACAATGGGTTAAATGTTTTCGAACTCATACACTTTTACATTATCATAAAGACACTGATTCAACTTGTTTTTTGTATTGTCAGTTATGCATTGCTATAGAATAACTAATTCCCAACATTGTTATGTTGATTAAATATTATAAGTGCCACATGTGTTTGTTCTTGCAAAGTATGCAGAAAATATGTATTGTAAAAGGTCAAGGACACAATAATTGGAAAGTCTGCATCATGCATCATTTTATTCCAAGAAAATCATGATCACAAACATGAATATGAATAGACAAAATTGTGATGACAGTTCAACTAAATTATAACATTTCACCAGAGTAAAATGTATCAAGCTGTTCTGTGCAAAAAGAAACCACACTATAGCTATATATAATTTCATAACTACAAAGCACAGTGATATATCTTCCTCACATACACACAAAACATAATACCAAAACATTGTGGCGAGTAATAAACTATGCAGTACTAAATTGACTTATTCATACAGGACTTACTAGACAGCTCATTGGGCTAATGCACAATTTGTAAAATCTGGTTAATTTCAAGTCAGCCCTTCATTCTTCATAGGTAGATAAAATGAATACCATTAAGCTAACTATTATTAACATCCACTAGAATTTAGAAAAATGTTATAGCCCCAGGACAAACTTGAAAACGAGTGAATATCTGAATATACCTGTCCTTGTTAAACACTTTGCTTTTATTATTATTATTATTATTATTATTATTATTAACACATAGGGAAACATGTAGTGCATCATTGCAAAATGTCTTCAAGTAATAGGTGTACCCATAAATAGTTCTGCATAGATTAGTAATTTAATGTGGCATATCTTTAAGCGCACAAAACACTGTTTTTGATTTTTTTATGATCTTGAAAACGCCATTTCCTTTTAATAGTCATCATTGGGATCAGCATAAGGCTATGACAAAATATAAGATAAAGACAGGATCTAATAAAAGCATTTAGAAAAGGAGGAAGACTAGATAAGCCAAATGGTTCTTATTTGCTGACACATTCTATGTTTCTATGGTATGGTAATGATCACAACTGGAAAATGTTGGCACTAGCCCAATGGATTACATTTGTTTTAAGTATACACTTTGCTTTGCCTACAAAAATAGCTAAACAATAATAAGTTTGACACCTTTTTTACAAGTTAAATAATACATACACAAAAATACCAGCCATGCTGGTGACTCTATATAATATATACACACACACACACACATATATATATATATATATATATATATATATATATATATATATATATAAATTTGTTTATAAATTCTTAACTATTTTCAAAGTATTAGTAAACACAGACAAGAAAAAAAAAGAAAGACAAACATGAATAGTAACATCTCCTCTATACAAAAACACTTATACAGTTTAGATCGTATTGCACATTGTAATTTGCCAACATCTATTTTTAGAGACACCCAATTATAGGTGAAAGATATCGCATATACATATTGGGGAATTATAAATAAAACACATCAATACTGACCATGCTGATCCCTGCATAGACTTGACATTGGATTATATTTTTTTGACAATGCGTTATTGTTAATAAAATCATAAACTGCCCCCACCTAATAAACAAATTAACCTATAGGTCATTGAGATCATTTTATCGGAAAGCTGTAATGTATAAAAAGAACATGTAATATACTGGTTTACAAAGACACAGTTAACACAGGTATTTTTTATATTGCCTTAGTTATCATATATTTCCAGACAAAATGTGGATCCTGTTTAATTCTGGAGCTATGGGGCATCTTTCCTATAAATCTGATATAAATGTTCTTCAGAAATAAGTGTTGGGTACAAC
Source organism: Pelodytes ibericus (assembly GCA_036172795.1). NCBI lineage: Eukaryota > Metazoa > Chordata > Amphibia > Anura > Pelodytidae > Pelodytes > Pelodytes ibericus. Next base: position 128,678,593 of record CM069861.1, read on the forward strand.
TACTTTTAATGTAATTTTAGAGAACAACATTTGTATTGCTACGTTTATTTAACTCAATAAGTAAAAATCGGGATCTATGAAAAAAGTTTACTTTGTCATTTATTTACACACAAAAAAAAGACAAATGCATTGAACCTGAGCTAAACAGAAAACATCTGCTTTTGCAAGGCAGCTCTTAAAATCACAAGATGAATAAAACATATTTAAAAACATAGCTATATAAAGTCATTCAAACCAGTTCAGTACACGTTTTTGAAACCTTATATGTGTAGCTCCGTTACTTAATTACAATTAATTACAAAAAGAGATATCTGGAAAATTGTGTAATATTTTGCTCAATATGATTATTAATAATAAAAATGTCTTGTAGTATATTGATTTACCCAAATCCAAGAATGTATTTCTCACTCATCAATTGTTGATGGTCCTGCTGGGTATCAGTGATATTTGTATAATTACTCCTAATCCCACTGATCATGGGATTGGGGCGGAGTCGCACCGTAAATAATTATTGGTATTTCGCGCAGGCTGGAACAATAGTATGAGGCACCCACAGTACCATCCTCTTTAACATTATACCCCAACCAGTCAAATATGTCTCAGGGGGGGAAAGAGAAGCACTCGATTTTGTGGGACACATAAAACCCACATTTTTTTACTTTTGTTTTACATTTATTTTATTCATTTACGCAGACAGTTATGAGAAATGACCTTATCGGAAAACTCAGCCAGAAGCTTGTGAAAGAGTTGCTGTTACCAAAGTGAATCAGTGAAAATGTCTGCTGTTGTGTAAAGTAGTGAACAGCTGCCACATTGCTCTCATACTCTAGATTTTTGTGAAACATATTTCCAAAGCCCAAAAAAGTTTGCAAACACTTTTTAAGAAAATGCTTTTTGCGCTCAAATGCCTTTTTGGAATCAGTAATCAGAAATAAACTTTCAATCCTATGTAAATGAGACCAGCAATTAAAATGGATTAATTTAATTAAATGGTCTTCACTATCATTTTCTTTCTGTTAGCCAGGATGGTAATATAAAGTTTAAAATGTATGTTTTGGAGGGAAATTGGGCAATTTGTAGAACACAATAAGGATCTTTGCTCAGTTTTGAATCACTGATAAGAATATATTAAACATCTTAATTACAGCTCTGTTTTTGTCCTAACTTAATCAGATCATAGGAACACAAAAGCAGAGACATGATTAGGGTCTTCAGGAAAATCGAGATGATCATCCCAGGGATTTCTCTCAGTGAAACCAATGCTCACATTTTTCCACAGCGCAAGTGGTAGGCCATGCTGTTAAGAATGGTATAATATCAGCAAGGTCTTCTGGACCTGGAAAATCTACTATTCAATATATCTTTAAAATATAAATTAACCATATTGATTGAAACTATACATTACATCCTAGCATCACTTTTTTTCAAACATACTGCTTTAAACTGTACTATTAAAATAAGTCTAATAATAAATCTACAAATTATTTTTGAACCTGAAACATTGTTTGGTATTAAGATGCTTTCATATATTGCTATGAAGAAGCTAGACACTTTTAGATTAATAATAACCCATCAATCTTTCCCAGGTTTTTCTAAGGTTGAAGAAAAGATTAAACATGCTTCAGTGGTGGGTTTTATTAAATGTATGAAATTGACTGCTCTATGTCAGTTTAGATTAAAACCATGTAACTTGACGAAAACTGCCTAAATTATAACAGTTGGAAAAATAACATTATGAAGGAAAATAAGCATATACAAATTTGAAAAATGAAATTAATTTAGTAGCATTTTAATGCCAGTGTAACGTGTAGAAAACTTGCAATAGAATTAATAAACAAATATGTTAATATTGTTAAAAAAATGTAAACATATAATCAAATTTAATTTTATATAAAATATCAACAAACATCATTCAAACAGAAAAAAGAAACAATGTTCATGCACTTAAAATGCAAAATATGTGTGTATATGCATTATAAGGACATGCAACCTCCTGTATGAGCAAGGTCATTTGAGATGCAGGTGCACAGCCCCCAACTCTGATTCTAGTAGACCTATGTTTTAAGCATGTGTGATGTGCTAGAGTGAACATACTGGTCAGGTAGTGGGGAAACTTTCCAGAGAAGTAGTTATGAACTTGGCAAGCAAGTTTGAAGGTACACCAGCAGTCAAAAATAAGCCATTTTAGCTCCTATAACAAATAATTTCATACATTTTATACAAAGTTAATGTGATCTTTTCATGCAAACAGAACCAATCATAAAGGTTTTCAATTATACATATGAAATGTTTTTTTTTTTTTAAGCCATGTCAAAGTGACCAGTAGAAAAGTTAGGTTTTTTGTTCATTTTGTTCAAAAACTATTTCATCCATTCATACATATGGAATTCCAAAATGTTGCCCCAAAATTATAGCCTACGTTTGGGGAGGAACAAGACTTATTTCTGGGACATTTCTATTACAGAAATAGCTTAAGTCCTCTAAGAAAATTAATGGGAGAACGTCAGCTATTTCCATAAAAAGCAGACACATACAAGTAAAATGAAGTTAAATACCTATTTTAGTACTGAGAAGTAGAAATCATTTTATTTTATCATTTGTATTGATTCCAATAGCACTAACACTGTGTATGATTTAATATCGGTTAAATGTTACATTTATTTGCACTTTAACACACCACATGTAAATTAAATACATATGAATATACTTTCAACTTACAACGTTCCCATCAAGAGATTACTATTTGATTTTATTTATATATATATTTTTTTTAAAACAAATCTGGTTTCAAAAGGTTGATATTATTTTAGAGCCTGGGGGTATGCACTATACCCCCAGGCTCTAAAATAATATCAACCTTTTGAAACCAGATTTGTCACTCTGCATACATTGAGGATTAAACCCAATGAGGAATGAAGATACATACCTGGCCACAGACTTAGTATAAGTATAAGCTACACGTGTTTATGCTAACACTTTTATATTTAAGATACAGCACACATTGGGAAATATGACAACATAATTACTGGATGCCTTATTGGTGTAATTATCTGTTGATTCTGTTTTAAAAGCATTCAGTGAAAACAGGTTTAAGGCATATCCTTTGCCATTAATGTAATTATGTATTTAAATCAAATCAAGTCTTAGACGGAAAAACATCAAGCAAGCACCATTGTCCTTGTAATTGTCAATTGCTTGAATTAGTGTGTCACACTTCAAATATAAACTAAATGCACCCCCCAACTCATATAGAACCCAACAATTGGTATCAAACTTAATGTAAATATAAATATTCACCTGAAATGGAGACACAATCTATTATTTACCAAATGCATAGCAGTCCATGGAGAGTGAAATAAGATTGCAGATTCTTCCTAAGAGGAATTCAAATTACCCGATCAGTATACCCAAAATATACCCAAAAACACTATTTCACAAAATGGCAGTGCCCAGTCACACTTGTTTAGTTAAATATTGTATTAGATACAGTCACATAACACAAGCCATCTGAAATCAACAATACAAAATAAAAAAACAAATAATGAAACATTTTTAAAACACATGAGGAATGAGAAAATCTGGAAAAAATAACTATTAAAAATACCAGTTAAAGTTATTTTCAGATCTCAAGAGAGAAGATGCAAATGGATAAATAGTGGTATAAGCCATGAGAAAGAAGGAAAGACCGCAAACACCGGTAAAAAGTATACTACATAATTGTAGTCAATGAATAAACATAAATAATAAAAACACATATACACATAAAGGATACACCAGGTAGAATGTTGTAGTAGAACCTTGTTGGCAATAACTGGAGCCCTCGTGTTTCTCTGTCAGGCTTCCTCAGAGGGTTCCACTTTACAATGGTGAAAACAGTATTTGCGTGTGGATGGTAGATATATACACACTCTTCTCAGAGATGGATGTGCAATAGAATGATATTCGTTCATTAAGCTTGTGAAATAGCATATATCAGTTCTGCTGACACTTAAATAGAATCCAGTCATTTGACAGGGGACTGTAACACATAGCAGTAAATGCTGTTGATGTATAGAGGAGTATCGATTGGACTGAATTGGCAGAATAATTCAGTCTAGATGCTTGCTGATAGTAATATAGACCAGATTTGGCCTGTACAGTGTAATTATAGTGTGTTACTGTAAAGGACTGATTGTGGGAGCATTACTAATGCTTGCAGGTGCTGTCTGGCAATTAGGTAGTAGAAGGCTGCTCAGTAAACAGAACAATCCTCTATATGCACAGCAAAAACAATGTTTAGGTGATACAGTTCCTTTAATGCACCCATAGGGTTAAATATACATGAAAATAAACACCTGATAAATTGTTTCACACAGGATTTATTACAAATCTTTCATCAAAGTGTTTCTCCGCCCAATTAAATAACAAATATGTCATGATTATTGTATACAACATGGACTGAAACATTGTCTATTTGTGCACAGTAAGATAAACAGCACATTTAACTAAAACCAGTTCTTTTATTTTTGGCATATGATTATGAAGCTTGCAAGAGCTCTAGCCTGCAGCAAATACAAGTAAAATTTGAATGTATTTTTCATGTTTTGTTGTGTGTAACATATTTTTAGTTTGTTGTTCATTTATATAATTTTGTATAGTTAGAGTTAAAATCCAGCTGTTAGAGAATTATATCTTCCTTACTTCTGTCAGAATCTTGGCTCACAAAGTATTATCAGAAATAATTAGCAGCTGGAGAGCTTCAGTTAGATACCCCTGCTCTAAATGTCTTGCAAAATAATAATAAAACACATACAGAATAAAAATACTAAAACTTTAAATACAGTAAAATAATTCATTCTTAAGGGTCCGATTTGTCCCAAATTGGATTTGAGTCGGGCACGTTAACCAATTTTCACATGTCTCTGAAATGCAGCTATTCAATATCCTCAATTTGGGTACGAATCAACAGTTCAAGCCATTTCAGAAGCTGAAGCATCAGAGGCATTTGGATCAGGTGATAAACGCTATAAAAATCTTACCATTTCAGCTACCCAATATGTGCCGATCCCCCCCAAATACATTTTGGATTTGGTTAAGATAGCTGGAATTCACCCTATTCTGAGATGGGGAAATAAACTTTAAAGCCCTCTTAAGTGTATTACAGAACATTCTAAACTTCTTATTTCACCATTATTTCACATCGACATTCCTACATGTCCAATTACGATATTTGTATTCAAAATATTTACACGTGTATGGAACTATTTCCATGTCAAAAAAAACAATAAAAAGTGTCATGCAGGAAAATACATGTCCAGCACATACACCAGTGAGTAAACACAATGGAAGGGAAGGTGTACCCATGTAGAATGACACTGTGGAAATAAAAGGGTAACACAAACTGTGGAAGAGTGTGAGGTGTGGATTTACCTGAATGATAACACAGATACAATTGGGTCTTTTCATAGAAATTCGAGAATAGCTCAAGGATGTTGACTTTCCTTTTGAGACAAAGTCAAATTCGGAACCTGAGTTTGACTTAGTCTCAAAAATAGCTTTGATCAGTTTGCCTCCAATTACTTTCAATGGGGAAGATTCAAACCTTGTTTTTTTTTCTAAGTCAAACTCAGGTGCCTAATTTGACTATGTCTCAAAAGGAAATTTGACCTGCAAAGTCGACCTACTCTAGCTAAAACTAGAATTTTAGTGAATAGACCCAAATGAGATAGGTTGAAATAATTTGTTCTTTTTTATTTAATTTCAAATTAAATTAATGTGATTTTTTTTTGTAAACAAAATAAACAAGCCAAGGAAGGGACAGTGAGAGGTGTGTGCAAAGTTTGTCCTGTCACTGAGTGACAGGAATGATAAGTAACAGTATGACCTATAGTATGATTTATCATCATCAGATAATGAGGAGAATGATATACTGGGCAACCATCAAGTGTTGTATTTTGCACTTACATTTTCTTCACTACCTCCTTGGACCAGTTACTCCCACCACCTGTGTTAAAAGTGTCTACAATCTGCTGCCAGAGTTTATTTTTTTCCTCCTCTGGCTCATTCTGTTTGCTGCTGCACCTATAACCTGGTTGTAATGTTGACAAAATTTATATACCAATGCTCCTCCACTGAGAAACTTTGTTGGTACTTCGTAGGAATCAAAAATGATTCGAAAACAGGACTCTTTTCTTCTTAAGTGCATGGGCCAGGGCTCCACATATCCCAATGTCAAAAAGAACTAACAAAATACACAGCACTTAAGTGTGGTCAAGTTTTATTCCAGCACAAACTGCAACTTTTTGACTCCCCTGGATCTTTGACAAAGACAAAGTTTCACATTAAACATGAGATCAAAAAAATACATATATGTATTTATACAGGATTATTATTAACTTTTCCCCAAAATAAAATAAAAACCTAAGTCGTCTGGTTTAACCGATAATAATTAACCCAAAATGTTCTCAAAATTAGTGAGGTTAAAAACAATATCATTATTAACAATATAAAAAAGGGGCAAATAATCAAACATGTTACATAAAACCTTTTTTGGGGAAAATACTGCCATACCCCTGTCCTAAATTGCAGTTTTATAGTTCATTATAAAGTGATTTAGAATGTTTCATATATTTTTCACATAGGTCATACATAAGCACCTATTTGATATGTCTTCATAGAGAAAACACAATTATTTAAAACAGTTTCATAGATTAATAAACATTTCATTAATACAATTTAAGTTAAAAAAAAAAGTATGTATACATATTTCCCCCAAAAAAATGCAAAAATTGTTACAAGGTAGTTCATTTTTTTATGAATAAATCATAATAACTATTATAATATTGATGTTTTATTAACACCTAAAATTAATCTAGAGACTTTCACTGTTATACCATACATACATATATATTATGCATAACCTTGGTCACTATGAGTTTGTAGTTACATTTTTGTGACTAGGCTAATAGTCATTAAATATACTATTAACCTTTAAGCACATTCTATTATTGATGCATGCTGACCCCCTCTTCCAAATCTTGACCATGAAGCTCTATGAAAAATCTTTTATAAAGGTTCTATTATAACAAGTTTAAGTTGTATCGTATTAGTTTAGCATCAAACAGATAACATTAAATTACATAAAGAAGTATCAGGTTATCAAGTTATTTCCAAATATTTTTTGCAACTAATCACATATGTTATCATATATTATGTGTTTTTCCGCTAAGGCCACATTTATTTCACATTCATGAAAAAGTGGATTGCAGGGAATTTAGAAGGTAATTTCAAACTTAAGGCCACAGTAGCTGAGTTGGAAAACATCTCCCATTCTATTCTCTATGAGAAGGCCACAAATCAATAACATGTTGGTTATGTTGGTATATAACATGTTGGTAATGTTGATTTTTGGAAACACTCATCTAAATGGGGGGTTGACTTTACTTCATAATCAGTTAGTTCATCATGCTGACTATATAGCAGTTTATTCAGCTATATCCCTTGATATGTATGTCAAACAACAGTAAATTCATTTTGTGAACACTGGTTTGTTTTCAATTCACTGAATTCAATTATTTCAATCATGTTGGATTTATCCCCTTGCAGAGCAAGTCAACTATATTTAATCTTTGTTACTTTTGTCATGCTGTTCTCCTTGAACAAAGGGACATCCTAAAACAAATGAATTCCTCCATCTAATGTATTTTTTTTTGTTGGCGTCTGTGCTACCTAAACCTGTATTCACTACAAATAAAATTGCAAACATGTACCCTGAAGCTCTTAAAATTTGATTTATGAGTCATTTTGTCTAGCTAATTCCAATTTATTTGCCTTTGGAGCCCCGAGTGAAGATGCTTTGAGCTTGATCTGTACAGCCAACTGGCAATTTCTTCATCCAGATGCTAGACATTTAGATAGAAGACAAATGCTTTAATTGGCGCATTTTATCACTGTCATTCTTTGTGCCTGCATAATTGCCCCATACAAATCTTTACACACTGTGCAGAGGCTAAGCAAAATCCTTGTAGCTAGTTTGAAACTGATAACTGCCTGGCATAGAAAACATTTAAAGCTGATAAGATAAGTGAGAAGATTGATGTTGCGCGTTTCTGTAGCAATAACTTTTTTGTGTAGCTCAATGGACGTCTCTGGTTGTAGGGTCACTAATCTAATTATAAGAATTATACACATGACATGTAACATCTTTTAGATAAAGAACCAGGCGATATATTATACACTTTATTTCCACATGCAGTTCTACAGGTTTTTTTATTTATAGAAACTGTAATAACATGAGTGAACAACATTAGTATAATTCTAGGAAACACCGTAATTTAAGATGTCAAATTATGTTTAACCTTTTAAAGCACACTGATTTGCAATTCATTGCATTCAATTTTAGAATCAACAAAATTTAACCCAATGATACCGGATGGTGCTTTTATCCTTAAGGACCAAAATGGCAATTTTGTGTACTTGGCACCGATCGCAGAGTGAGCAAGGGACACAAAGGCAAAGTCTACCCTTAGTGACATGACCTTTTGACATTGTCTTTCCCTTGGTGACAAGGGCTGTTTTGACATTTCTGGGGTGTTTGTGTTTAGCTGTAATTTTCTTCTTCTTTCTCACACACTATACCCACACGAGTTATATATTGTTTTTATTGACATAAGAAGGACTTTCATTAGATACAATTATGTTCATCATATCTTATAATTTACTACAAAAAAAATATCATAAAATATGATGAAAAAAATAAAAAAACACCTTTTCTGACTTTGAAATAAAAATAATTTACACAAATACAATCATTAAAAAAGACCCTGTCTAAATAGTTTCTAAATTTTGTCCTGAGTTTAGAAATATACATGTCTCCATGTTTTTCAGCAGATTTTTGCAAAAAAAATAGTGTTTTTTAGGTACCTTTTGACCCCAACCCAAACCCTAAATTTAACCCTAAGTCTTTATTATAATTTTCATTTAATTGTAACCCTACCACTTATGCTAACCCTAATTTAATTGTAACCCAAACTATTATTCTAACCCTAACCCTAGATTTTAGCTAATTAAGTTTTTTTTTTATTATTGCAATGCTGCAGTCTAGCAACAGCATCAGAGTGACAGAAGTGCATTTTTGTTCCCTTCCAATGCTGTACCCAGAAGACAGTAGCAGCCAAATTGGAGGAGCATGATGCTCTCCAATATGGCGCCCACGATTGCTCCGTGGAGCAATCGTGAGCACCGAAGGATATGGCGCAATCGTGGGTTCCACAGAATAAAAATGTTGGTGCTGCCTAATACCTTGCCACTGAGGCAATATAGCAGCACCGCCAGAGTGGTTTTCGTGATTGCTGATCGCAAAAACCACTAATTCCACCCCAGGGCAGCTGGACCTGCCTGACACTTCCTTGTCGCAAAGGGGTTAAAGAACATGTGAGCCCCTGCCAAGAAAAAAATATTTGACCTTGTGGTGTCCATTGTGACATCATGGAGGCATACCCAAATCCAGAATTTCATCCACAGTGCAATTTTGTTAAATGTCACCACCACCAGTTAGTAGTCTCATCTGACAGATGGGATCTCTCTGCAGTTACCTGCAGTGGGACTAACAGCACAGCTCATCACAGCTAAGATGTTGTCCCACATGTGTTTGAGCCCTGTATGTTAGGGTGACATAACATGTTCTATGGGAGGGAAGTGATTAATATGCATTATATTTAATTATATAAACAAATAACTCATATTTTCTTATTATTGAGAGCTGAATTGGCATTTGTTTCTGAGCAAACCACAGGATTGTCTTTTTTCTGTAATACTTGGCATATGAAAATGTACTCTCTAAATCTAACAAAAAATATGTATTTATGACTTTTATGCATGATCTATGGTTGTATAACATGATCAATGCTTTAGATCTTTGTAATCAATTAGACAATTATTCAGTCCAATGACTGCTGAAAAAGAAAAGCCCAGCAATCAGTACATTTATTGACTGATGCATAAATAATCATTAATTAAGTTATGTTATATACAAACATGTTTGAAGCTTAGAGCTGCACTTTAACATTGCATGTTACACTGATTCATTTTTCCATGACAATATATATATTCCATGACATATATAAGGAGCAAGTAGAAAAAAATGCATTCGAATTACAAGACACATTTTCAGGACCCTAGTTTAGATGTTTATCGTCAAACTGGAACATGCATATAATAATAATTATCTGATGTGGTAAAGCAGGTCAGACAATAAGACTGGGATCCAGGTCCCCTGCAGAGCCCCCCAGCAGTGGGGCTTCATGTCCCAGGCAGCCTCATTCTGGGACAATGAGAAGTCCCGGAATTAATAAAGTTAGTGAAGCTATGTTAATTGGTGCTGTGTCAAAGTCAGTCCTATAAACAGCTGTCCCTTTGACAGCAAACTCTTGAGATCTTTGGAGATTAGCTGTGAATAGGAACTCAAATTAACACTTTCAATGCTAGAAAAGGGCAGGCACAATATGTTGAAATTAATATGTTGCAAATGATTTCTGGTAGTAAAAGGGTTATATGTTGTTGCTTTTAGAGCAGTGTCCTGAATTGTATGTCCCTCCCACTGTCAAGTGAGTCTCAAATTTTCAAAATTTTCAGCTGACTCCCACTGATGCAAGGTGATATGGTGATGGAGACATGGTGATTGAGGTGGGAAGAGATGAGGACGGTGAGGTGGTGGAAATATGATGATGCAGTTGACCCTTTGAGCTGAAGTTTTAGACTAAATGGACAGGGTGTCAGCGTGAATGGAAAGAGTGAATGGGCAATCTCTTAGGATGAATCAGCAGATTTGTTAAGATTTTGAGGTTATTTGGCTAATTCTTAGGACAACACCACTAAATCAGATGAATCGATTGAATATATATTATATATCTGCACACATAATAAAGTGATGATGCAATGCATTTAGAAAATAAATATCCCTGAATGGCTTTCTGTTTATTCATAGAGTTTGAACTTCACAGAATAAACTCTGTCCCCAAGCATTCTCACAAACAATCAACAGACATAGATAATGATATGTAAAATCAACAGTTTCTCACTGACTTAAACAAGATAATAAATGCTGGTGCATGCTACTATCATGACTATCAGCCTTCCATCATGACATCAGTTTCCCCATCACCTTGATCCTGACATAAGTTATACATGCACATAACAGTCAGATATAAATCAGTTTTCTGCGAATATTAGGAATTATCTAAACTTGAAAAAATGCTTGGTTTGCTGGGATACTTGCATTGTAGCTTGCCTCAGTTTTTACTATTATTGCTTGCTTTGCTTACCCCTCTCTTCCGTTAGTAATCACAATAATGCCTTACAAGAGCAGTAATGTCAAAACAAATTTGGGCCCAAATGCCTATTCTTAAAGATAAAATATCACAAACTGCTTCTTAACTTCCATCTTCCTTCTCAATTCAGTACTATTTTTAACCATTGTCCTTGGCAGTACCCACCTCAAATATTTGCTATCCAGCAACCTCCTTTTTTCACCTTGTTCTTTCCATATCAACTTATATACAGCATATAACACATGGCTGTATGAATTCAGCATATATATACTCAGTTATAGTTCATTTACTTTCAGCGTTTGTGTGCTGATTCTTCACTGAACACATGTCTAGCTGCACCAGCATATGTCCCTGGTGTATGTTTCCTACAAATTTTGGTGTATGAGGCATTTGATGTTTAGCCCCAGGGAGAGTATGTGCTGTGTGCAACATAATAAGAAATATGGATAGATTTCGGCCTCTGAGGTGGAGCTTTTGAAGAGTAGAGTGGCCCGGTGATCCACTCTGCAGTTTACAGACAACTAAGGGAAAAGTCCAGGCCAGGAGTTCAGACTGACTCCAACACACTGCTCAGCTGCAAGTAATTAACATCAGTAAATGCAATAAATTCCTGGTATACCAGCAGAAGAGTTTATTTTCTTTTGAGGGCTGCAAGGACTGGAGTACAGCAAACTCTGAAGTTCTATAAGTTTGGTGAAACCTGTGTACAGGATCACTATATATTTGCACCCTCTATGCATGCTATGTGCCTTCCTTGGGTCCTCTATCAGATGCCTGGGAGTTTGAGGATTCTGCGCAATATCTTAGCTGTTCCTAGCACTGTGCCCCTCTGGACAGAGTGCTCTGATGTCATTCCTGAAATCTATTGGAGTCACTCTCCCAGCTTAGGTGTCATAACTAGTTCCTCTTTCAGGTCCTGATACTTCTTCAGCTTTTCATACTCCTTCTTCCTGATGTTGCAGTCATTTTCCACTGCTATATCTATCGCCATTGATATCTTCTGGTCCTTGTCTACCAGCACAATGTCAGGTTGATTGGCCAGGACCTGTCCGTTTGGATCTGGAAGTCTCACAGGATCTTAACCTTGTAATTCTCCACAACCTTCAGGGCAATCTCCCATATGCCCTGCTGAATAAATGTTTCTGTACATAATGCCAGGCTTAATGTTCAAAATTCTATATATCACCAATATAGTTAGTACATGTCCTTTTACATTAATATCCAATAGGCTACAAATGGTTTTTGTGCTGCCATTATCCTGGCTGAAAAGATGATAGATTCTATGGTATTTCCCCCTGAAAATTAAAATGGCCAGGCTCTCCAACATAAGCTTGCAAACCTCTGATTAAAAAAATTGGACATCCATACATGTTTATACCTATGGCTTTACCTTGATTATGATATTCAATTAAGAAATTAACTCAGGTTACGGAATAGAACTGGATACATTTTTTTCCATTATGAGTTCCAACTGCTTCTAAATTAAAAACATGACCTATGAGTTTCTGTTGGCCATTCACTTTAATGTCATATCTCCTAATATAAAACTGAGCAATCACGATATGAACTATAACCAGAGAAGCTAAATATCAGTGCTCCAAAAAAGTGAAGCTTTGTATTTTCTAAGCATCAAGGTGTCTCTGACAGCTATGGAAAATTTATTTGTTGCATTAATCTTTCCATACTGACCACAACAAACACCACCTGCCATTTGTGCAGCAGCAGATCCCTTACAATAATATGTACAAAGACAACAACACACATTCCCTCCCACATACACAGGAGCAGGACAATTATCAGTGGCGTACCTACCACTGGTGCAGGGCTCGCAGTTGTGACCGGACCTGTCACTCCAGGGGCCCGGCTGCCCTGCGACCCCTGCACAAAAAAAATAAAAATATATTTTTTTAAAAAGTGTGGGCAATCGGGGCAGTTGCCCAGGGCCCATTCATTCTTGGGGCCCAAAGCAGCTGCCCCATGGAGACAGCCACAATCGGGCAGCAGCGGGGAGATCCGCATTTATCGGGTGCGGACCCGGCATTTCGTCTAAGCCACCGGAATCGTCACTTCCGGTGGCAACTGGGCACATAACACTCGCAAATGGGCACATAACGCTGGCCGATGGGGACATAACACTGGCAAATGGGCACATAACACTGGCAAATGGGCAAATAACACAGGCAAATGGGCAAAATATGACTGGCAAATGGGCAAAATTATTGGCAAATGGGCACATTACACTGGCAAATGGGCAAGTAACGCTGGCAAATGGGCACATAACATTGGCAAATGGGCATATAACACTGACAAATGGGCACATAATGCTGGCAAATGGGCACATATCACTGGCAAATGGGCACATAACACTGGCAAATGGGCACATAACACAGACAAATGGGAAAAATATGACTGGCAAATGGGCAAAATGACTGGCAAATGGGCAAAACATGACTGGCAAATGGGCAAAACAACTGGCAGGTTAATGGGAAAATTGGCAATCTGGCTGTGGCATATTAATGGGCAGGCTAATAGTGGCATATTAATAGGGAAATGGCTGTGGCAGATTGGCAATCTGAATGTCTGGCTGTGGCATATTAATGGGCAGGCTAATTGTGGCATAATGGGCAAATTGGCTGTGGCCAAAGTGATACTGTGGCATTTTCTGTGGAGCAAAATAACCTGTACTATGGGGGAAAGTGACACTGTGGCATGTTCTGTGGGGCAAAATAACATGTACTATGGGACAAAGTGACACTGTGGTATGTTCTGGCAGACAAATTTATCCTGCGGCATGCCAGATCGTGTGGGTACAAAATGAGTACAAGCCAAGTGCTGTGGGTACTGTATAGTGATGTGTTAAGACCTTTTGGTGCACTGTGGGTGCAGAGGAACATAATAAAAATAAGAAATTAACAATTTTTCAATAACATTTTCATTACATATGAAAATAGTTGAATAGAATATTAATAATTTCATATAAGTATACATGCAGCTAGTTATATACATATATTTGGGGTCCATCTCAAGCTTTTGAAAGGCTGGAAATATGTTAATGATTTTTGGGTCCAGAAAAGTAATATTACTTTACTGAGAGGGTGGTGGATGAGAGGTTAATATATGAAGGAGTTTAAGCATGCATGGGATAAGCATAAGGCTATCCTTGATATAAGATAAGGCCAGGGACTAATGAAAATATTACTTTACTGAGAGGGTAGTGGATGCATGGAATAATCTTCCAGTAGAAGTGGTAGAGGTTAATATAGTGAAGGAGCTTAAGCATGCATGGGATAGGTATAAGGCTATTCTAGATATAAGACAAGGCCAGGGACTAATAAAAGTATTACGTTACTGAGAGGATAGTGGATGTATGGAATGGTCTTCCAGCAGAAGTGGTAAAGGTTAATAAAGTGAAGGAGTTTAAGCATGCATGAGATAGGCATAAAGCTATCCTAGATATAAGATAAGGTCAGGGACTAATAAAAAGTATTACTTTACTGAGAGGGTAGTGGATACATGGAATAGTTTGCCAGCAGGAGTGCTAGAGGTTAATAATGTAAAGAGTTTAAGCATACATGGGATAGGTATACGGCTATCATAGATATAAGACAAGGCCAGGCACAAAGCAGAACAGTTGGGTGGCATGTAAGTGGCATTTCTGGGGTGGAGTTGCATGGTGGGGTCGGGGGGCCCCGGGGAAGTCTTTGCACCGGGGCCAGGTGGTTTCTAGTTACGCCTCTGACAATTATTATCATGTGATAGAGGCAACAATATCTGCTAGGTATGTATTAGACTGGACAAAATTTAAAATGTCAATTCTTTATCCCATCATTTAAAAGAATTGCAAGGGCAGTAGACACATGGATATGAAGAAGAGCTGCCCTCTTTCAACAATCAAAGTTTTATATTGGTCCAGCCTTGGAGAGTAATTTTTTGCCACCAGCAGCGATTCTTAAATAGGAGTTACCCTTTTTCATGTTGTTGCTACTGGCATTGCTGCCATGGAGAATGACCCTGCAGTAATGGAAGTGGCATATATGGAGGTACTTCCATTCCTCTTGGAAAACTCAAGACTCTTGCAGTTGTTGCCATATGCTGAGAAAGTTTTTATATTCAGTATTTAAAGCTATACCAAGTTAAAAATAAACACGGAAAGACTAACAGAAGTGAAATCAGTGTTTATTTATCCTAAAAATTGTGAGGCACATGCTGAAGCAGGCGATCCTAATGCAGGCAGCCAAGTCAAGAACAGTTAGCAAGTATACAAAGACAGTTCAGATAGTCATACCATACCTCCAAACATTTTCCCCTGGCAACAGTGGATCAAGAAAGGAGTGGCTATGCATTGGGAGTGTCAGCGCTACCGAGTATATACAGCACGTGTACTGACTGACATAAAATGAATATTCCCAAAACAATGTGGAATAGAAAATGAGACCTTAACCCCTTTGTGTTGTATGATGCTTGTGTCCCAGATGCTTGTGTCCCAGATGATGCAAGCACCAAAACACCACATTATATTCCTTGCCACTGATCATGATCAGTAGCCAGGAACATTATGGCGAAGACCCAGTCAGGGACGTTCTGTGCTGGTATAAATTTATTTTTTATTATAATTTTTCAGTACACATTATTCTGCCTTTTTGATGGATTAAATGTGAGAGCCATAGAATAAATTACAGGGGTGTTAGAATCATGGTCATAGGGGCCCACCACTCTAAGGGACCTGCGCCACCCCTGAAACCACTTGTATGTCTACACCATCAAGCACAAGAGAATAAAGTTTAGTTATCCTACAACACTTTTTTTTTAATAAAAATAAAATAAAAAATTGTTAGTATGTTTAGAACTCCCAACTCTAGTGAAGACTTACTAGTTCAACAAGTAGCCCTGCTTATTGTAAATTGTCTTGGAAGGTACTCTTGCAGATTATGAATAA
Source organism: Pelodytes ibericus (assembly GCA_036172795.1). NCBI lineage: Eukaryota > Metazoa > Chordata > Amphibia > Anura > Pelodytidae > Pelodytes > Pelodytes ibericus. The sequence goes on from CM069861.1 coordinate 128,694,835, forward strand.
ATGACTTCCCACAGGAAATGCGTGAGGTGGAACTGCACATTAGTGATACCTGGTTTATCTTTTATTTTTTGGCCCAGTGTCTAGCTTAATTTTCTGCATGGCTGTAAATGAGGCCTGTTTCAACTGTCACATAAGCATTGAATCTATGAAAGATAAAGCTGTGTGTTTTTTTTTTTTATTTTATTTCTTCTAATTTTAGAATTATGCTATTTTGAGTCTGAGAATTAATTTTCTACACATTTCCACTATATCTGCAACATACAGAGATGGCAAGTGTGATTTATTCTGAGAAATATTATTTAAGCCTTTTATCTTCTTGAAGCATAATACTGTTGCAACAAAATAAAAGATCAATATATTAATAAGTATTAAAACAATCCATCTCAGCATGTTGTTGTTTTGTCTATATCTGTTAAGTATCTTACAAATGTTCTTTGTCCTTCCATTAAAGCTGTGTAGGTTTGAAAATCCTGACAAGAGAAAATCCATTACTGAGAGACAGATTTCAATCAGCTAAATTTACATTACCTGACTTTTGCCAGCATTTCCGTGAAGATTAGTACTTAAAGCATTATTTAATATATTCTGCTTTCAATATACGTTTTCGTTTTAATTAAATTAGGCAGAATGGGTCATAAACCCTCTCTTTTTTGCCAAGCAGATAACATTGTGCTATGTTATTATTAAGAATCCCTGAAGCCGTGTTCTGCTTTGATGAATTTGTCACAGTCAAAGAACATTGGGAGACAGTTATTTGCCAAAAGGCAAGATTTCAGATTTATATTGCAAGGTTTATTATAGCTTAACTTCAAACTATAGACTTGATAAATTGTTTACATCCTTTTTTGCTTTTTTATGTTTAATGTCTTTGTTTCAGTATACCCCAGAAAGTAACAAAAATGGCAATATTTAACAGAAGCAATGATATTTAGAACTTTGTCATAACATTGAAAGATTCAGGTTTTTGTTATTGTATTACAGAATTCCTTCAAGAAACTAAATATATGAGCACAGGAGCAAGCAGAAAAGTTAAATAGACTTTGTAACCTAAATAAGGGGCATGGGCAACTGATGCGACCACTTGTATCTCTACCACCATATTAACTAATCACCAAATTTGTAGCTTAAACTGGCTAACTGAATTTATTTCTTAACACCTCAGTGACTGAACTTCTAGAATTTTTGTGGTCTCTTTGGAGATTGGCTGGTTTTACACGTCCCCAGTGTTTGCGTTTAGCTGTCATTTTCTTCCTTAATTTTATTAATTGGCCACACAGTCACTCCATGTACCAGCATTGCCCTGCCTCTTCACCCATTCCTAGAACATGAAGTGTCCATTTTGGCTATTTGAAATGTTGGGACATATGGGGATGTATAAACCACGGGAACTAATAACAGTGTTGACGTTAAGAAAAGGTGCAATTGCTGACATCTTAAATATAATTAATAATTAAACTTTTTAATCCATCCAAACACGTTCATTACATTAAATTGCTCTAAGTGGCAAAGATTTTCAGTGCAATTTTTGTGCTCTTTGGTGCCTTTATTTTACAGATAGGTTGGGACAGCGTTAAGAGCACAGGAGCTACCCAGAAGTTCTAGACCTTTTTTGTTCCATAAACTTTTCAGTTTGATAATGTACAAAGTGTGTGTTACTAGGTTTTTGACTTCCTGATATCTAGTAGGTTCTGCACAAACCCTCAATGGCTGGTATCTAATACTCAACCCAGGTGTACCTGGCTATCATGGTGAAAACTCCTGCCAACATACATGGTTCGAGAATTTCTTGCTCAAAGAATAATAAAATTTTCCTAAATTAGTACTCTCCTATATTAAAGAATACAGCTGGCTGAATGTTGGATGAGAAGGCCGGTTTGACTGATATGGAAACTGTTTGAAGGTTTGCTAAGGAAATATATACATGATGTCATCTTGAACAGGAATTTCATTAGCAGCAGTCAATATGGGTTGGTGAAAGACCGATCTTGTAAAACTGACTCAATTTCATCCTTTGAAGAAGTGAGTAAAAATATAATATGGGTGCTGCTGTGGATGTGATTTGGATTTAAATGGATTTAGACATTGCCAAGGCATTTGATATGGCTCCACATAAATGGTTACTGTACAAATGGACTGAAATTGGCATAGGTAAGAGTATAGATTGGAAATTGGATGAAAGATAGAATGCAAAGTGTGAGGTTAAATGGGAAGTTCCCAAATAGGACAGATGTGATAAGTGCAGAAACTCAGGGTTCTGTCCTGGGTCCTCTTCTTTTTAATTTGCTCATTCATGATCTCCCAGTGGGAAAGAGAGCCATGTCTCAGTGTTTGACACACAACTATGGGCGTCATGTACTAAACAAGTTCAGTGGGGAAAAAAGTAGATAAAACATGAGTAAGGAGCAATTTGGAACTATTTGTAACATTTTGCGCTTTTTTTTCCTGATTTGCGCCTCTTACGTTTATCTTTATATAGCGTGCATTTTTCCCATTATTATGTATTTTGGAGATAATAATAATAATGTGACATATAGTGTAAATGGTGTTTTCTTGGGGAAATCTACTAATGAATAAGATTTGATGTTAAATAAATATATACAAGGCCCATTCTGAAGACCTTTTCATTAACAGTACAATGCAAAAAAGGTGAGCTACTAAGACTTGAAGAAAGGAGATTTAGTCTACAACAGCAGAAAGGATATTTGAGGTACACTAATGGTATGGAATTCCCTGCCTAAAGAGGTGGTGCTATCAAATACATTAAATGTCTTTAAAAAGGGCTTCTACATACTTTTTTAATGATCCAATGATAAATATGAATTCCATTTCAAGTCAAGAAAAAATTCCCACCCACTGAAAATATAATTCAAAATTGCTGAAATAAGGGGGGGCGGGGGTTCCTTTCTTTTAGCTCAACAGTGGTAAACAAGTATTCGGAAAAAGGGTTGAACTGAATGGACACATCTTTTTTCAATCTAAACTACTATGTAACTATCTATGTAACTATGCTTAGCAGTCCTTCATGTAAAAAGAGTTGCATGCTTCTATTAAAAAGTCTGCCTCTAAAGCAAACCTCTAAGGCTCTACATTTGTTATTTTAACCCCTTAACGACAGATGACATGCCAGGCACATCACGGAAAAACGAGGACTTAGCGACAGGTGACGTGCCTGGCACGTCATTCACTAAATAGAGCAAAGAAAGCAATCAAGAGTCACTTTCTTTACTCTTTCAGTGTCGCTACAATGCCTCTATGTATAGGCATTGAGGAACACTAAAAAAAAGTACAGTGGCGAGCTATGATCACTCCCCGGATTTAAAAATGGCTGAGCCGGCTGCACACATGTGCTTAGGAAGCGAACGAACGTTTGCTTCCTAAGCATCTTAGGTGTTGCTAAAGTGCTGTATAATGTACATTTAATGTACATTTTTTATAAAATTGAGACTTAAGGGCTGTTATAAAAGCCGTTTCCAGTGTTTAACCCCTTCCCTTCCATTGATCACTGTGTACGCAGTGATCTTACACAGCAGCACATTTTTTTCTGTCTGTGAATTTTTTAGGGGTTAATTTTGTTTACTGTAATTTATTACAGTTAATCAAAGAAATTTTTAAGAGCTATTAACCCCTTGCTTGCCGTAGATCACTGCCTAAGCAGCGCATATGGAGCGATCTGGCCGCAGAAGGATTTTTTTGCTATCAGCATTTTTTTTGTCACACTCGCTAGGGGTTAATTATACCCACTAGGGGACTAAGGGATTATGTGTATTCCTTTTGAAGCTGTCTGAACAAGTGAATAGTGATCAGTAACAGCCGATCAGTGGCAAAGGCGGTTGTGTGATTGCTCAGATGAGCATCACCATTCACCTGGTCAGATCAATATTGGTAAATATTGTTCTGACCCATATGGATCTGCCTCCCTCTCCTCACTTGAGTTTTAGTGAAGGAGAGAGACAGATCTGTATAATGTAAGTTTTTAATTGTAATAAAATAAATAAAATGTTACAAAATTGTGAGACCCAAGGTCTTTTATAAAAGTCATACCCTTTGTATAGTGTACCCTATTTTTTTTACAGTACTACAAAGGCTCTTATAAGAGCTATTAACCCCTTCCTTGCTCTACATGTCAAAATTCCAAGTTGGAAAATCAAAAAGCACACCTATCAAATGTGGCCTTTTAACCCCCAAACAAGCTGACAAACCTATGCATGGGTGGTATCCCTGTGCTCGGGAGATGTTGTTGAACACATATTGGGGTGTTATTTGGGAGTGGCACATACCAAAATCTGTGAGTTTGTGTCTAAAATACAATTTATGTGGGAACAAAATACACAATAAAATTACTACCACAAACTTTGACAAACGCTGGTGGTAGAATTGGTGCATGGAAAGTGTTAAAACCCCCCATCTAATATAGCCTAGGGTGTCTACTTTTACAAAATATATTCTTTGTGGGTTAGAATACACTGTCCAGCTTCCAAAAAAGTCCCAAATGAAACATGGGCGCAGGCTGACTACATGTCAAATTTCCAAGTTGGAAATGCGCACCTTCAAAATCTGGCCTTTTAGCCCCCAAACAACCCAACAAACCTATGCATGGATGGTAATAGAATCGATTTAGCAGTTTTTTCATTTGCTTTAGTCGATGAGGAGAAGATGGTTTTTTATATATATAATATTATAGGATATGTTCAAAATGATGGCATCCAAAGAAAGCCCTTCTTGTCCCGATAAAAAGAACATATAATATTGTGTGGATACAGCAAATGACAAAGAAGAAAATTACAGCTAAACACAAACAGCACAGAAATGTTAAAATAGCCATTGTCCAGAATGGACACAACTATTTCAAAGGGTCTGTCCTTAAGGGGTTAAATGTGCTTGTTTGTTTGTATTTTAGATCTTTCCATAGTGAAAGTTGTTTAAGTTTAAATTGTATCACTTTAGTTTATGGAAACATTTGCTTTTTGTGAAGAAAAACAATTTGTTTAACCTAATTAACCTACGTTGCTCAAAACATTTAAATATGTATGCAGAGTATTACCATGTTTTTTAACTTTGTACAAACATTGTTTGTGTGATTTATAAGTTAATGAGACAGTTGGTAATACGATCCTGCAAATTAGCACATCCCCTAAGAGAAACAGTTTGATCAATCACAGAAGAATGATTGCCTGTTCATACCCACAATACTGTACTTAAATATAGTTTAAGAGATATTCAGTATGTTAATCAGTTTAATTTTTTTCCAGGCAACCAGAAGAAATATTCTCAGTAATTTGAATCTAAGTGACTTAGTTCAGCTACAAGCATTGCAGATTATAATCAGCCTGCTTTGAATTCATAGAAACATTAGTCGATTGTAAATTTCTGATTAATACTTAGGTTTCAAATTAAAGAATCAATTTGCAATATAGTACAGTAAATATGATCTAGTGCTGAGCAGTGGCTGTAAATAGTGTACCGAGCAACTGGATCAAGTTGCAATACCCAATTTAATTAAAAATAAAATAAAATTGTAATATATGGTCAGGCTACATTGTTCTTCATTTGTTTTTCAAATACACAGCAATAATATTTTACAGTGTGGCTCTATTCTTCTTTTGTTTAAAGGACTGTGTACAATTCTGTTTAACCATTTAATGGTCAGACATTTTCCTGGGCCAATAATCAGACTGGTTTACCCATTTTTTATATGTTGTTGTTTAAATGTAATTTTTCTCTTTGGCATTTAACACACCCATATGAGTTATATGGATGACAGATGAGCACATTATGTGCATGTTGTTCCCTGAGGTTACCCTGCTAGATAGGTGCAGGTGTATGCATTTGACTAATTAGGTTGTGGCCACACCTATATTACATAATATTTTAACTGTAGTGTGTATTTTGTAAATTATGTGTATTTATATGTTGTCTGCCTTATTAATACAGCAAGGCCCCATTTTTTTCATACAAGCCTTGGTGTATTTATTAAAGGTGCATTACTTTTTTATATATATATTAAATATTGGTTTTATGAGTTTTTGCTCTAATTTAAATAGATTCGTTATTTTCAATTTGTCCTTGTTTTGCACCCATAGAAATTATAGGTTTGGTTTTTAGGACAGTAAGAGTTTTTTTTTTTTTTTTTTAGATATATACATATATACAATGTAGTATTTAAAAATATATTTTGAAAAAATATCAATTTTTTCCACTAGTCCTTATAAAATTCTACAAATGACTTTGCCATCAAATTTGCATGTGATTGCTGTGATTGACTACCACATGACCAGAAAATCGCTGATCTGGTCCAGGAGCATTGCCTCTGTTGCAAAGCAGAATCCTGACATACTGTTACACACTGCTGGCTTAACTCTATGCCAAGTTAACTCATTGTAAGGTCTTAATCAAAACGATACTTATGACCAAAAGGAGTCCAAAAAATGGTCCAAAAGGAGTTAAGTAATAATCCTGAATATAATCTGATTCCAAAAGTATTCTGATTCCAAAGTATTGTGTATACTGTTAATGCAAAACAAAAAAAAATGTTTTACATTGTGTTAGCAGGAATTTAACAAAATGTGTCTGTGATGTGTACTATGCATGATATCACCTGTGACCTAATATGCAAATAATACTTTGATGGAAAATGTGTAATTTGTGTATCAAGCCACACAGTCATAGACAGGAGCCCCACCGACACATTTAAACCATGTTTTTTATGCATGTGCATGTATTTCTTATTCTAATACAATGTGTAGATAATTTTTTATATTTGTTTGTTCTTTAGACTTTCAGTAAAAACAATAACTAGGTGATGGTGTTCCTTTAGCTTTCTTGAGATGAGCTGCGGTCATACATTTACACAGAGCTTTTTTTTTAGAAAGAAAATTGTGTAGAAAAAATGAAGAATTAATCCTAAGCACTATTCTAGCATACTTAATTTTTTTTTTTTTTAGATAACCTAGATATTTAGAATGCAACACTCCCTGCAATGTAGAATAGGAATCAGTTTCTCAATATGTTTAATGTGTGTGTTTGTATTGTCTTATCTGATCTAGAAGAGCGGTAGGACTGTTATCAAAGCAACAGCAGTCTGTCAGTTATACTTTTTATTCAATTATTATGGGAAATGGAACGTTTAGGAACACATAGAAAAATATTATTTTTGTTTGTTTGTGTACATAATGTGGCTGCTATCCAATGAATTTATATGGAGCACTGTAGGTAGATCAGCACCTTTAAATGAAATGTGTCTATTTACAGTTGGAAGTGCCAAAAAACTTGTTGGTTGCTATTTTTCAGTAAACAGGAGTTGTACCAGTTGTAAAAAGTACTAGGTTATATCATCTCAGCCTGGAATCACACATTTCGGACATTAAATGTATAACTTTTAACTATATTTGCCATGTGTCTGACAAGTGGGTTCCAGAGTGAGGTTTTAATCAATCAACAGTTTGATTGACATTGTAATGCAGCTAAAAATTCTGTTCAGGCTTTGCATAATCTACTTTTTCCCCAAAGGTTTTCCTCCATAGGAACTCCATTTAATAGAATCTATAAATGAATATAACAACTGCAACGTAAAATTGCAGATTTCACTGCATCTACTACAAGCAACATTTCCCAAGGAAAATAGTGCGACAAAATAACATTTCTTGTTAGCATTCAATTTCTAAATGTCACTTTGCTAAATACATAACACAAGAAATCCCAGACTGGAAGACCAAAATACCAGTTACACAAATTAGAAAGGGTACATAATGAATAGATGTCTGCCTTTTGTACAGAATATAATGGTAATAAAGGGCTTTAAAGTTTCACTGATGATCAGAAATGAAGTCTATGAAAGGCTTTGATGGACATACATTGCTTTGATCAGTGATTTACCGCAAAAAGTGAATGGCAGCATCCATTAGCTTAAAGAAATGTACATGAGTGCCAATAAACGCAAAAGACAATGTACTCTGATCTTTTATTTTCATGTAATTAGAGAGGATCCGTGACTTACGCTGAACTATTTTGTTCCCAAACAAAGTCTTATGGATGGTGGACTGTCAATCAAATGCCCTGACATGCAAAGTACCCAACCTCAATTTAAGCAAAGATAATCATAAACAAAACTAGAACTCACGTTATAAAGTATTTTGTTTTCAATATGTGATCCATAGAATTCCATAGTCTTTCTAGCTCTACACATTAACAGCTTGCAAGAAAATTTAGCATACCAGATTTTTTAAGGTATTGATAACCAAATATAGTTTTTACTTTGTTTCTTATATGTGAAGCATGAAAGATGATCTAGTTGCTGGGTGTGATTCACTACTGTGCAGTAATATGTCCTTTCTATCGTCCCCTCAATTGTCTCACTCTTCCAGGAGAGAGATTTTTAGCTCCCATCAGGCCCCACCACTAAGGATGTTATCAAAAAGATAACAGACTTGTTATTGCCTCCAAAGATTTAACATTGGCCTCAAGCCAACTTTTGACTGGCTGGCACCCATCACAACAAAGAGCAGCAACTGGCAAAGTCAGAACTTACATCAGCTGTGCCTCATCTAAGAGGCAGTGCTGAGAATGAACCTACATGTATCTATGAAGGGTGCAGAGAATGTTTTTTTTTTATCAAAGAATCAAAATGTTAAAAATACACTTTTTTGAAATTGTAATATATTACACCTGCAGTAGTTTTTTTTTGGTTCAATCAATTTTTATTTGTTGTTTATATATTACATTAAACATTGTGCAAACATATGAGACATATAATAAATGTATATTGAACATATATTGGTGGGCCTTTTAATACGTGAGAAACTAAGAAATCATCTCAAATTCGTGAGGGGGAGGAGAGGACAGGAGAGAAAGAAGAAAAAAAAAAGGAAAAAAAGAACAACAAGGGAAATTATTTACTTTACAATTAACCCCTCTCTCTCTCTTTCCCAATATCACCCTCCTTCCTTTCTTTGAAGTTGCGTTACGCTAGATATGATTCAATACAGTTAAGGTTAGAAATTAATTTGGGGCCCATAATGCTATTTTTCAAATTTTTGAACTCAATTTCCCGTTTTTAGCCCAATTCAGACACACACACTACTTTCATACTACAGTCTCTCCAGTCGGCGGAGTCAGGGGGGCGGGAGGGGGGGGGGGTTGGACTCCACTCTGGTGTCCGGAGACCCGCACTCCGTGTCCCTCTATACCCAAAGGTAGATCTGTTTAATGCATCGGATCGCCACCAAGAAATGTCTGCCATGGTGCCCATATGTCTCTATGACGCTTATACATATTTTGGTCGTTGCAAAGACCTAGTTCCATTGTTTTTTGATATTGTATCTGGTTAGTTACATCGAACCAGTTTGGGGTTTGAGCTTGTCTCCATGCTCTGGCTAGACATTTTTTGGTAACCATAAGGATATGCACTAGAAGTTTTTCCTGAGACTGATCGTACTCTTTCAGTTCTATGTGAAATAAGAAAGTTTGAGGAGAGATATCAGATGTAGATTTGAATATTGATTTTAGTGCATAATTTAATTTAGCCTTAATTTGAGTAAGTTCAATGCATGCCCACCAGATGTGGAGGGGATCTCCTCTTTGTTTAAGACATCTCCAGCATTGGTCTGAATATGCAGGAGATATCTTGTTCAGTCTGGAGGGGACCAGGTACCCCTGGTAAATGAGTTTAAGGTGGGTTTCAAGTAAGGACACGGAGTGTATGTTCTTCCTCACCAGGGAGAGGCCCCGAATCCAATCCTCTCTAGAATATGAATTGAGAGATAGATATTTCCCATTTAGTAAAGGCGGAAGATTTAATATCTTGTTCAACTTGTTTAAACAGTTTCAGGGTTCTAGATATTTGTTTCTTTTTGTGAAGGTTTAAAAAGAATAAAACAACCGGGTGAATAGAGGGGAGCATCCTACTTTTCTGAATATAGGACTTAACCCTTAAATATGGAAAAAGTAAATTTGATGGAAAAGTAAACTTAGCCTGAAGGTCATTAAATTAGAGATTTTTATTTCTTGATAATATGTCTGACAGCGTTACAATGTCGGCCAGGGTCCACCGAGTCGTATAGAGATCTTCGATCTCAGATGCTAAGAGTTCAAATGGGACAATTGGTGTTAGGACATCTATGATGGTCATTTTCCTTTTACATTTCTTAATAGTGTGCACACAGTCTTGGATTATTGGGTTTTGTGAGTGATATTTTTTTGGGATTTTATTTGTGTTCCAAAAGATGGTGGTTGGATAAAGAGGAGAGAGTTCTGCCAACTCTAACGTATACCAGTCTAAAACATGAGTTCTTTGATTATTCCATTCAAGGGCGTGAGTCACCATACTTGCTTCATGCAATTTAAATATGTCTGGAAATGATGTGCCACCCTCTTGTGGGCTTTGCTTCAGTAATCTCTGTGCTATTCTTGGTTTAGAACCTTGCCAGATGAAGTCCACAAATAATCTTTGAAATTGAATAAGAACGTCAGAGTTGACCCTGAGCGGCATTGTCCTAAAAAGATATAGAAGCTTTGGGATGGTATAGGCGTTAATAACATCGATTCTGCCGAGCCAGGACACTTCTAGGCCCCTCCAGGCCAATAGCTTTGCCCTTAGCTTTTTCAACATGTCCGTATACATTAGCCTTTTTGATTTCTGAATGTCGAACCCCAACTTCAAACCTATACACTCCAGCTCTTCAGATTTCCAATCAAAGGGATATAAATCTCGGAGTTTAATTTTATTTTCTGGGGACATATTAATTACAATTATTTGAGTTTTTTTTAAGTTTATTTTATAGTTTGATATACTCGAATATACCTCTATTGTTTTCAAAAGTTCCGGGATTGATCGATCTGGCTTTGATAGGGACAGCATCACATCGTCTGCATATAATGTTAATTTGTATTCTTTGTTATTCAATGTGATTCCATGAATTTTTGAGTTGTTTCTAATCATAATGGCCAATGGCTCGAGTGAAAGAAGGTAAAGTAATGGTGCCAATGGGCATCCCTGTCTGGTTCCGTTGGCAATGGAGAACTGATCGGATTGAAAAAGTGGACCTATTACTGTAGCACTTGGAACTGTGTAGAGAGACATTACATTCGCCAGAAAGGGGCCCGTGATACCGAAACTTACTAATACCTCTTCAAGGAAGTGCCAATCCACCCTATCAAATGCTTTTTCAGCATCGATGGATAATAGGGCGGCCGGAATTTGCTTGATCTTTACTTTGTGTATCAGATTCAAAAGCTTCCGGATATTATCAGAGGGGCATCTGTCCCGTACAAAGCCAGATTGATCTGACAATATTTTTGAAAAAATCTTGATATCCAAATTAATCAGAGATATAGGCCTATAACTGGATGTGTATGCTAGGTCTTTACCCGGTTTGGGAATTGGAGGAATTGTGGCTAGGAGCATCTCTTTTAGGATGGAGTCTCCCCTTGCAAACCCACAGAAACATTTTAAAATAATTGGGGAAATAATCGTGTGCAGGTTTGTAAAGACACCTGCAGTATTTTTAATTTTGTAAACAAGGTAAATATTTACAATGAAACAAATATGTTGCAAAATACTCATCAGCACTAAAAACATAGTTGCATATGGTATACTCTCATACATAAAGATCAGGCATGTTGAGTTTGAAAATAACATGACAAATTATTTTAATAATTCTTGGTACAGTGTAATGATGTGGACAAAACACTCTATAACATTAAATCATAACACTTAACATTGTGCAATTTTTTTGCATGATAATTTATTTTACTTAAAAGGGAAATTATGAAAAACACACAGTTCAAAAAGAAACAGAAGATCACAAGTTAAATATATAAAGATGAATAACTTCTTTTAAATGAGCAGTTACCTTAAACACCAGAATGTGGCCTATCAGCATAAACAAATACAAGTACAGCACAATGGCAGGGACTCCATTAGTCTGTTAGTAAATAGCAAACAATTAAGTCTAACAACATGATAAAAACACACCGATCCCACGCTAGCGATACACACCGACAAAACATCCAATCACAATAAGACACAGCTGTGTGTATCCTCACACATTTAAATTGCACTGAAATGCCATTTTGGTGATAGAGACGGGATGCGCTTCACCACCGGAGCAACGCCCCCCCCCCCCCAGAGGTGCAGAAAGAAAATACCTGCAACAGAAAAGTCCCTTTAACACAATTACCTTTCGGTCTACCATCCACCACCATGACTTCAAACTGTTGAAGCAAACAAGCAAAGAGAAAGGATCCGATTTGGTCAAATGCCAAAACCAAGATTATCTGGTCTAAAAATCAGCACTAAAAACATACTTGCATATGGTATACTCTCACATATAAGGATCATCATTTAGGCATATTGAGTTTGAAAATAACATGACACAAATTATTTTAATAATTCTTGGTACAGAGTAATGATGTGGACAAAACACTCTATAACATATATTTATAACACTCAACATTGTACTATTTAATGATGCATTTTGTTAAATAAAAATAAACTCACGGAGGAACTTAATTACTTCCATGAATAAAACATTTAACCTGTGACATTGCAATGATAATACAGCTAATGTAGCTAAAGGCAGTTGTTTCTAAAATCTTTATTAGATAATTACTCAGAATAGGCTATTTCATAACCAGTATCATTCTCAAATATTACTTGTTATCCAAATAACTTATACAATTTATTGGTAAACAATAGCTGGTTGTTTATTAGATAAAGTGGTAAAATAAATGTATGTCTGCATTTTTACGTAGCGAACCAGTCAGTTTGGAAACCTCCATAAATAATGTATTGGATATCCTAGGTAAAGTCGTCAAAAAATACTTTATTTACTAGCAAAACAGCACTCACTTCATTTTGTATCACTTTGCAGCTGTTATAGAAGATTTTGAACCTTTAAACTTTGCCATGTAAAATTATATTAAGAAGAAAGACACATTTAAGGACAATTGAATACTGTTTAACACAATAATAACAATTTGTATTTTCATTAAATAATATGAATAGTATATTTTTGTAATGTGTAAAATACAACGTTACCCCTTTTCCTTCTTAGCATACCTCGCAACATGGGGAATTTAGTCACCCACCACTGGATCAGTTCATATCTGAAAGCAGAACCACGAAGCCTTGCTCAGTGTAAGCCATTGTAATTGGGGCTTTCACGGTGATAGCTTTGGCTGTATTAAATGGGCTACTGCACTACACACTTTGAGTGCCAGCAGAACTGCATCTCCATTTGGACTTTTTCTTTAATATTTTATCCATATTTTATTAGGTGAACTACTGAACCAGTCGTTATTTGTTTTATTTCAGTAACTTCTGCTTTTTATTTCATTACTGCTGACTAAAGGGTTTTGTTTTGAATTTTAAGGCTATCTAAACAATATCCAATATATATACCTGGCAGTATTTTTTGAGAAGGTAGAATAAATCTAAATGTATTTCCCAATGTGTATATTTAAGTTAGAAAGCAAGTTACAAGTATGCACCAAACTCTTAATTAATCAATTTAGGAAACAATTTTACCTACAAATTGCACACACCTGGAGATAAATTCAAGACTGCGCATATGTTGTCCTCTTAGCGCTCACTTTAACATTCTGTATATTAAATTGCGCACACCTGTTTTCCTACAGGATTTCAAGATTCAGTGTCTAATTTGGTTGCTTATTGTTAATGAATAATCAGATAGACAGTGTAACTCATTCACTACACCAGTCTATCAATCTACTAATCTATCTATCTATTTCAAGTACACTAAATTCTGATTTAATAGAATGTGTTTTGTGCCTACACAATCAAGGTAAAGCCAAGGTATAACCAGATATAGTTGTCCAATTATTTAAACAGAGGATTGCAAGCTCATGTTTGAGATACTAGATATTATTAATTTACTGGGTTAACATCATACAACCTATTGTTTTTTTCAGCTAGGATATGGGTTGCACAAAAACCATATCTGGTCCATGGCCTGCCAACTGCACATTAATATTATAGGGTATGGCTATCATCAAGCAAAGACTCTGGATAGAAACATTTCTTAACTATAGGTTTGCGGAGGGAGCTCACAGTAGACAGGGATGCCAAAAATAAGCCATTTTATTAAATAGTATAAAAGGCTAGTACAAAAAAGAAACTGGACAGGACACAGTGAAAAAAGAGACGCCTTAAAGTTTTGTGCTTTCAAAAGCACGTAATCATAGGCTGATAAGAGGAAGGGACATGCTCAGTAATAAAAAGTCAATAGGGATGGGAGGCAATCATATGCTAGGTTAATTGACCTAGTTAAGTTACTATTTAATAAAATGGCTTATTTTTGGCATCCCTGTCTACTGTGAGCTCCCTCCGCAAACCATTTGTTGCTTCTAATCTGATGATTTACTACACAGGCAGGATAGCCTGGTGTTGAGGGAGGCTCCATTTCTTCTATTTCAGGCTAAAATTGGAGGAATTATCTTTATCTGGCTCTCGACAGAAGAGGTACTTCAGTGTATTTGTTTTCGTCTCTTAACTATAATATAGATATCTCGATTCTTAAACAAGTCTACATTTTGAATTATGGATGAATATAATGGTAAACCATGTTGGGCTTTTTTCAATGGTGTGAACACATTAATTTCAGTTAATAAATTGCAAGTACTGTGACATAAAATGTTCAGTTAAACCTAGTTATAAGTGATAACCCAAATTTTTGGATATAGGTCAATGTTACTAAAATGTTCAGAATTTTACGTTCTAGACCATTAATGAAAAGAAAAAATGGCATGATGGCAAGAAAAGCAAAATGTTAGCTTGATGTTATTCAAATAATCAATCGATTAGAAACAATCTATATATACGGGCATCAAAATATGAATTAAATTTAATCAGGTTTTACTTTTTAAATGTACATTTTTTTTGTTGGTCCAAAAATATTCTCATAGGGTGTTTTTTTTAAAGAATATCAAAATGACTCTGCTCTGTTAACTGCTGTGAGGTATGTAGTAAAAAGCTTGTGGCTTTACATAACCATTATCAGGGGTTACAATCTCCTAGGGTACAATGTTTCTAGAAGAAACATACAGGTTGATTGGTGTAATGCAAGTTTACAATTAATAATGTGGTTACAGTTATGCAATAACTGTGGTGGATGCACCTCTGTAGGGAAAGTGGGGTTAGTTTACGACTTGGCATTCAGAGCTGTGCTCTTGAATGCTCCTGGGAAGGAAAGTGTAGCCAACCATCCCACATTGTGCAAGGTACCTGCATTTCAAGACCTTTCTGAATACTACAATCATTAAAGCAGATATTCCAGTGACGGTTATCATCCTTTTAATTGAAGATTATTTAATTGTATCTTGTAAATTCAAACCCAATCTTTAAATGAACATTTTAAAACATTAACAATGTTTAAACATTTATTTGAGCAATAACTGCTCTGTTTAAAATATCATCCAGGAGCCCCACCGGGGTATAGTAGATGGAGAGTTTCTTCAATCGACCTCCACTCCAATGTAAGATAAAGAACAGGGGAGTGGACATCGATTGAAGAAACTCTCCATTTACTATACCCCAGTGGGGCTCCTGTATGATAGTTTAAACAGAGCAGTTATTGGTCAAATAAATGGTTGTAGATACAACAGTCAACGTGTCACAATATACTACACTATATTTTATTTTTATGTCTTTTCCCTTTGCATAATACATGTAGGAGATTGTACCTCATTTAAAGGGTAATTAAAGTAGGTGAAGTGTTGGGAGTAACATACTTATTCACCTGTTGTATTGTTGTTTATGTTTTACAAGTGAAGCACTAGTTCGTTTTGGTGCTGCTTCTTCCACCACCAAGTGTGTGTTTTATTGTTTTACTACTCATGTATACTAGCTTCAGGCTAGCAGTTTTTCCGAAGCATAGAGCCAGAGTTGTCTTCAGTGCTGTACAAAGAGGTCCAAGCATTGCACAGGGTCAACAGCATATAATATTTTTACCCCTTTAATTATTCCTCTACTATCAATATTCCAATTGATGAAGCTGTATGCTGAGAGCAGTAGTGTGTGATGCATATTGATATCATGTTGCCACTCTGTGTTCAATGTATCAGTGTATCAGTGTGCATCATGTGTCCTAAGTATACAATTGTAGCCAGCACGGTCTCTTTAATTTTAATGATTAAATTACAGTAGACATCACCATAATTAATGTAAGGTATAAATTACTACTGATACCAGATAAGCAGTAGTGTGTTCCTTGCAAAATAACAGTGTTCATTTAGAAAGTAATGTTAAAAAATTATAGTAACAAATCAAGAAAAAATTTAAAAATGAGTTATATTGAAATGTGTAACACAGTGTGAAGTAACACTGCTCCAGCAACCTGTTATTGTGTAAAAAAAAATACATTTCCTTTGTCACAAATATATTCACACTATCTTATTTATCATATTTTAATACAATATTTGCACTGAGATAGTTTTATACATAGTAATATGATATTTAGCACAAGTAAACAACAAACATCATGCATGCAAGCAATTTGAATGTTAGCCCAGGTGGTGCAAAGAAGGGTAATACATCATCAGATCAAGCCGGTGAAGTTCCTTAATCTACCCCATATGAGCATTGCCTAGAAACAGCTTGCTGAACATGTCCTTTTTTTGGCACTGCTGCATAAACCAGATGAGCCATAATTAAATGTGGGTCATTGAGGAGAAAAACAGTACTTTATGCTATTTATATTCCTACAATTAAGTGACTCATTTTTGGATCCTTTAGAGGAATAATAGTAAACTTGTTTTGTGTGGGGTTTTTCTATGTTTTCAATAAAAATGTAACAGTGATATGTTTCTTCCTAATACACACAAACAGCAAGAATCAGTAACTCATAGAAGCTGACTATTTTCTGTTTAGAAATGTGATCTTATCAGTATTTAAATAATTATTTAATTGTAAGTCCAAATATGTTCACATAAACACAGGCACCAGATTTACTGAAATTCTCACAATTTACTTCTCTTATTCTCTAAAAAAGATTATTAAATAGAATAACATTGGAATAATGTGTCTGTAGTCAAATGAGATATATGTAGTCTGGCTTTCTCTACCACCATTTATCTTATTACCACACGATTTGCATATGCTATTGACTATCTTGTAATGTATTCTTACTTTATATAGACTTGGTGTACAAAAGATTTGATAAATTGATACAGTACCTCTGTCTTCATCTATATTCCTCAGTCTGTCCTCTTGTATGAAGATAACATGGGCTGTGCTATGTAAATGTATGTAAATACTATACCCCCAAAACCAATTACACAACACTACAATCATACATGTGCCATGTCCATTAAACTGTGCTAACTTCAAGAGGCCTTGTGGTCTCTTGCAGTAAGGGATATGGACAGAGATACTGGTACTCAGTATTGGTGAGTTCTCACACACAATAAAAAGTTTTCATGTTGCTTATTCCACAATCAGCACTTTTTGCTTTTTGCACCACTGTGATCTACAAAGAACTGCATGTTACAATAAAGAGATACTATTTAAATATAAAGGAAAACTTTATTATAGACTCTCATATCAGTACGTTGGTGTGACAACATAAATATGTATTCCATTCCAACTGTAATGAATAGATGACTAACCCAAAACAGATGAGCTTAAATATTTCTCCAACTGCCTATTTTACTTCTGTTCTTTTATCCAACCTATTTACACACACCCACATAAAACACCCTTTTGTGTTACTATAGACTGAGAGAGAGGTTGTTGCTCTGTCAGACCTGTATTATTGCCTTGTTACCTTGGAATAAATATGTTGAAAGTAGACAAATCTTAGTGAACTAATTTGACTGTGTGTTTTGAATGAACATCATCATTTCTCTCTAGCCACAAAACAAATATGAAATGATTACTTAGTAATTTACTTGATATTTTTGGAATGTAACCAGTAATTTTATAATAAGATTTCTACTATAATTGTCTACTACAAATTGCTGTAGTAGACAGTTGACTGAAGAGATAAGTGTGTCAGATATAAGACTGCCTACAAATTGAGGTGAAAATAAAAGGACAATCAACTGCTTCAGTAATTCTTGACTGTGACATGAGCAGCTGGAAAGACATTTTTTGTCAGCTAAATTGCTAACATACATTCAAAGTGAAACTATAGCTACAGTTTTCCTATATATGATTATTTTTTTTACATTCATACATATTTATTAGTAAGTGCTTTGTAGCCTGACAGGACATATAAACCATGATTTGTCGCGTGCTCTTTCTATCAGGCTGGGGTGATACAATTATACTTTTATTAAATTCCAAAAATCATAAATTATTTCAACATCATAAAGCATTTTAATGTAATGTAATTGTTATTAATGTTTGTATAAGAGACTTGAGGTTTAGAGTCTTGTGGGGTAAATCCAAATAGACCTTTTTGTAAGAATGACTGAAGGTTTGGAAATGTGTGGGGTTTTCAGTGACTTTATGGCTAATTGGTATCTAATTTTGTAATTTGATAAGTCAGAATAAGAATATTTTATTTACACAAATTGATATACAAAATGCATTTACTGCCATTTAGCTCTGTGATACAGTCATACAAACAACAAATTCTGAATGCATGCCCTCGCTCCATATAAGAAGGACAATATAGGAGGAAAGGACTGTCTCTCTTAAATAGGGAGACTTTGGAGGTATGAGATAGTAATTTTACAAAAGAAAACACCTTTAAAATAATTTTTAGTTCTCACTGTAAACGGGATCATTTGCTGGCATACTTCTTTTAGTATTGTACACTATATTTATTCTTTGTAATGTTTTAATTATGTGTTTCTGTATGTATAGTGTATGGACTATGGTGATCATGGAAAAGTTCCAATATCTGTGGTCCCACGTTTGATTCTCCAGGACACCATAGGTCTGCTTTCCATGGGTATCCATTTTAATGATAGTGCTACTATGCATGTACAGTAGTGCTGACACTCTCCTTGAAGCCATATCCTCTGGGGCAATGTTTGAAAGTATGGGTGATTAAACTTCAGGGTGTCAGAAACAGATATGTTGCTAGGTCCCTAAAAGATCAGGGGCTAAAGCTCATGGGAAAATGTTGTGTATATAAATGTGTGTGTGTATATATGTGTGCATATTTCATGCCCCCCAACTGTCCCACATTATAAAAGCAATACATTTGGAAGTAGGATGATAGTTGTGTGTGTATATATATGTATGTGTATGATATTTGTGTGTGTGTGTGTGTGTAATTATATATATCCAATTGGTAATGCACTCAGCAGTTGTTCAATCCTCTCTGCCTGGGTGCTGTTTCGCTCCATGCACAATGTCCCAAAAATTGACTATGTTTAATACTAAGCCCGTGAGTACATTTTGGTCCCTAGCTTGAGATCTTCACCAGGACTAAATAAGAATGACAAAAAGCAAACAAATATAAGCAAAACACCATCCCTATAATTAAAAAAAAACCAAAAAATAATGGGGCTAAACCACATATTTAAAAATATAGGCCATAGAGTGGGGAATAAAAGTTTTTTTTTTTTACATAATTTTGAAAACAGCTTCTATATAGCAAAACAGTATGTGTTTAGTTTCAACAAATGATATCAATAAGCTTCTATATACCAAAGAGACTTGTTTTTTAAAGCCATTCAAGTCTTTGAGACAAAAGACTTTGGGCTCTAGCATCATTACCTTCCTTCCAACAACAGTCTCTGGTCAGATCTAATTCTCATTATGGACAAGTAATATTAAAAACCATTATATGACCTTTAGGAATAAAAAAAGAGAATCTAAATAACCATAAAGTGTCTTCATTATTTAGGATGGGTGATTAGCATTATGATATTTTTATAACCTGGTTCACTGCCATTTATTTTATATTTTAATATGTACACTGTTTAACGTTAATTTACTATTCTCATTTAAATCTTTCTTGTCTACTTAATCCTATCCTGAAATGTTAATGCTCTGTGACACTGCCATCTGCACTAGTAAGTCAAACTCTAACATTCAAATGAGCAAGCGCTTCCAAAAATAAATGACTTGTAAAAAAGGCATGGGGATCCACTGTTTTGTGTACAAAAAACTGAATTCCCAACATAGCTATTATGCTTACTACTTTACTACTTCTACTCACTATTTACACTATTTTATAATTTATTTATTTTTACAGTCAAGTGTTAAGCCCAAATAATGTTAGAAAGATTGTATCAAGATGAACATTGCTTTGGGTTAATAGCTATTAGAAGTTAGGTAATGTGGGTGAATAAAAGTAATCATCTGAGGCATTATTAAAAGCTAATGCATAAATGCATATACACCAATCAGCCATAACATTCTGACCATCTTCATAATATTGTGTAGATCTCTTTTTGACTCCAAAACAGCCCTGACCCATCAAGGCATAGGCTCCACTAGACCTCTGATGGTGTGCTGTTGTATCTGGCAACAAGATGTTAGCAGCAGATTATTTAAGTTCTGTTAGTAGTCAGGTGGGACTTCCATGTATCAGACTAATTTGTCCCGCGCAACCCACAAATGCTCGATTGAATTGAGATCTGTGGAATTTGGATGCCAAGAACTTTGGAGGCCAACATCTTGAACTTCTTGTTGTGTTCCTCAAACTGTTCCTGAACTATTTTTACTTGTGGCAGGGCGCTTTATCCTTTTTAAAGAGGCCAGTGCCATTGTCAAAGAAACATCCACATGATTAGCAGGACCCAAGGTTTCCCAGCAGAACATTACCAAAAGCATCACACTACCTCCTCCAGCTTGCCACCTGTAAGTGGTCATAATGCTATGGCTGATCGGTGTATGTGCTTCCCTCAGTAACATAAGTATAAGTTTACATTTTTTTCAGATTCCTGAACTGACTATTTAGTATGGCCTACTTTGCCATGTACATACAGTCCTCCTGTCTTATTGCTCCAATCGTTTCATATTCTAGAATATTTAGAGCCCTATAGTATTCAGAGTGATGTGTCTGTGATTTTGGGATCTTTGAGCTTTGTTGCCAACAGCTGGAGAGTGTACATTCCAAACAGGTTTTGTTTCCAAATATCTATATGTACATATGTCTATATAAATAGATATTGTAAAATATAAATACGTATGTGATTGTGCCATTTTATGTTTTATGTTAGTGTCAATTTGTATGGAATTTTTTTTAGAAGTTTTGTTTTTTCCCATCATTGTGGCCAAATTGCCACATTATCAGCACTCTCAATGTATGCGCCAATTAGCGCTGCTAAACACAAACACCACAGAAATGTTAAAAACAGCCATTGTCCAGAATGACCCAAAAATGTGGCAAATGATCAGCCCTTAAGCGGTTAAAAATACCTTATTTTTTGTCGACCGTTGTCCTTTAAGTTAAAAAAAAAAATTGGGAATAATTTAAACCAGACAGTTGTAACTAAGTTTGGAATTTTGTCTTATAGTGGATCTGGAGGATGCTTTACTGACTGCTGATTTAACTAATAGGATGCCACACTTGTATTCAATATTCCACACTAGCCTCTTGATACTTTAGACTAACATATTTTTAGTGACATACATTGTAATGAGACACATTCTGTATGTGACCATAAAGGTACCAAAAATATCCTGTGTAGTTTATTTGCTTAACCTTCTGTACACAACAATTTGCACAATTATTATTGTACAAACCAATGATCTCTAGGTCAGAGGTATGAATTAAACCACTTGAATATGTTAAGGATGATAGGCAGTTCATTTGACAATTTTATTCTTAGACACTGAGACATTATAGAACATATAGCTTTACACATAAATAAATGTGCATACTGTTAGTTTTGTGGGCACCCAAACAGAGAACCTTATGGGCTATGGAGAGTGAGGAGGCATCTGGCTAAAATAATCCAAAATTAACACAAAAGCACCGCAACAGAACAATGTATAAAGCAATTTAAACTAAGTACAGTGTAAAATGTGGTAATATTGCACAGGAAAGAACAGTTTTAAAAATAGTTAACCTTAAAAAAAATAAAAAAAATACACATTTATAAATCAGCCTCTGTAGAGCACTATCTTCTGAGTTATATGTATTTACAAAAAATGTTATAGAAGATGGAAAAATGAAATACCTATCGAGAGAAACACAAAAGAGGAATAAACCAAAGAATAAAGCACTGAAATTAAAACACCAAGTGAAATAAATAAATCGTACAAACCCTTTGAAGTAAGTGCACATGGCTCAAAATGTAATAATAATAGTAAAAAGTGTCATATCCTGAAAGGTTAATCCAAAAATATGTGTATCCCATTTAGTAAACACAATGGGAGAAATAATTTCCGGATGATTTGGGCACTAGAGAGACAAGGCAAAAATATCTGTAAAAGTTGATAGCGCTATATGTATAATGTGTATAAATAACACAAATGCACAACTGATTATATGGAATATATAAAAATATGTTTAATTATTTGTTAATTTTTTAAGAAGCAACAATGAATAGATGGAAATAACCACAAAATGCACATATATTAACCCCTTCACGTCGGATGGTGCTTTGGTCCTTAACGACCAAATAACCATCATGCGTCTGTGAGTTCCTGGCTGCTGATCATGAAGTGGTCAGAGCCAGGAACACCCAAGTAGGGACCCGATCGGGGTCTCTATAGACCCTGTCGGTCTCTGCCGACATCCCATTATATTTTGTGATGTCACGTGTGACGTCACAGAGGCGTGCCCAAACTTCCTGGTTCAGGCATGCAGGGATTTCCTAAGTCAGACTGAGGCCACTCAAAGTGGCCTTATCTGACACTGGGCATCCCACTGCAAGTCCCTGCAGTGGGATCCTCAGTACAGCTCATTGCAGGGAGCCGCGGTGAGCTGTAACATGCAAGACGGTCTATGCCGTCCTGCAGGTTTTTACAGTAAAATGGAGCTGACATTCACTTTGAGCATCAGCTCTATATTCTGTGTCAGAGTGAGGCCACTCAAAGTGGCTTTACCTGACAGTGGTGACCCTGCTGCAAGTCCCTGCAACGGGGTCCAAAAACAACTCATCGTGGGGGGGCCACTATGAGCTGTTTAATGTAGGCCGATCCATGTGGGCCTACTAGCCTCTAGGTACTAAAAAGTAGGACTGCATGGAATGTCCTACAAGCCGGAACCCAACCAGGAAATTGCAGTGGCTGAAAAAAGAAACAAGCAACGCATTTCGGTGAAATCCTTTGTCAAGCAGAGCATTGTCTCAGTGTATAAACAGTAAATCATGTACAAATATTTAGTGGAATAAAATACATGTTTATAGCTGCAATATTTTGTTATTTGTTTATTTTGGATTTCAATACAGTTCAGTGTCAATCTTAACTGCTTTTATTTCTTTGCTGTGTACCAAATTATCACTTTAAGATTAGGTGGTGTAACATTGGACTGCATGTGTTTTAGGTGTATTATTATTATTAATAATATTACTATTTAAGAGTCTGGAGTGTCATTATGCCAAAACAATGCATTCCTATTTCTTGTGGATTTTTCTATTTGTATTTAATCTAAATGATAATTTACATATTTATGTTAATCCAAAAACTAGAGGAAATAGCTAAAATGACAATTAAGGTGGAAGTTATTATCATGGGTGACTTTAATCTTCCTGATGTCACCTGAAAAACCAGGACAGCTGCTTTTTGCAAGTAAACATATTCTGAATACTGTTATTCTCTCTAAAACAAGTTGTTGAGGTGGCAACTTGTACAGAGGCATATTAGATTTATTTCACAAATCAAGATTTTGGTATCGAATATTAATATCAGATATTACTGTAGGTGAAATTTTGTAATGTAGTGATAACCAATCGGTATAGTTTAATATAAGAACAGTGAACAAATGGAATATACTTAAAGGATAATTGTTTTCTAAAACTCGAATATGCTTAAAGGAGTCATTACCAGCTTGGAGTAATTTAACTAGTAACATAGTAACATAGTAACATAGTAATTTAGGTTGAAAAAAGACACAAGTCCATCAAGTTCAACCCTTCTACCTATCATTACAGCTTTTGATCCAAAAGAAGGCAAAAAACCCCTAAGGAAGCTATTTCGAATTTTGCCTCCTGGAGGAAAAAATTCCTTCTTGACTCCAAGAGGCAATCAGATTTCTCCTTGGATCAATAAGCTCTTTTATTAATGCTTATTCTATTATTAATAGCCCTGTATGTTCTGCTTTCCTAAAAAAACCATCCAAACCATTTTTAAATGCATCTATTGTGGTTGCTAGCACTACCTCTCTTGGCAGTGAGTTCCATAACTTTATTGTCCTAACCGTAAAGAATCCCTTCCTTTGCTGTCTATGAAATCTTTGCTCTTCCAGTCTGAGGGGGTGACCTCTTGTTCTTTGTACCTTTCTGTTAATGAACAGGTCCCTGGAGAGCTCTTTATATTGGCCCTGCAAATATTTATATAATGTTATCGTATCCCCTCTGAGACGCCTTTTTTCTAACGTATATAAATTCAATTTTTTAAGTCTCTCTTCATAACTAAGATCCTCCAAACCCCTTATTAATTTTGTAGCTCTCCTTTGCACTTTTTCTAGTTCCTTAATATCCTTTTTAAGGACTGGTGCCCAGAACTGTACTGCATATTCAAGGTGAGGTCTTACCATTGATTTGTAAAGAGGCAAGATGATATCCTCCTCCCGTGAATCTATACCTCGTTTTATACATGCCAATATCTTATTGGCCCTTGCAGCTGCTGACTGGCATTGGGCACTGTTGCCAAGTTTGTTGTCTATAATTATTCCTAAATCCTTTTCATTAGTAGTTTTTCCCAGGGAAAAACCATTTAACGTATATGTTGCTTTGTTATTATTTTTCCCATAATGCATAACTTTACATTTGTCTATATTGAACCTCATTTGCCACTTTACTGCCCAGTCCCCCACTCTGTCCAAATCTTCCTGTAAAGAAAAAACATCAAGATTAGTCTTTATTGCCTTACCTAATTTAGTGTCGTCCGCAAACACGGAGACATGGCTCTCAGCACAATGTGGCAGATCATTAATAAACAAATTAAAAAGAAGAGGGCCCAAAACAGACCCCTGAGGTACTCCGCTTAATACCCTTGTCCAATTTGAGAATTTTCCATTTACAACAACCCTTTGTGTTCTATCTTTTAGCCAATTTTCAATCCACATACACACATTTGCCCCCAAACCTATTTCTCTCAATTTGTAGAGTAACCTTTTGTGTGGAACTGTATCAAATGCTTTCGCAAAATCCAAATAGATCACATCAACTGCCACGCCTAGATCTATATTTTTACTGACTTCTTCATAGAATGTTATTAAGTTTGTTTGACAAGACCTGTCTTTCACAAAACCATGTTGACTTTTACTAATTATATTCTGGTTCAAGATGTATTCTTGAGTGTATACCTTTAGCAATCCTTCAAATAGTTTCCCCACTACAGATGTCAAGCTCACTGGCCTATAATTACCTGGCAGAGATTTTGATCCCTTTTTAAATATTGGAATGACATCCGCCTTTCGCCAGTCTGTTGGCACTGTACCTGAACTGAATGAATCCCTAAAGATCATGAATAGTGGCCTGGCCAGAATTATGCTTAACTCTCTAAGTACCCTTGGGTGTATACCATCTGGTCCTGGGGCCTTGTCTATCTTAACAGAGTGTAATTGCTTAAGCACTTTTTCCTGTGTCAGCCAATCCCATGTTTGCGGCGAATGTCCCATAACTTCCTGTAGCAGGGGCTCGTCCATCTGCTCTTCCTTAGTATAAACAGAAGAAAAAAAAGTATTTAAAATGTCTGCTTTCTCTCTGTCCTCACTTACCAAATTTCCCATTTGGGATAACAAGGGCCCAACATTTTCCCTCTTTAGCTTTTTTCCATTTATATATTTATAAAACATTTTGGGGTTAGTTTTACTCTCCTTGGCAACCCTTTTCTCATTTTCCAATTTAGCCATTTTAATTGCCTTTTTGCAGGCTTTGTTGGCCTCTTTGTACTCTATAAATGATAATGCTGATCCCGTGTTTTTATAATGTTTGAATGTAATTTTATTGTTTTGTACTTCCTGTTTCACGTTACCTATAAGCCACATTGGTTTTGATTTGTGTCTTTTGCATTTGTTTCCCAAAGGTATATAATGGGATGTGAACTTTTGTAATGTGTGCTTAAAGGCATTCCACTTGTCTTCTGTGTTTAGTCCAGAAAACAATCGTTCCCAGTCTAAATGTTCAACTAGAGTTTAGGAGAATTGTGGTTATTTAAAAGTTGCACTACTGAAGGCAACAGACAATTGTATAAGGTTTATCAGTAAGAGCAAAATATTTAAGAAACCACTATGGTATGCCACAGAAGTGACCAAAATAATAAACTAAAAGTTAGTAAAATTATTTAAAAAAGTGAGGAAGATAGACAGAGCTAAACGATTAGGCAGAACTTGATGAAAAGAAAATTAGATGCATAAATGAGAAAATGAAAAAAAAGAATATAGAAATGGATGAAGGTCTAGCCAACTGCCTCAATGAATATGTTTGTTCAATTTTTACAGATGAACCGAAAGAGTCCTCAGTTAGGAAAAAAGACTAATGAGTCATTTAAAATGTGAGTTTACAAAGGAAGAGGTTCTGCTTCAGCTGGCTAAAGTAAAGACATAAGTAGATGGGGCTTGATGGGATACATCCAAAATTATTAAAATAACTTAGCAAAAATGGTTAACAGATTTATTTTACCAATCATTGTTAACAGGAGTAGTCCCAGAAGATCGGAAATTAGTGAATGTTGTGCCTATTCACTTAAAAGGTAGAAGGGAAATCAGCAACAATCAGCCAGTAACTCGTACAAAAGTATTGAGAAAAGTAATGGAAACTAATGTTAAAGTATAGGATTATTGAAAATCTAAAATTACATTGATTTCAATGAAACATGATTTCAGAAAAAACATGTATATACTTCAGGGAGTTCATGCCAAAGTAATCTTATTGTTTTTTTGATGGGGTAACTAAAATTATAGATCAAGGTGGTGCAGTAGGCATTGCTTGCCTAGATTCCAAAAAGGATTATGAATAAATTGCAATCTTTGACTTTGGATATCGGCTCAGACATCAATGTAGGATATGTCAACCTTTTTATTAACTAATGTTCATGAGATTGGCTTTTCTTTGGTGGGAAGTCCTACCTATTTTTGCTATTTTGTATGTCTATATATTGGCTGGGACACCAACAAGGGATCTGTTAACTGCTATCTCTGTATCAACTAATGTGCCGGAAGTTGGATCTGTAAATCTCTTTATCAGCTAATGTTCATTAGGTTGGTATTTTTTATCGTGGTTCCAATTTTCTCCAAGACTGCTCCGATTTTGAAAATCAGTATCATTCATAGTTTGGGCAGATTTTTGCTTTTTGTGAAAATTCTAGAACACAATAAAGAAGAAACCTGTTTTATTTGTAAACATGTAAACTATAAAACTAACTCATTTACTCAAGTGCTAATACTTGCAACTCTTTGCCGCAATTATAAATACATTAATAATACAAAGCCAGTGACCTAACTAAAACGAAAAAACAAAACAAATGATAAAATATTTTAATTTTGTTTTCACCATAAGGTTAAATGATATATCAACTTATAAAATTATAGAAACAGGTTTGTTCCTTTCCTGACAGTATCATAATTCCAAGAAAACAGAGTGACAGAGAAAAAGCAGCAGCACTACAGGAGACTGATAACTGTGAAGCGAATGACTCAGAAGCAGATCACAGCGGACTCAGATCATACAGAGAATACTTCATTACCACTTATTAACATGACAGCAACCTGCGGCTTACAAACAATCTTACTGATTTTGAAAAGGATTTATAATTTGCATAGTCTGTAAGCATTATCACAAGGCAGGGTGCACATACATACTGGGATAAAAGCTTACAAGATGTTCACCTCATGTCTACCAGTGCAATGGTTACATTTATGTAAATAAGAAACAGTATCAGTTCATCTTGGTTCCTGTGTCAAACATATTTAATACATGATGTTTTTCTTAAAATTGCTAAACTAACCTGGTTACAATAAAAAGCTAAACTGAATTCCTAACATGAAGTTGTGCTTATGTCAGTAATAATATTTCATCATGATGCTCTTAAAAACTGTGGGTATCAAATCTATATAACATCAATCTCAGTTGTGAGAGATCCATCATGGGATATATCTCTATATCCACATTTAACAGATGTCTTAATTATTACATTTAATTATTTTAAAAAATAATAATCAATAAATGGGGATATATTATAATAAAAAAATAAAGTATTGTGTGCCACATTAATATAAATCAAAAACATATTTATATTAAATGAAACAATCCCCAACTCTGTCTCTTTTATTGTACTTTGCCTCCACATCTACTGATGGTGTATATTATTATCTTTACAATATGTTGTTTTATTAATTTTGTGCCACACAGTAACAGACATGAAAGGTGTTTTGAACTTCACAGAAATATTGACAGTAAAATAAATCCTTCATGCACTGCCATCAATTAGGAATTTTCTCAACAGCATGTGAAAGTTCGTAATTACAATTATAATCAATGGGGGGTCTGTAACATTGCCTCGCCATACTGAAAGTTTGTACTCTATGGCATTAATTGGCAATATAAAAGCTTTATTTCACAGTAATAATGGGTACATTTCTTCAGGTCTTTTTAAAGGTAAGCACAGGAATCTATTAAAATGCAAATAAATACAGACATGATTTAAATTTGAATATATTTATTCCTCTAATTCATGATTGTTTTTTTTACTTTGCTTATTGCTGTCACTTATAAATATACTTATTCTTATATCTTATACGAGACCAGTAACCGCTCACGCTGCATAGAGCATAAACCTTTTTCAGATATGTAAGCTCAAATATAAATATAGAGGAAACACTTAAGGAGACCATGTAGGACATGAATACAGAGAGAGATAACAGGCAGTTGGATCCACTGAGAAAAAACAAACATTTATTAAATACAAGACTGTTACATATCGCAATGGTGAGCATCACATAAAAAGCTTTGTCCATTGGATATCTGTAAAACAACATTTCATCAACCTCCCGATCATTCCGAAATTGATTTGGATTGGGGATAGTACCAGAATCAAACTGATGCCTAAAATGTGTCTATCCAATATGCCAAAATTTACTCCCTACCTGGCTAATGTAGTGTAGTAGATAGGGAAACATTTGACTTTATTTATTCAATAGGGTCTGGGCTATTGCTATTCAGAAGAACCTGAATCATAATTACAAAAGCAGCTACAATGTCCAGTTACATTTTAATGATTGCCAATTTGCAATATATACTCCAAAATATATAGAATTAGCAGAAACCACTTGTACCCATGGTTAACTCACATAGATGCAAAACCTGCATATCGCAAACAATTTGAGTTGGTCCCAAGGACCCTTCAATATACACTCTGTGCTAAATTTATGCTAAGGTTTAGGGTTTTTTTTTTTAAATGAGCCATGGGTCCACAGCTCAGCCACCATGATTGCATGTTTGGTTAACATTTTTCATTGAATTAAGGAGCTTGAGATTAGTGAAGAACCATTAAAGAAATACAAATAACATCTTTATTGATTTATATTAAAACCATATATATTAAAACCATATTGACCATTACCTTCACTAAATTAATGTCTTCATATGTGTTTGCTAGGTATGGTTTTAACATAAATCAGTAAATATGTTATTTTTATTTCTGTAATGTGTGGTCACTAATCTCAAGCCCCTAATTCATTTGACAAATCATTTACTATTTAAAGGGGATAATACCCTATCTGGTAAGCTGCATTTAGGAGGAATATGTATTTACATGTTTGGTAAAGAGGTTCTCTCTCCATGGGATACTTCCACCCATTATAGTTATAACAATACTTTATTTCATTTAGTTTATTTCAATTTATTATAGTCTTGACTTGATCCAAGTATATTCATGTATAATCAATAGCTTGTTGGTCTTCTGGAATTTAAAATTAATTCAATGAATAATCAATATATACAATGCAAGAGGCTTTTTTTTATCACTTTGCGTGTGACAGGCAGGCAGTAGAGATTGCGGTTTCGGTGGGGTCATGACTATTGTTTTATCTCTTTGACTAATAATTGCATTCCCTGAGCTTTGTAGACTTTCCCTCCCTCCTCAGCATCAAGTACAGATCTCTAATCATCTGCAAAAATAAACAACACGTTATTGACCTTCCATTAGTACTAATGCACCAGCCTTTATTGTGATGAAATACACCGAAAAAGAGCTGGTGTTCAGAAAGTTCAAAGAACAATCAATAAATTAATCATGTACTGCAATGTGAGAAGTTCTTGAAAATGCAATAATTTTTTTTTTTTTTTTTTTAATAACATCAAATAAGAGAGTGATGTTTTGGGGAGAGATGGTGTTTTCAAGAAAGAAAAAAATAATAATTCCACAGATGGATACTGTCCAGCTCGCTTCTACCTTTCTCAAGTTGCCAAGCACTTTTACACCAATTTTCTTTCACAGGGTACCAAGTCAATCAGTTCAGCCAGTCCATGAGATTTCTGTGACCACTGCTGTAGTGTGACTAGAATTACATGACCAAGCCATGGTTTGTTAACATTGTCACTTGACTATAATGTATTATTGGTGAGATTTAGGTTTTGGCTAGAGAGTGTTCACGATGTTTCAGACAATAATTATTCTGTTTATGACATTACCTGTGGCCTATTATGCAAATCAACTGTTATCAATGAGAAATGTGTAATTTGCATATTAGGCAAAAGGCGAAGTCATAAACAGGAGACTCTACAGACACATTTAAAATATGTTTTTTCTCATAATTTAGTCATCTGCTTACAATTTTGGTAACAGAATGTGTAGATCATTTTTTAATCATTTTTTATTCTCTATTTTCTCTTTTTCTATTCTCTATTTTCTCTATCTATTTTTCTAAGTCATCTTGGGTGCTGAATTTATCTTAGTCTCAAAATGAAAGTCGACCTCCAAAGGTGAATTTTAGTTAGTTGACACATCAGCAAGCCAATACATGGAATCATTTTAACTCTACTTATTTTCAATAAAATTTGTAAACAAAATATTTACCCAACAAATATAGATACCATATTTACGGGAATCTGATGCGCACTTCAAACTTGGACACATTGAAGCCAAAAATTTTTTCACTGGAAAATGTATTGCGCATTTGTACAAGTATTTTTTTTATAACAATTAGTTTATGCTATCAACTTATGGTAGTTTTATTATAAATGACACTGCTAACATGATGGCATTTTGATTTTAGTGTTACAAGCTAAGCAAAATACCACAAAAAGAGCTGTGTAAAAGGGACAGTCTAGTCCCCAAACTCACTTTGGTTCAAGATGAAGATCACTGCTTGTATAGAGTACAGGCTTTTATCCCAGTGTGATTTGATGCAGGCATTCTGTATACAGTTTTAATTTTTAATATTTGACTGAAGCCCTCCCCAGTGATTACTCTGCATGTTTACTGCAGGTTCAGCAACACTTATTCTATAGACACTAAGGATATAACGTTTTGTTTCATATAGTCACTTCCTGTCCACAAATTGAGTCTATTGAGTGGCCTATGAGTGATCTTGCTCTTGTACACAATAGGATCTCTTAACAGTGCAACACATTGTCTGATGACATCACTAGAGAGACAGGATATTCCATTCATTTGAATTGCATTATTCTCATTGGTTCCTGCAGCAAAAAAAAAAAAGGAAATAACTTTTACTCATCTAGTGTGGGCAGTGCTTGTTTATTGCAATCTTCAGTAATTTCACAATTTCTTCTAGCTGTAAGTATTTTATATTTTAAGCAATTCAAAATGTAAGACATGCATTTTAAAGTACTTTAAAGCACATTAATATGCACTGATATTTGGAAGAAGCATTTTGGGCACTAGACAGTCCCTTGAACTCAAATTACCAATTTATGCAGAAGCTACAGTATATGCCGTAGGTAAGTTAAGTAATGGAGGGCATTACACATGCATAGTGTGTCTTTATTACGTTTTTTTTCCTTTTTGTCAATAGCACAATTTGTGTTTTTTTTGTTTAAGTTGCAACATAAAACATACGTGATTCTAATGCGCACTCAAATTTTGGAGATAGTTTGCTAAAAAAGGTGTGATTCGAGTAAATACAGTATATTATTTTCTATATGACAGAGTTTTTGTATGTATCTATATTATATTATATTTCAAGATCTTTTAATTATCAGCGTGTTATTAAGCAAACACATTGAATTCATGGAACGTATAGGTGTAATCTGTATAGAGAGGAGGAACCTTTACTGTTTTTTTTCTATCATGCCTATGACAATGTTTGTATAACAGAAAACTTGAACTTCACAAAAAAAAAAAAAAAACAAGTTACATTAACGCTAGGAAGCTGGGGGTAATAGTCAACCACAGTCTCATAGCGTTTCCCCAAAAAAACTAAATAATACTGTAACCATGGGCTGCCCAACTGCCCTTGGTCCCATTCAAAACGTAAATAAATGCCCCCCTCCGGCCACGGTTAAGCTGGTGTATAATCCAAGGCCCCATCAAAAAATAAATATATGGTCCCATTAATCAAATAAATTAAGTGCTCCTTTGGGACGGCAACACTCCTCCAGCCCCATTAAACAAATTATTATGGTCCCACGGTATCAGGAGCTGGTCAAGTGCTGTTGGCCTGGTTATAAACTTAATTACATGGCCCGGCGCAATACCCAGGGCTCAATTTAATAATGGAGAACGTGTCATATCAGATTTCTTAGGAAATAATACAAGACAATATATTGAAACTTAACTATCCTCTGTTAATGTTTCTTCAAGCATACACAGTGTTAAATTGAACTATTATTTATTTTAGTTCTCTCGTGCCTTGTACATCTCAGCATGGCTTGAAAAGGGACAATTAACCTTCAAAACTGTCTGTCTGTGTGCATCTTCTTCACCTAATGCTTCTAATCATAGTCAACCTTTGTGTGATTAGGAAGTCTGCTATTTTGAAAGAAATTAAAGGTAAATAGGTTTTCAAAATAGACTTTTTTAATAGCGGTCTTATAATTGCAAATTTCAGATTTCACTAAATGTTTTATACAAATCTTTACAGAAACAAATCAGTTTTTGTGCATTGGTTGACTAAAATAATTATATTAATCTGTTTTTAGACACACACACTCATTATGTATGAGTATGTAAATATGTGTTATAGATACTTTTTATATGTACATTATGTGGTCCAGGTTCTACAACATAATGAATCAAGTAATGAACAATTGTAAGTCTTTTGAACTGGATTGAAATGTGCATTTCCACTTACTGTGCCTGAAAAAAATTAATTCAGATTTGTGTTTGGGCACTTGGAGTGCTTGATAAATAATGTTGGTGGTGACTGTAAACAAATTACTGAGTGGTCAAAAATGTTGAGAATTAAACAGGGCTGGTTCTAGGGTCACCAACACCTGGGTGCAGACTTGTTTTATTTTTGGCTTGCACATGTGGGATTGGCTATATTAACTCCTCCACCTACAAATGTCCATTTCTATGGCAATGATTCAACCTCTCCATCTATAAGCTCCATTCCTTTTTGTAATCAGACTGCTTTCACAATAACTTAGTCTACAGCTTTGACAAACCTGGTGAGTTTGCTTAGTGGGAAGAACTCAGCAAGTTGCACAATGTATTATTAAAATGGCGAGATAACATGTTCATCTCACCTCAACTCATCTTTTAGTGAACAGACCCCACTGTGTACACATTGGTTGATTATTACATTTAACAAAATTAACTCCCAAGTCTTGGTAAAAGCAAATTTCTTAATCACATCATATACATCCAAATCTTATCTGAAGGATTTTTCAATGGATATGATGGAGAAATTGGTAAGTCTTGCTTGGGAGAAATTCAGGTAGTTTTTACTACTCAACTTCAACTTTAGTTTCGAAAATGAATGTTCCCCAGCAGCATCACTCATAGGAGGTGTCATCAATATTCTCAGTGAAATACTTAATGACACTTCATGTCAGTTTCTGTCCATTGTAAGTTTTTGGATTGTATAAAAAAAAGGAAGTGTGTCACAATAGCTCTGAAGTAACGTGAATCTAATTTATAGGTTGTATGGATGTGTCCAAAACAGCAAATAAAAAAAAGAATTTTCTGGTGGGTTTGCAAGAAGCTCATCTTCTTGCTTGTAGTCAAAATTCTTCTTTCTCCATTAAGTTCTACTTGTAGCCATATCAGAAATGTGCTCTTCTCAATCAAGTTGTTCAGTTATTTCGTTGGCATCAGCTACCATGTTCTCAAAACCTTGATCAGACCTGTATTCCACCAGGTTTTTGTGCAATTTGTCCAGTTCCTGTACATAGCCTACTATGTTTAATGTGGCCAATTTCACCTTTGATACTATTTCATACCAAATGACAACGGAGCAGATGCATTTGAATGATTTTATTTTTGCTGGTAAGGAGTAAGTCTGATGTTTGATGGTAATGTTCCTGTGGTCATCAACTGAGATGTCTTAAGAGTGCATCAAATACTTTAGGTAGAAAAATGAGGCAAGGTGTTTAATTGCTGTGATTCTGCTTTCCCATCTGGTAGCAAAGAGTGGTATTAAAGTTGAATTCTTACAATGCTCCTTGAGTACCTGCCATCATTGGGTGGATGAGACAAAGAACACATACAGTTCTTGAATGATGCCAAAAAAATCTACAGTCATGAAATATTTGCAGCATCATTCATAAAAAATTGAGGGTATGTGCACAGCATGGCACATAAGAGGCTCTTGGGTTGATATCCAGTATTTTTTGTTGCAAGCCATTATGTTTTCCTTTCATATTGGCACCATTATGATACCACTGGCTACGCATATTTTTGTTTTAAAGTGGAAGTGTTTTACTTTTTTGTGCTTTGATCCAAAACAACAAATTGGACAACCATGCAAATCTACTTTATGTGGTTCACATCAGGAGTACAATCCAGGATAAAATCGAGAAATATATATATACATTTGTATAATTATTTCTCTTATTTATGTTCCCACCAAAGCAATTATCTCATTCAGTAAAGATAATGTGACAGGTGTGAATGCTGTGAAATTGAGCTCTGAATTCTCTGAATATATTCAGATATGATGGGATCAAATTTCCCTATCATTTCAACTAACGTCAGAAAGTTACCATTATTGTTTTGAAACAACTGAGTATCATTGCTAGGAAGTGCCAGATTTTGTCCAGCTAAATACTGGATAATGTATATAATTCTCTGTATGACAGAATGCCAGAATTTTCTATGTCAATTATATTTTGATTGCTATTAACAATGGTTGTTCCCTTTTCCAAAGCTCTTGAAATACCCATCCATTTCTTATAGTTTGTAACACAGATTGTGTTTTTTTCATGTAGGCTTACATGTTTTGACAGATGCTGCCAATCAACAAAGCCATATTTTTTTTCAATATCTTACAATACCAACAAACAATGGGCAACGCAGGACAATACAAGCACTGGACTTAATTATTAGATGCAGAATATATCAACCAATTTCTTGATATATGTTTTCCATTATCCATTACTCTTTGGTAGTAGGAGATTGAAAAGCTGTATCTGGATTCATCTTTTGGAAAATTATAGGCTTTTTATTTTTTGAACAGGACCAATTTATATCAACATTATACTGTGTTGGTCATCTATTTTTTCAAAGTAGGATCACTTGAGATTCCCCTTAATGATGTTGAGGGCTGTTCAAGTTCCATTCCATTTTCTTCATCCATAAGAACAAGAGTCTAAATCAGAGGAGACATCAGATAAATCTTCCTCTTCAGTGTCGAAAGGCCCTGCTGTTGAACCAATGTAAATCTGCAATTATAGTTCCAGTTGTTATTGACTTTACCGGGACCAGATCATCACATTCTGATTCTACCAATTCTATATATGTTTTTCCTTCTCCACCATGAAAAGTGAGTGTGAGACTGGAAATTCTCTTTGCTTGATGTCAAAATACAACCAATAACAAAATTACAGTTCTTAAACAATTCATTTTACTTATTTTTGAATTGTTTAAAATACAATATTAGTTGCCCTTTAAAGGATCCATTTTCCAACAAAGTAAGTTTATGAGCTAAAAGGTGAGTTGAGGTGAGATGAACATATCACAGAGATGCAGGGATAGATCTGGTGAGTTTCCCCTGCAAGCCATGCCCCATTAGTTATGCAAAAATCTATGGTCAAAACTGTTGAGATTGTTTGTATTGTTGGTTGAGTAATACATTTTTTTTCCAGATATTGAAATTTGTGTAAATGTCCTTCACTTTCTAACTGCATAAAAGTTAACTGCTAATGGCATACTACTAGAGGTTATAGGGGGTGTTTCTCAAAATCAATTTTACAACTCGACACCATGGACACCAATGAATGTTCTTGCTAATTACATAATTTTTAGTACCTTGCCCCAGAATTCACATTTAAAAATAACCACCTATGTCACTGATAATTTGCCAATCACTCTCATTCTACCACTCAAACAAGTGTAAACCCACCACTCTCACACTCTAATCCTGCAACTCACTCACATACACAAGTGTAAACCTGTCTCTCTCACCGGCACATCCTGCCACTCACTAGTACATATTTCCAAGCTCTTTTGATGTCGGGGGGAGGTCTTGGGAGTGCAAGTGTTAGAGCTACCACACATGCAAGGTAGGAACTGTCATTCATTGTGGAAGCAGATCTTACATAAAAAGGAACGTTTTGTGACCTCGACACAATGTCTTGCATGATTTAGTAGACACAATAATTATATAGTTATTTTCAACTATGAATTGGGTAGCTGAATTCTAATATTTTTTAGTTACATAGTAGTTTAGGTTGGAAAAAAAAAAGACTTACTCTCTGTCCATCAACTTGAAACCTTTTCCTATTCCATGTTTACTGCTGTTGATCCAAAATACAGCAAATAAAAACCCCTTTTAGCAATTTTGAATCCTGCTTGACTCCAAATGGCAATCTGATTTTTCTTACTAAATTAAATCAAGTTGAGTTAAATGATAACCAAAATGTCTGGTGCTTCATTGTGTTAAAAAAGGAAAAGGTAGGATTGTTTCCATTAGTACACATAGTTCCACACAGTTACACACTCTTGATGTATAGAAGTTAGAGGGGTCTTTTCAAATATACCTTGAAAATGTACTAAAACAAGTACCAATAACAAGTGGAAATAAACGGGCACTAATAACTGGGTTCAAAATTACACAAATTAAGTGGTGGTGTGTTACTGTAATACAAACTAGCCGAATAGGATGGTGTTCACTAGAAAAACAGACTTTTCTAAAATTAGATTAGGTGTAAAGGAGTCATTATCAGACTGGAACAATTTAAATGGAGTCCAGGAGAAATGATATAATCTAAAAGTTGCACTACTATAGGCAACAGAAAATTGCATAAGGCTTGTCAGTAAGAGCAAAAAATTGAAGAAACCACTTTGGTACTCTGCAGAGGTGGCTAAAATAGTAAAAAATAAAAAGCTAACATTTAGTAATTATAAAAATACTCAGATTGAGGAAGATAGAAAGATCTATAAGAGTAGGCAGAAAGAGGCAAAGCAAGCTATAAGAGCTTCCAAAGCACACACAGAAGAGACTATAGCCCAGTCAGTGAAAAAGGGGGATAAAACATTTTTTATATACATAAATGAGAAAAGGAAAGTAAAACAAGGATTGGTTAGATTAAAAACAAAAGAAGGATGCTATGTAGAAGAGGATAAAGGCTTAGCAGACTGCCTTAATGAATATTTTTGTTCAGTTTTTACAAATGAAAATGAGGGTAAGGGACCTCATTTAGGGAAAAAGACTATTGAGTCTTTTGATGCATGTACGTTTACAGAGGAAGAGGTTTTACTTCAGCTGTCTAAAGTAAAGACAAATAAGTCGATGGGACCTGATGGGATACATCCAAAGTTATTAAAATAACTTAGTGGTGTACTAGCAAAACCGTTAACAGATTTATTTAACCAATCATTGTTAACGGGAGTAGTTCCAGAAGATTGGAAATTAGCTAATGTTGTGCCCATTTACAAGAAAGGTAGTAGGGAGGAGGCGGGCAACTATAGACCAGAAAGTCTTACTTCAGTAGTGGGGAAAATAATGGAAACCTTGTTAAAGAATAGGATTGTTGAACATCTAAAGTCGCTTGGATTTCAAGAGAGACTTGAAATCCAGAGACTTCAGGGAGATCATGCCAAACTAATCTTATTGATTTTTTTGATTGGGTGACTAAAATAATAGATCAGGGTGGTGCAGTAGACATTGCTTACCTAGATTTCAGTAAGGCTTTTGACACTGTCGCACATAGAAGGCTTATCAATAAACTGAAATCTTTGAGTTTGGATTTCAATATTGTTGAATGGATTAGACAATGGCTGAGTGTCAGGCAACAGAGGGTTGTAGTCAATGGGTATATTCGATGCAAGGTCTTGTTACTAGTGGGGTACCTCAGGGATCTGTACTTGGACCCATTCTCTTTAATATTTTTATTAGCGATATTGCAGAAGGTCTTGTTGGCAAAGAATGTATTTTTGCTGATGATACAAAGATTTGCAGCAGGGTTGATATTCCTGGAGGGATAAGCCAAATGGCAAATTATTTAGCTAAACTGACATTTAATATGGACAAGTGCAAGATTATGCACCTTGGGCGTAAAAACCCAAAAGCAGGATATAGACTATTTGGTACAGTCCTAACCTCAACATCTGAGGAAAGGGATTTAGGAGTAATAATTTCAGAGGACTTGAAGGTAGGTAGGCAATGCAATAGAGCAGCAGGAAATGCTAGCAGAATGCTTGGTTGCATAGGGAGAGGTATTAGCAGTAGGAAGAGGGAAGTGCTCATGCCATTGTACAGAGCACTGGTGAGACTTCACTTGGATTATTTTACGCAGTACTGGAGACCGTATCTCCAGAAGGATATTGATACTTTGGAGAGAGTTCAGACAAGGGCTACTAAACTGGTTCATGGGTTGAAGGATAAAACTTACCAGGAAAGGTTAAAGCATCTTAACATGTATAGCTTGGAGGAAAGACGTAACAGGGGGGATATGATAGAAACATTTAAATACATAAAGGGAATAAACACAGTAAAGGAAGAGAGTATATTTAAAAGAAGAAAAACTACCACAACTAGAGGACATAGTCTTAAATTAGAGGGGCAACGATTTAAAAGTAATATCAGGAAGTATTACTTTACTGAGAGGGTAGTGGATGTATGGAATAGCCTTCCAGCAGAAGTGGTAGAGGTAAACACAG
The DNA here is from genome assembly GCA_036172795.1 of Pelodytes ibericus. Classification (NCBI taxonomy): domain Eukaryota; kingdom Metazoa; phylum Chordata; class Amphibia; order Anura; family Pelodytidae; genus Pelodytes; species Pelodytes ibericus. The sequence continues at coordinate 128,734,145 of CM069861.1, forward strand.
TCAAGGATTTTAATCATGCGTGGGATAGACACAAGGCTATCCTAGCTATAAGACCGGGAACAGGGGACTAATAAAAGTACTCAAAAAAATTGGGCAGACTAGATGGACCGAATGGTTCTTATCTGCCGACACATTCTATGTTTCTATGTTTCAACGATCTGGCGTAGGAGTAATCTATAACTCCATCAACTAGGATTGCTGCTTAAGGACAGTAGCCTGACTTCTCTCCCCAGGGACTGCTAACCAGGTTGGCCATACCCCAGATGCCCAATCCCAGCATTGGCATCCTACGTCGGGGACCACCTATTTATAAAAAAAAAAAAGAGAGAGGAAGAGAAAGGATGAGAATTTGTAAAATAGAAAGAGGAAGTGCAACTGCTGGGGACTGGCATTATATTGCTGGTGTCTGGCCTATCACCATGCACTGCAACTCACCAACTGGCTGGGAGGGTATGACAATCATACCACATAGGATGACAAGGAAGGGGGATGTATTGACCACCCCGTCATTCTGGCCTTGCTCAGATTTACAATGTTACAGGCCATAACTATATAGTCATCCATTGTTGTATTGCATAAATTCTTTTTGATTTTTTACATTTTACCCATAATCCTTGATAAAAAAGGTCACGCACATAAAATGTAAGAAAGCTTGTTTAAGCAGCCTTTTATAAACACCAGTGAGAAATTGTCAAATCATATATTCTTTTCGTGTGGTGCCCAATGAATGCCCAGCTCTCCTGGGAAATACCTAATTATCCATAATTTAATATTAAACCCATAATTAATGTCCTAAAAAAAGTGAATCAAGCTGATTATGCTGATAAGGATGACTGTCTCTCTGTTTAACCTTGCTCCCATTTCCAGGTAATTAATTATTTCAGTTTAGACTGTTTTCTGTAACCTTGTTTATCAGGCCATTTTGTTTATTTATGTTCTGTCCACTTAAAATACACACATTTATTTCTGAAAATAAATATCTCCTATAATAGATTTTAGGCAGTGCAGCTAATCTTATTTAGACATGCATATTCAAAAAGTGGCTGTTTAGATACACTCACAATATCTGCTTATAGCATAAAGGTGTTACAGCCTCAATTATAAAAATAAATACACAATACCTTTAAAGAAGAGCAGCAGTAGCATTATACTATGAAAGCAAACCTTATTTGAAAACAAGAATATTGAGAAATAAATCTAGCATCAGTTAAACCTGACCATCTGTGCATTGTGTGACATGCCAGCATTGTTACAGAAATGAATCCCAAGATAATAGGTGATGGTTGTGGTAAACCATGCTCACCTCAGTCATGGGTAATCACCGTGTAATTATCTAGATGACTGTCTCTGTACAGAGGCACTACACAATGATCACTGTGCAGAGCTGTCAAAGTCTATGTTTGACTTTGACACTGACACTGTCTCTCTCTCCTGACCCAATTTATTTCTTTACTACTCCTCCCCTGTACCTTTTGTGTTTCATCTGTTTTCCCATTCCCTTTAGATTGTAGGTTTGTTCCATTATGTACTGGTATATCTGTGCCTGTCCTTTTGTATCAAAACCAAAGCATTATAATAAGCACTACATGAACATTTGCTACCATAATTATTTTATTTAATGACTGTATTTTACAGTACTCCTCTACTTCCTTTAGGCATTAATGTATATGGGTAGTTAGTATAAAACTAGGTCAATTAATGGCAGTCACCAATTTAGAAAAGAACATTTAAAAACACAGGAAAACCATAATTCAAATAACAGACATGAAGTAAGTCTTTGAAATACTGATCCAGTACTTAACCAATATTAATAGAATACTTTCATTTGGAAGGATAGTTGTACATGGTTGTAACAATCAGATATTTATATTGCATATTGTCATGCACCCAGCCTGACTATCTCGCTTCTGGCTCCAAATTCAAGTGCCTAGATAACTGCTTCACCGGTAATGTGTTTAAGTTTTCTATTGTTTAATCAAGTGTTATCTGATTGCAGTTGGGTATAAATGTACTGTGTAAACCCCCAATAAATGTTCTCTGTCTGCTGTTCAACTGATCGGTGTCCTAAGTGATTCTTTCACGAACTTATAGCGGAGGTTCCAGAGGTATATATCTGTTCTAGCTGTTCCAAGCAGAGCATTTTCCCATAATGAGCAGAGGGTCGACTACGTCCGGTAGGCAGCTCGTTACACGTATAATGGCCAGCAATACCCAATTAAGAAATATAATCAAATAAAATGTGGGAAAAGCATTATACGAGGAATGAAAATGTATACAAAACATGTTTTGATTATAAATAAAAATGAGTAATTTTCCAGAAAATAAACCTGAAGGGGAACTTATTTGCTCATTAAAATAAACAATATTGATGAATTCAGGTCATAGCTTTAGAAAGTTGTGAAAGCAGACAAGTTGTATCAAAGTCAGCAGTACATTGTATGACCAGATCAAACATGTGCTTGGCCATTTTCCAGTAGAATATAAAAAGGTGTCCATAAATTCAAAATCTGTTGCATTTTTAGTACAAAAATTGGCAAGAACAATGGCCAAATGGAGCCAGGTGCAAATCACATAAGCATAACTTAATGTTGTGGATGTTTTCCATGATTGCCCAGTTATTAAAGTAGCTCAAACAAGATTCCTAAAGCTGATTTCCTTAAATCTGCAGAACAAAAAAAATGTTTCGAGTTTAAATAGCTTTGTGGTTTAAATACTAAAAACACAGCAAAATAGACAAAAAAGGTGTGCAATATATTTGCACTGAAACTGAAAAACTATTTTTGTTATGTCACCACAGAGAAATAATATTACATTTATGTCAGCAAATAAGGCCTTGTGAGCACTTTTGTTCTCTACATGTTAATTCACATATGGGAAAGATCGTTGACATGGGAGACTACACACTTTCTGTCTAGATAATTTTCCTTAACTTTTAGGGTGTGATCTGTCTTTTGTCTGTAATATTTTGATTTTGATATACTTTTAATATGTTCTTCCATCTTAAAATAAGCTAGATCACTGTCTAATAGCCTTACCATTCGATAATATTCCGGGAAACTTTATTTTCGTTGTTTAGAGAGTTTGGTCTTTGAACATGTTCTCAGTGCGAACATGTGCATGGGAAGTACAGATGCACAGCAGGAACCCATATTTCTAGATTTGTGTCTTCTACATTTTGAAATGCATGTAAGGTTATTTTTTTCCCCAAATTAAAAACACATGAATATTTCCATTTTGTCATCTAAGAGCAAGGACATGATAATGTGGTTTTCAAATATTATATTAATAGCCCTGTGGATTTATTTTGAATATAACTGAACTGCTTTGAAGTACTATACACCTATGTAGTTTTGTCATGATGTGTGTCATTTTGTCATAAAAAGGTATTGGATTCAAGCTGTTGACACAGTTGGCATCTGTTTCAAATACATTTTTTACTGACAGCAAGCTGCTGCTGGCAAGAATACAGTCTTTTTATCTTCGACAGGGTGGCAATTTTGGCACTACTCTTTATCCTTCCCTAAAGTTTTCATTTTGGAAAGTTCTCAGGTGAACATAGGTACATTATTATGTTTCCCCCCCCTCCCCCAAACTGACAAGCAATCATCCGAGATCAAGGCTTAGATCATTGTTTTATTTTATCATCATGAAAGTTATGTTGATTCTTATTAAACCACTACAGTGATGAATAAAGAATGGAGGGTTAGAATTGATCCTGTGTAAATTTTTAAATGTTCAAGCTTCACGAGACTTGTTAAAAGTATGAGCTGGAAGACAAAAACACTGTCTTGTATGAATAAGTGTGTTATTACACATTAGTGGACATTGAACAACATTGCATTAGTAGACCACTGCTTATTGGACATACCGTTGTTCTTAAAGCTTAATATTAATTCACCTAAACATAGTTGATATTAAACCCTAAAGGTCCCTATAGTTATCTCACATTATTACAGACATTGGGGCTATTGCTATTTTCTCAATTAGCCTCAGCGGCTAAACCCAATACAACCAATGGTTAATTCGTTAATTTGTACATACATGTGCATACCTCCCAACATTTAAAAATGTAAAAGTGGGACACTTTTTTTTTTTAATCGCTCTCAAGCACCTCACCCAATAGAAGAAATTATACCTAACTATGTCTCACTTGCATCTGCACTTAAAACACATTTCATTTTTGTCAACACAGACATGCAAACTAAAAATAGCCAGCACATGAATTTAAATGAACAAAACATATTTATTATAAAACATATATATCTATATTTATGCACATATATATTGAAATTAAACAAATCCAACAACAATGATGTTAAACCATGACAATACAATATCACTCCTACCAGGGAGATTCAAGATGACAGGGCCAGATTCAAGGCAGCAGGAAGGGTAAAGAAGACATCTCGCCTTCCAATGTAATTAGGATTCTCCGAAATGCATATCCCAGGGTATAGTAATAAAATACTCTTTATGGATGAAAATATTCCATGGTGAGAAGACTTCCAGAAACATATGTAACAACAGTAATGGTTCAGTGATATACACCAGTCCATTCTCTTCTGCTCGCAGATTCTTTGGCATGTCAGGAGAGCGGTGATGTGAAACAGGTTATCTTGAGTCCCCCACTAAAATTAACAAAACCTTGATGAGCAGTCACAAAAAATTACTTGCCACTGTTTGATAACATCTTCCAGGTTCCCACCTGTTAAAATAAGCATATTCGACAATACAGCTGAATAGACAAAATTGGCTCCTGTTGTCTCACTAACACTCATGACTTGCAGCAGAGCCAAGGGGTCAGCAAGGTAAGGTGGGAGGGGCTGGGGGTGCTATAAATGGGAATTCAGTATAAAATAAGTCATCGTCCCCGCAAAAAATTAAAGAAGTTTAATTTAATTAAATAATGATTTCAGATTGAAAAAGAAATGGAGTCCTTGATTTATGCTCAAAGAAACCTGATTCAGATCATAATCACTCTGAGCAAGATTCAGTTATTTCCACAGATGTAGAATTGGACACTAGTACTACACAAAAAGGGAAACCTCTTCCTCAAGTGGGACACATAATTGCTATGTTTGAATGAACAATTTGTCCAAATCAGAAATAATTTATTAGAAATAAAGAAGAAATTAAAAATAAAATGTAAAGTTTTTTTAATTTAAGTTATAGGATTCTAAGAATAAAATTAAAGTTCTGGAAAGTGAAATTGACACATTGGAAAATAAAGTGATATATTTTGAAGATCGTGCTCACAGGATGAATCTGTGTATCAGAGGTATTTTAGAACAAATTGAGCAAAATAAAATTTGGGATTTCTTATTGGATTTATTCAGTGGGGGTCCAGGATACACTCAAACCAAACATAATTGAAATGGCTAACAGAACTTTCAAACCTAAATATCTCAGAAGAGCTCCCAAGAGATATTATTGTCAGGTTTACTACATTTTATATTTGGCAAAATGTTGTCTTGGCTTCAAGGGACTGTATTGCTAAAGTAGAGCATTTTGGTACCCTGACTACTTTTCAAGTGAACAGTAAATGTTTAGCATTCCTCTTGAGTAATGAAAATTGGTATTTTCATATCCGTTTGAATTTTGCAATGCACTGGTATAAGAGGCTTGGATTTTTCTGCTTGCTTTAGCAAGATTTTTTTCCCCTTCTTTTAGAACATTATGTAACCTGTCAAGGTGAAGTGAACTTCAATAATACACCTAATTGGGTTACAAAATTACACAAGGCAAAGAAAGCTCTGGTTAACTTAAAAATGAAAAGGTAGCTACCTTTCATTTTTAAGCTAACTGGAGCTCTAGATAGTTTACCTTTATGTTATTTGTGTTTTACATGTGACAATCAGTGTTGAAAACAGATACAGGATACTTTTGTCCACCTAAAAGTGAGCTGCAAAATTAAAAAAAAATACCTTAATATAATATAAGTAAAAAATACACATGCACAAATACAAATAAAATATAAATGTTTAATATACAGATAGATATTATGGACAAATAATACATATATAATATGGACAAATATTTATCAAAAAAATTATAAATAGACAGATACAAATGGTATACAAGTTTACATGTGGGAATGCAGTGAACCGCTGAGATAGACAAATTAAATTCCCACAAAGGAATGCATATGGGAATCAATTGGACCTGTAGGCAAGCTGACAAAAAATGGAGACGGCTTAAATCTGGCCAGGTAGCTTCGAAAAAGAGGGACGCGTTTCAGTTTCTTCCTCAGCCTCATACAAAAAAGACATCCAATCTCCCTTCAGTGGTGTTCCACTGTGCCTTCCAAGACTAGCAGCTATTTTTTGTTAAATGAGATTTATCCCAAGAATTCCAATTGGAATCTATGAAGTACGCTCAACATACTAGTTCTCCTACTTTATGTATATTATAATAGCCTTTGGGGTTTGTATTTATTTATATTTATATAATTTTCATTTTTAATACATTTGTTTTTTCTGTTTTTTTGTTTTTTTTGTTTTTTGTTTTGGTGATGGTTATATTATTTATCACTTCACTATTGGTCACATTATTGAATTAAATAATATAGGTGCTGTGTGCTAATTTTTCACACACACACACACACACACACACACACACACACACACACACACACACATACACACACATAATATATATATCCACACACACACACTATATTTTTGGTAGCGCATAACACTCAAATCTGTTCTATTTCTCAGAAGAATCTTAACCAGATATTTTGGGGAACTTGATAATGTTTCTATCAGCTGCCATGTGTAATTAACTTTTTATAGACAATCACTGGCAAAAAAATAAGTCATGTTTATTTGAAAGATTGCATCAAGTGCAGGCATTTTAAATACAATGCTTTAGTGAAAGAATATAAAGTACCTTATTATACTGTACTTTAGTTTCTATAGCTCTATTGGGAGCCAACATGTTGTTTAGAATTGTGGGTCAGAGAGGTCAGATCTTCCTTCAACTAACTGACTCAAGATTCTAAACATGTCAACCTTGTTATAAAGCTGTATAAGCAAAGTGGGTTTTAATAATGTTCTTACGTTTTTAAATGCCTATACTTTATGTAATCTTTCAAATAAACATGACTACATTTTTGATGGCAGTTGCCATTTGTCTCTGTTCCTTTTTAAAATGTTCCGCGATTCCCTTAAAAGTGATGGAACGTCACTTGGACATCAGGTTATATCAGAGCCATGTTTAATGCTTTCTCAAACTTGATTTTGAGGATGTCCAACTGTGGCTACAGGAATTTATTAATCTATTAATAATCTATTTTGAAATCACCAGTCAATTTTAGTAATGTAAATCAGCAGATTTTAGGACTGATGATTTTAGAATTCCAATTGTGAAAAATATCAAAAAGGGAGAAACACTGCAGTTGATGGCTGTCAATCTTGGGATTTTATTTTTTAGAATGTAAAGACATAGGTGATAAAGAAAACCAAGGGTCCATTTACACACTTTAAAATTAAGGCCAAAATATTTGAATGGAAAATACTTTAACCTGAATTATGCAACTTGCTTGTCGTTCACCAAAGCTCATGGTTTTAGTAATACATCTGCACATCCATAATTGTCCAAAGTTTGAAAGTTAATTCAGTCTGTTCCTGAATTACAGTGTTTAAAAATGTCTAGGTTACATAGTAATTTAGGTAAAAAAAAATCCATCAATCTCTTCCCTTTTCTCTATTTTTTTTTGTTGTTAATCCTTTTATGTTTTGCTTTAAAAAAAAAAATCTGGATTATTTCTGAAGACATCTATTGTATTTGACCACTTCTCTTGGCAGTGAATTCCATACCTTTATTGTTCTTACTGCAAATAATCCCTTCCTTTGTTTTCTATGAAATCTTTTATATTCCAGAACTGCATTGCATATTCAAGATGACATCATTGACTTGTTAAGAGCCAAGATGATATCCTCCTCCCATGAATTTATACTTTTTTTTATACATGCAGATATGTTATTTGGCTTTGCAGCTGCTGACTGACATTACGCACGGTTACTAAAGTCTACAATTATTCCCAAATCTTTCATCATTAGTAGTATTGCCCAGGAAAATATAATTTAATGTGTGTTGTTTTATTATTTTTCCTAAAATGCATAACTTTATATTTGTCTATATTGCACCTTATTTGCTTAACAAGTACTACAATTTGTATAAATCACTCTGCAGAGAAGAAACATCAAGTTTAGACTGTCTAACCCTACCTCCTTGTGTAATTAGCAAACACTGAGTGAGGATTTGTGATAGTGGATAGAGACCACTATGCAGGATCTGTAGGTAAACACTGAGGCAGAACTATATAATAATGATGATATACTGCGTATATAATGAGGAAGGAAATGCACCTGGAGCCAGTGACTTGATGATGTAATACTCTGTAGCTCAGTAGGATCAAGTGACAGTTCAGTTGATAAAGCAACACCATATAGAGTCCAGCAGCAAGGTGGGTGAAGCAGCAATAGAAGCAAACAATACTTGTAATCCACCGCTGAGATGGTTAAGCAAGAAAGTCACTATGAGCCAAGGTCAGGGTCCCTAGATAAGCAGCCAAACAGTATAAGCAGACCAGGATCAGGGTATCAGAATTTCAGCAGCATGGTTAAACAATCCAGGATCAAAGGCACAGGCAATCAGTCAGGAGGAATCCGATGTCACCAACAGAAAGGTAAATATAATAATGCTAGGCTTCAAATAAAATAACGGTTTGCTCTTCATAATACCATGTAACCAATGGCGTCCCAAGGGAGGTGCAGACCGCACCGGGTGACACCCATGCTGCCGGCACATTGTGCTGCTGAACTTTTTTTTTCTGGCAGCCGTATCCTCTAGATTTGGCTGCCGGAAAAAAAAAAGTAAAAATAAAAATCAATGCGACCGGATATGACCTTACGTCATAGGGGACATGGAGCAGCAAGGAGGTATGTACTGGGGAAGGGGATGGCATGTAATGAGCAAAATACTGGCATATTGAATGGCAGAATACTGGCATATTTAATGGCAAAATACTGGCATATTAAATGCCAAAATACTGGCATACTGAATGGCAAAAGAATGGCTAAATTCTGGCATATTGAATGGCTAAATACTGGCATATATTAAATGGCAAAATACTGGCATAGATTAAATGGTAAAATACTGACATAATAAATGGCAAAATACTGGCATATATTAAAGGGCAGAATAGTATAGTCATATTATTGGGCAAATTGGCTGTGGCATATTAAATGACAGAATAATACTGATATATTATTAGGGAAATTGGCTGTGCCATATTTATGGGCAAACACTGGCATATTAATGGGAAAACTGGTTTATTTTAATTGGCAAAGTGATGTCGTGGCATGGTCTGTGGGCAATATATTATGTACTATGGGGAAAGTGACACTGTGGTATGTTCTTTGAGGCAAAGTGACACTGTGGCATGCCAAATCGTGTAGGTGCAATATAGGTGCATGGCAAGTGCTTTGGGTACTGTATGGTGCTGTGTTTAGTCATTTAGGTGCAATGTGGGTGCAGAGGAAGGGAATAAAAACAAGGAATGCAATATTTCCATAATTTTTATTACATATGAAAATAGTTGAACATAATATATAAAAAATCAAATAAGTATAAATGCAACTAGTTATAGAGAGAGATGTCTGTGTGTATAGATATGTATTGTTTTAGAATTGTACCATTGTCACCTCATGGGGCTCCTGTGTGTCGCATAATTAATAGCAGTCCCATGTGTGGCATATTTATTGGGCCCCATGTGTGGCATAATTATGGGGTACTTGTGTGTGGCATAATTAAGGGGCACCTGTGTGTGTGACGTAAGTAATTTGGCTCCGAGGTGAGGCATACATAATGAGGGTACGGTGTGGCATAATTTATGGGGCTCTTGTGTATGTCAGTTAATGGGCTCCTGTGTGTGACATAATTTGTGTGGTTCCTGTATGTGGCATATTTAATGGGCCATCTGACTGGAATTTCTATGGAATCTGTTTGGCATGGTATTGGAGGAAATCCAGCGCGGGGGGGGGGGGGGGGGTACACCAAGGGTTACAGCACCAGGTGACACCAACCCTAGTGACGCCTCTGCATGTAACAACTATGAGTGTAAAAATCAAGTAGTTTATTGCTAAATAATGGAATGTAGTCATTTATATATAGAGTCGTTTTAATGTGCATTGTAATATTGTTATATGATTATTGTTTGTATTATCAAAAGAAAAGATTAAAGATATATTGAAATAAAAATTAAGTAGCACATAACTTGACAAAACAGACTTCTCTGTCCATATAATGAAAATATAAAAACATTGCTCAATGTTTTTTTAACATGGCAATTTTATAATGACTAAAAAACAATGCAGTTTGATGGGTTTGTAAATTTAATCACTAGTTTGATGCCATCCTTAGTTAAATATAAGATAAAGAATTAGTTTTTGCGGCATGATTGAAGTTGATCCGGCACTAATGCATCAGAAAAGCCAGTAAAAGCTTTGCTGAATTAATTATTTAAGATATTGAATATTAATTGTGCTTCTTCAAAAGCCATCCAGTGAAAAGAAAGACTTGAAGGTATTCAAGCACCTTTCTTTAATGCAGAAACATACATGGTGACTCAGGTATCCTCATTCTGGGAAAATGAATTGTGATATTTTATAAAACAAATAAAACAATGCTCTGTTTTTTAAATACTTTATCAATAGGGAATCTTTACAGTGTTACTACTAATTCAGGGCTGTCAAACAGCAGCCCTCCAGGCCCTCTCGCATACCCGTCAGCTTCTTATCAAAAATTGTATTATAAGAGAGATAGGCTATCAGCAGCTTAAGGGCCACAGTTTGACACCCCTGGTCGAATCATTAATACAAGATATACACCATTTGACTACGGGGATATCTGCTTTAGTCATAAATAGAAGTTAAATCCTTTTTAAAATAAAATTCATACTGTGAACACATTTACAGAAATCTAAAATCGGACATGTCTTCCTGCCCCTGTATCTGGGGAATGCCATGGACATGTTGGCATATGAACCCGTCATTATAATGTCTATAATTTATAACAGTCAGGAGATATAGTCTGACTTATTTAATGTTTTGGTTTTAACCAAACATAAAATAAGCCAGTGGATTTATGGAATGCTAATCTGTCAGTATACTTTTTGCTTTTCTTAAGTTGTTAAAAAGCTGAGCACAATATTTTATTTGTAATATTTTGTATGTGTGTTTATATATATATATATATGTGTGTGTGTGTATAGTATATGCATGTATTTGCAGTATATATATTTTGAGGTTATATACATTAGGCATATGAATGAACAACACAAAAAAGGTTATAGATAGTGTTGAGCGAACCCGAATCGCACGGTTCGTACCGAACATTACGGTTTTTGGACCCCGGACCCGAACACGGACATTTCACTGTATGTTCAGGTTGGAGTTCAGGGTTCGGCGATTTAATGGTGAGTTTTGAAAGGCTGCAGGGCAGCCAATCAGAAAGCCCATAGCATTACATACATATACATTGTATGTAATGCTATGGGCTTTCTATAAACTGAAAGTCTATAAACCGAATCTCTTTCGGTTTATAGACTTTCGTTTTATAGAATGCATGTAATGCTATGGGCTTTCTATAAACCGAAAGTCTATAAACCAAATCTCTTTTGGTTTAGAGACTTTCGGATTATAGAAAGCCCATAGCATTACATGTATTCTATAAAACGAAAGTATGTTCAAGGTTTAAATGTATCTTTCAAAGCTACTTAATTATAGACAAAAGTCTATAAACCGAATCTCTTTTGGTTTATAGACTTTTGGATTATGGAAAGCCCATAGCATTACATGCATTCTATAAAACTAAAAAAACTAAAAGAAATTCGGTGTATAGACTTTCGGTTTATAGAAAGCCCCTAGCATTACATACATATACATTGTATGGGATGCTATGGGCTTTCTATAAACCGAAAGTCTATAAACCGAATCTCTTTCGGTTTATAGACTTTCGTTTTATAGAATGCATGTAATGCTATGGGGTTTCTATAAACCGAAAGTGTATAAACCGAATCTCTTTCGGTTTATAGACTTTCGGTTTATGGAATACATGTAATGCTATTAGTATTCTATAAACCGAAAGTCTATAAATCGAAAAGAGATTCGGTTTATAGAAAGCCAATAGCATTACATGTATTCCATAAACCGAAAGTCTATAAACTGAATGTCTTTCGGTTTATGGAATACATGTAATGCTATTGGCTTTCTATAAACCGAAATAGAGTCCCCATTCATACGAATAGGTCAATTGACCTATTGGTATGAATGGGGACTCTCTTTTGGTTTATAGACTTTCGGTTTATGGACTGCATGTCATGCTATGAACGAATGAACGAATTCATTCAATCATTCGTCCATTCGTGCTATTGGCTTTCTATAAACCAAAATAGAGTCAGTTTATAGAATACCAATAGCATTACATGAATTCGTGCACTTCATATCTGAGAGTCAAATAGAACCGTTAAATACTGTGCTTACAGCGCACTTTGAAAAATTCTAATAGTTTTGGGTGGTAAATAGTACATTTGCGTCTTGCGGTGCACTTCATATCTGAGAGTCAAATAGAACAGTCCAATACTGTGCTTACAGCGCACTTTGAAAAATTCTGGCTACCTCCTCCTCCTCCTACAGCGCCGCTTCCATCTACACCGCCACGGTCACCAGCTCCTCAACCTATGGGTCACTTAGTATAAACTGAAAGAGAATACCCTGCACCAGTAGTGTATCTACCGCGAGGCAAACAAGGTGCTCGCCTAGGGCCGCGCCTTGTTTAGGGCGGCACTTTCCCAGAGGTTGTTAAAGCACACTGGTGCTTTAAACACTTCTGGTGCGGCGAAGATTTTTACTTTCTTCTCCGTTTTGTTAAAAGTTGTTCCCTCCCCTCCCTCTCTTTTCCCTTCCAACCCCCTCCCCTCCCTCTCTCTTCCCATCCCTCCCCTCCCTCTCTCTTACCTTCCTACCCCCTCCCCTTCCCACTCCCACAGCTCCTTTCAGTCTTCCCCTCACCCGGTGCTGCTTGTCATGCTCGGGGCTCCCTCACTTCCCCTCCCTTCGTTCCCCGTCACACGTGCCAGTGTAAAGTCTCCGCCCCCTGCAGAGTACAGCAGAAGGTAAGCTGGTTCAAATGGAAAAATGAAAACGGTGGTTGTGAGTCTGTGTGTGATGTGAGGCTGTGTGTGACTGAGTGTGATGGGAGTCTGTGTGTGATGGGAGACAGTGTGTGTGACTGAGTGTGATGGGAGTCTGTGTGTGATGGGAGACAGTGTGTGTGACTGAGTGTGATGGGAGTCTGTGTGTGATGGGAGACAGTGTGTGTGACTGAGTGTGATGGGAGTCTGTGTGTGATGTGAGGCTGTGTGTGACTGAGTGTGATGGGAGTCAGTGTGTGACAGTGTGGTGGGAGTTAGTGTTTGACTGAGTGTGATGGGTGTCAGAGTGTGTGTGATGGGAGTCAGTGTGTGTGACTGAGTGTGATGGAAGAGTGTGTGTGATGTGAGGCTGTGTATGACTGAGTGTGATGGGAGTCTGTGTGTGATGTGAGGCTGTGTGTGACTGAGTGTGATGTTGAGGCTGTGTGTGACTGAGTGTGATGGGAGTCTGTGTGTGATGTGAGGCTGTGTGTGACTGAGTGTGATGGGAGTCTGTGTGTGATGTGAGGCTGTGTGTGACTGAGTGTGATAAAATGTACCAGAGACTGATTGCAGTTTTCTACATATAGCAGCCAGCCATCACATAGGTTCTAATAATACCAGTCATTATAAAAACTGCAGTGTCATAATTCAGAAATATAAACGCTATAGTTCTAGTAAATATACATATGTTGGGAATCTCAAATAAGATTAAATTATTGTAGAACAGTGATGGCTAACCATTCCACTCCTGATGTTTATGACTGTATTTCCCATGATGCACGGCCAGTGGAATGAGAGATGCAGTAGTTTTTCTACCGCGAGGCAGTGTGAGGCTGTGTGTGATGTGAGGCTGTGTGTAATGTGAGGCTGTGTGTGATGGGAGTCTGTGTGTGATGTGAGGCTGTGTGTGATGTGAGGCTGAGTGTGATGGGAGTCTGTGTGTGATGTGAGGCTGTGTGTGACTGAGTGTGATGGGAGTCAGAGTGTGTGTGATGGGAGTCAGTGTGTGTGACTGAGTGTGATGGGAGTAGGAGTGTGTGATGGGAGTATGAGCTTGATGTGAGTCTGAATGTTATGTGTGATGTGGGGTCATGTAATGGAGGTGATGGGGCATGTCATAGGTGTGTAACGTGGGTGTGCAGCTTGGGTAGGGGGGTGCCCGGATTGTGTCTGCCTAGGGCAGCACAAAATCAAGATACACCACTCCCCTGCACTCCAACCCTCTCTCAAATGGATAATTCTGTTGATCCTCCTCGCAGCCATGCTTTAGATTTAAATGTATGTTCTTCCAAAACTAAAATCAAAGATTCCATCTAGTGCTATTTTATGGCTCAGCTGTATTTGTTTTATTTTAAGTTATTTCCCTATCAACATTTTCTTGCAGGGCACTTGTCCTACTCTTACCCACATTTTACTTCCTTTTGCAGCCCTCTAGCCCTTTCCAGGACTTTTTTAGAGGCATTTTAGTGCCCAAAAGTTCGGGTCCCCATTGACTTCGGGTTCGGGGTCAAGTTCGGGGTCAAGTTTGAGTCCGAACCCGGACTTTTTTCCAAAGTTCGGCCGAACCCGCCGCAACCAAACATCCAGGTGTCCGCTCAACTCTAGTTATAGAGTCTATGCAATAAAAAAAGAGAATTGCAGGGAATTGAGATGAGAATTTCAAACTTTAGGCTTATGTAGCAGGGATAATAATTCCAACTCTGTTACTTTGGCCTTACATTTGAAAATCTGGTTTCCCTGTAATTTTCTTTTTAATCCGTCACTATTGACTGTGGCCTAGATTCAATGCTGGCCACTAAAGTCAGCAGAAATGAATTATGTTTGGATGTACATTTTTCCAATTGGAATTGCAGTAAGCAATTGTAAAAAACACTGTTATTCTGTAAAAAAAAAATGACTGGGACCTGTCCCTTCAAACTAATAAAACTAAGGGCTGGCTATCACATTAATCAATAATATGACCGCATGGTATCAGGAGCCAGCAAAATGCCCCCAGCCCTATATTAATAAATTAATGTTAAGCAACTGATGCAGATTTAGCTAATTTTTTTGAGGCAGAATACTAACGGGCAAAGATGAATGATTTTTTGTTCATTCATTTTTACCGTTCCTCATTTAATCACTGTTTTTGCTGTAATTACTGCCCAATGCAGTGTTTCAATAGTGTTTTGATAAATTATTTTACCTCACCAGTTAACGGTGATATTGAATTGCAAATGTCCAATTATTTACAGCTAACTACATTTTTTATGTTATTAGGCAGCATTGAATCTTGCCCAATGATAAGTAGTAAATGGGTTTCTTCCACTACCAAAACATCTTGTATCTTATTTTGTGCATATAAGTTATGGTTTCATGTATCATATTTTATGATTATGTATAGTAAATTATATGTTAAATGTTACCACATTAACAGCCATTGTCACGAAGGGTAGAAAAATGTCAAAACATACCAGTACCTAAGGGGCTAAAAAGGTTATGATAGCAATATGGACTGTTTAGTATGCCCACTAGATAGTAGTTAGGCCTAATCCAAATGAGTGCACCTTGATGTGGTGGAATTAATTATGCCAATTCATATAACTTAAACCTCTCATTTCTATAATGTTTACACAAATGTTACTAACTTTATTTTAGAATTCCCAAAGTTATTTCTTTCTTGAAAACACTGTATAGATAATTTAATCATGTCTAAATGTGGTGACTTATTTTCATATTGGTACTTCCAAGATATATAACAGCAAGAGCAGAGTATCTCTTTAATTTGACTTAATACATTGTATTTTTTTGGAAATCTTGTTCAGTAAAAGGGAAAGTTTCTTACCTCTGCAAATAATATGCTTTAGAATTTTAGATGCTTTGGATATAAGGTCACCTCTGCCAAGAGAACATATTTTACATATAGAACATATTTTCATAACTAAAAAAAAAATCAATAATTTATCTTTTGATAATATTTGTCAACTGTTCATATAAATCTTTAAATCTTTAGAGTGGGTGCTCGGAGCATATATTACATGTCAAGATGTCAAGTAGTGGAAAAGGTCACAGACAGTTTAACGTCAAGGTTATGATTAGAATGGTGATCCTTGGTAACCTCCTGCACCATTTAATAAAATGAAGAAGTCTATATTCATTGAGAGTCCTCCTTAGACATTCTGACAGTTACAGGAACAATCAGCCTCTGGAACGACAAACAACTACACACTGTTCCGAGAAATTGCACACAGCTCTGAGTGTGTGCGGTCTCCAATGCCAGAATACCATAAGGACATTGAAAAGGTTAAAAAACAGGACATATTATGCATAATAGATTGTTAAAGGTACCCACAAGCTTACGCTACAGAATATGTATTTTAATTGGATTTGTATTTAAATTAAAATAGGTGTTGGTAACAACACCCTTTGCAAAATTTTGATAATCAATGTATCATTTTGCTCTGTTCAATAGTCTGCTTTGGGCTATTTCTTATCAAAACACAGGTGCAACAAAAAAAAAAAATGCATTTACATTTTAAAAAGCCCTAATTAGAAGAGAGGTTACTAGCATCACTTAATGGTGTCTATGAATAAAGAAATATGTAGGAGATGCACATCTGAACTTTAACTTTAAGTGCCAAGGGGTCTATGATGAAACGTGTTGTAATAAACACATTATCATTTTTAAATGAAACTGAAAACTGATGTGGAATAAAATTTGCTTAACAAGACCAAGGCAGTGTCTTTCAAACTGGATAGTAAGCGGGACGTGGTCACACACTGATTCTCAGGTCTGATGATGTAAGAGGACGTTGAGTGGGAGCGGAGCATCCAGAAGGCTTGCGGAAAGAGTAGTGATGGAAGCGCTCTCCTCTACCCTAGAATCCCCCTCCCTCATTCCAATCGATAGGTAAACATGTTGGGGATCCTTTTGAAGCTGGAGGCAAGGTGACATTTTCCCCAGACACGATCCACAGATGATTTCAGTTGGAGCAGAATGCAAAGGAACCTTTGCTAGCTGCTAATGGCTGGGACTTTTGTGGCTGCATTTAAATATCAAGAAAAATAAACAGTGAAAAAAATGCACCTTCATTGCAGTCATGATCCCATGTCTCCAAGGCAAACATACAGCCAGAATAAAGTAAATAAATACACCAGCAAAGGTTAAAGAATCCAGCAAAAGGACAGATGCTGATTGGACAGGTCAGGTAAGGGGTTAGCTGCTAAAATCCCTCTCAAGCTTTTTTCCCGATCCTGCCCCAAGGGGGAAAAATAAACTGATGTTCTGTGATCCAGGTGTTATTACCTGTGAGCCTCACTTGCTATGTAATTTAATAGGCGATATAAAAACCTGTAAAATCCCAGGGATATTTTTGTGAGGTTTACAACCTTCCATATAAGGCAAAAGATAATGATAGCCTCCAGAAATATGAATACGAGAGAAGATTTTAGAAGATTTTGAATAAGAAAAAAGAAAAGGAGGAGAGCACTCAAATTGTTTTACAGATTTACTGAAGGGACAGAATGTTAAACATGCATGGGGATTCCCAGTTAGATTATACTTTGCTTATAGGGGGGATCATTTAACATTGGCTCTGCCAAGGCAGCCCAGGACTGTATTGAGAAGTTTGGCCGTGTATAAGATATGTGAAGGGGGAGAGTTTTAATAGTTTGGACACACTGGGACATCGGTAAAGAAGGAGAGGGTTTGAAGGCCAAGAGGGACTAACACATTTATAAATAGATTTACCTAAAAATATATTAAAATATTTTTTTAAAAAAGGAGGAAGGCAGAGAGGAAGAAAATGTGTATATTTTAATTTATTTTTAATTATAGATTATTTTTTGGGTGAGAAATCTGAGGCTGAGTACATTCATTATGAACCACAATAGGATAAATAGTATACATGGATTTAATGAGATTTAGGATCATAGATGTAATAAGGTTTGAGCTCGGATTACTCTATGGGAAAACTAAAATGTATAAAATGTGTAGAGGGGGATGACTTGGAAAAAAAGCGGAGCAGTTTTGCTTAAGCATGTAAGGGTTATGAATGGAAATCATGGATCATTATTTAGCTTGAGTATTTTTAAAATTTAAAAAATGTGTCAAAATTTATATTGACTAAATTATATGATCACTAATATATATTGGGTACATTTGTTATCAATTAAAGATGAAGAGATAGAATTTTAGAATTGTTTGGTATTTGAGGTTGTCACAAATAAAGGGAGGAATAAATTTAAGACACTTTATAGCTAATTTTATTCACACATAGATATTGGTTGTTAACGGTTTCGGACCCTGTTAGGTAGGTTGGTGAGCGTAAGTTTAAGATATCACAAGTAGAATAGATTTTAAAAAGATTGTAGATAAGCATTTTGTTATAATAGGAAAAGGATGAGGGTGAAATAGGGTGGGATATTAGATTTGTAATTTACAGGATTTTAGGAATATTAGAGATTTATGGATTGAATTTTGAGATTACGAAAAATCTATATTACCAAGATGAGTTTAGGTAAGATAGGTATACATATATATTATCAATAGGGTCGGCAGAAGGTACAACAGGGGAAATATTGGTATTAGGATAATGTAGTGATTTTTTTAGCTAGTGGATCAAGAATATATGCACAGCCATTTAACATTATAAGTACGGAAAAAGATTTTATTCCTTGAGAGAATAACTACTATTATTGAGAATATTGTACACCATCAGACGACATATTCAATAAGAATATAGGAGACAATGACATCAGGAAGTTGGGAGATGTGAATAAGGTCAATAGAAGGAAATTAGTTATCAAGATATTATGTATTTATCTATAAGTGACTTTCCCCTAGTTAGAAGTAATAATCACTAATGGAAATATACTCCCCCTCCATTTTCCCCCCATTTTCTCCACCCCTCCTCTTCTGGCCTCTGTCTATTCCTATGTTCCTATAATTCGTTTCAGATAACTAGTTTTCCATTTTTTAACCTATATATAATATCTTTCAGCGAGCCTTCCATCGATTTCCATATGTTTGGGTGGGTGATGGTGTTTCACTACAACATAGGAGAGATGACGTTTTCATGTTCATTGTAAATGTGGTACTTTCCACAGTTTTTGTTGTCCAAAATGTTGTGGAAAAGGTTTTATGTAAACAGTGTGGCACATGGGAGACTATTGTTGAGGAGAAGAAGGAAATATGTTGAATACACTTAAATTCTTGATTCTAAATGTGCAGGGATTAAATTCCCATTAGAAGAGACTAGTGCCAATGGAATTACTACATAAAAATTAGTGGATGTCTGCTGCATTGGGGAAACCAACTGAAAGGGAAATTATGCCCAGAAGATAAAAAAAAATAAGACGTTCCCTATTGTAGAGCATTCAACTTTACAGCAAAAAAAAAACAATAGTAGCAATAATCATCTCTAGTATTGTTAAGTACTTGCTCATACATAAGATTGAGAATTAAAAAAGACACATTTTTCATGGTACTAAACAAATATGCACCCAATAAGAAACAAGTGCACATTTTGAATGGTCTATTAGATAAAGGTCTCAGATATGGCTCAGGGGTCCTTTTTATGCTTAGGAGAGTTCAACTGTGTATCAGACAAGCAGTTAAATAAAACAACTGGAATCAATGCCAAAATCTATCCAGCAGACAAGAGGGCTAGCCAGAGCATTAAAGGAAACCCTGGGGAAATACAAATGTTATATTATATGGAGGACCATCAGACCAGATGACAAGGAATATATCCACTTTTCCCATTGGCATAAATCTTATACAAGACTGGATATGAGCTTGACAAGGGCTTGCTCTATTAAAGAGTATAAGAAGATTAAAACAAGTGCTGTCTCGTGGTCAAATCATGAATTAGTATTTCTTGAATTTAAGGGAAATTATCATTCTAGCACCTGGGTCTGGAGACTAATGGATAATCTGCTGATGAACCAAAACATTTAACCCAGATTAAAAAGTGTTATCAGAACAGTTTTTCTGAAAATAAAACCGATTAGCTTACCAGTGGGGTGGATTGCTTATATAAGCATTATAAGTGGACAATTGATTAAGATAGAGAATCAAAGCAGGAAGGTAAGGGAAACAAAATTTGCCCCAACTATCTTAAACTTGAAGAGTTGAATAGAGCAAATACGTTTTCGGCTGATAAATTGATGACTTACCAACTTAACAAAATCATAACAAGAGAATCTTTAAGATAACAAAATAACCTTTGTATCAGCCTGGAACATATTGGAGCTGCCTTCTGGGATTACTCAGTGCTATATAAGATCTGGCCTCAGAGTAAAGAAAAAGCTAAAATTAGGGATTACCTGGCAACAATCAAATCTCCCAAGGTTAAATCGGAAGAAACCATTCCTTGGAAGATCCTTTCCAAGATAGCGAAGTAAGGAAACCAATAAAAAAATTAAAACTAAAGAAGGCACCTGGGCCGGATAGCTTTACCAGTTTTTTTCACATTTTTATAAAAGTCTGCTTGACATTCAGACACCGCAGATGACAGAGATTTATAATGTAATCAGGCTGTCTAAGCATTTCCCTGCAGAAATGCTCCAGGCTTCAATTAAACCAATACGTAAAATAGGGAAAGGATGAATCCTTAGTGTCTAATTATAGGCCAATATCTCAAACTCTGATACAAAGATATAATTTGCCATCCTGGCAGAGAGACTAAAATCTACCTGATATAACAAGAATGATCAAACAGGGTTTGTGAGTGGTAGGATGGCAAACTCAAACATCCAGAAGATTATTGACATTATGGATTATGTTAAACATTATAAGGCCTCATTGTTGTGCTCTCTCTAGACACTGAGAAGGCATCTTGGCCCTCTATTCTGTTACTTCTGCCAGGATGGTGGGTCAGAGGTTCTCCTCCGAATGGTTTCAGATTTATAATGGTACTCGTCAGGGGTGCCCATAGCACCTTTTTTATATATAGTGACTTTGGAATCGTTGGCAACGAGGATCCATGTGCAACAAGAGACAAAGGATATTTCTGGGGGTAGGATTGAGTGTAAACTTTGTATGAAACATAGAGACATAGAAACATTGAATGTGTCGGCAGAGAAGAACCATTTGGTCCATCTAGTCTGCCCAATTTTTTTTGAGTACTTTTATTAGTCCCCCGTTCCCAGTCTTATAGCTAGGATAGCCTTGTGTCTATCCCACGCATGCTTAAATTCCTTGACTGTGTTTACCTCTACAACTTCTGCTGGAAGGTTATTCCATACATCCACTACCCTCTCAGTAAAGTAATACTTCCTGATATTACTTTTAAATCGTTGCCCCTCTAATTTAAGACTATGTCCTCTAGTTGTGGTAGTTTTTCTTCTTTTAAATATACTCTCTTCCTTTACTGTGTTGATTCCCTTTATGTATTTAAATGTTTCTATCATATCCCCCCCTGTTACGTCTCTCCTCCAAGCTATACATGTTAAGATGCTTTAACCTTTCCTGGTAAGTTTTATCCTTCAACCCATGAACTAGTTTAGTAGCCCTTCTCTGAACTCTCTCCAAAGTATCAATATCCTTCTGGAGATACGGTCTCCAGTACTGCGTACAATACTCCAAGTGAGGTCTCACCAGTGCTCTGTACAGTGGCATGAGCACTTCCCTCTTCCTACTGCTAATACCTCTCCCTATGCAACCAAGCATTCTGCTAGGATTTCCTGGTGCTCTATTGCATGGCCTACCTACCTTCAAGTCCTCTGAAATTATTACTCCTAAATCCCTTTCCTCAGATGTTGAGGTTAGGACTGTACCAAATAGTCTATATTCTGCTTTTGGGTTTTTACGCCCCAGGTGAATAATCTTGCACTTGTCCACATTAAATGTCAGTTGCCACTGCTCTGACCATTTTTTCTAGTTTAGCTAAATCATTTGCCATTTGGCTTATCCCTCCATGAATATCAACCCTGCTGCAAATCTTTGTATCATCAGCAAAAAGACATACTTTGCCAACAAGACCTTCTGCAATATCGCTAATAAAAATATTAAAGAGAATGGGTCCAAGAACAGATCCCTGAGGTACCCCACTAGTAACAAGACCTTGCATTGAATATACCCCATTGACTACAACCCTCTGTTGCATGTCACTCAGCCATTGTGTAATCCATTCATCAATATTGAAATCCAAACTCAAAGATTTCAGTTTATTGATAAGCCTTCTATGTGTGACAGTGTCAAAAGCCTTACTGAAATCTAGGTAAGCAATGTCTACTGCACCACCCTAATCTATTATTTTAGTTACCCAATCAAAAAAATCAATAAGATTAGTTTGGCATGATCTCCCTGAAGTAAACCCATGCTGTCTCTCATCTTGAAATCCAAGCAACTTTAGATGTTCAACAATCCTATTATTTAACAAGGTTTCCATTATTTTCCCCACTACTGAAGTAAGACTTTCTGGTCTTTAGTTGCCCGCCTCCTCCCTACTACCTTTCGTGTGAATGGGCACAACATTAGCTAATTTCCAATATTGTGGAACTACTCCCGTTAACAATGATTGGTTAAATAAATCTGTTAACGGTTTTGCTAGTACACCACTAAGTTCTTTTAATAACCGAAAGCCGAACTGTCGGCATTTAACTATACAGAGACAGAGTCTCCATTCATAAAATTATGAATGGAGACTTTGTCTCCGTGTAGTAAAATGCCGAAAGCCTATAAACCGAACGATCGGTTTATAGACTGTCGGCTTATGGAATACATGTATTCCTATTGCTATTCTATAAACCGAACTTTCGGTTTATAGAATAGCCATAGGATTACATGTATTACATAAGCCGAAAGTCTATAAACCGATCGTTCGGTTTATAGGCTTTCGGCATTTTACTACACGGAGACAAAGTCTCCATTCATAATTTTATGAATGGAGACTCTGTCTCTGTATAGTTAAATGCCGACAGCCTATAAACCGAACGACTTTCGGTTTATAGACTTTCGGCTTATGTACTACATGTAATCCTATGGCTATTCTATAAACCGAAAGTCAATAGGTCAATTCGTATGAATGGGGACACTTTCGGTTTATAGAAAGCCAATAGCAGCATGTATTCTATAAGCCGAAAGTCTTTAAAACAAACGACGTTCGGTTTATAGAATACATGTAATGCTATTGCTGTTCTATAAGCCAAAAGACTTTCGGCTTATAGAACAGCAATAGCATTACATGTATTCTATAAACCGAACATCGTTTGTTTTAAAGACTTTCGGCTTATAGAATACATGCTGCTATTGGCTTTCTATAAACCGAAAGTGTCCCCATTCATACGAATTGACCTATTCGTATGAATGGGAACTCAATTTCGGTTTATAGGAAGCTAATAGCATTACATGCATTCCATAAACCGAAAGTCATTCATGTCGGTTTATGGAATGTAGTACAATGCTATTGGTATTGTAAACCGACTCTATTTCGAATGGACGAATGGACGAATGAACGAATGATTTTCGTTTATTAACCATTCGTTCATTCGGATTTTGTTAGTTAAAATTTTCGTTATTCGTTTTTCGGACGAATGGACGAAAATGCTATTTTCGTCCGAAAATGCATTCGTCCGAAAACAAATGCACATGTCTAATTTCAAGTTCACATCAGGAAGATTAAAGTCACCCATGATGATCACTTCTCCCTTCATTGTCATTTTAGCTATTTCCTCAACTAGTAGATTATCTAACTCCTCTATTTGTTCAGGGGGCCTATAAATCACACCTACCCGAGTTACCATATGATTACCAAATTCGGATGATTACCAGTATGGATGCAAATGATATTCTTCTTATGGTTCCTGAACCTGCATTATCTTTGGGCAGGTTAAGAGAGTTATTGAAGTATACTCAAGGCCTTACAACTGTAAGCTAAATCTGAATAAATCACAAACAATGAGGATATGGATTTGATAAGCAACAGAGAGAAATTGGAAAAGATTTCAGATTTCAATGGACTGAGAAGACCATTACATATCTTGGTATATGAATCCCTAATAAGATTGAAAATATAAAAGAGATCAACTATAATCCTCTATTAAAAGACATAAAAAAACAATTAGAGTGGAGGTACTTGAGAATATCCTGGTTTGGTTGGATTAATATTATAAAAACTTATATTATACCAAAATGTTTATATTTGTTTAGGATTATACCTTTACAGTCATTTAAATGTATAATTAAGGCTTTTCAAGATACCATAAAAATATTTGTGTGGCTGGATGGAAAGCATAGGGTGTATAAATTCTTATTATATAAAAAAGTAAAGAGAGAGCAACTTAATGATGCAACTCAAGACTTGCGAAGGTCCCTTCCATTTTCACCAACTATATAGTTAGGACATACTTAATGACTAATCTCTTTGATTATGGTAATTCAGATTTGAAAAAAAGCATTGAGAAATTGTTCGACAGTTGACGCAAGAAGGGAATAACTAGTAAATGGAGGGCTCTTATTGAGTCTACTCTTCAAAGAAAAGTTTTGGTTACTCAGAGGTGTTGGATGAAAGAGTTAAATATAAAGATTGAGTCTATATTGGAATAAAAGTGGAAACCTATTAGGCAAAGTAACATTTTTTGAACTTGCAAGAAATTTCATTTCAAATTGCACATAGGTGGTATATGATCACTCCCAAAACTCCATAAGTTTATTAATGTAGTACAAGATATATGTTGGAGGTGCAAAAGGGTAAGGGATAATTCAAACACATATAGTGGTCCTGTAATAAAAATTAAATACATTGTAATATACTGATGACCAAATAATAAAATATCTAAATAACAAATCAGTGAGAAACAGAATGTATACGGTATGTACAAGACTAAAAAAATAGAACGATCGTGCAATAAAATGAAAGCCAACTTTGTTTGTTTTTGTAACAAGATGTGAAAACACTTTATACATATAGGTGAATAAAAAAAAAAGATAAATAGATGAACAATGCACCTACTTTAATTCTGTGTTCTGCTAGCAAGGATTCGTGGTTGGATGCTTGTGCAATTCGGAATGAGGTCTTTTTAGTTTACTTGAAAGCATTTTCATTATTTAATTTTCATTGCTTGCATGAAAAGGACTATGTTTTCAACTCTTTTTGCACTTTGCAGCTGCAATGCAAAAGGTGTGATTAGTATTGTGGAAGACAGTAAATATTTCAGAATGTGCCATTTGTAATTTACATCAATAGGAATGTCATGCATCATTCAAGGTTGGTATTCTATGCTGTTTTTATTTATTTAATTTTTACATTTTTGTATATTGTTCCTTGTTCCACTCGCACAAACTAACATTTTCTTTTAGTAGAAACATTTTTATTTCTGCATATTGAATAACATGAAATGTTCCAGCTACTTTGTAAATGGTTTAATTTTTTTTTTTTAATATCACACCTTGCTTTTTGGTATATTGTATATGTATATATGCTGTATTAGCTATCATATTTCTGAGTACAGATTAACTAAAAGTCCTGTACTTTTAAATCTATTTTTTTTTTGGGGGGGGGGGGGGTTATCACAAGAACTGTGTCTGAAAAAATGATATATTTACACACATATGTTTGCTCGTGAATTTTGTGCACCTTTTATTTGGCCTGTTACTTTAGCCTAGTTTGTGCAAGTGTCAATTCCCTGTTTAGTCAGCAGTTGCCATATGTGCATGCACACAATACAATTGTATTGGAAAAATCGTTTTTTTTTCATGAACATTACTTGCTTGAAAAAGTACGGTGTTTTTTTTCCATCCATTTGTTTGCAGCAGAAGCCTTTTGCTGATTTATACCACAGTGTACTAAACTTTTATGTGTATTGCCCTTTTGTAGGCATCACAAACATTTATCCTCACCTTTAGCATGAGAAGCATTGGGCCAGAGCATACCTTAGTATAGTAGATGTTGTAACCTAAAGCACAATATGGAGTGGAATTGGATTTTCAAGCAAATGTTTAAAATCAGTTTATGATTCCTGGTATTTCCCTATATTAAACAATCTGCAGATTTTTAACCTAAACTGTGAACATTCTCTATATCCCAAATTTTTTTTTTTGCAGAGAAGCAGAACCCAAAACTAAACTACCTAGTGTTATTGAGCTTTTAAAACAGGCTATAAATGCTGCTAAACCTTGTGAAGTTGTGTGCTTTATAGATGTGCGGACATTGGTAATATATTACAATACATTATGTTAGAAACAAACTTAATAGTGTCAAATTAACAGTGTAGCAAACTATTACAGTAGGTCAGACAAGAATTTAAGGTGGCTGAGTAAGGAGAAAAAGCCTTCAAGGCCATTAAGGTCTGGTCTCAATGGGAACATAGATAATCTTTTTCTCCTTAAAATCCAGTAACTTCTATAGGTCAAGGGAGATTTGTGGATACGAATTACTGTGATAAATGCAATCACAGCACTTTACAGTAACAGCAGGAAACAATGTAAAGCTTAACGTAATGTCCTACATAGTATCATGTTGAGAGCTATGTGTGACAGTTTAAGGGAAGGCTTCTATAATATGCCCACCTCACCGCTCAGAAAACAGTCATGTCTCTTACATCTTATAGAGTTGCAAATAGTGTTTTGTCAGTGGTAAGGATTCAGCCATGCTAATCATATTACTGCAACAATGTGGTTTTCTGATGTGGATATATTTATATCTTAACAGAATAATTATAATATTATTATACAGTAATCTGGCTTTATAAAGCCTTTGATATGAGGATACATATTGCATTGCAAGATAATATTTTCCACTGCTCCCCACAGGGTAAAATGTAATCAACCTGTAGTGAATGTAAAACAGTCAGGGTCACACAAATATTCTGCCACTGCTTTACCTTCACAGTGCTATAGAAACATTGATCAGAATACTATGTAATTGTATTGTCAGACTCCTAATTACATTGCTCTATGGAGCAGAATGAGGCTCCAGTACATTGCTATACAAAACAGGGTTTCAGTGCCATGCAGTGTGTCACTTGTGTATGGGAGATGGGTACCAGTCAAAAGTAAGGTATGCTCAGTAACTTAGCTTTTAATAAAAACTCCAGTTCACTGCAGAAATTTCATATATCCATCTATTAGGTCTGCTTATGTGATTTAAATTCAAGAAATGTACATTTACTGTGTCATGTATATTGAAATAAATGTCAGTGGGTATATGAACGATAGGAGATTGCTTATAAAATTGACAGGGGAATTTGATTTAATTTAATTTCAGGTAATACTGTTTAAAGTGAGTGACATTACTGGTAAAAATCCCCATCAAACATATAGATTCAAATGTATAGTTACCTGAAGCTTTAATCTACCGCTACAAATATGGTTGCCAAATCCACCAAAATGGCCACCAAAGGAATGAACCTGTCCTTTAATTGCGAGGTCCGTCTTTCACAAGGATTAGTAGTCTGCACACTAAGCATTGTGCAAGAATAATATCACCATCTGTAGCCAACACAGTGAGATTGGCCAGGATTTTGGCCCCTCAATTGGCCAGGATTTTGCCCCTCAATAGTCCAGGATTTTGCCTATTAATATGCCAGAATTTTGCCACTCAGTATGCCATTCTTTTGCCAATTAATATGCCAGGATTTTGCCAATTAATATGCCAAGATTTTGCCAATTAATATGCCAGGATTTTGCCCCTCAATATGGCAGGATTTTGCTCCTCAATATGGCAGGATTTTGCTCCTCAGTATGCCAGCGTTATGCTCGTTATGTACCACCCACCTCCCCTCTTCCCCAGTACTTACCTCCTTGCTGCTGTCTCCCGGTGCTCTGCTCTGCTGGTCCACGGCTGTGAGGGAAGCGTTCTGCGCTCCCCTCCAGCCGCACGGCTTCAATAAATTTTTTTTTTTTTAACAATCTTTATTGAAGCTGCGCGGCTGGAGGGGAGCGCCGAACGCTTCCCTCACAGCCGTGGACTGGCTTAACAGAGGGGTGCATTGGAATTTTTTTTTTCCTGGTGACCTGGGCCTGCTGGGTCCGGGACGCCAGTATCGCCCATCACCCCCTGATGGCGGGCCTGACCAGAGACTGCAATAGCAACATTTTAGACAAACAGTGCTCAGTGATGTTTTACATAACTGAATTGGGCCCAGTGAGTGTATGATTATTAGGGCATTTTCAGTATACCTTGTTATTTTATTAAAAATAAAAATAGAAATGTTTAGGAATACAGAACAGAAATGGAGAAATAAAAAAATATATATACATATACATACACAAAAACTGTATAGAGCATATAACCTACACATGTAACAAACATTTTATAGCCATGAATAAAATAGTAATAAGCAGTAGACCATAAAGATAGGTTCAGGTTTATTTTATTCCCCACTTGCCTCCAGAAAAGTAGTAGGAAAAGGAAATGTTTAGAGGGGTCAAAGTAGTAAGAATCATGTGCACTTTTGTTAAATGTTTGATACATGGAGTCCTGATCAAGTTGGTCTTTTTACTAGTGTATGTGAGAATATAAACATTATATTTTTATATCTATCCACTTATACAAACCTATATTTACAATTTTTGTTTATTTTTTATTAGTAATTGAATTAACTAATGTTAACTGCTTATTGATTAAGTGAGATGAGCTTTTCAGGAAATGGTATGTGAAATGTATTGATTGTAGGGGAATCTAATCACATTTGCATTTTTCACAGCTTCCTTTTCCATTGTTTACAACCAGCTGTTTAATAGAACAAGCATGACAAAAGCACAAATCAGTAAAATGTTTATTTTATTATTCCACTAATATGTGTTTGTTTTTTAATAGTGTGATCTTGTTTTGCAGTGCTGTACAATGGAAAAAAAATATGAGAGAAGTAGGAAACCTTTTAGACATCTTGGATGGAGATCCCAATTAAAATAAGGCCACATTCTGAAAGGAAAAACTATATGGTCTAACTGTTCAATGTAAACCAAAAAAATGGAGGCAAATATGCCACTATCAAGTTGTAAACATTGATTAATGAAATTGTATGACTAAACATTAAGGTCTGATAGTGCTTAAAAAGAAAGAACAAAAAGGATAGGTGAAAAGTTGTCTGCAAAGTGGAGGAAATGAATGGGAGTATATATTAGACATGTGCAAAAATAAAATTTTCGTTTCGTTTTCGTTCATTCGGACGAAAATGTTATTTATTTCGTCTAAAACGAATTTCGTTCATTAATGCATTCGTTTCAGACGAAATTCGTTCATTATTTTCGTTTCGTTCATTTTTATTCGTTCGTTTTATAGAATACAATGAAATACTATTGGCTTTCTATAAACCGAACGAGAGCCCCATTCATAAGAAATTCTTATGAATGGGGCTCTCGTTCGGTTCATAGAAAGGCAATAGTACTACATGTTTTCTATAAGCCGAAAGTCTATAAACCGAACGACTTTCGGTTTATAGACTTTCGGCTTATGGAATACATGTAATCCTATTGCTATTCTATAAACCGAACGTTCGGTTTATAGAATAGCCATAGGATTACATGTATTACATAAGCCGAAAGTCTACAAACCGAAAGTCGTTCGGTTTATAGGCTGTCGGCATTTAACTATACAGAGACAGAGTCTCCATTCATAAAATTATGAATGGAGACTTTGTCTCCGTGTAGTAAAATGCCGAAAGCCTATAAACGGAACGTTCGGTTTATAGACTTTCGGCTTATGTAATACATGTAATCCTATGGCTATTCTATAAACCGAACGTTCGGTTTATAGAATAGCAATAGGAATACATGTATTCCATAAGCCGACAGCCTATAAACCGAACGTTCGGTTTATAGGCTGTGGGCATTTTACTACACGGAGACAAAGTCTCCATTCATAATTTTATGAATGGAGACTCTGTCTCCGTATAGTTAAATGCCGGCTTTTAACTATACAGAGACAAAGTCTCCATTCATAATTTTATGAATGGAGACTCTGTCTCCGTATAGTTAAATGCCGGCTTTTAACTATACAGAGACAAAGTCTCCATTTATAATTTTATGAATGGAGACTCTGTCTCCGTATAGTTAAATGCCCACAGCCTATAAACCGAATGTTCGGTTTATAGGCTGTCGGCTTTTAACTATACGGAGACAAAGTCTCCATTCATATGAATTCGGCTTATAGAGAACGATCACCTTGTGATCAGTGGCCAGGAACAAATCGTGACGTTTTGGTGCTTACGTCATTTGGGACGCAAGCACCATGCGTCACAAAGGGGTTAAAACTCTCCACTTTTTTCAATTTATTTTTTAATACTTAATTCTAAATTCTAAATTCGGTTTATGGAATACCAATAGCAAAATAGCCATTACATAAACCGACATAATGAACGAATTTCGGTTTATGGAATTGGCAATGGCATTCTATAAACCGACTCTATTTTGGTTTATAGTAATGCCATTGCAAATAGCATTACATTATACATTCCATAAACCGAAAGTCTATAAACCGAACGTCGTTCGGTTTATAGACTTTCGGCTTATAGAACAGCAATAGCATTACATGTATTCTATAATCCGAACGTCGTTCGGTTTATAGACTTTCGGCTTATAGAATACTATTGGCATTCTATAAACCTAACTAGAGTCCCTCCTCATTCATAAGAATTTCTTATGAATGGGGACTCGAAAGCCAATAGTATTCTATAAGCCGAAAGTCTATAAACCGAACGACGTTCGGATTATAGAATACATGTAATGCTATTGCTGTTCTATAAGCCGAAAGTCTATAAACCGAACGACGTTCGGTTTATAGACTTTCGGCTTATAGAACAGCAATAGCATTACATGTATTCTATAAACCGAACGTCGTTCGTTTTAAAGACTTTCGGCTTATAGAATACATGCAATGCTATTGGCTTTCTATAAACCGAAAGAGTCCCCATTCATACGAATAGGTCAATTGACCTATTCGTATGAATGGGAACTCAATTTCGGTTTATAGAAAGCCAATAGCATTACATGCATTCCATAAACCGAAAGTAATTCATGTCGGTTTATGGAATGTACAATGCTATTGGTATTGTATAAACCGACTCTATTTTGGTTTAGAATACCAATAGTACGAATGGACGAATGGACGAATGAACGAATGATTTTCGTTTATTAACCATTCGTTCATTCGGATTTTGTTAGTTTACATTTTCGTTATTCGTTTTTCGGACGAATGGACGAAAATGCTATTTTCGTCCGAAAATGCTATTTTCGTCCGAAAATGCTATTTTCGTCCGAAAATGCATTCGTCCGAAAACGAATGCACATGTCTAGTATATATGGCAATGGGAGCATTAACATAATTTGAAGACCAGCTGTTAATAACATTGTAAAGGATTAGGACATTAAATTCTATACTAAAAGGATTGTAGCAGTCATTGTAGAGAATGACAGAAGGAGAAAGCTCTGGTGGCAAACAGTTGTTAGGAAGGGGCAAATGCATACACTATTTTTAATAGGAAAATTAAAGGATTTGGAAATTGACTGGATGTGATGAGTAAATAAAGATAAATAAAAACATAGTAGCACCACTGATCAATAAAACTACAGTCAAATAAGTAAATGTTACATTATGTTTTTGAAAGTCAAGATTATAATTTTTTTTTTAAATAAGTACGTACATCAAGTACAATACAGTCAGTGGCATAGACAAAGATGAGAAATCATCTAAATCCAAGTATTATCAGTACGTATGTGTAATATAATAAAATGGAGTGAGGGCATAAGATAAGTAATTGACCATGCTTCATTTTATGTAGCCAATTTTTCCTTGACTAAGAGGATTTTTAGGAAGCAATGTAAGCCGTTAAGCTTTCACTAATCTAAGGAATGAGACATAACATTGCAAAGTGAAAAACACAGCACAACAAAAGTCTTACAGATGAGATGTAAATAATAGTTAATGTCAGAGATTGCATAGTGATCTCAAACTGGTTGCTTTCCATTTCATATGCAGGGATTTAATAATGTTATTATGTCAAAGCAATACACACACACACACACACAGCCTTTTTCACCTTTGCATGTAATCCTTTGCATGTAATCTAAATGAACTATGATCTAAACATTTTTAACTTTCTAGGTTTTCCATAATCCTATTGCTCCCTTTAAAGTACAGAAAGTAGGGTAGATACTACATTACCTGCTACACACAAAATAACTAGCATGAAAGTAAAATAAAATAAAAAAACATTAAAAAAAGAGACACTACCACTTACATAAAATGTAACTAGAATGTAACTAGATTACCTGTGCATTTAAAAACAAACACATAAGACATATACCACTGGTTTTTTTTTTTCTGTTTGAATTAATTGCATATAAAAGTAAAAATAAAATTAGGTGTCTCTCTCCTGCATCCATTTTGAGAAATTTACCCATGATGCAACATTCTCCAAAATCTTCCAGCAAGTCTCACTTTACAACTGTGCCCAAAGCCTGCATGAGGATGTCATAAGATATACCCCTGCTCTCTTACTGGTTCCCATGGATCATAGCAGGCAGGACTAGGTGGCTGTGTAAAACTTTCTTACCTGCCTTCCAACACAAAGAGAGGAAATTGACCTGATCAAATAGGATCATAACTCTGTCACTTGTGGTATAATAGTTACATTACCC
Source organism: Pelodytes ibericus (assembly GCA_036172795.1). Classification (NCBI taxonomy): domain Eukaryota; kingdom Metazoa; phylum Chordata; class Amphibia; order Anura; family Pelodytidae; genus Pelodytes; species Pelodytes ibericus. Next base: position 128,766,910 of record CM069861.1, read on the forward strand.
TCCCATTCAATGCAAGTCTATGATCAGAATTCTGACTTATAGAGCTCATTCTGTGTCCCCAGCCCTACAGTGAGATACTAGTGCTGTAAAGTCACTGGAGGGGGGAGGGGGGGTGGTACCCAAAAACACTATTTCACAAAATGGCGGTATCCAGTCACACTTGTTTAGTAAAATATTTCAGAAAATAAACTCACATAACAAAAACAAAAGACATATCTGAAATCAATAATGCAAATTAAAACAAAAACCTTTTCATTTTTTTGGTGGGAGTGTCCCTTTACAGAAAATATAAAAATGTGTATACATACAATTCTGATTAAAGAGCAGACGTTCATCAATGACTGCAGAGAAAATAAGTGCAGAAAAGGAATGAAATGAGAATCCTTTACAAACTCTTATAAGAGATAAGAAATTAATGTGAAATAAATAAATGAGGATTATAAATGGAAATAGTTGAACAGGCAATCAAAAGACTGGTATTGCTTTAAGGGAATAACAGCATTTGACATAAAACACTGTAATTGCCTATTTCCCTGTTAAAAGTAAGCCATGGTACTGGGGGCATAAAAACCAGCCCAAGCATCCCTCCTTCCCAAAAAATGTTTGGCCCTCTGCTGGTTCCATGGAAAAACATTTGCCCCCTCTGTTCTTTATGTTTATCTGTCTCCCACTCCATCAAGAGTGCAATTTGCTAGCAGGGCTCTTTCTACCACATGTTTTAATTTGTGCCTGCTCATCTGATTATTTTATAATGCACGCTGAAGATGTAATTCCGTCTAGCTTTTTTCTATATGTGTTTGTAATCTATGTGAAATGCACTTTTTACAAATTACAGTTTTCTTGTAGTCTTAAAATAATTTTACATTTTCCTCTAAATTCAGTGAAATTAGTGATAGAGTGAGAGTAAGAAATGATGACACCCCTACAGGGTTATTTCTTTTTTAGGTGATGTGTGACAAATAAGATACCTGTATAAAAAATTGTTACTGTTACAGACTGTAAAAACATGCAAAATAGATTAAAAATCAAATATTACAAAACAAAAAGAGATGCTCAAGCATTAAAATGTACTTCTTGCCAGTCGTTCTCCTTGGGCATTCATCCTTGAGCAACACACACGAGCTAGAAGGAGCTAGAGACTTATAAATCCTACTAAATCAAACCCAAAAAAAAATCAAATAAGGGACAATACAGTTGAGAAGATTATCAACTAAAACGTATTAAAGTTCTAAAGCCTTCAAAAGAGAAGAAACAGGGAGCTATTATATATAATTTCTTAGATTTAATAGATGAAGTTAAGTTTTGATGTCCAATCATTATTGTAAGTTTTGATATCCAATCCAATTATTTAAGTGTTAAGTTTTGATGTCCAATCATTATATTGATGTTTATCAGGTTTTGAAGTCCAGCATCCAGATCAGCAAAGTCTTCTGCCAGAAGTAGCCACTTGTTACCCAGGTGGTTGAGCCCCTCAGCTTTGAGTGACAATCTGGTCATTATCAGAACTAAGAGGCTGGAACAAAAAAAGAAGAAGCATAGTCAGGCAAGCTTAAATCAGTAGTAGGAGAAGGCAGAGCAGTCAGATGGTCGGAAATCAGTAGCAGGCATAAGTATAATACAGACAGGAACAACAATAATCTGGCAAATGTAGAGTGACAGGAAGTGGCTTTTATAGGCAGAGAGTAGGCACATGACCAGACACAGCCGAGGAGCTTTAACAATGATAACAAGTCTTGGTAGATTCAAGGTTACAGGAAAAGAAAGTAGATTATGGAAAACAGGCTGGTGTACTAGTAAAGAAGAGAGCTAAGAACATGGCAGTTAGGGTTCAAGTCCAGATAAAGTCACTCTGTGACAATGTCTAAATTTCCTTGTAAAGCTTCAAGTTGTTCGTTTTCCAATAAATCGTTTTTCTATTTGTCATTTCACTCCCATTAGGACACACTTGTACACTATCTGGCAATAGACAGTTTAAATGCCATCAGAGTATGTATGATCACATATCTTAGTGGGTTAATTACCCTGGGTAGATTTAGATGAAAAACAGTTTGGATTGATAGAAACACAGGCTGCTTATTTATTATGTGCAGTCATAGGCGTGCGCAGCCTATTGCATTAGGGTGTGCACCCTAAAGCACAAACACACACGCCGCACACGTGTGTGTGTATAGATATATAGATAGATATATATCTATCTATATATCTATACACACACACACACACACATACACAAATGCACTCTGCATACTTACATACAGACCCGCATTCATATAATTATCAATATAAACAAACATTTAAAAACTGTATTAAAACTTTTTTTTTATTAATTAAGCATTTAGCAATGTAAACAAACATTTCACATTTTTTAACTTAAAAAAACACTTACTTAAAGTTTACCAGCCAGCCGGCCGCCCCAGAACCCCTCCTGGGAAAAAACGATGTGCCTGTGCTCCGCTCTGCACCCTCTCCTCTGGCACTGCGGCTGGGCCTCACCCTTGCGTTGCCGTGACTCCGCCTCTGCGTGACGTCACGGAACGCGTGTACGCGAACGCGTACATTACAGGGGAGGTCTGAGGGAGGAGAAAGTCCGTCCTTCACTATGCGGCGCTTCCGCTCGCATAGTGAAGGATCGGATTAGGAGACAAACTCGGGCGGCAGACGGCAGTGCAGCACGGAGGCAGGGCCGTCTTTAATAGTGATTGGACCCTGGGCAAGCATTTGCTTGGGCCCCCTGGATCCTGCCCCCTCCCCTGCATGCAATCCCGCCATCCATCGCGATGTTACCCCCCCCCCACACACACACACACACACATATGCCATAATTGTTGTGCCATTCAGATGCCAGTAATATTGTAACTTTCGGATGCCAGTAATATTGTGCCAGTCAGAGCCCAGTAATATTGTGCCAGTCAGAGCCTAGTAATATTGTGCCAGTCAGATGCCTGCAATATTGTGCCAGTCAGATGCCTGCAATAGTGTGCCAGTCAGAGCCCAGTAATAATGTGCCAGTCAGATGCCAGTAATATTGTGCCAGTCAGATACCAATAATATTGTGCCAGTCAGATACCAATAATATTGTGCCAGTCAGATACCAGGAATATTGTGCCTGTCAGAGCCCAGGAATATGGTGCCTGTCAGATGCCTGTAATATTATGCCAGTCAGATGCCTGTAATAGTGTGCAGTCAGAGGCCAGGAATATTGTGCCAGTCAGATGCCTGTAATATTATGCCAGTCAGATGCCTGTAATATTATGCCAGTCAGATGCTTGTAATAGTGTGCCAGTCAGAGCCCAGGAATATAGTGCCAATCAGATGCCCAGTAATATAGTGCCAATCAGATGCCAAGTAATATAGTGCCAGTCAGATACACAGTAATATAGTGCCAATCAGATACCCAGTAATATAGTGCCAATCATATGCCCAGTAATATAGTGCCAATCAGATGCCAAGTAATATAGTGCCAATCAGATGCCCAGTAATATAGTGCCAATCAGATGCCAAGTAATATAGTGCCAGTCAGATACCCAGTAATATAGTGCCAATCAGATGCCAAGTAATATAGTGCCAATCAGATACCCAGTAATATAGTGCCAATCAGATACCCAGTAATATAGTGACAGTCAGATGCCAAGTAATATAGTGCCAATCAGATACCCAGTAATATAGTGCCAGATACCCAGTAATATAGTGCCAGATACCCAGTAATATAGTGCCAATCAGATGCCAAGTAATATAGTGCCAATCAGATACCCAGTAATATAGTGCCAGTCAGATGCCAAGTAATATAGTGCCAATCAGATACCCAGTAATATAGTGCCAGATACCCAGTAATATAGTGCCAGATACCCAGTAATATAGTGCCAATCAGATGCCAAGTAATATAGTGCCAATCAGATACCCAGTAATATAGTGCCAGTCAGATGCCAAGTAATATAGTGCCAATCAGATACCCAGTAATATAGTGCCAGATACCCAGTAATATAGTGCCAATCAGATACCCAGTAATATAGTGCCAATCAGATGCCCAGTAATATTGTGCCAATCAGATACCCAGTAATATAGTGCCAGTCAGATACCCAGTAATATAGTGCCAATCAGATGCCAAGTAATATAGTGCCAATCAGATTCCCAGTAATATAGTGCCAATCAGATACCCAGTAATATTGTGCCAATCAGATACCCAGTAATATAGTGCCAGATACCCAGTAATATAGTGCCAATCAGATGCCCAGTAATATAGTGCCAATCAGATGCCCAGTAATATTGTGCCAATCAGATACCCAGTAATATAGTGCCAATCAGATGCCCAGTAATATTGTGCCAATCATACCAGGAATATTGTGCCAATCAGATACCCAGTAATATTGTGCCAATCATATACCAGGAATATAGTGCCAATCAGATGCCCAGTAATATAGTGCCAATCAGATGCCCAGTAATATAGTGCCAATCAGATACCCAGTAATATAGTGCCAATCAGATGCCCAGTAATATTGTGCCAATCAGATACCCAGTAATATAGTGCCAGTCAGATACCAGGAATATTGTGCCAGCCAGACACCCCCCCCCCCCCGTACTTACACTTCACTGCTCCGTGTCCCCCGCCGGATGTCTCCTCCGTGCAGTCTTCCCTCTTGCACGGAGGAGGGAAACAGAAACCGAAACCGGATGTGACGCGACGTCACATCCGGCGTCAGTTTTTTTTTTTTTTTTTTCCGGCCGTCGCATCCATCGGATGCGGCTTGCCGGAAAAAAGCGTTCACAAGCGCAATGCGCTGTGAACGCGGTAGCAGGGGCTGGTGGCCCACGGGACAGCTGCCTTGGGGCCCCCCAGGAGTAAATGGGCCCAGGGCAGCTGCCCCGTTTGCCCCGCGTTAAAGACGGCCCTGCACGGATTAGGGTGTGCCCAGGCACACCCGGCACACCCCGTGCGCACGCCTATGTGTGCAGTATTTGTTTGATCTTATTTGTAATTGGTCGTCGTTTAGAACAATACCACCAAATATGTTTCATTGTGTCAACTTCACAGTTACATCTCCAGCATAGTTCTCAGTTAGAACTATACAATGTATACATTTTTTCATGCACTAAGTACCATCTATAGAAAAGTTTAAAGGGACTGTATCACCTGGACATTGTTTTTACTGTGCATGTAGAGTATTACAAATGATTGAAAATTATATATAAATTACACTGGCAAAACTGCAAGCAAATGCCTAAATTGGGTTTAAATGTTTCTGTGGAGTCTCCTGTTTATGACTTCACTTGTGGCATGGTATGCAAATTACACATTTCCCACTGAAAGCATTTCATTTACATACCATGCCACAAGTGAAGACATACTACAATGTATAGATCATTTTCAATCATTTTTCATTGCCAGTGGGAATGATTTTCCAACATCGGATTCCCATTTAATGACAATATTCATTTTCCCAAAGTGTTTGTTCAAACTAAAAATTTTGTTTACTCTAAATACAACCTTCTGGTAGTAGGTTTCCTGAACTATAATATCCAGTGGGGTATCATCAATTCAAGAATCTCAGAAATTTGGTTATTCTAATTTATGAAAATTTCTCATTAACCTGGATTCCATAACATGCTTAAATTGTAGAAATTAGTTTATTCCTGAGTTATAAAAAACATCTTTGAGAAATAAAATGCCAGATTCTTTCCATCTCCTTAGGTGTAACTTTTTGATATCTGTGTTAACAACTGCAAAGGCCGTAGAAGCAGAAAGCTGATATTTTAATGGGAAATTTCTTTTCAATTATATTGAAAGAGGGGAAAATATTGATGACTATTTCATTTATTATGTTCATTTTCTTGAATGTTGTATTATCTGCTGAAAAAAGGAGAAAGGGATCAGTATTATGACATTAATTTGTTTATATATATATATATATATATATATATATATATATATATATATATATATGAAATCCCAGTGGCTGTATGCTATTTAATTTTATTGATGCAGAAGGATTTGAAGTCCCACTTTAAGGAGCTTACAATCTAGTTTAGATCAAAGGTACACATTCAGGTGCAGTCCCCATCTTGGTTTAGTGTGAATTTTAAACAGACACTTTCTCATCTGCAATCTATGAACTTATTTAGATTCCTGGAATACATTGATGTGAGAAAAAAGAAGAAGTTTTTTATTAACTACAAGCAAAATCTGACAATTGCGGTAAAAAAAAAATTTGTTACAATTAACAATTATGCTTCATGGCAAAAGGTTACACATAAAAATCGCATTTCGAAACCAAACAGGGTCAATTCGTTTTTGCTTAAGCCCTTCCTAAGTTCAGCATTTTGGTTTTGTGGTGTATGCATACCTTCCCATATTTCAAATGGCAAAAGAAGGACCTTTTTACTTTGGGGGAGTAGCTAAGGGTGTGGCTATGGGCAGGGCAATGCTGGAATATTATCAGTGACATTATAGCCAATTATTATTTATGTAATTGGCACATTATTTAGTATAATGATAAATTATTTTATTGAAACAAAATCAATATAAGAATACATTTACTGCAGTATATACACACCTTATTGGGAATGGTATTGCTCTGGAGATCTATGGCACACTTAGACACACTAAAAATTCTTTGGTCCCAGACATTTTGGTGCATGTGGGAAGTATTAGTATGCCTTAATTTGCACCCTTTTGATATTGTAAAAACCCTCATCTCACTCCCACTAAATGTTCTCACTGTATTATCCCTCTTTTTCCGCTTGTATTTTCCACAAAACATAACTTTAATAAAATCTCAGCTAAAAAAAACACATTATCAGTTACTGCTTGCTGCTGTGTGGAGCTGGCATAATCACAGGCATGTGCAGGCCTTTGGTCCCATCACATTTCATTGTCATCAGACCAAGGAACACAGTGACAGGAAACTAACTGACATGCTTTTGAAGACCGTGGTGGGCCATGCTAGTACTGAACTCTGCCTGATGAAATCACTCGGGAAACAGGAAATCTCACTGAAATTAATGGTAATTATTTCTATTGGTTCCTGCTGCTATACATAATTTTATTTTTCTCAAATACAAAGAGATCAAAGTTCAACTTCGTCTAAGTGTTAATATTTCTTATTTTAACCAATGCAAAATGTAAACTATGTAAATGTAAAAACTTTGAAATTACATTATTATGCAGACCTTCCCTTTAAGCTGATCTGGCTTCCAGATTCATATAATTATTGTGTCAAAATTAATCTGTTTTATTGGTGATGATGGTAACATATTTTGAATAAAATTATTTAAAAAAAATATTACTCTTACTCACAAAAAAATGGAAGCTTCAAGATGTTAGAAAGATCATTGCTTGTGTGCGTTCATTACAAGAAAGACAAAGAAATTGTTTTGCGCCAAACTACTGGATATTTCAAAGATTTTTTTCAAGTCGCTATATTTTGCTTTGAATGTCTAAAATGTGAAGCTGGTGTAGATATAAGTATACCACACGCTTTGAAAAAGAACAAACTAAAGTTGGATTATAAAGTCCTGAGTATGCTTTAAAGAGAAAGGTCAGGATACATGATAAAAGGAATTGAAGCTGAAATGCTTTCATGTTTTTCAAAAGCATGTATATTGTGTTGCAAGGCATTTTTTGTACATTCCTTGTATTCGCTCAGTCATCTGTAACAGCAGAATCCAACTCATCATATGCAATTCAATACCTTTAAGAGTCTCTCATCTTGAATGTTACACACACAGTTGAAATACATAGTACAATCTTTTGACTTTACTACTAAAATATATGTGCACTGAATATTCAAATTTAACTCATTAGAATGCATGGTATGTACGTTTCTTAGTTCCTAAACTTTAGTTCCAGTATGATTGTCTGACATGGTTTGCTGAGGCTTCCACTTGGCCACTATTTTACCGACGGGCCGGTATAAATTGAGTATGAGGCCACTGCTAAGTCTATGGATAAGTTAATAGCATTGCAACTCTAAAGATTGTTCCTGTTGTGTCTTTTTCCTTGTTTTTCCTGTGACTCAAAATTGACTTGAGTGGGCAACTTTTAGTCTCTTGATAGCTATAACATTCTCATAGTCTGGTCCATGCCCAGATGTTGAAGGTGGGCTACTGTGATGTGCCAAGTTATTGCGGAAAAAAATATTTAAAAAAACCCAATAAATGACAGCGATAACTCAACCATAACAAAAACATAACATGTAGAAGTTACTTTTTTCAGGGAATTTTTCTAAAAATAGCAACTTCTACATAATTGTATTTTTTATGTTTGAATTATCACTAATTTATTGTTTATTTATATGTTTTCGTTTATATTACAAATGTGTAAATTATTACGGTTACTATGTGATTTTACTCTATCCTATCTTTCTTGATATTGGTTCTCATTTAACTAATATTTATCTTTATATCATTTTTCTAGTGAACACGGTCTGGATAAGTGTTCACTGAGAGTGACAGTCACAGTTCTAGCTACCATTTTCCATGCTTCTTATCACCCTGTCCAAGTTCTCTATAATTAATGCACCTAGATATATTGACACAGACTTTTACTTATCTTGATGATTATGCATTCTACTTCTATAGTAGGTGACAATACATTTAAGTAGTGTTTAAAAAATAAATATTTGTGATAGTTCATGAATTATGACATTAGTGTTATGGTGTTTAAGTTACTAACCCCGAATTCTCACTTTAGGATTGTAGGACTTAAACCATACAGCGTTTACTTTATAAGTGCGCCAAGTGCAATACCCGATTAAAGGACAACTGTTGGCAGAAAATAAGATACTATTTAACTGAAATACAAAATGGCCATAAACACGTTGATTCAGATTTTCAATCATCTGAATCAAGGTTTTAACTAACATGGCTGCCCCCTGATAAAGCTATACAAGAACGAAAAACGTAACAATGTGCTTTATTTGTATTCTTTTATTAAATAATTCATGTTTAAAATGTCTATGAATATGTATGCATATTTTAATTAAAAAATCTACAGCATTTTTTTATTTGATCTTTTTAGAATAAAACACATTTCCAAAACAATCATACATACATAAAGAATATAATAAAAAAATAAAGGTCCCTAGGTCCAAAGATAGGTTATAAAAGCTGCTACTCAAGCATCATGTGATTTCTCTCAGCACAACATAATAAGACTAAGATACTGCATGGTGGTGGGAGACCTTGTGAGATTATTTCTCAAAGAAAAATGCATAAAATTTTTTTGTATTATTTTGTTTTGTTGATTCCAGATATGTCAGTGAATGCATATTAGTCACTGCCTAAGTTAGCTGGGAATTTGTCAGGACTGTCACAGATGTAGCCGCTTCCGTGACTGGAGTGCACTGAAGAATGTCTATATTCCCTTTTCTATGGAATGTGATAAGTGCAGGATCATCTTAGTTTTTTTTTTTTTACTGTAGACTAGAAGGAAAGAACCTGAATATAACATTATGTTCTGTGAAAGAAATTTAAGAGGTACTTTATGTGAACTGTTTGATGTTGATTCACTAGTATCCTGTTGGGTTGTCTACTCAAATGTGGCAAGTAAGACATACTTACAACAAAGGCAGGATCTGCAGGACTAGTGTCATTGGATATCTCAGTCAGCAAAACTGAGCTGAGTGGAACCCTAGCAGCCAGGGGTGAAAGAGATCAGAACAATGTACCCAGGCTATTTAGGTAGTCAGAACAAAACCCTAGTAGTATCACATATGGGCAATAGGGTATTGCAACAATACACTGATAACGGTTAAATTTAAATTGTTTTTTATGCATACAACAGTTCAAACTTTGTTAGGATAGTGTATTTTTATCAAAAGTATAGGGCACAATATTCCTGGGATTCAGTGCTGATTTCCAATGACAGAGATGTTCAAAACATTAATTACTCGAAACATGGCAAGATAAATGTAATATTACTTTTCTGAGATAAATATTGAAATATTTAACAGCTTTGTAACAATTGAAATGCCAGACACATCACACAAAAGTGACAAACAAGTCATGGCACGTCATGTGGTAAAACAATCATAGGAAGTTATCAACTATAATCATATTTCATTTTTTTTTTACAGTAAATTATATGATAAGATGAAAATAATGGTATCTAAAGAAAGGTGATAACAACAGTATATAATATGTGCAGTAAATGGGGTATGTATAAAGTAAATGAGAAAGAAGAAAATTACCACAGAAGTGTAAAACATTTAATGTCCAGAATTGACCAAAAATGTTTTAGAAGTTGGGTCACTAAGGAGTGAAACTTTAAGAATGGTTGAAATGGTAATAGTTAGAAATTGTTATGCAGTACATAGAAATCAAAATGCATAACTGCTGTTGTATTTTTGTTGTTGGCTAGCAATACACCGCTACTTCCAACTTTGCTTGTATTAACTTTGCTTGGTTGAAACAAAAACACAGTTCTCTTCTAACTCAATCCATTATGAGCTCATCAATGTTTATGCATCTGTCTAAGCAAAGGGTTAAGTTGTACGAAGTAATCAAATAGAGTTCTCCTTTGTAGTTAAAAACAAGGGCACTTGTAAGAAATAGAACCAAACCTGTAAAACAAATTAACGTACATTTTAATCAATGTCTTCCTCCTCCCATAGTACACATTGCATCATACCTTGGAATGTCAAGGTCAATGCTTTGGGAACAGATGTCTCATTTTGTACATCCTGTGTGCATAAAGAATGTTCAAAAGGTGAAAAGTTGGAGAGTTAAAAACTCTAATGATATTGAGCGGAACCTCAGTTGCAAGCTAATTAGTGGACATTGTAGTTTTACGCACTTTTTAGAAGTCATACCTTTAAAAGTGTAGGTCATATTCTTTTCATAGGTACATTTATTTGTGACATGAGGCAAGCGAATCCACAATAAGAACATCTGTTATGAAAATGTGCTATACCTTTTTTTTAGAGCTATTGTAAATACATCAATCCATAAATAATTAGGCAATATGTTGCATCGTATGGTCATCTTTTGTGATTGTTGAGGATTACCACTAGTGGACAGACATTGTGTTAGTAATGACTTTGTATCATATGTTTGCCATACCATATAATTAAAATGATTAAAGTACAAAGGCTTGGTGCATTGACAGAGGTCATCAAAAATAGCATAAACTTTGAGACAAGCTATTTCCAAAAGTAAACTGAACAAAATCCAACTTGCCTACCTTTCCAACTAAGTGATTTCACAATTATTACACTTGACTAAAACTGAGCTGACAAGTGAATTGCAAATGAATACCCACCCAATGTCTTTGACAGGGCAGCCTCCTTTTTCCTCGCACAACACATTTTTTTAGATTGTTGATTGCATGTGTTCATTATCCTCACTAAAATTAAACATATTTTGCGGGAGCTCAAAGCATATGAGAAACACATTTTGAATGCAGCGTTTACTCTAGGCACATTAGAAAATTGAACAATTTACTGCAAATTAGTAAGCAACTATTTGGCATCTAATAATTAGATTTAGAATTTGAAAATTGGAGTTGTTGCTAAATAAAATCCTTGCCTGCAGACTGGTAGTTGTCACAGGTTAATTAGAAAGCAGATCATTCTTCATTTGCCTAAAAGGTCATACTCATTTGAAGTGTTTTATCTAATATTCAGTCTTAATGCATTTCAAAATTCCAGTATATTTAAATGGTTTATTTATAACTATGTTTGTGATAATATAGGTATATTTACTGTGCAACTCATAAAATACATGCATACATTTAAAGGAACTTTGGTTAAAATCCCAAAATTATTCCTGCACTTTAATTCACTTTAATTCACTTTAATTCACTTTGCTCAATGTCACTAAATACATTCCAGAACAATCCCTGTATTAAACCCATGAATGTTGTGGTAGCATATCTACCCTTCCCTTATTTCTCCCTGCTTCTCTCACCTACAACAGTGGTGTATCTTGTTTTGTGCTGCCCTAGGCAGGCAAATTTTGGGCACCCCCCCCTACCCACGAGGCACACCCACGACATGACCCATAACCCACGTTGCACAACAAGGACATGCCCCATCACCCAATTTCCATGCCTCCATCACCCCATTACATACACATTGCCAATATTATTTGCTATTTATATGCCCCTGCCAATTTGCCCAATAATATGCCAGTATTATTTACCATTAATAAGTCACAGCCAATTTCCCCAATAGTATGCCAGTATTTGCCATTTAAGCAGCCCCTGCCAATTTGCCCAATATTATGCCAGTATTATTTTTCATTAATATTCTCCAGCCAATTTGTCCAATAATATGCCAGTGTTATTCTGCCATTTAATATGCCCCAGCCAATTTGCCCAATATTATGCCAGTATAATTTGCCATTAATATTCCCCAGCCAATTTTCCCAATAATATGCCAGTGTTATTCTGCCATTTAATATGCCCCAGCCAATTTGCCCAATAATATGCCAGTGTTATTTGCCATTTAATATGCCCCTGCTAATTTGCCCAATAATATGCCAGTGTTATTTGCCATTTAATATGCCAGTGTTATTTGCCATTTAATATGCCCCTGCTAATTTGCAATTTCATATGCCAGTGTTATTCTGCCATTTAATATGCCCCAGCCAATTTGCCCACTTTTAAGCCAGTATTATTTGCCATTTAATATGCCCCTTCCAATTTGCCCAATAAAATGCCAGTGTTGTTTGCCATTAGTAAGCCCCAGCCAATTTGCCCAATAATATGCCAGTATTTGCCATTTAGTATGCCCCTGCTAATTTGCCATTTCATATGCCAGTGTTATTTCCCATTTAATATGCCCCTGATAATTTGCCCAATAATATGCCAGTGTTATTTGCCATTTAATATGCCCCTGCTAATTTGCCATTTCATATGCCAGTGTTATTCTGCCATTTAATATGCCCCAGCCAATTTGCCCAATAATATGCCAGTGTTATGTCCCATTAATATGCCCCAGACAATTTCCCCCCATTTCCCCAGCACTTACCTGTTTTCTCTGGTGGCTAGTGGCAGGCAGCATGGTCTCCTCCATGCTGCCTGTTCGGCTCCCAGGCGGTTGTGCCGACAGGTCACGTGACCCGGCGCAGGTATGATGTCAGTGCGCCGGTCACGTGACTGTCGGCATTTCCGTGTCACACTGCACTGGGAGCCAAACAGGCAGCACAAAGGTTTCTCTGTGCTGCCTGTTCGGCTCCCCCTGCAGCCTGCCGGCAGAGGGAAGGTGAGGGGGGATCTTCCGATCCCTTCTTACCCCTGTCTCTGCCTGCGAGCGTGTTTTTTTTTTTTTTTGAAAGGGACAGATAATTTTTTTGATCTTTTTTTTTCTTAATTTTTTTTTTCAGTGCTGGGGGGCACTGCTGCCCCCCAAAATTTGCCACCCTAGGCATCTGCCTAGGATGCGTCACGGTAAATACAGCACTGCAAATACCAATGCCCCCTCATATCCTGAGGTTCGAGGTACCACTTTCCCCTTGAACATCCCACCAGAGTCTTGACTTCCCCCATTCTGTTCCTCCATTAACCCTCATGGATACTCGGCAAGCTTATGCCGATGCTGTGACATTAAGGTTCATAAAAAGAAAGACAACCAAGGAAAAATGGAGTGTGTGACAAGAGGTAGAGGAAGACTCTTTCTTAAAATGATTGCCTAACTTCCTGCTCCCTGAATTTATATTTTCCAAAAACTCCTCCCACTTCTTCTCTAATTGTTAGTAGTGGTATTCTGTATTACCTTATCAGTCTCCGACATCACTGTGGAGGAATTTTGTCCCATTCTTCTTTGCAATATTGCTTCAGTTCTTTGAGGTTTGCTAGCATTTTGTTTATGCACAGTTCTCTTATTGTCCCATCACAGCATTTCAATCAGGTTGATGTCTGAATTTTGACTGGCCATTGCTACATCTTGATTCTTTTCTTTTTCACCCATTCTGGTCTTCAGGTGTACTTGGATCATTGTCCTGTTGCATGACTCAATTTTGGCCAAGCTTTAGGTTTTGGAGAGATGGCCTGACACATGACTCTAGAATACTTTGGTGTACAAAGGAGTTCATGGTCGACTCAATGACTGCAATGTTCTCATGTCTGGTGGCATCAAAATTGTCTCAAATCATCACCCAGTTGAGGGTTTTTTGCTGTGTTTGTTTTTTTACCAATATGGTAAAAATTCTCTACCTAGGTCTCCTCTTTCCAGAGGACATTGTTCCAGAAGTCTTGTGGTTTGGTCAGATGCAACTTTGCAAACCTAAACAATGCTGTCATATTATTTTTAGAGAGAATATACTTTCACCTTTATTTTTGTTAAATGATTTATGACACAGTGCAATAGGTCATATGTTGTTAATTATCTGAGAGGTTGTATTTACCCAATTTGAAGACCTGGTAAGGAACATATGATTGTTATTATGTCCTGATATTTAAGTGTATCTTGGATGCAGGTGGTTCTATTTCTTCACCTTTTTTATTTGAATTCTACCATGCTGAAAAGGTGGATAAATAGAACCATATTTTAAAAAATACATTTTATATCAAACTTTAGAACCCGCTTTGCATCCACAGGACATGTCCCAGCATCCACATTGCACACTCAGAACATGACCCAGGACATTACACACCCAGGACTTGCCTCAGTACATTCTCCATCACTCACCCAGGACATGCCCCGTCACCCACATTGCACACCCAGGGCATACCTCATTGCCCACATAACACACCAAGGACATGCCCCAAAACCCCCATTGCAAACCTAGGACTTGCCCCAGCACCCCAGGGAAGGGCATGCCCCATCACCCATATTGTACACCCAGGGCATACCCAGTGAGTGTGTATTAGTGAGCATAATCTGAGTGTCTTTTGGTGCATGTGGATTTGTGAGAATGTATTAGTGTGAGTGTCCATGCCACTGGAATTATATACATATTTCTCTATCATGCCAATGAGAAGAAACAAACACACACACACTGTCCAGAATTTAAATGCTGTCTCCTTCTCCCCCTCTCTCCACACACATACCACATAAACAGTTTTGCAAGCACAAACATACACAATCTCATGCACAATGTGTATATGCGATTATGTATGCATGCACATACATAATTAAATACACAGTCACATAATCACACAGTCATATACAAGTATGCACAGTTACAGACACACATATATACAGTCACACACAAATACAGTCACTTATATACAGTCATATATATGCAGTCACAAACATACACAGAGAAACCCACATATACAGTCACACATGCAGTCAGTTACATACATACACAGAGAAGCCCACATATACAGTCACATATGCAGTCAGTTACATACATACACAGAGAAACACACATTTACAGTCACACATGCAGTCAGTCACAAACATACACAGAGAAACACACATATACAGTCACACATGCAGCCAGTTACATACATACACAGAGAAACCCACATATACAGTCACACATGCAGTCAGTCACATACATACACAGAGAAACACACATTTACAGTCACACATGCAGTCAGTCACAAACATACACAGAGAAACACACATATACAGTCACACATGTAATCAGTCACATACATACACAGAGAAACACACATATACAGTCACAAATGCAGTCAAATAAACATAAACACACACAAGCCAGCAGTATATATATATATATATTTATTTATTTATTTATTTGTTTTTTTTTACAGAAAAAATACTTTTTTTCAGTTCCTACTCACTGGGTGCAGGTGTCTCTCACTGGGTACAGGTGTCACTCACTGGGTGCAGGTGTCAGCCATGGTGTTTGCAAATGTTTCCAGCCCTCCCTGGTTGTGGGTTGTTAATGGACCCACTTCTTATATTTATCTTGTTAAACTCTCAGGATCAATCAAACACTCAGGATCAAGCACTAGTTGTCTAGACTAGACTGTCTACCTTTTTTCGATCACTTAAAAATCTTCCGAAGGATGACAAATTGCATTCTGCTGAGGAGCCTGACACCCCAGAAGATTGAAGCTCTGATAAGTATGTTAGGGTAATTTTCTGCCGTGATGTTTAGCAAGGAACCCCAAAACTGGGAATATGCCTTTCACGTTTGTGGGGCTAATGACTCCTGGAGCAAGCTCAGCAGTCTAAGGCAGCAAATTGCAGACCAAATCAGAACCTAACCGCTCATAAGGCCACCTCTGCACACACCGCTGGCCTGAAAAGTAGGCCTCCTAATTTAAAGAAACTGAAGCATCAGTGAAGAGCTTCAGTTAGGTATTGAAAATGTCCTTCAACTGCCAGCAAATGTGGCTATTTTATAAGGGGGGAAATAAATCTTCCAAACTTCTTGATTTATAAAGCGACTAACCTTGACATAATGGTGAAGTCCTCGTGACCAGCCCCGGGGACACAGCAATTCCCCTGAACTCATGAAGGGTAGGAAGCCCCCAGATGACTGGGGAGAGCTCCTCCGCCAAATACCTACCAAAGCAGACATGATTGAGATCATCCATACTGCTATCCAACCCTTGCTGGGTGATATCGCATAACTGACATCCAATCCATGGACCAACGGGTTTTGTCCTTGGAAACCAAGTCCCCCTGTGTACAGGAGACTGTTGACGAGCTTAACTTCCACATACAGCAACAAGAACATCATATCTATGCCTTACATCAACAGGTTGAAGACCTAGACAAAAAAATGTGCAAAAACAATATATGGGTGCATGGAGTCCCTGATACAGCAGATGAAACAGAACTAAGAGGTATCATGCAACAGCTCTTTGACACGATTCTGCAGAGGCCCCCGGCTGTCTCGGTTGAGATCGATAATATTTACAGATCGCGAGGTGCCAGAAGATCAGATGTTCTGTCCACAGGAGATGTAGTCTGTTGCTTTCACTACCCAGCGAACAGCACTTCTATCCTATCGGCTTACAGAGCTGGCTCTCTGCAGAAAATAAGAGACACTGAGATTTCTCTATATGCGGATCTCTCCCGGACAACGCTACAAGCGTGAAGATCTCTTAAACTGGTCACGACGGCTTTGCATCCAGCAAACATGCTGTATTCATGGGGCTCTCCATTCTCTCTACAAGTAAGGAGAAACAACCTGTCTTATGTCCTTAGGCACCCAAAGGACTTACTCTCCTTCCTCAGTGGCCTGGCACTCCCGGCTATAGAGGTTCCAGATTGGTCCTCGCCTACGCTGTTTCCAGCACCTCTCATTGATGTGCCCCCACCGGCTGCTTCAGACGAGGAATAATTTCATTGTGATGCTTTGTTATGAGGTACGCAGACTGGTCGACTCTCTTGTTTCTTGACGTAAGCTTCTTTTTTGACCAATACACAGAGATAAGTAATAATGCATACCAGAATATATTATTCAGTATAGCATATTAACTGAAGACAAAAGCATATGACCATGCATTTATTTTTATTTATCAATTATTTTTAGATGTATAAACAAATAAGCTAAAGGATATGATGAAATACTTTGTGAAAGAGAGAATTACAGGGAATTGACAAGGGAATTTCAAATTGAAAGCTAATAGTAATCAAGCTGGAAATACTTTTCAATTTGGGTTTTATTCCTGATTACAAACTAAAGGCCAAAATAGCAGAGTGGGCCTTAATTTTGCATTTGCTTTCTCAGTTCCCTATTTTATTAAAAAATCCATACTCCAGACATTCATATCCTTTAGACATTTGCATTTACCTTTATTAATTCAGCTTTTTTTATTTATTTTTTGTTTGTTTGTTTTCTTTTGAGTTCTGTTCTTGAAATGGACAATTTAAAAATTGATATACAATGTATAGCGGTAAAGAATAGAGTTGTTGTTCTGCAAACATGAATAAAGGATTTTCATGGGTACCTTATGGCAGATAAAATCGACTTTTTTTTTCCAATCATGAACACTATTATTCAAATCATTGTTTTCATCCCTTAGATATGTCTCTAATTGAAGAAATGATTTATGTTCAGCAATACTATAATTGAATTCATTTTTTATTAAGCCAATGTCAATGCATGTAGGTACATATCTTTCTCCAATTGAATTATATCTATTTTATTGCATACAACTCCCATACAGCCATCATTTATAACCCAATGTGCAATTTGTTTAATCTTATGAAAGATGTATTGTATAATGCTGTCCTTAATTTTACTGATGTCTTAGTCTGTGTGTGTTTGGATACAGTCTTATGTAATATGGGAAACCTTTTGTAGACCAACATATCATCCATATTCTTTATTGGTGCATTATTTTCAGATCATGGAAATCAAAAGTTAAGTGGTAACTTAATTCACACAGAGGCCACTAAGGATATAAAGTTCAACCACAGCAAAGTCAGAACAAATAGAAATATATGAACCATGTCAACCAGGCAGAAACAAACAAAAACAAAACACATAAAATAAACCCTAAACAATTGAAGCCATGCTGTACTTTTACCTACCACCTTAAAAAATATACATTTTTACCAGCCTACCGGTTAAGCACCTGCTGGGTGGTAACTTTATATGTGGCTAGCAGGAGTAAGCGTGAAGTTGTCAAACATATTTAAAAGGGATTTGTTTCAAACCTGACAACATTATACCTACTAACCCTTAAAATAAAAATATAAACAAAAATAATCAAAAAAGAAGCTAACATAAAACACAATATAATATGGGAGAATTTATTATGAAAGCTTCTTTTTTGACCAATACACAGAGATAAGTAATAATGCATACCAGAATATATTATTCAGTATAGCATATTAACTGAAGACAAAAGCATATGACCATGCAGAGTATCATGATACTATCTTATGTACCTCCATGAAAATCACCCAATGATTCACCACCAGCGGGCTATTTTACAAACCAGGAGCAGTAGATAAACATCAAGTAGAATACAAGGATTAGTAGATTAGGTTAACATTTTGTTACATTACTGCTAGTGTCAACACTAGGTTTAGTTATCTGTGGCACATTCAAAATATGATATATTCAAGGCAAGGCCTATAGATATTAACTCACTGTAGTGCATATCCTAAGAGGCCCTTTTGTTTTTTAAATATTGACAAGTACTCCAGAAATAATGCATATGAAACATTAAATGATCGCATTAAAGTTTACAACTCTTTTTTTTCCTTTTTTCTTTAATTTTACTTTAATTATGCAAAGTACAAAATTATATTAAATAGTTATCACATTTCATCAATATAAGTTATACATTTATACGTATAATATATACATCAACACTCGTCCGATCATATCCATTCATCTAACCCTTGAATCTACTCCAATAGTAGTTTCTTTTTCTTATGGGTTTACCTCCTTGCCAGCCTGGGAGAAAATCATTTCATCAATTCTTATCCGTTGCTTTCTAGGTTTCCTCTTCCCTCTAATCCCCTATGGGTTGTCGCTTTGTGGGGCTGGTTGAATTTGTAGCCCGAATCATCTATTTTTCATCTTCGTTCACCATAATCACTCTCCTTTCATTCATAGGATCTGCCCTGTGGCGCCCAGGCGGGGACTTCCCATAGGGAGGGTTATTATAACTTAGTTCTTTCCAGGTACAAAAATCCTTAGCCCAAAGTATTACACAGTCTTAAATGTATATCTGATTATAGTCTTTGGGAACAAGGTAAGCATTTGTATAAAATAAATATATCATTTTGTGGAACATCAGATGTTGGAAGATCTTTATATGCTACCTTTTATACAAATGGTATGAATTAACATACAAATGCCATGATGAGCTAAATGTATTGTTAAATATAGTAGAAAATAAATCAATAAAACTTTTTTTTAATGAAATCTAGATCCATGAAAGGACCATGAGTATGGATGAAACAAATACAACATGTAATAATAGATGTTGATGATTTGATATGCTGATAAAATGTACCAATTAATATTAATTAATATTAATAAATTAATATTTGTGCACAAGTCCTCAGGGTTTTCTAAACTTTGGGAACCCTGGGTATCAACCCAACCCACTAGAATACCGGTCACTTTATCTCTAGCTGATCCCACCTAGCAGGAACACACACATTTCATCTTTGACCTATCCCACCTAGTGCCACTCATCCACACTACTGTTACTACATCTTCAATCACTCTGACATCTTCAAACCCTTATATTTCTCAAGTACCCCATTCTCTCTAGATTGTAAGCTTGCGAGCAGGGTTCTCTACCTCATGTACCAGTCTGTTCTAGTTTGTCTAACTTAGTATATAGTTCCCTTTTATTCTCTGTACCTAGCGCTACGTAAATTGTTGGCACTATATAAATAAATGTTAATGTAATGTATCAAATGTGATTACATTTGTATTTTGTCCCTTAACTGTCTTTATATAATATTTTTTATTTTGTGTATAACCTGCTTATACTGAAATGACAAAATAAATAACTGAATAGGTAGATAGCACTCATATTTTCTGATGAGCACTCATAAAGACATCTTAAATAACTACTCCTCAGTACATATTTGATTATAAAAAACATATCTGCCTTTAATAAACATAATCTTACAAATATAGTAAAATATACAAACACAACTTAAATATAAAAAGAGCAATACATGTCTTTCAGTTGAGAAGAAATTACATAATAAAACTTTATTTATAAAATAAATACACCACCATAGAGTCAAATACAGTTATTCTCAAGCTAAACACAACCCAGCTCCAAACACTGCACCATAAGTGGGTATAAAGAATGGTACCAACCTCCTTCCTCATTGAAGACAGCAAACCTAGTCATGTATATTTACTGTAGAAGCCACACAGAATGCACTTCAAGTCTTCCTTAGCTGGTCTTACCATTATTATTGTTATTATTAGTAGTAGTAGTATGATGATGATTATCTTAGTCCTACATTTATACAGTAAATATACCTGGCCAGTTTTGCATTGGTAATGTTTGTTTGTTAAAAGTATATATATATATATATATATATATATATATATATATATATATATATATATATATATATTTATTTATTTATTTGTTATAATAAAATATGTATTGGGGAGTTATTTTTTATTGAAAATGTCTTTATGAGTATTCATCAGTATATATAAGCCATGTCTACCAGTTCAGTAATTCATTCAGTCTTTTCTCTTCAGTGAAGTTAACAAGTTCAACCATTTTTCTAATCCTTGTTTTCTGTTGTTGATCGAAAAGAAGGTAAAAAAAAGCTTCTATTTTCCAATTAAAACGCCTATGTAGTAGATCTTGGGGAGTCCCCTCCTACATGTGTAAAACACTCAGACTAATTGGTATTGTATATATTTATTGTAAGTTGGCGGTGCTCTCACATTTATTAAGCACTGTGTGATATAATGTATTTTAATACTGAAAAATATTTATTTCCATTATTGTCACTTACAAGTACAATACATCTGCTTTTGCTTCAATCTTTTATTGTGTTAAAATGAAAAACTGCACTACTTTTACACAATATTGCTTATTGGAACTAGGTTGAAATTAGCTCTTCTTTATGAATAAAATGTTACCCATAGAGATACATAGCAGCCAATATTGCATGTTGTGAATTGTGTTCAACAAGAGGAATGCATTTTTACATATTTTTTATAATGTGGTAATTATTGTGTGATCATCGCTTCAATTTATTTTTTGTTGCTTTTCAAATTTCAATGTCTTAGGGCCATTTTTTAAACTTCACAATTTAATTTATTCAAGAGCTGCTGTTTATGAGCCTGATTACGTTGGCAAGAAACTTTTTGAGTGAACCAGAACATGGAGGGCTATGTATGTTGGTATAGGCATTAATATATACTTAGTGCTTGTTGATCCAAGGAGACATCTGATTGCCATTTGGAGTCAAGAAATATTTTTTCCCCATTGAAAACACAATTTGAAATTGGTGAAAATGTAGGTGATGGGACGATTTCGCCTTTGTGATAAACAAGGAATGGGTAAGGGTTGAACTTGAGTCTTTTTTCAGCCGAAAACTAGTATGTGCCTGCTACATCTGAATGCCTACTATGACCTGAAAACAGTTTAGGGATTTAAATATACACTGATATAATCAAGAGAGTGCTGGCAAGGGGGGGTCAAGAAGCAATTGGCCCCCAAGCTGCCCTGTTACTGAGCTCAATGGGCTGGGACTGCTTCAGTTTTCACTTGTAAATGTCCTAGTGTTTATCTAATTCTTTTTAATTGATTATTCTGTCTATCAATATCTGTGCCTTATCTGTTAATATACCTGCTGTGCCTTTTGATCTGTGTCTGTCTGTCTCTGTGTCTGTCTGTCTATCAATCACTGTACCTTATCTGTCTGTTTATCTGTCCTGCCTGTCCATTTGTGAACTTCTCTGATGATAATGAGTGGGCCTCTGAAATTGCAACTAGGGGGAACTAAATTGTTTTTGCCCTCTGGACCAAAAGATGCCAGTCCCCCCTTGAATATAATAACAAGAAACATACATAGATACACATTGCTTTCTGCACAAAATCATATTGCTCCAAGTACAAATCACATGCACATTTTAAATGTAATAACTTTCATGGGTGAATGGACATGTGAGGTTAGAACCCACTCAGAGATCAACATTCTGCCATTTTCACTTGAAACTATGCTATTCTAATAAACTTTAAAGGGCCACTCTTATTTTTTTTCCCAATGCGTTTTCAAGTTTAGTATTTATAAAAGATATGTTTGTTAAAAAATTTAATTTACTCCTAAGTGTTTGGGGAGCAACTTCTGCTTGAGTGTGTGAAAAAAGCAACATGTTAAGCGTTTCAACAAAAATGCAACAGAAAAGTATTCCTAGAGTCCATACATATATTTCAAACATGTTTTTTTCATACACCGATCAGCCATAACGTTATGACCACCTAATTAATTTTGTGTAGGTCCTCTTTTGCCTCCATGGTCTGCAACAATGCTCAAGTAGGTAGTATGTGTCAAAGTAACATCCACATGAATGGCAGGATGCTAGGTTTCCCAGCAGAACATTGCCCACAGCATGACACTTCCTCGGCTGGCTTGCCACGTGTCTGTGGTCATAATGTTATGGCTGATTGGTGTATATTTCAAAAGGCTCTGTACAGCTAGGTTTGACAGATCAGCCTGTTTTTTGCAGGACACGTAACTTTTACATGCTTCCAAGCAGAATGTAGAATGCATGTGTGTCAAGGCCGAACCAATAAATCAAGGGGTGGATTCCATAGGAACCACTTGATTTAATTTATATATTTCTCTCTGAAAACATATGATTTATACCTTTTACAGGCCCACAAGTAAAAGTTATGTATATATCATAAATATGGGCAATCAGATATACATATGTATGAGTACAGACAGTAGGATAAGTTAAAGTACAATTTTTTAAAGTACGATTTTTTTAGCTTGGAATGGTCCTTTAATGGATCACTTTCTGCAACATCTGTAGATAATACATTTTTATATTAATATATTTAGTTTTTTTTAGGATACTTTATCACCAGTGTAAAATCAAGGATGCAACACAGGTTTTTAACAAAAATGGTTTTTTAACATATATGCATATGATTTAATTTAAAAAAATGCTTATGAAAAAAAGATAGATTCGGATAGATACCACTCTTTTGTGCAGCAATCTATTCTCAGAGAGTGAAGGGCAAAGGTCTCTTGTATACTAATTCTAAATCCTGGTGTTTAGTAGTTTTTCTGTTGCTCAGCAACAGCCAGGCTGGGGATTTTAAAAGTCATTAGTACGCTGAGCAGGTTACCATTTGGCTGATGTTTCTAATCTAGTTTATTTTTGCATTTAAAAATACATCCATGGAAGGTAGAATGATTCTTTTTTTTTTGTGTGCAGATAATACATCACTAGTTTTTAATGCACTTAGAAAAGTTAAGCAGGATCAAGGTACAAAAAAGTTAAACAGAATCAAATATTTTGGCTGAATATATTAAGGTTTGCATTCATATACTACTGTATACATATGAGATTCTAGTCACATACATAAGATAATTCTTTTTCGCTGCAATCACATTTAATATATGTATTGCTGCATTATGCGCAAATCCAATTTTATGCATCATGTACTGGATTTTGGTATAGATGTCAAATCTTTATACCCTCTAACTTTTTCAGTATCAAACAACTGAAATACCATTGTAATCTATTTTAGTTTTATGCTATGAAAAATATTGGATGGTTCTCTTGAAAGGAGTTTAGAATATGTCCTAAAGATTGTTTGAGAGGCGATAATATTTTATCACAAGAGGTTTATATTTTATATGAAGGCCTACAGTATTGACCATATTGTAAAACCATTCTTTATATGGTATACCAATGATTCCAAGATCAGTGACTATATTATATATCTATTTAAAATGTTGTGTACTTTGTGTCATGTACTGCTTATAATGCTGTACATTGAGATTTCAGTAAAACTGTTTAATACAAATATATATATGTGTATGTAAATATATATATGTATGAATATGTATATGCCCATATCCTGTATAAATATATAAATAGATGTAATGGATAACATCTACTATATTGCCTGTTCCCCATTGGCTTTAGATGGTAAATTTCCAAGGATGGCTCTCCCAACCTTGCATGTCTTGGTAGCAGTTGACAAACCTAGGGACTTTTCACAATCCACTGCAATTTGTTAGGGGGGTGGATGGGTTGAACCTGGTGTGCTTAAGAGTTAGGCAGACCAGGATGAACCATTTTTTTTTTATTCATGTGATTACTGTGAAAATTATTCTCGGTGATCACATGCAATACATGACAATGCAGTGTTCTAGAAGCATTGAGCTGTCAAAATCCTCCCTCTCTCATTTACACACTTTGAACATATGTCAGAGAGAAGAGAAAGTTGCTGTGCCCCTGGAAAAAAAGTAAAAAAAAAATAAAACATTTTTTTTTATAATTTAAACATCCTTTATTACATTTTGAACAGTAAACCAAGGGGTTAAGTCTCTAAAAAAAAAAGTGTTTGTCCCTTCTAGAGATTAGCACATCAAACCCTGTACTTATTCCTGTAATTTTACTGACTTTAAATGGAAGCTATCACAATCAAAAATACTTCTGAAACTCATGTTTTCAATAAAATATATTATATTATTAATAGTTTGGTTACAAAAAGAAATCACTATAGCGATATTGAATACAATTTCAAATTTGTAACTGTTTTTTCCCTTCCAATTGTTTAACTGTGCTTTCCATCTATCTAGGAGTGAATGTAGAGAGTATAAAAAGAACTATATAAAAAAGTTTAATGCATGATGCATCCCCATCTGGAAAAATGTAACTGTCAGCTTCCCACTTTACTTACTTACTTGTATTTTTAGTTCATGTTACTATTTAGTTTGTCTTATTTCTATTCACCATGTGTTTGTAACTTACTTCCCAGCACTTGTCACACGTAAGTCAACCATTCTCCATTCAGGTTAGATGATTTATAAAGAAGAGACCCATTGCCCATCCTCCTATGTAAGGGGGGGGGGGGGTCAAAGTTTCTCTGAAGTTGGCTGTTTGACCACAAATCCATATGTGTATTGGGGTGCATTACATTTTTTTTTATATTTAAAGAAATTGTGTAGAATAGACATAGAAAACTTGTTGGTGTTTTTGCAGCAAGACAAAAGAAGTCCAAAACAGTTTTAACCCACTGTATTTAAACAAGACTACACATTTATAAATACTAATAACATTGTAGATACTGACTAGTAGTTAATTCAGTTGGGCTGCACCTTGCTGTCATAGGGGCCAAACTTGACCCACAGGCCGTATGTTGGATGCCCCCTGTCCTATGAAATAGACTTGTTCACTGCATTTACGGTTTCTTCACTATTGCATAACAACTGTACATCAACAAGAACATTACACAAACATTAATTTATATATTTACTATTAACTGTTACATATTTACTATACATGTATCTCATAATTCTGTAGAAAGTAAAGTATAAAAATTACTGTTTAGGGTAAAAGCAAGCTTAGAGAGAGAAAAAAAACTCTATGCCTCATTTTGCCAGACCAGAAGAATAAAACAATCATCAATCCAAGGGATAAATTAGTAGTTTTAAACATTACCAAGAGCAATCTAGATCTGACCAGCTCCAAACTTGAGAAGGAGACTGTCAGAGAGATGGGTTCAAATTCCATGCTAACAAGGCAGCGGTGTCATAATTAACAACATCACAAACTGCAGTCAGGCTGGGATTAACCCATGACTTTCCTGTTTAAGCAGTTATAACGAGGATCTAGCCTGTTGATGCCAGTACTGTCTTAATGCATGGGTATACTGAGCAGTTGCCCAGGGGCCCCATAATTGTTCGGCCCCCATTGAGAATAACTAATGTGTTTAAATGCTTATGTCAAAGCCAATGGACTTTGTCATAAAGAGGCATATGATTGCTGTGAATGATTAGCACAGTGATCATATTCCCCAGAACTGCTTCAAGCTCTTCTTCTGAGAGCCAGTCGATGGTTGAAGCACGTGAATGGGTGGCGAGGAGCCCCAGTGTGTTGCTTTGCCCAGGGCATCCAATGCTGCTTAGACTGCCCTCATTGTCACACATGCACTAAACTGTAGCACTTTGCACCTAGTACAAATTCCCAGATCAAATTGCAACCAATGTCCTTTCTTCACAACATTATGGTAAAGGTGAGGCAATAGCAGCAGATACACCATGTGCTTCCTGGTTACATCTGAAAAGAACTGTGTTAATTATAAATCTTGGTGTCACAAAAGGACAATATCTTTTAAAAACAGGCAATCCTACTTCCACCAATGATTGCACTGACAGTAGGCATACAGTGATGTTTCCCTTGAGAGGTGATACTTCTAACATTCATTCATAATGCAGGATAAAAAAAAGGTAAAACAATTACATTCGGTCCCAGAAGATTCTTTTACAATACAATCTTTCCTCCCCGTGTCCAGAGTGGTAGAGATAATGCTTACACTTTAAAAGACCTGGATAAAAAAAATATTAGACAGAGACAGAGAAATAGACACTAACATCCAAAAACATTTAACACTTGTGTCTTCTACCAGATTCAAAATAATCTACATACTGGATTGAAATTTGTAGTTGTAATCATAGTCACGACATGAGACATTCAATCTCAAAATTATTTAATTTTTTTTTTATGTTAATATCTTAATAAAGACCATACCAATTACCAGAGTACAGATGTGGCAATTATAATACACAGAGATTGCATCAAGTGTAGACATGTTAAGTGGAGATGTTTTAATTAAAAAAAAATGTAAATACAGTACCTTATTTATCCATCACTGCTTGTGTAGCACTAACACGAGGCAGACATGTTGTTTAGTATCTTGAGTCAGATGAAGGAAGATCTGACCCAAGATGCAAGATTTCCACCCTTGAAAGTGCTATACAAGCAAGGAGGGCTCAATAAGGTGATTTGTTTGTGTTCTTTCATTAAAGTATTTCCATTTAAAATGCTTAAATTGAACAGTATATTTCTATAAAAATTCAGTATTGTACTCTGGTCAAGTGCATGTATTCCCATTTTAATACATTTCAAAAGCTTGGCTCAGTTTGCAACAGTTTTTATATACGATTGCACACAACTACACACTCTATAGTCATCAAATATGCTTAAATCCTTTTCCATAGCAGGATTTCTAAATACCATTTAGAGTACAATTAGCATTATTCTTTTCTTAACCAAATACATAATTTAAATGTAGCTAAATCGAAACATATCTGCCACTGTACTGCTGATTCTCCCAATGTTTCTAAATCCCTTTGCAGATTCTTCTCTGATTATATTACTGTACATAATTTTGCTTCACCTGCAACATTTGAGACAATGCTTTCATAGTCCTCTAGGAAATATTTAAGTTCCAAATGACTTAAAGGGCATAATGTACCATTTTTTGAACGGCACATTTTTACAACTTGATAAATAAAAGTACCTTCTATGGAATCTACTCCTTGATTAAAAAACTGCTTCCCCTGGAAACACTTGCATTCTACATTCTTCAGGACAGCATATAAAAGTTGTGTCAAGCAGAAAAATAGAACCTATAGTTCCTCTCAGGGCAATAGATTGTTGGGTATGATGAACAATTACTGGTTGACAAGTAAGTGTAGAAATCCTATTCAGCATTCAAGTGTGGGGACAATTTCTTTTTTTTGCTTGTTTTATTTTAAAGTTAAATAAACATTTGTATGACCCTTGTCCAGTTTGGAAGAAGCTTGCTTGAGACAGATAAAAACCCTTTGCAGTTATTTTGCATAGGTACTTATTTCTTCTCACCAAGTATATACCTTTTGATGCGGAGATCTACCCTGCCTACTTGTAAATGCATGTAAAACTTTATTTAATAGTAAATCTCTCATTGGAGGTATTCCTGGAACCATTGAAATTGATCCTACACTGGTGTTATGAAAGTGGATGCTACATGCAGATCTGCAAAATACACTTGAATACAATTACTTCTGTGATTGTTTTGGGAACATTTTGGAACTATATTATAATGACATACTACACTATTATTGTTTTCTCAGTATTTTCTGTTTTACGTGTGGAGATGCTGAACTACCTATCAAGTTGTCATTATTCTATTCATAGTATACTTACATATATTAAGGGTACCAATATTATTACCTTACAAGCGCACCCTTACACAATTTTTGTGTTTGCAAAATTGGTCAATTAGGGTGTATACACATATCTATTATTTTTATACCGTACTTATGACATCACATTAGCAAATGTACTTCTATAAAATAATTAATTTGCAGGTGGTGCCACAAGGTGATCTCACAGATGCGAGACAGCACAGACACAGTGGTACATGTTTCTCTTAATCTGTGCATTTGCTATCAAAATGAATAAATATTTTTGATTCTCCACATTCTGATTATGGGTTACTGGGAACACATGATTGAAGCCCACATTCATCAAGATATAGGTAGAAACATTTTGAATATGAAATATTTCATCTTAAAATAGCATTGCTTTGGTATTTGAAATAATGAAACATAAAATCATTGTACATTTAAGTGCACATTAAAGTACTTTAGAGTCAAATATTTCTGACAGTAGGACGAATAGCTGACAGCCCACTAACTGGAGTGCTTCTCGTCACCCTTGTATAATTTTTGAATAAGGTATTTTACCGAGCATAATGTCATGGAAAAACATGTATGAATGGATGATAAATTAAATAACATATCATACAATGAGATATACATTTCTCCAGTTCCTACATTACTTTAATGATCTTTCATATAGATTCCCTTGAATATATTTAATAACACAGTGCAAACAAATCTCAAATGTGTCTGTAATATTCACGGGAACCATTAATCCATATAATATTAATAATAATTTAAATGTAAAAGAACATTTATTTTGAGAGTATAATGCTATAAAGCCACGATAACTATTTTTAGTAGTTTGAATTGTAAATTAAAATTTTTTTTGTATTTTATTATAATTCATTGCATGTGGGTACTATATCTTTGACTAGTATTTATAAGCTCATATATGCTTCATTATTTCATCTTGGAAAAACACATGGTCATTTATACTGTTAATTGCTTGCCATTGAATGTGTCTACATGCCAGAATGCACTTAATCTGGGAAGTCAAATTGAAGGCCTTGAAAACAATGAAGAGACCAGGAGTTGGCATCTCTCTTTAAAAACAAGTACATTTATCAGTATTACCAATTTTAGGGTTGACGAGGAGCTATCTATGAATCTAAATCTGTTTGACCTCCCTCAAAATTCAGTGTCTTGTAAGAGGCCTGGCAACGCATCAGCATAAAGTGTCAGCCTATGCTGATGACAAGCTTTTCATGGTCACACAACCTGAAATCATGTTGCTCGTAATACTAGAGGAATTCTGGTCAAATGGGGAACTCTCTAACTTAAAAATCAATGTGCAGAAGTCAGAGATCCTGGCTGTGCCCCTGTCAAGTCCCCAGATCACAGCAATCCCCGACACCTGCTGGTGATGTGGGACAAAAATAGGCACTATGCTCCACATATGGTGGAACTGCAGAGATACTGGGAGAAGATATGAGATGTGATTAAAGACTTATCTACCATGCCCTCCCGCCATTTAAACCCACGACATAGCTACTTCACCACACAGAGTGCTCGATTTCTCACTGCAAAAAGTCCATAGTTAAATACCTTTTAAATGCATCCAAGCTGTTGATCCCCCTACACTGGTAATCCACATGGAATGAGTGTTGAAAGTGGAGTAACACATGGTTCTACTGGCTGGAACTTACAACTAAAGATGATTTTACTCAAATATTATGTGTGACTTCGTGGAATTCCAGAAGACCCCCTTTTTCTCAGCTACCCTCTAGCCACCTGACAGATGGTTGATATATTTCTCAGCTACCCTCTATCCCACTTCCCTGCCCTCTCTCCATCTTTCCTGATACCCAGGTTAATAGTATGTGTACACCCACCTACTCATTCATTTTTCCAACAACTGGATATGTTATAGTTGTATTTTATGCTCACCTGAACAGTCAACAACTGCCTCTCTTATGATATACAATTGAACGTTGCATCGACTGTACAAAATGTGCTATTTTATTAGTCTCTTTAAATTGCTCCCCCTATTCTTTCGTCTGTACATCATCCCTATACTGTTGTTTTACATGCAAAGAAAATTTAATAAAAACACATTTTTGAAAAAAAAAAAAGAAATTCAATGTCCCATTCATAAAACAGTGCTATAATTTAAATTTTGTACCCATTGCGTCAGTAGACATCCTCACGTGTTGATTCCTTAGCAATCTGTTTGTCATACAGTTTAATTCCTCCCACACAGCTGTTTCTGTTTCAGATAATGATTGTGTTCCAACCTACAAATTGAATTGATGATCATTACCACCTGTTTGTATAACTGTTTAATCAAACACCTGACTATATGCCTACAAGATCCCTGACTTTGTGCAAATATCCCAATAATAATTGATGCTGTTTTGAAGGCAAACAGTAGCTGCACCAAATACTGATTTGATTTAGATTTTTCTGCTGTTTACTCCCTTTGCATTTTGTTAATTGATAAGAATAACCTATTAACCTGTCTATTTTTAGAAGCATTCTTACGTTACTAAATATTTTCCACTGCTACCTAAACATTTTGTACAGTACTGTATAATTAACCCAAAACCATCACAAGATTGAACCATGTTAATGGGACCATAGATTAATCTGTTAAAATTTCAACAAAGTAGATTAACATTTTAATTTTACCCACTGGACACTTAACATTGTGTGCGTCACCAATTTTAAAGGATTACAGCTATGTCTAACACATTAAGGTAAAATGATGAAATATCACAGGGATGATATCACTGGAAATCGGGTGTAATTAAGATTCAGTTTAAATTCTGTGATTTAACAATATTCAAAAGTTACAGGCTTCATTTGTTTTCTGGTTAACAGTTGAATTGTCTTTAAAGAACATGGGCATGATTGAAAAGTGTCTTTTTTTCTCTAGCTGGATTGTGTTTAATTAGCATAGTAATGGGTGGAATTTTTGCTTTTTGTTAAAACTGGTATGTCATTTTTAGAGGCCAAGAAAAAGTTTAAAATATATTCAGCTTTATTGTAATGTCTTGGCATGCACAATATTGTTTTTTTTTTTCTGTTTCTTTACATACTTATAAAAGTATTTTGGATAGGTCCCTTTCATCTATAATATCTAACATAGGTGTACCATACAATTTAATATCAGTGTGAGGAAAAAAAGAATGAAAAGAAAAAAAAAAAAAAACAGCTTGAATCAAATGACTGAAACTAAAATCTTTCACAGCATGAGGAAGCTATTTTGTAGCACATCTAAAACCATAAAGCTCATTTGTATTTCTAAATAAATGATGGCCTCGATGCTGAAGACGGTATTGAAGCTTTCTTTTATTACTTTATCTTTTATTCTTGCTAATTGATAGTTTAACGATTTTCTGAAAGAAAGTATTTTATAATCCATTAGCATGGTTTTTTAAATGTCACTAACCATTAAAGCCATCATTGGTAGTTCATATCTACATGATCACAGTGAGTTAGATTTTTGGCAAAGTGAAAATCCACTAAGTAATTCAATTTAATTAATGATGTGTTTTTTTTTTTTTTTACACTACCTTTTATTATAATACATTTAAAGCACGCATTTTAAGGAATTTAAATTAATTCATTAGATTTTGGTTGTCTTTGGTTGCAACAGAACTGATACTTGGATTTAAAATGATTGGAGTGCAGTATATATTTTTTCATGTAATGAAAACATTTTAAACACATTCTCATGTATTCTCTAGAATTTGTACATATTGCATGTCATCTGCAAAATTCAGTTTTCAGTGCTGCAAAATAAAATAATGATCTTTCTATTAAAAGTATAAAAAGAGAAAGTATCAAATTTTTTCCCCTAAATATACATCATTAGTTTTTGAAAAAACAAAACAAAAAGACACATAGGTGTCAACTCACACTCTAATATATATTGATCCACTTTCTGGGTGCTGTAGCATCACAGATCCAATATAAATCTCCTTGTACTGGAATGAATTATAATCGCAGTTTCTTAGTTAAAAAAAAAAAATAAGTTCTTTAATTACATCCAGACAAATAGTGTATTAACAAAATGACAGGAACAAAAAGACAAATAATCAAGGCAAATACACTTGATGCATTTCGCATCAACAGTGCTTATTCGTAAGCAGCCTGTCATCATGTTCTTGTGATTTTATTGATACACTATTTTTTGGATATAATAAAGATCTGGAATTTGTTTCATTAAGAAAATTCACTGTTATCCCTGAAATGGAGGCTGCTGGCAGTTATGGGAGTTTCTTCTTTACAAAACAAAAGATTAAGGGGACAGTCATTTTTGAAGTTTAGATAGCCTATTGAGTTGGTCTGTTAGACATGCCATGCATAACATATAACTGGTGAATGACGTTTCAAACACACCTTCCATCAACACTAATGATTGCTGCAGCTTTTTGACATGGAAGCTTGGAGTTTTCCATTAAACTTAAGACATAACACAAATATCTTTTCATGTGGGTTTTTGTGGATAGATGAAGTTTTGAACATCGGCAGCGAAGGAGAGAGCCGATTCAAAAATGACACCAAAACATAGGACGTGGTCAGCAGTAGCATTTTCAACTACATGCCAAAGCTAGAGGGAGGGAAGAAGATCAGCTTAATTTTATAAATATTAGGTTTT
Organism: Pelodytes ibericus; assembly: GCA_036172795.1. Classification (NCBI taxonomy): domain Eukaryota; kingdom Metazoa; phylum Chordata; class Amphibia; order Anura; family Pelodytidae; genus Pelodytes; species Pelodytes ibericus. The sequence goes on from CM069861.1 coordinate 128,800,066, forward strand.
AGGTAGAGGTAGCAATCAGACAACCAGGTGGTGATGGCCTACGGACAGTCCATGACATGCAACACAACAGAGGGAGGTAGGTCAGGTGAGGAGAGGTAGATCTGGGTGCCATATGCATTCAGATGATATTTGAAGCCAAAAGAGCTGAGGAGCTTTCCTAGAGAAGATGTTTACAGGGAAAACAACAGAGGTCCAAGGACTGATCTATATGGAACACTAACAGAGAGAGAAAAAGATGATTATGTCTCACCCCCAATGCCGATTGAGGCTAGTCTGTTAAGAAGAAGGCAAGCACAGGTCAACAGTGTAAAAGGCAACAGAGAGATATAAAAGGATAAGTACTGGGAAGTGGCCTTTAGATTTGGCAGAGCTTATGTCATTCGACACTCTAGTGAGTAGAGTGTAAGTGTCTAAAGCCAGATTGAAAAGGGTCAAGTAGGTAATGGGCAGTCAGAAAGTCAGTAAGTCGTAAGTACACAGTTCTCTCCAACAACTTGGAAACAAAGCGGAGAAGGTATATGGGATAATAGTTTGATGGAAGATCTAGGGAACATTTTTTCAGCACAGGTATGGTATGGGCATGTTTGAAAGTTGACAGTACTATTCCAGAGGACCAAGAGACATTAATGAGGTGGGTTAGAGTTGGGCCAAGTGGACGTTATATAGAGCAGACACAGCTAAATGGGATGGGATCTTGCGCACACGTAGAAGGTCTCAAATAGGAGAGCAGGTTATCTAACACTACATGGGAGAAGATATTCAGAGTGGTTTTGGGGGAGGGGAAATGAGGAAGGAGGTAGCTGTTGCAAGTTGTTAAAGGTATAGAGGAGCAGTGTTAATTTTTGAAAAGAGACATTTGGGATTTGATGAGTATTGATATTAAGGTTGTGAAGTAGCATTGATTGGACTGAGAGAGTGCAGAGTTGTAGGAGCACAACATGAATTTATAATGAATAAAATCCTCCCTGCAGTATGATTTCTTAAAACGCCGCTCACCTGTATGGATACATTTTTGGAGGTAACATGTCTGCTTTGTGTGCCACAGTTGTTGGTTGGGTCTGTGGGCATGTTTGGCAGCAACAGGGGCAATGGTGTCAAGGACAAATGTGAGCATGCTGTTCTAAGAGAAGCAGCTTGCTCTGGACTTGAGATTGGTGGAAAAAAAGGGAAAGGGAGTTGAGGGTGATGTTTTGTAGTTTGCTGAGGTATTTTGGGGTGGAAGGTAAGAAGATAGAGATGACACATGACTTGGTGAAAACTAGGTCTAGTGAGTGGCCTACAGTGTAAACGCATATCAATGCAATTACATTAAAGTGATTTTATTTTAGTGTTACAAATCATTTTTTGCATGGTGCCGTAATGAACTTTGTTTTATGACATAAACTGCAGGTAGTTTTTCAATTTCATATTGTGTTCTGAAGATCTGTACACTTGTTCTCAATAGTGATGTACAGTAGGGACTGTGTACATAGGGACTTGCTAATAGCAGAACCACTTGAATCATTTGAAGTATTGATTATTTACCTTAATCCAATATTGTTTATTAGCCACTGAGTCTGGGGAGTATATGTGTGAATTGTAGTACCATTTGAATCATTTGAAGTATGGATCATTTACCTTAATCCAATATCGTTTATTAGCCACTGAGTCTGGGGAACAAATGTGTGCTATTTTTGCCTTTATTAAATTTATGGTTAGATGTATTCAAGATGTCCTACCAGCTACTTTTCAATTATGTTATTGCCATTGTTAATTATTAACTGGCTTGTTTGTGTATAAACAGTAGAAGATCTTCACCTGACAGTTCAGTCGCATTATAAAAGGGATCAAGTGTACGGTGCTGTAACATATTCACAAATCATACATATATTTATCTGCAGATCACTCCTATGTGGGAAAAATACCTAAATTCCTTCTTAATTAGAGACAGAAATTATGATAAAGGGAGCATAAAAAATGTATGTATAGAAAACAGAATGTCTGCAAACTAATAACAGTGTTCAAAAACTAGAAAAGTATACATATGGTGTAAAATAGAAAGGTAAAGAATAGAAAATAATATAAAATAACCTGTTAAAGTCAAAATATGTGTATCAATACTTAATAAACAGGTCTTGTCTATAATGTCTACTTGATTGATGATCTCAGATTCAATATGTATATACCCAAAAAATAAAAGGAGACATACAATAGTGCTTTCCATTATAACTGACATATGCGTTTATATTCAAATATGATCAAACGGATTCCACTCACAAAAATGGAGCAGTGTACTGCCCTCTTTAAACATGTTTGATAGATGTTCCCAAATGTCAGGACAAATGGTGAAATCATGTAAAGAAAAGATGATCCAATCCCTTTTACAGATATAACATTGTAGATATGGATTGTACATCTAGGAACAAATTATCTGTTTTCTGGTATGTTATAGTCTATTATATTGACCACCAGCCAAAAGTTATTTCAGTAATCTTGAGCACTAGTACCTTTCAGATAAAAATATAAAAATATGTGCTGAATGTGTTAAATTTAGTTTCATAAATGTACCACAGAGTACTTCAAGGGAATTGAATCTATGTTGCATGAATCCATAAAGATATTGTTTTAATATAAAATATATTGTTGTATACATTACTGTACCACAGGCATTCTTCTCACTGGGGACTTAAGTATATCATAAACCAAATTGATTTTCACAGAACTATTAATTGTTTTGCTTTTATCTTTATGACTATCAGGTCAAAATGTGGTGTAAACAACACAGCTTAAATAACAGATGTGCAGAGTGGAATAGTCTAAACAAACATTAAACATGCAAATAAGATAACTTTTAAAAGCCAAAAATACATAGGGAAATAAAGAATAAAAAGCATGTTGTGTATAAATCTTAAAGAAAAACTTTAAATAAGTAAGTGAGTAAATTCATCAAGCAATTTTATTTGATAAAGTGGATGTACCTGCGTTGCACTGACATTTTTTAATACCGGTTCATCAAAAACATTTTAATGGATTGTAGCAGAAAATCATTAGATATGGCCTATACTAACTGTAATGTGGTAAAAGATCTGATAATGCCTAATAGAAAATGACTTGATAGCACCATTATTATTCAATTTAGCCTTATGTAGTAAAACTATGATTCAAGATCTGTTTTACCTAGTCTCTGTCACGGTACCTGTCACAAAGTGACTCATGAAAGTCTGTGTGACTGGGGCTCTTGGAGGGGCCTGAGGGCCGAACACCTCTCTGTGGACTATGGACCATGTATGTAAATATGCTAGGTTTGGGGGTACATACTTTGGGGGCACGAGTGACACCATGTTTCAATACAGATGGCCTTCAACACAGGTTCACTCAGGTTGTCAAGCAGGATACATACCCTTGGAGGGCCAAACCTTTGTCCCATTCATTGTGTTTCCTCCAGGTAAAGAAATGTTATTATATGTTTTTTTGTTGAAATTTTATACTTATCTAATCAATAAGTGTTTACTGTCCTGTGAGGTATTTACGGTCTCTTGTAGTCTGGATGTCTGGATCTGAAGGTGTCATTTTTAATAATGTGAAGTTGTACTGTGTTTAATTACCTGTTTTAAATAAGGTTTTCTATTGTTTGAGGCTTACCATGTTATAATTAGTTCCCTTGTGCCCCCCTAGTTGATGTCATATTTTTCTGCAGATAAGTCAGCGCTTTTTCACAAATAAATGTTAATTCTTGCTGTACCTAACTGCTAGTAGTCCTGTCTGCTATTTGGGTACAAAATGCAAGGTTTCAGGGAAGACTTCCTGGGTGAATGCTGAGCTATAATAAAGGGCTAAGGAGGTGATTTCCTACAATGGGCAGAATTGCTACCAAGATTGGGTAGCCATCCCATTACACTGGTGGCCATGGTGGAAAGCTCTTTGCAAGAGCCCAGTGGATAAGCAGCAGAACATCAGCAAGGGATTGCAGCTGGCATGATGGTGGTTGAAATTGATTACAAGTTTTGCAAGGATGTGTTGGATAAATAAAAAGCTTTACCGAAACTGTTTGATCATGATCAGCAGCAGCCCCCTGAAAAAATAGATTCCCCAGTGTTTCCAGAGCCTGATAGGAACACTGTGCCTTTCCTGCCTGAGTCCCCAACTGACCTGATGGCTTAAGGGCCGCAGGCCTCTGCCCACCTCTTACCATGTCCCCAGAGTCTTACCAGGACACCACCTTATTATCACTGCCAGCTGCCCCAGCTGCCTGATGACAATGGGACAGAGTGTTGCTGGCCTTTGTTCACCCCAACCTGTGTTCCCAGAGTTGTATCAACTAAGGAGGTGATATCCTACAATGGGCAGAGTTGCTAATAAGCTTGGGTAGCCGTTCAATTACAGTCTCCTATTGGTAAATCCACATAATGAGCATTATTATTGCAAATGCAAATTGTGGAAGACAAGCAAGTATAGACATCTGCAAGAAAAATGTCATGGGGAAGGGGGGGGGGAGCAAAATATTACCCCTCGCATCTCCTTGCATTTATATGGCTAATTGTAGGTGCCACAGACACAGAGCCTTCTTGCTCCATCCCCACATAGTTTCTGTGTCTTGGTACAGAAATATATATTTTTTTGGGGGGGCATTAACAATTTCTTTATTCTGAAAAGTTGCTCTAGCTACTAGCACACATTATGGAAACTCTCTATTGGGGGAATTGATTAAGAATGGAAAAAAAAAAAATAGAATAAGGCAGACTGTTAGTAACATAATATATACATTTAATGGACAGTTAAAATTGCACTCACATAAAATATGGCAATAATAAAATGCTTTTTCTGGTGCTACCATGATACTTGTCTTAGTGTGGAAAACATCCGCCCATACAGGAAGGGGATCTTTTTGCTGTGACAGCAAGAAATAACTTCTAGATGTACCAGTGTTCGGAAGTGCCTCTGCACTCAATCTTTCAGCTGAAAGCCATTAAGCCCACTACAACAACATTTATTGTTTGCCTTATTTTTTCTATGTGCATTAAATATTACTTTTGATTCCTATTCCCTCATCTTGCTTCTGATCTATGTTTGACCTGCCTGTGAGTGAACCTCGGAGTGACTACAATTGGCAAGCCTAACTGTCCCAGAGTGGGTCTCTCTGTGCTATTGCTGGTGAGCAGCCATTCTGCTCACCCCCATGTGAGTTCTATGCTGGGAGGTGATGATTAATAGGGAAAGGAAAAAAATGTGGTCATGTTTTTAACAATATACTTCACTATTTATTTATTTTCTAATAATTTTTTTATTTTGTTTTAAGGGATACATAATATACGAATACAGGATAATAATGAGAGAGAATGATACAATAATGTGACGTAAACTGATCTTTTGCCTTAATAATATATATATATATATATATATATATACTTGACTATTGTGTATTCTTTCCTCGCTCCATGTATATTGACATTCAGGATCATATGACCAAATATTGCATTTAAGTATTGTTTATACTTTAACACATTTGGGTGCAACACAAATTATTTTTTGTGCAACAATTATTTCTATTTCACTGTGTGGATTATGAGTAGTTATATGCAAATCGGGCCAACAATGATCACCTTTTGCCACTTAATACAAGTCTGTTATTAAAGCTTTTTCTATCTGCTTGCAATTCTTATCAAAACAACTCTTGTGATTTGTCTTCAGAGGTGTGTGGAAATGTACAAACAGGGATTTGAATGGAAGGGAGTTTGGAAAGCTAATGTGCTATAATAACAAATGGACCATAGCACTTCATTGTTCAGTCTGAGTCACTTCCCTGGTTGCTATCTATGTGTTCAAAGGTGGGTAGTGAGAATTACTATGTATAGCCACCTAGTCCTGCCCCAGTAATAATCAGCAGCAGATGGGGAAGAAGTAGGAGCATCACATAATATCATATATAGACTATGCTAACAAAGTTAAAATTTCTATACAATTTTTAAGATGTTGCAATAAGGGAATAAATCCACAAAACTGATACAAAGTATAATCACATAATTATACATCCATACTAAAAAAAGAAAAACCTGGCACATAGTTTATATATTTGTTTTTACACTAAATGCAAAGTATTCTAATTAAGGCCAATATTGGTGTTAGTGTCCATTTAAAAACTCTTCATCTCTAAAACTGCTCTTTTTATACCATGCAATGTTTTAGCTGCCAAACATTATTTCAAAGTGAAGTGTATGTGTCCATTTTTATTAATGGTTACAAAGTCTCTTGAAATGTAGTTTATGATTGATCTTGTTAATTATTTCTTGTCAACTGAAGCTTAGCCCTCTATTTTTATGTACATTCTAAATCACATGTATTACAAAATGAGCACAGTGACAAACATCTTGACACAAAAATAATGTTTACTAGACATTTTTATATGCAGTCTGCTCCAAATAAAACAGAAATGAGAGGTTTTGATGAAATTATTTGACCAAATCATAATTAAGGCTAACTGACACTTTTCAGCACTCAACTGTGTATAGGGTTGCCACCTGGCTGGTATTTTACCGGCAGGCTGTTAAAAAATTGGCTTCAGGCCAATGTTAAGTCTATGGAGATAGTACTGAGGCCGGTATTTTTCTGAAGAAAAGGTGGCAATCCTAACTGGGTAAGTTCATATCCTTGCCCTATATCTAGTAACACAAAGCAGTATATACGACTGCAAAAATAGTTTTTTTTTTATTTACAATAGTATGTAAAATAAATAGTTTAGATATCATTGAGGGAAATATCTATCTGCAAGTGTTAGACTGGAATGCATACAGTTTACTGTATAGCCACTTAACTATTTACAGTATGTACCTACATGCATCTGAAGACAAATTTGCTAGCCATTTATACAAACCTATATAACTGACATTATAACATTGGGATTTACGATTGTTTCCAGAGACAGGCAAAGTGTCTGTACAAGGACACCATTGTCCGTGGAGAGTTTTGTGAAGATCCTTAGAACATTATTGAATTCTTCTTCACAGATGATAGGATGTGCCCACCACAAGCATGTTGGTGACTACCCCTGATTGTTTTATTGGTATCCCTTTGCAGCTGTTCCTTTATATTCTGTGTCTTCATAATTATTACTCTCCAATGCATACCATTCTGCTGTAATAGACTATATTTGTAGATTATTAAAAGAATTGCTTTCTTCTAATGAGCTAATAACAAGTTTCGTTAAAATCTCCCCTCAACACTACCAAGGATAATTGCCTAGTCAATGTAGCTGAAATTTTACTTCCCAGATAATTAAAATATTTTCATATGGTATCAACTGACAGTTGTGTAAAGTGTGGCTATATTTGGTGAGATTTCAGTATGCTTGGAGCATGTGTCACAGGGATGTTACATTTACACATTCTCAGGGCTTATTTCATTATTTTCAAAGGTGTGTCTTTGGCCATGCACAATAGTGCAAAATTGGCCAAGGTAGTGGAACATGCCTATTTGATTACATGCTCAATTATGCAAAAATAATGAATGACTAAACATGCAAAAAAAAAAAACAGAGTTAGTAATCAGGTCCACACAGTCTTAGGCTAAATAGATGTTTTTTCACTTAGTTTTCGCTACACTTATTTGATAAAGGATCTTCTCAGTTAATATAAATGATTGCTGAAATACATGCCTTTTAAGTGCCCATATATAGGAGGGACAGCACCTTTCTCCAACATTGTAGGTATGTATGATGGTATCACAGAGCTCCAAAGCAAAAAAACGTATCATATAATGTGTTTAAATCCTGTAAATGTGTTATTTTGTTTAAATAAAATGCATTATTTAAATGGGTTCCAAAGTCAACAAATAACTCTCAGGTAAAGACTCATAAAAATGCCCAACAAGAAAACATTTGGGGGTATGGAAGTATAATTTCTATATGTCAAATATTTTGTCCTACAAAATAATAAATTGGCAATGTATTGGGTAAGCCCAAAAGATGTCAGCACCCACCAACCAATCATTTATTATCCAGATGTATTCCACAATGATGTACAGTGGAGTAAATAAGACATGTAGAAAATGGGAAAGGCAATGAATTATACTAACTTCTATAAAGGTAATTAGATTCCTGCAGATTAGCTATGAGTCCTTAGCGGGCTTTGGCAAAGTCTTCACCAGTGGGCTCCCTCTTGAATCCAATCTGCCAAGTATTAGCACAAAAATGCTACATGTAAGTATTTATTTTTTTCACCCAGTGGGTAGATGTGACTATATTGCTTGTGATGTTTAGTAATGTTTTTAATAAAAATAGTTTTGATACTGTATTTTGATACGATTGTAGCTCCTTTTTTTGTGTTCTCCTCCAAATCTTTTTATGGTATCTACCATGTAAGGATGGCTGAAAATCATGGGAGTTTTAGTCCTGGGCATCTAACAAGCCAGTGATTGCTTAACCCTTGCCATGCCACAGCAGCTCAGTGAGCTAAATTAATAATTATGGGGCAAGGTTCTAAATTTTTAACAATCACCATAGACACCAATGAGGTGTTCCTGTGGATTGCTCCAGTTTCATAGTTTTACCCCAGGATTGAGCTTTATATCTTATCCTCATTACTTCCTCTGTCATTTGATGCATTGCCTTGTCATTTCCTGGGTTCAGGTTCATATTTCCCAGTTGCTCAACCATGCTGTTAATCATGGTGTTCCGATTATGGCTTTGTGGATCCTCACGTCCAAGGAGCTGCTAATGCAACTGGCAGAGCTCTCTTTCACATCGTACAGCAGAGCTGTCCAACTGCTGTGATGCTGACTCTATGTAATGTTGACACCATAGAGTAGGAAAGAGGGGTTGTGCTCTCCGTAGTGAATTCAGTACACTCTCTGTATCAGTGTGCTAACTAGAGATAAATTGTGCTTGCCCAGCGCTGCCCATGAAAATTATTGAGTGGATGGGCTCAATCCTTCTTAAAGTTACCAGGCTGTTTGGGGTGGGTACCCCTTTACCAGTTCAACCTGTCAAGTACAATTGTCTCTATACATTTTTGCATTTATAGAGACAGGTTTAAGCAGTGAATCTATTGTAAAGAAGATAGTGTTGGATTACATGTAACCTTTTGTGACAGTACGGTCAGGAATAACCTCTTTGCCGTGTTAAAAAATGTCTCTCACTTACCGAGAAGAACTGCTGCAAATGGAAAGTAACTTTGAACTGGCAAGGCACTCTACTGAAGTGCAACTGGCACCTTTCAAGCCTGAAGACTTTGACAAGGCTCAGTCCTCAGGAAGCCTGTCAGTTTTTGGATTTAAGTTCTCAAAAATCATGCTCAACAGGTGAGAGCCATTTTTTTTTTTTTTAACAAAGCAAAGAGGATATTCCTCGCTGAACTGGCACAAAATGTTACATGCAATCCAAGGAAAATGTCTCTGCAACTAAAAAAAATAATGCAAATTAAAAAAGGATGTGTTTTAAGGAAGATACATATTAAACAACTTTTTACTAAATTATAAGTAAAGCACAATATAAAGATACAATCTAGAGTGGTGCAAAAAGATTATACAGGTTGAGTATATATTTTCCAAAAACTGAAGATGCAAAAACTGAAATAAAATGTCAGATGTGGGTAAATTGGGATAAGGGATACTCACCTTCCAGGTGTCCGATGGGGAAGCTCCTTTGCTTCACTCTCCCGGGCACCATAAATGAGGAGTCAGTGCCGGGAGGGAAGGAGGGACTGCACGCAACTGATCATTTTGGCAGTACCGTGGAGCAGGTAAGTTCACCAGCTCCACTACTGGAAAGGATCTATATTAACTAAATACAATGTGAACATGTTTCTCATATTGAATTTAGATCATTTCTGTAAGGTTGGTGCGGAGCTGGAACCACTGTGCAGAAGTAGGTATGGTATACGTAACAAACCCAGGCAAGTGAACAGAATTCTTCTGCTTGAAGGAATTCCACCCTACGGTTGAGCCTCAGGTTTCTTTCCTCCAGGACTTTGGCACTCTGACACTTACTAGGATAATGAAACGTAACCAGAATAAAACTGACACGGGTGCAAATACCAAAAAACGAAGGTACAGGAGGGCTAGGCAAGAGAATGGTCAACAAGCAGGGATTAAGGCTGGCAGCAAACGATCTGAGTCAGGAGGCAGGCGAAGAGTCAAGACAGGCGGTAAACAGGCAGAGTCAAAAACAGGCAAAATCGGCAACAGGAGTCAAAGGTAGTCTGTGAACGCTAGAAAAGGCTTGGAGCACTATTTCAGGCAAGGAGCAAGTGCACAAATGAGGTTTAAATAGCCCTCCTACCAAACAATCAACCAATGAGAATCACAGGAAAAAGTAATGTTTAAACCTGGCCCTTTAAGGAAGGAAGCCAAACGTAGAACTGCACATGTGCAGAACAGTAACCTAGGATTACTCATGAAAGACCTGTTAATGGAGACCATATTGCAGTGAGACAGATCTCTGGGGAGTTCTGAGCAGGTAAGGAAGTTGGTGAGGAGGGAGTGATTGACAGTGTGACAGTGCTGTCGTGACAATTTCCAGGGCTGGTGCTGCCAAAATGATCTATCGTGACATTCTCGAACATTTCAGAAAAGGGGTACTCAACCTGTATATAGACAAAGGCAACTAATAATTAAAAATACATATTAAAAAAAATTAAATAAAAAAGAGTAAACCTTGCGCAAAACCCAAATAACTGTGAAACAATCAATGTTGCTTCAAAATGTGAAAAGCACTGTAAAAACTGGTGTTGGAACAAACTGCAATGGAAGATCTATACAGCTAGTGCTTTTCACTTTTTTTAAGCACCATTAATTGAATCACAGTTATTTGGGATTTTATTTTTTGTGCAGGATTGTTTGCAGCTTTTCTTTTTTGGGCAGTTATATATTTTTTCCCTTAAATTGTTTTTTAATTCACCACAGATTAATATTCAATCTATATTATGAAGCATACCTAGTTTGTCATAATTTTCGATGTGTGCAAGATACAGACATCCCTAGCTAATCTCATAGCCACATAAAAATACCTTGCAACCCCCAAAGATCTATTATGAAGTTGTATAAGTCTATATTCTGTGGTAAAAAAAGAAAAAAAAAAAGAATAAGAAATCAACATAATATTAAGATTTACCTTCAAACACAATTTTGTTCCATATGTATACACACTTTCTTTTAAGTGCAACATACTTCCTTAAATACAGGTGTGGAAAATCCGACATAGTCCCCATCTTATTTTTGTCTGATAATTATTCTAAAATGAATTCCCTACTGTCTGCAAGCTTTTAAACAGGTGTTACATTCTCTGCATACTCATAATAACCGTGTATGCTTATTTTCGATGAACAATATAAGTGCATTTCTACAAACAGCTGCTTTATTGCCAACACAGCATATTAATGTAACCTTTGATGTGATTTAGTTGCAGACCATGTATGCAGCTCATACATGTAAAGCAGTAGATGACTGTGCTTTTGAATGTCATTGAACATATGATGGCATATTTGCATTAGGCTTCAGTTTAGTTAGTTGTGTTAAGTAAATAATCAAGAAAATTAAAACTGAAGAAAACTGATTTAAATTTCTTTATGTGGAATCCAAACATCAGAGAGTAGCTCGAAGTGACATTGTAATAGAGATAGTTACCAATTTATAATTTCTGTGAGAAATCCTTTAATAGATCTTTACCCAAACTCTTAATTCAGATTTTAGTGAATAGATCCATTAGAGATGAATGGGTATATTCATTAACATTAGACCTCGAGGGTTGATTTTCTTTTTGAGACTAAGTCAAATTTGGCACCCGTGTTTGACTTAGGAAAAAAAAAATACAGGTTTGATTCTTCCCCATTGAAAGTAATGGTGAAATGATCAAAGTTGTTTTTGAGACTAAGTCAAATTCAGAACCTATTACTTTCAACGGGGGAAATTCAAACCAGTTTTTTCCCCCAAGTCAAACTCAAATGTGGAGTTTGTTGAATTAATGTTGAGCCATCCTTAGCATTTGGTTGGTAAAGCTGTCCTTAGTCATAACTTAACCTAATCACAATTATTATCTCACATTAAACCTGTCAGTAGCTGTTGATTTTCATTTTTTGCTTGGTCAACATATAATATAATATATTAAATTACATAGATATTATTGACTAACATTAAAGTATTACCTAGCAAATCTGGTATTTTAAATCAAGTGAGCCAGGTCCCCATTTAGCAGAATTTTAATATAGCTGAACAACTGATTACTAGGTTCACTATACACGCCACTGCACAAATATCCTATCGACTTTTATAAACATATTCACTATTCATTTAAATGAGGGTTTTGGTTTTCAGCTAAACTTGGTAAAACCTTACTACATTGTAATAGACAACTACATTGATATACAAAGTATAAGTAAAGTGTTCGTAAGTTGCTAAAAAAAAGTATAAAATGTCTTCTATTCACTAAAAAGTGAACTGGGGTCCACACACAATTTCACTACAAAATACAGGCATTAGTTTATAAGCTAGTGAGTAGTCACAATAGGTTAATTGTGCAGCACAGAATGACAGATTCTTCATGTCCAGGAGTGGTACATATGAGTCTGCAGCCATTGCATATACCACCCTCTGGAGAAGTCTTTTATAGGTGACTCATGTTATCAGATGTTTGCTGCAGGATCAAGCCCTTTGGATTTTTTTTGACTGTTGGCTGCTTCTTTTTAGTTTTCTGCTGGTTGTTCATCTGTGTTTCTCTGATTTGTCTCTGACATAAAAGTTGTCTTCAACCTTAATGTAGGTTTGGGTAAGGTAAGGTGGTTTGTGTTAATAAAATGTATGCTTTTTACCTCATTTCTAATTTGGTCTCATTTGAATTCCATTGAAGGTATAGAAGGGGGAATCTGACAGAGACTGGTTACATATGGGATAACAGTGGATGTGTATCCATCTTATTAAATCTTCATTTCTACTCAAGTGTTGTGAGTGTATAAGATATATCCTAATTAAACTCACCTGGATTCCAGAAAAACTACACTATCGTAGATTAATTGTGCCTATTAATTTTTCATATATGTAAGACCAGGTTATATTTATTTTATAAACTTTAAATGGACAAGAGCACTGTTACTTTGTTGTTTCTGTGTGTTCCATTCTTCTGTGATTGAGGGATTAATTACAGGATATATTTGCTGCTGTGTTTTTCCACCAGGTGCTGTACCATTCCTTTTTTTACCTATTAATACTGTAACTTAACACATGTGGCGAAAGTGTGGTGAGAAAGTGGTAATAGGGAAAAGATATCTTTTATTCCAGAAAAACAAAACAGGTCAGGAGCTTAACTCACAGAAGTAAATAAAAATGTATCTACTGCATACCAAAAATAAAACAAAAATGTAAAATATCTGTAGCATAACTGGGATGGCATAGTGTATAGTAAATACATTTTCATATACTTCAGTGAGTTGAGCTCCTGACCTGCTTATTTTTGTTATTTATGGAGGAGTTTTGTAGTACTCTGGTGTGTGTGTGTTTCACATTTTTAATTTTGAGAGTGTGAATATTTTGATTTGGCACAGGGTAGCCACTATAAAAGTGTTGTTCAAAGATCACCTTTATGCCACAAATATCACCACCACAAGATAATGCTGAAAAGAAAGAAAGAAGGGTGAGGAGTAGTAAAATAAGGAATGAGGGTTACGGTATTGGAGGGAAAATAAAGTAGTTAAGATGAAGATAAAACTAAGAATATACAACAAGGATAGATGGTGGTTATTAACTTTAGTATACAAAAGTTAGAGATGTTAAGAAGGGAGGCTAAAGAAATATGAATACAAATAAAGAGTAAAAAAAGTATAGTGGGTAACAGAAAGAGAATGGTAGGATTAGAAAAAGGTATGTGAATATAAGTAAGAAATTTTAGGTTATTTGAGAGAACTACAGGAGTAGAGAATTAGTACAACTTTATTTAAATGCCACATTTATTTTACACAGATCCATAATTGCCCTGTCGGGCACCCTACATTAGTGACATTTGCTTTTGCAGATTTATCCTATTAACTTAAGTCAAAGAAACGTCTATTGAGAAAATGCTTCACAATTCAAATCGCACGAGCTATAGTAACAGCAGTTTCTAAAACTACTTCTGCTGGCCTTTGTCATTTTTTTAGCATTTTATTAAGACATCCAAAAGTTTCCTCCATCATCTTTGCAATTATTAGGTTACCTTTCTAATACATCTGTAGGGTTTAAGTAGGGCTTTAAAAAGTGCCTTTTCAATGCTCCAATTGCACATTTCCTATGATACATCTTTCATAAGCATAATTATTGCTTTTGATGAGTTTCCATTCTAAATCACCCTATTTGTAATTCTAAATATTTATGATGACTACAATGCTGTGCTAGGGATTTATAAATAAGTAGAAGAAACAATAATAATTAGAAACCTGTTGTGACCAAACCATACTGCATTATGACAAACCAAACGTATTCATGAGATGCACAAATGCATTTTAGATCTATTTCTCATTAAATTATAATATCCAACAAGTTAAACTAGATTAGATGAATTAATTTCCAACTATGCAACACTTAATTATTTTCCTTTTATTTCAAGAAAGTCCCTATATCAGCAAGAAAATAATTGTAGTGTGCATCAAAAACTATCATTAACAGAACATTATATGTTGGAAGCAGTGTCATTCACTAATTAATCTGCTCTGTGTATTAAATTGTTTCTAGCTTTGTGCCAAATTGAAATTCTCAAATTAATTTTTCTCATTTTAAAGATTGTCCACAAATATTTCTTTTAAAAAACATGCCTGCTACTTGGTAATAATTGTTTTTAGGATCTGGAGATTAATTTTTGACATTACAAAACTTTCCTCATTGGAATTGTTTTTTATATCTTCCCTATGATTCTTCTATTCAAAAATATACAAATATCTGTTTGCAAATCAGTTTAATTAGCCGTATTCTTGAATGCAGAAGGAATGTATTTCAGTAGACGATTGCCTTCTTTTATGTCTAGGAATTGTATACAATTCCTAAATGTATTTAAGATTATGAAAAAAAAATGATCTTACTGTGTGGTTAATAAATAAGAGAGATTTGTGCTCAGTTATTTTTAATAATTTCCTATTTTTATTTTTATTTTTTTTCAAATAATTATCAACCACTTTTAGAGTTCCAAACCAATTAATAAAAAATAGCAGACTTACGAATTTTGCATGCTAGTAAAGATTATGCAGTGCAAAATGGACCATGGGTGTGGGACTCCAACATGTGAAAATTCAGGAATTTATAGCTGAGTTGGACAGACTCATGCTGGAGATTTGTTTTTAAATTGTCTATAAATGTCTGATTTTTATAGTTCAGTATTTTATTAAATAGTCCCCAAAGTGTGCTATTCCAAACCTAAGAAACTCTAAACTCGTAAAGAACATGCAATGAATGTTCATTTTACAAATGTATATCATGCACTGTGTGTAAGGAAAAGATCACTGAGCAGTTATCTGAATTCTACTCAACATGTAAAATGCAATGCAGTTTGGTTGTATTTTGAATGTTTCCAATGGGTAGCTGTTTGTATGACACTGTCTTGTGACAATAAAGTTTTCCGTTGGTGGAACTTTTCAT
Source organism: Pelodytes ibericus (assembly GCA_036172795.1). NCBI lineage: Eukaryota > Metazoa > Chordata > Amphibia > Anura > Pelodytidae > Pelodytes > Pelodytes ibericus. Next base: position 128,815,627 of record CM069861.1, read on the forward strand.
TTCGCTATGAATTTTCAAATCCTCTTACAATTGACATTTAATTTTGCGGGCATTATTAAGAAAATATCTTCCGCTATTCGGGGTTAGAAAGCCTTAAAAAAAATCTATTTCAAAACTAATCCACTTCGTCATTGTGGAATAATTACAGTAGCATATGTTAATAATTATCTTAACGGAAGGGTTAGTTATTTGTCTCTTTCAATTCACAATACTGATATCACCACATAATACTATAATCTTCCCTAAAATACCATTAGGAATCTCAGTGTATGGTTATACAGGCTTATTAACAGAATGGCTAAATAAATGATATTTTCTTTAATTAGTGTGACACATTTTGATTTAAATGAGTATGAACGTTCTTATTTCTGAAATTGGCAACTGCTTTTTTTCATAATTTTCACCACTTAAGCAATTAGGAATATGAGCAAGTAGATCTACAATATGTCATAGAAAATACAATGATTATAACATTACATCTTGAATCTGTTAAATTAGATTAACTGAATTATATTTTGTTAATTAAGTCACACAACATTTTAACAAACTAAAAGTACTGTTCTTTTGTAGATCAAGTGGATTTGGCTATTAATGTTTTCTCAAGAACTGTGTAACTCAGTTAAACTACTCTCCCTTACTATCTTTTAGAGATGTGGTACCTCATAGCTCCTATGATGATATGCCAGTATATGCTCATGTGACACCAGTAATACAGTTTGTTGGACTATACTATTTTATATTAAATAGTGTGCTTGATTACCTTATGTCTTATCACATGTCACAATTTTGGGAGATTGTCCCGCCACTTTTCAGGACGAAGGTAGCATTTGGTCCTGACTTCATTCGCTGGTGTCTAAGACACAAGCGAATACATCCGGTGCATGCGCAGCATTGTGTTCATGCACAGTTGCACTGATAGTTTTAGTAGATGTCTTAGCTTACTAGGACAGACACTCGCCCTCCCAAGCTCTTTCCTCCCAGTGTCCTGATTTACCGAGGAGAGAACTTGGGAGGGATGTTATCATGTGACCTGGAACAGACTAAAATTGTAGGACAGTAAAAGTTTTGTGGTAAATTAAGCTACCTAGTGTGCTTTCTGTATTATATATCAAACAACACATGGTACCAGAAGTGTGGAGCACAAAATAATGGCAAACAGCACCAGCACAAAGAACATTCCTTCCCTGGATTTAGAATCAGGTAATATATCAGATACCTGGTTAAAGTGGAAGGAGCTGATATAGCTGTTTTTTTTTTTGCAGCACACTGCACAGACCAGCTAAATCCAGCATACTTTCTCATCTGTGTGGGAAACACAGATTGAGATGTGTGCAGAGCATAGTGTGTAAGTGGACAAGAAAATGACAGATGTACAGTCTGCAAAGTTAGATGCATACTGTAATCCATGCAAAAACAACAAACAAATAAAACAGGTGTTATTCTAAACCAAATAAATCCCTAGCAACTGATTACTAAGCAAAAAGAGAAAAGGCAAAAAGGAAATACAAACAATAAAACAGCGCTTAGTCAACCTCTTAGGTTAAACATGGAAAAGCACTTATTCATTGCAAAAATGTAATAATGAATAAAAAATGTCTTACCTTCTCCCTTGCTTGTAGCTGACTGCTCTCTGCTTCTACATTCAGCAGTCTCCATTGTCCTCACCAATGTTCATCTTGTAAGTTGGCATGTGCAGCCCAGATGTAACCTTGTTTTCTGGGCTGCACAGGCCACCTTACAAAGAAAGGATAAGACTTGCCAGCACTTTGGAGGCAGCTTGTGGTGTAAGCATCTACCCCACCTACAAAGGAATGCAATGGGGTAGCCTGCACAACTTCTTCAGACAACTAAGAGACAGCTGATACCATAGAAGGGCCGATCTACTGACCTATTGACCCAATACCAATAATGGATCACTAAACACTTCCATGTATAGGGAAGTAAGTGGAACCAGCAACAGAGCATCTTGAATTCCATAAAGTGCAAATAGATTTAGTAACAGAAACTGCTGAATGTAGAAATGCAGAGATTTCAGCTGCAAACATGGGGAAAAATGTTCTTTCTTTGTTATAACATTTTGTAAGTGCTTTTTCTAGTTTAACCTAAGAGACTGACTAAGCAATGTTTTATTGTTTTGAAATCTATACAAATACACCATGCATAACGAAAGCTGTTTTATGAGAGTAACCAAGGAAGCAGTGAATAAACTGATAAATGGGTTACACTGATACAAATACTTTCATGATTCTGGATATATTATAAAAGTAAGGGAAAAGTTACTGAGGAGGTACAGGGAGGGCTACAAGAACAAACCAGTGCTACTGAACAGCATTCTAGAAGTTACAGAACAGAAAAGAGAGAAGACTCAAGAAGAAAAAAGGGAGACAGCAGAACAAGACAAGAAATAACCTGTGGATATTGTAGTAACACAGATAGAAGAGTCACCTTATGCCCTACAAGGAGACACTTTTTTGCCAGAATATATAATAGAGGGACCAAATACCATAGCCACAGCCATGATCAGTGTATGCGACAGATGATGTGGATAACAATCAAAGGCAACTCCCAGATATATCTTGCATTTGTGCAGGACACACAACATTCTGCAGATAAGGCAGTGGTCATCTTACAACGAGGAACTTAAAAGGTCCCTGTCAAGACCTAGACACAGGAGCACATGTACAATATGCCAGGTCAATTATATCATAAATTCCTCCAAAATAAATGTGAATTTATTGAAACACAAGACCTGCCAAAACTGATGGGGAAGGGAGGAGAGATCCTGGATGTTTTTGAGCATTGTCATTCAAAGTTTGCAAATAAAGGAGCTTAACCCCTTGCCGACAAAGGACGTGTCAGGCACGTCCTGGGAGAAACTCCCTTAACGACAAAGGACGTGTCTGGCACATCCTGCGGAGAATCAAGCAGTTTTCGCAATCAACGATGTCGAGTCAATAGTCAGCACCGAAATTTCTATTCTGGGGCACCCACGATTGCCCTCTGCCGGTCTGAGCTTCGGAAATAAAAGTAACTTCACTTCCGTCGCTCTGAATATGCTACTTGACTGCCTCTAGTGGTAGTTAAGTATCATAGCAATGGAAAAAAATGCAAAATAAATATTTAATTAATTAAAAACTGGTTATATAGTTAGATTAGCCTATAGGGTTAAAACTAAATAATTTTTAGCATAAGGTATAGGGTTAAAATTAAATTAAAATTAAAATATATTAAGGGATAGCATAAGGGTTAGAGTTGGGGTTAAATTTAGTGTTAAGGTTAAGTTTTGGGTTCGGGTTGGGGTCAAAAGGTCAATATAGGAAAAAAACAAAAAACACTATTTTTGGTTTTTGCCCCATAACTTGCAAAAAAATACCGAAAAATATGGAAACATGCATATCTGAACTCGGGACAACATTTAGACACTATTTAGACAGAGTCTTTTTTAATGATTGTATTTGTCTAAATTATATTTTAGGTCAAATTTAGAAAAAGTGTTTATTTTTTTTATTTTTCATCATATGATGAACATAATGGTATCTAATGAAAGCCCTTCTTATGACGATAAAAGCAACATATAATAATGTGGGTACAGTATCTGAGAAAAAAGAAAATTGCAGCTAAACACAAACACCCCAGAAATGTCAAAACAGCCATTGTCACCAAGGGAAAGTCAAGGTGAAAATGTCTTGTCACTAAGGGGTTAAACAAACATACAGTTGTTTGTAATAAAAATGCAGACACCTGCAGTGCTTGGTCTGAGGACATGCCAAGAGGCTGGACTTCATAGAATTATAATGACTGTTCATGGTAGTGACAACATTATTACAGCTAACAACGTTAAGCATGATTTCAGACTTAAATGTCTTCCATGGGCTGGTGGATCCATATATGGGCTGTATCTTAAGGTCCTAAATTCCCAGCAGTTTGTAGTAAAAAGGAGCTCCCATTGGCTAGCACAAAGCTTGCAGTAGGAAGCAGGCCATAGTTGGAAGAAGCATTCTTAACACAAATGGTGTTGGGGTAGAATTATTTCAGAAGCATATGAATTTCTTGAAATAGTCCAGCTGACTAACAACAACTCCCCAGCACCCCTGAGCATGAGCAATTAGGAAAATAGCTAGCTGATCTAATTGTAAAGCCAACTCTCTAAGTTAGAAAGAAGGCAAGCTGGGAAATTTGTGCACCTCTTCTTTTACCTGATCTTTTTGGCCTGATCTTAGCCATCCCATTGTGATTTCATTGTATTTCACTGTTTAGTGAATAGACTTCAGTCCCTTCTTAAAGGGACATTGTTTACAATGTAAATGTAGATAATATACAAAAATAACAAAAATTATGTAAGGTTGCCACCATTTCTTCAAAAAATACTGGCCCTGCTTTTGCCTTAGCATTGGCCTCAAGCCAGATTTTTACCGGCCTGCCTTGGCGATTCTTCTCCCTTAGTCTCCAAATAAATTCTGAGTACTATTATTTCCTTTTTACTTAACATTTTTTGTAGCTACCACTTTGTTAGACTCCACTCAAAGTCTATGTTTGTCACTACTCCGAGGACCGCTATTGGAGATGCATTCTTTTCCCATTAGATTTGCGATTTTTTTGTTATTTATATTTATATATTGTCAAGTATGGATTTGTAATGTATTCTATTATCCTTTTTAATAGTGTTTGTCTTTTTTGATATGTGAAAATGACCAGGCTGGGTGGCAACTCTATCTATACACTGTGTTAGCAGAATTGCAAGCAAATAACTAAATTTTTAGAAGAATGTGTTTTAAATGTGTCTGTGACATCACCTGTGGCTTGATATGTGAATGATTAATTTTCCATTGAAAAACTGTTTATTTGCATATTAAGCCACAGGTGAAGTCATAAACAGGAGACTTCATAGACACATTTAACCCCTTGCCGACACAGGATGTGCTAGGTCTGTCCTGTTTGGTGAGGCGTTAGTGACACAAGATGGCTCTAGTCCGCCATGCACCAAAATGAGCAATGAAAGCAATTTTTTTTTCTTTCAGTGCTCTACTGTTATTACTACGATGCTTCCATGTGGAAGCATGATGCAAATCGGAGAGCGATTGAAATGCCGGTTTTACAGTGCCTTTAAACCAATGGACAGTATAAAAAGAGCATAGGAAGCAAATGTAATCACTTACTATGGCTCTGTAAGCTTTGCTGACTAAGATGGCACTGCCCTTCTAAGGCCAAGAGCACAGGAAGCAGGAAGTAGCTGCTTCCTGTGCTCTGGAGGCTGTCACAAGATCTGCCAGGCAGACTGTCAGGCAGTTGGGATGCTTAGATGAGCATCCTCACTGCCTGGTCAGATCAATATTTGTAAAATATTGATCTGACCACGTTGGATCTGCCTCCCTCTCCTCACATTGATTTAGTGAGGGAGAGACACAGATCAATGTAATAAAAGAAAGTTACAATAACATAAAAAAAATACAATAAAAGAATTAAAAAAAATTGAGACCCAATGGCTTTTATAAAAGCTATTTCCTACGTTTAACCCCTTCCCTGGCATTGATCATGAGTAAGCAGTGATTTTGCACATCAGCGCATTTTTTTTTTTGCTGTTTCTGCATTTTTCAGGGGTTCATTTTTTTGTACTTTCATTTAGTACAGCACTACAAACGCTTTTCTAAGAGCTATTAACCCCTTCCTTGCCGTAGATCACTGCTTAGGCAATAATATTGATGCCAAAACAACTTTTATCTCTCTGAATATTTTTTTTTATTTTTTTTTACACCCCCTAGGGGGTTACGTGTAAAGTAAAAATATTTATGATTTTTTTAAGCTGTCTGAGTCCATGTATAGTGATCAGTGACAGCATATTAGTGGCAAAGATATTTTGGTGATTGCTCAGATGAGCATTACCATTCACCTGGTCAGATCAATATCTGTGTATATTGATCTGACCAATTTGGATAGGCCTCCCTCTCCTCACTTAATTTTTTGTGAGGGAAAGAGACAGATTACTATTAGTGTTAAAATAACATTTTATAAAACTGTATGTTTTTTGAATTCCCTGTGTAGTAACCCCTTCCCTGCCGTTGATCACTGTAAGCAGTAATCTTTGACATCAACAATATTTTGCTGTCTGCATTTTTTAGGGATTAATTTCTTTGTACTGTAATGTATTACAGTACTACATAGGCTCTTCTAAGAGCTATTAACCCCTTCTTTGCAGTAGATCACTGCTTAGGCACTGATTATGAGGCCGCTGACTGAAGTACAATTTATGTGGCTATAAAACTCCAAAAAATTCCTAACCAAAATTTTACAAAGGCTGGTGGTAGAATTAGTTCATGTAAAGTATTATAATACCACCATTTCAAATACCTTAGGAAGTCCAGTTTCCAAAAAGATATGGTTTGATGGGGTAAAATACATTGGCCAGCTTCAAAAATGTTCCAAATCGAACATGGGCGCAGGATGACTGCATGTCAAAATTCCAAGTTGGAAATGCGCACTTCTCAAATGTGGCCGTTTAGCCCCCACACAACCTAACAAACCTATGCATGGATGGTATCCCTGTACTCAGGAGATGTTGCTTAACACATATTGAGGTCTTGTTTGGAAGTGACACATAACATGATCTGTGAATCCATGCCTGAAATACAATTTATGTGAAAAAAGTTACTACCAAAAACTTTGAAATAGGCTGGTGGTAGGATTAGTGGAAAGTGTTAAAACACCAGCATTTGAAATACCCTAGGGTGTCTAGTTTTAAAAAATATATGGTTTTGTGGGGTAAAATACACTGCCTGGCTTCAAAAATGTCCCAGATCGAACATGGGCACAGGTTTTTTGCTTGTCAAAATTCCAAGTTGGAAAACCAAAAAGTGCACCTCTCATATGTGGCATTTTTACCCCAAGAAAACTGACAATCCCATGTATGGGTGGTATCCCTGTACTCAGGAGATGTTGCTGAACACAAATTGAGGTGTTATTTGGCAGTACCCTTTCACATTTTCAGGAAATGTTTACCTGAATTACAATCTGTGTGAAAAATCACCATTTTTTTTGCTACAAACCTTGGAAAAATGCCGAGTTGTCTAGTTTTGAAAAATATGTACATGTGGGGGGTCATTCATGGATTTAGTACAGATATCAGTGTTACAATGTTACTATCGCTAATTTTGAAAACAAGGATTTTGAAATAGCTTTGCACTACTTTTAGTTCTTGCTCTGTAACTTGAATATAAAAGCACGAAAACATAAAACATGGGCTATTTCTGAACAAATATTAGAAACTCTTTAGCAGTGTTTTTTGTTGTCTTTTGTAGATGAGTATAGGATTTTTCAAGTAAAAGTCAGAAAAATATTTTTTTCAATTTTGTTGCCATATTTTATTCTTTTTTTTTATATAAAATTATATTCTTTTATCAAAATAATAGTATCAAAAGAAAACCATTCTTATGCCAATACAAACAATATATAGTTTGTGTGGGTGCACTAAAGTAGAAAGAAAGAAATTACAGCAAAACACAAACACCACAGAAATGTTAAAACGTTAAAACAGCCTGTGTCACCAAGTGTCAGACAAACCAAAAAAGTCATGTCACTAAAGAGTTAAAAAACATTTTCTCATCTGCTTGGATTTCTGATAATATAGCTTATGGGATAGTTTTGATTTTTTTTTTTTTTTTATTCTTTACATTCACAGTAAAAATGTTGTTTAGGTCAAAGTCTCTTTAAATTAATGTGGGAACTACAAGTACATTATTTAATTCGACATTTGCCAAGTATACCAAATGTGTTTGTATGTTTTTTTTTTTTCTACAACATTGGCTCACAAAGTACTTCCAAATTCCATTATTGTTTATGTTTTATGAAATTATATTTATTTAGCTTGTTCTTTAACTACCAGTAGTTTTTAATATTCCCACATGAGCACAGATTTTTAAGTAATAAAGTTAAACAGATCTTTTATAAATATATTATCAGTACAAAAACTGAGGCAACATATAACCCCTGCATAAGAACTGCTCAGCACATTTTCTATTTCTTGAGCATGTCCATGCTTCCTGGGTTTTACCTCAGCAGAGTTTCCATTGACTTTCATTTACACCATTTAATAATATCAGCCTGTGATTAAGCAAAAAAAAAAAAAAAATACATTTACTCACAAGCGTCTCTCATAAATTGACTTTTTATGGCATAATTTTGAAATATTTAAAATCTGTGTTACTTTTAATTCCAATGCCTTTACATTAACATTTTGTTAGGTTACAACTGGCCCTTCACATAAAGGTCAGTACATTGTCTCTAAAAGTTGACATTTTCACCACCCGTACAAGGGCTGTACATTGTTGACTTTAGCAATAACTGAAAGAAGCATTCCTAGTAATGTAAATGACCTTTTCGGGTTCTAGCTTGTTTCTCTATCAAACATTTTATCATTAAATTATCAACTGCAGGAAAAAAAAAATAATGTTAGTACAATATTTTTCTCCATATTGTGATCCACACTCAAAGGTTTTTTGCTAATCATTACAGCAAAAAATTATTTACAATTATTAGATTTATTTGTCAACTTCGGTTATTAGAGCACATACTGTATTTTGACTTAAAACACATTGTACAAAACTTTGTGAAGATAGCACTAACTTGTCAGACCTAACAAAATATTATCTGTATTATCAATTTTTTAGCTTTCACTTTAGGAATAAGAACTGTATGTATGCATTACATGTACTGAATATTATATTTGTTAAGAGGAACATGCATAAGAAAAAAAAGTTTGAGTTATGCATAAGGGAAACAAAATCTTATTCTACAAGCAGAATTTAGAATCAATTCTTCATTACCAAAGTATGTTTCATCTACACATTGCTGCCACTATTCTGTTGTACTTTCTAAGCCACATTCAAATCTAGGATGGTCAATCACAAAGCATCGTTGTCCCAGTGACTGGCCAATACTTGAGAGCCCTTTGTGGCTGATTTAAGAAGACACTCAATTACATTGCATCTTGATTCACACAAAGAACAAATACAGATATCTCCTCAGGGCATATATCTCCGTTCCCAATAATTTTCTTTCCCTGACAGGTGTTCATGAAACAGATTTGAAAAGTCTGTACTTAAGATAGAAATCAGGGGAGAGCTAGCATCTTTGAGCCTGGTGGAAGCACAAAATAGTGACCTGTTTTGAAATCAAATAAGCACACAGCCTGAGGCTGTTGTGAAGGAAAATATGATACATTTATTTCATTCTATGAACCTAACTTTTAATTTTAATAGGGAATACCAAAAGAAAACTCAATAAATAAGACTGATGTATATAAGTAAGTAAACAGTAAAATATATGAAAAAGAAAATGATATGGTGCTATTAATAGACACTCACTCACTTGTTACCTCCTGTGTCACAAAACATTCCACAACTGTCATTTGAAGGCCAATTAAAATAGGTGATACCTTCACTGTGGCCCTTAATGCACTCCAGTAAATATATATATTTTATATACATGTTTTTGTTATATACCGTATTTGCTCGATTATAAGACGACCCTGATTATAAGACGACCCCCAAACTTTGGATATTCCTTTAGGAAAAAAACTAAAAGCCTGAATATAAGACTACTTTATAGGAAAAAAGTTAAACTTGTATATATTCACATGTAAATTGCTTTTTTAATAAAAAAAGTATATATCAAAAAATGCATTTCTTGTTTTTATTTCCTTTTATGTGCCAATGCTGCCTCTCTCTTTCCCTTGCCCCCAGCTTTGTCTCCCCCCCCCTTGTTTCTCTCAACCCCCCTCCCTCCCCTTGTTGCTCTGCCACCCTCTCTGTCTCTTCCCCCCCTTGTTGCTCTGTTCTTCCCCCCTCCCTCCCCTTGTTGCTCTGTACCCCCTCCCCCTGTCTCTTCCCCCCTCCCTCCCCTTGTTGCTCTGTCTCTTCCCCCCTCCCTCCCCTTGTTGCTCTTCCCCCCTCCCTCCCCCTTTCTCTCTGCCCCCTCCCTCCCCCTGTCTTTCTGCCCCCTCCCTCCCCCTTAACTGTAACTAGATCCCTGGTGGCTAGTGGGGGCAGCCGGGGGATGTCTGCACGATACGTGCAGACATCCTCCATGCTGCCTGACACGGCAGTCTATTATGACGGACAGCTGGTCCGTCATAATAGACTGCCATGTCGGGCAGCATGGAGGATGTCTGCACGTATCGTGCAGACATCCCCCAGCTGCCCAATTCTCCCTGGTGGCTAGCGGGGCAGCGGAGGATGTCTGCGCGATGAGCGCAGACCTCCCCTGCTGCAGCCCGGCATGACCGCCGGGACTTCTGTGTTACTCACCAACCTGTTATCATGCTTATAAAAGACACTGCACATTACATTTACCTTGCGAAAGGTGGTTTGAAATGTTTTACACTATTAATTATATACCTTACCTTTAGTGAGCCAATATCTTTAAGACATTGGTGGACACTGGGCAATGTTCTCAAATCCCATCCTTATAGAGACAAATATAATTATAAAAAGCGACAAAGCGACTGTGGACATAAGAAACTATTACTATCCCATCAGAATTAATTTTTTATCAAATGGAACTATGAACTATGGGCAGTTGCTCTCTTTATCCCCCCATGACTAGCCAGTGGCGAAGTAAGGGGATCCCTGCTAAAAAATACTTGTGCCCCCTACCTCACTACTGATTTTCCTGCTCCCTTACTTCCTCAACATTTCTGTCCATTTAGTTCTTCAATTTCTGGGAATATGGGTCCCATTTATGGTGTGTCCTGGGAAAATGGCCACATTGCCCCTAAGATGAGGGGTTAAGGGGGAAACTCTACAATAATTTTTCTACATTCCAGAACTATTACACTCTCATTGTGACCAAATACCCAATACCAATGAGAAATTAGATAATGTACAAATCAGCTTATACTTATATACCACACGGTACAGGATCCAGTCCATGATGGATGCTGGTGGTCACAGTTCAGTATATAACTCACACACAAATGGAGTCGCTTTTACGAAGGCTCAAATGTGCTGAGAGAAAGAAGAAAAGGTGAATTAAAACAGTCTGGAATTTGATAATTCACTGAAACACATTCCACTGGACATAACATTATTATGCATTGTATCTGAAAAGACGGAGATATGAAGACATAAAGTAAATACCTAATAATCTTAAAACTATTTTTCAAAATTATTAAAATTGATTGGGGGCCTGTAAATACATCCAGTTTCCTCCTATCCCATAAGATGTGTGATGGTGAGGTAATTAAGTAGTCAACTTATTGTTGCCAGCATTCTCTGCCAGCCAAATGTATAATGCATTGTCAGTACTTGACATTCTCTTAATATTGTGTTGCAAAAAGTTTGTTACTAAAGTTAAGTTAATTTATCTATATTGGGGAATCCCTCTAACATTTCACACATACTTGATCAGTTGCAATATTTTTACCTCATCAAATCAAGTAAAACTGAGACAAAAATATATTGCTGCTTTCATTCTCATTTAAAATTAACAACAACACTGCATCAGGAAAAGTGCTTTTCATCCTTATAATAAAAATGGTAATTTTACTGTCTGAAAGGTGGCTAAAATTAGAGCCTATCTATTGCAGCACTTGCATGCATTAACTTGCAAATATAACACATAGTAGGGAAGATTAATCTAGCTGGAAAAAGGAAACTGGCCCTGTAATTGTATCAGGCAGCAGTATTTACCTGAAGAAAATTATTCTCTAGCCTAGGCCTCATCTGTTTGACTGAACATGAATGTCATAACCCCAATTGACTGGAACTGTCAAGGTGTCCTATTGAACGAAGCAGATAGAGTTAGTATACTCCCGGGGAAAGAAAGACATTGTTCAGCATGAGAAATGGAATGGATTCTCTGATCTGTTAGTAAATGAACAGCCTCAATAAAATGGCTAATTATAAATGAATTTGTGTTAATTGGGTGCTTATATTGAATTATTACAATTTATGCAACATTATTCCTTCTCTCTATTGTTGAAACATATCTGCTAGGGTACAATTATTATTTAAGGCCAAGTCTTTACATCCTTTTCTATCTTTTCCTACACAGAAATTTCACATCTATTTATATATTGCAACACAATAGAGATCATCACTATACAAATATAATATAAAATATGTGCACTGTTTATGATTCTCTAAAAAAATAGGCCAAAACAAACATGAAGACATCAACCTGCTCTTTACAAATAAAAGAGCACACAGGGAAACAAAAACATGTTGGATTTTCATTTGAACAAAAGGTCGGCCACTGATATATCAATATGTACTTGAATAACTAATATAATTAAGATTATTATTAATAGGTCATTTCAACAAAGAATAAATTATGTGCTGGAAAATAAAAATCTTTTCTAGGTTTTCATCACCGATAGTGCCCAGCAAGCAAAATAATGTTATAGGCAGACATCTAAAATAACTGTAGGCAAACAATTAACTTATGTTGAATGAAAAGATTGCACAAAGTGTAAACATCTTAAAGAGTAATTTTTAAATGAAATAATATGAATAAAGTACCATAATTAGCCTTCTTTGCTCTGGATAGGTCTATCAGAGGAATGGAATATTGGGTCAGATAAGGAAGCTCTTATCAAAGATTTTTAAAGGACATTTAAACGTTGTCTCCCTTCTCCAGAGTAAACCCATTTGTATATTTACAGATCTTTACATGAAGGTATATTATGAGCTCTGCCTTTCAGTTGACCTTTATGTAGTTGGCTGAGACAAACTGGCAGACTCATTATATGATTTAACGCTATTTGCTTGCTGGGCTTTTGGAAAGCTCCAAAAATAAGCATTTTCTATTCTAGTTTCATTATCTCCTCTACTACATCTTCTAAATTGTAAGTTTGCAAGCATATTGGTGTAGATGTAGAACAAAATCTATGGTAGCTTTTTATGCTCTGTATCAAATACAAAGCTAGTTGGACGGTGGTCACTTGCTTCTATCAGGTATATAAATTGTGACAGTGTTTATTAATAAACAAAAATAAAACATTTCCTTAACAGGCCGTGATTTATAAAAATAAAAAAATTAGAGCCAGAAAAAGTGTTTCATGTTACATTTGGTGAGATATACAAGCTTTTGAAGCTAGTTCATTAAAGCAACCACCACATTTCTTTAATTTTTTTACATTAAAAAGGCAATCCATATATTTGTAAAGGCTTCTTTTAACCATATAGCTTGACAAAGTAAGCAACACAGCTGGGGCTAGATTGTCACCATACTAAACTATACCTTGATGTTGAACAAAATCATGGCATGCTGCCTATCTTTATAACCTCCTTGTGTTCTGCCTTTTCCTAAGCTAGAATAAAGCAAATACATCCTTAGTCTCTGGATTAATTTTACAGTTTTGTTAATAACAGCATGATTTTGTAAAAAAACAGCTTTTCTTTTTTTTGTTTTGAATCAACTTTTGATTGATACACAGTCAAGGCCATATCAGTAAAATGTTACCGAGTTCCCAAACTCTAAAATCTCAGTGGATTTATGAATATATTCAGCAAAAATGAGTATTTAGAAAATAATTACCCTAGCCAGTGTAGTGTAAATCACTTCATATTCTTATACTTGTCCTTCTCATTTTTTGATGTTTTTTTATTTTTTTATTTATTGAGCTATCTGGGATAAACCATTAACTGAAATATGTTTTTATTTTCTCTGATGTTACTGTAATATTATGTTTCCAATAAAATACTGAGTTACTTTAACACCCTACACCATGACTTTTAATCCTCAACACTTTTGGGTTCTACTGTTTAGTGTTGTCATATGTATTACTCATCTTGAACTCCAAACCCAGACAGATTCAACTACCCGCACACACCTGCATCATAACTTAACAAGGCTATGCTATTCACTAAGTTTTTTTGTGAGTTTGAGTTGTGGTGAAGGCATGCAAGATGGGGGAGTGAGGATAAACTTACTTCCCATTAATTTAGATGGGGGAAGAAATTAAACTGGCTCTGAAACTGTCGAATTGGACTTTCACCCACAGCCCTGAAACAAATGAAATATATATGTTTTAATTATTCCGTACCTTCGTCCCACCTTTAAAATACTCAAAACTCATCTTTGGCCAAGTGAAAGGGGCCATCCAAAACTAAAAATAATCCACCTAATCTAAAAGAGAAGAAAACAAAACCCTTGACATTCATAAACACATCCTTCCTTAGCAGAGGAAGGACACCTACTGAAATCTCGGCGACACAGGGCTGTGATTTCAGATATGTAAGGAGGCATCTGATTGGGTGACACTGTAGGGCTGGGATTTCAAATGTGTTAGTTTATTGCACACCTTAATGATTTTACTGCACCAACATAGTAATTGTTATTGCATTCACTGAAGGTTGAGTTTGAGAGGTGAGTCCAAGTTAGATGTGGTCAATGGTGGTTACAAGGGAGGGAGAGTTCATTTTAGTGACTAGCTCAAGGAGGTCCAGTTGGGTTACAAATTTGATACTAAGTGAAATTCAACTTCCCAACTCTACCACCCTGAGACTAATCACATTTTAAGTGAATAGCTCCCATTTTCATTTTAGATTTGAACAAACATTCAAACCATTCTTTCATTCCTTTTTTTTATTTAAAGAAAACTCATAAACCTTAATATACTTTGCACTTCACTACAACCAGTCCTTTTGCTTTTTTAATTAAAACATCACCATCCTGACTAACATCAAAAACAATAGTTACCTACTAGTAAATAATAATTTATTATTGGTGTTTATCATCAACATTTTTCCACTAGCGCGCATATTTATCCTTCTCATTAATAAGTCTTGGTCCACTCTTTTATTATCATCTAAATTCCCATAGACAAAGTACATTCACGACAATGACATTTATGTTTATGAAGGGCTCATAAATTATTTAAAGCATACTGAAAACAACTTCAGCCTACAGAATTGTCTTTTGCAATACAACTCTTTTGTAATACATTCTTGTCTTTTTATCATCAAACATGATACTATACTACTGCATTTTTTTAACACACCGTTTGACTGTTATGTTTCTCCATTTAAACCCCACTGTTGAGCCTGATTTGACTAGTGGGGAGACTGGCCAATCAATAGTCCTTAGCTATTATTTTTTCTACATCCTGTCCTATGTATGCAATGTGAATGCCACCCGTTGAGTTAATCCCAGCTTAACTTTACCAAAAGTACTGTCCTTCAGTCGTTCATGCTCAAATATTTCCTGTATTGGTTAATTTTGGCTGCTTTTGGAAGCACCTACCAATTTGTGCTTTAATGACATATAAAGAGTTGTTTAAATGAGAGCAAATTGTTGCTCTTATTATTATTATTGTGTTTATTTGGATATTTTAAATGCGTTGTTTTTTGATTGATGGCCTGTGACTGCTGAGATTCATCTTAAAGTCCATAAATTAATTGTTTTTGTATAATATGCAATGTATATTTTGGGCATAGAACATTTGTCTTATTTCTGTGATTTTTTTAATGTGGTGCATACTTGCACTACCAATGTATTTGTTTTTCTGCACTTCATCCCAATTAGTGGTAAAGACCCATTTTAGATACATATCCCAACTTCATCACCATTGTTTAGTAACAGGTTTGTTAATGAGCAACAAATCCATGACATATTAAAATGAAAAAATAATAATGTTCTACCGTGCAGTGTAAGGAACTAGTGAATCTTTTAAATATAATTACATTTTCCAATCATTATGATCACATCACAGTACATTATTCAGGTACTGAACAGTCACAATATTTGTTGCTGACACAGATGTTTACAATAGAACTGTTTTTAGAAATGATCATTTGTTTATTCAAAATATGTGTATACTAAAATAAATGTAAAATAAATGAATAAATGATTATTATTTCCAGCTTTTGATATTTTTTTCCATATATTTATATAATATAATATTGTACTATGAAAGCCAAAATATAACTTCTTTATAGATTAAACCTATCAGAGAAAGGTATTCCAGACACAATGGGGTAATGAATAAACATGGTGTACACCCAGATTGCGCCAAATAATGGCGAAAACTGCGTGAGCACCAGTGTATAAAGCAGACTAACATCAAATTTTGGAAAGTCTGTGCTGCCTCGGCTGAATATGGAAAATTAGGTTATGTAGGTGCTCATTGTGCCGGCGCAGCCTATGTATAAAAAATCGGGAGCTGAAAAGCACCTCAATTGTGTTGGGTAACCTCAGCCCTCCTGCACTGCAAATTTTCTGGAATTACAAAAAATGTGCAATCACTGTGATACAAAACAAACGGTGATTCCACCTTTTTATAAAACTGCCAACAATTTGCAGTGCGGGAGTTTTTATACATAACCCGCAATGTCTCCAGCAGAAACAAACCTAGGGTTAACATAAAACAATGCTGCCTATTTCACCAGAAATTCTGTGATACTCATTTCTCAGTGACATTGAAACTATAAGTTGGGCAGGAGCAATTGGAACTGTCTTGCTGATGAGGATTCCTCACGGACCACTTTTTAGCATCTGTATATGTTGCACTCCCTAGTGATTATGTGTCTCTAAAAAGATTGACCTGTATATACTGGTTCCTAGCTGTAAGAAATTACACTGTATCAAGAGTTACTCCTATAACAAGCATGTGCATCCTTGTAACAAGTGAGATTTTATAACAGATTTATTATCTGCATGTTTTGTTATTGCACGAGTCACCTCTGTTGTGTCTTTTTGTGGGTAATTTGCAAATATTAATTTGTTTACAGGTAAGACAATATTCAGGGGGAACTGTTTTTAACATATTGGGTATAGTTTACAGAAATTATTATTTTAAGAAGAGGTGTTCAAACTTTTTTTTTATTTTGCACATACAAAATACTTTTATAGTTTGCTTTGAAACAATTCTAACAAAATGAATCAATTATGTATCAAAGGTTATTTCAAAGGTTTTTAGTACTGCACATTTTACCACTGGATCTACAAGCTGTAATAACGTATTGTTCTCTGTTGATGTTGGCAAATATTTCTATTACTCAAGGGGAATAGGTCAAAAAGCAACATCCACATTATTTTCATGCCTAAGAAAATGAAACAAGGGATATATAAATGGCATGTGGAGAATATTCTGCTATTCTCCCTGCATCCTCACTTGGATTCCTAACTAACATGAATATCTTACAAGTGGAAATCCTTTGTGCCTTGGATAAGCATTCATGGCATCATTTCAATAAAGTGCTAAATAGGCAGCAACAAAAAGGACATTTTGAAAATAGGGTATTTCTTTGTGTGTATTTTTTATTCTTTTTATTTTTAGAAGTAGTAAATTAGTATTACCATAAATTATTTTTCAATAATGTTTCAAATATCCTTGATTTATTATTTAAAAACCTTAAAATCATATCAGACTATTTGCCAATTAAGACATGGATGTTATTCTTTTTATTTTTAGTAGTAGTAAATTAGTATTACCATAAATTATTTTTCAATAATGTTTCAAATATCCTTGATTTATGATTTAAAAACCTAAAAATAATATCAGACTATTTGCCAATTAAGACATGGATGTCAAATTACTTAACTGTGCACTTCTTGATTTAAGCCATCATTACCTTGCACAGCAATCTCCATTGAGCTTTATTTATCTGACACATTAACAGATAAGAGGGGTGAGTCATGAATGCTAAGTGTTGCTTTACCTGTATTCTAGATGACACTTGGACCCATTTGCAGAGCCATTGAGTTGTATTCAAGAATCAAAATCATTGGCTGCAAGCACAACTGGTCAGTTGCAAAATCAAGTTTCCCAATCAAGTTTAGAAACACTGTAGTATGCTAATTAGTCACTAGTGTTCTTCTACTATTCTATGGTACTTCCACAGATGTACAGCAAATACAAATAAAGCATGTTTAATAAATGTGTTTTTTTCTTGGCAGTAGACAACTTATCAGTTTGATTTGATAGCATGTATTATATTAAGAGATTTAGAAGAAGGTTTAGGTAAAATCTGTAAGACTTTCCATTATTTCCTGAATATCCTTCAATAGCTTATTTAAACATTAATGGTGCTATCTCCATCATAGAGCCATCTACAGTAAAATACAATGGTGGGGTTATGTATTAAAACTCCCACACTGCAAAGTGTTGGGAGTTTTATAAAAAGGCGCAATCACCATTTCATATGTATAACGGTGATTGGACTTTTTTTTTATAACTCCCGGCACTTTGCAGTGCGGGAAAGGAAGCCTGATTTTTTTATACTTATGCTGTGCACCGAGGGCTGGTCAACCTACATCTAGAAGTACATCAAAAAATATTTTAACCCCTCAGTGACATGACCTTTTGATATTGCATGCACAGGTCATTTAACCACAGGGCCATCCAATGTTGGCAACTGTTTTTGAGACAGGATGGACCTAGTCTGTCCTGTGTCACTAAGGGGTTAAAATAGTAAACATATATATGTTTAATTACTATGCTAATATTGTACATATTTTATTAACCCCTTCGCGACCGATGACGGTCCTGGACCGTCATGGGGAAAAACTCCCTTCGTGACCGATGACGGTCCAGGACCGTCATGCAGGTCTGATCGCGGTATGCACGCTGGCATACCTCAATCGCGCTGCCAACGACATGGCTAAGTGTCTCGATACCAAGACACTTCAGCCATGTCGGTTGAGGACCCCCCCGGAAACATCCGGGCACTGTGACAGCCAATCACAGCGCCCGGATGTTAATAGCTGTCAAAGCAGGTGCCTGCTTTGACTGCTATAGTCTCTCCCTGCTCCATGGTGATCGTGGGCAGAGAGAGACTAAATATAGTGTGTGAAGTCTCCCCCTTGTCCCCCCCAATAACAACCAGCCCCCCAAAGGATTTTTTTCATAAAAAAAAAAAGTTTTTTTTTTAAAAGTTTTTTTTTCCTATTGTGCTAATCCTAACTCTTGGGTTAGGGTTAGAGTTCATCAAAACCCTAATCCTAGAGTTAGAATTAGGGTTTGTACTAACCCTAACCAAAGTGTTAAGGTTAGAGTTAAATAAAAATAAAAAAAATGTAAAAAAATTAAAAATAATTAAATAAAAAAATTAAAAATAACAATAATAAATTGTATACAAATAAGAAGTTATTCCGTAGAGGACCAATGACATGTTATGTCTGTCTGTGGTCCTCTAGGGATATTTTATTTAAAAAAAAAAGACTGCTAGTGGGGCCAGTGCTTTGCATTGGCCCCCAGCAGTAGATAGGGGCCCGCAGCAGCTGGATATTTGATCCATGCAGCCGCAGGATAGCAAGGATAGCAAAAATCGGTGCTTCCTACTATTGACTACATTTCCTATTCTGCTACGGTAGCTTTTGGCTGAGCATGATAGGAAATGTAGTCACAAGTATTACATAATAAATACACGTCTTAAAGCTGCAATAACCATATCCTAAATTTTGCCCTGTACCTGGCATATAAACCTGGTTTTGAAACAGCTAAATGCTACTTGTATTTATTAACCTAAAACATGCAAAAAAAAAGCAAAAAAACATATAAACATTGGGTATTTATGAACTCAGGACCTATAGTCGAATCTATTTAGAATGTTTTTTCATTAGCTTTTGAAGCTTAGTAAAAGAATTTACAAAGAAAAGTCAGGAAAAGTGTAAATTTTTTTTAATTTTAACCATATTTTACTATTTTTTACACAATACGATAAATGATATGAACAAAATAATGTCATGAAAAGAAAGCCCTTCTTGTCCTGAAAAAAACTATATATAATATGTGTGGGTACAGCAACTGACAAAGAAGAAAATGAAAGCTAAACACAAACACCTCAGAAGTGTTAAAACAGCCTCGGTCACTAACGCACAACATTCCAAAAACAGTCTGGTCATGAAGGGGTTAATATATGTTTAAATTTCTTATTTAAATTAGGCAGCTGTTTATTATTTTTTAATCAGGGCTTTTGGGGGAATTTCTGATCATTTCGGCTAAGCTGAATGGACCCATTTATCCTAAGAGAAATTAGATGTTCAAAGCTATTTCTTGCTATTCGGATCAAATTCTTGGGCATTCGGAGGCAAATTCAGTCTGCTCAGTTTGGGTCAATTCAGAGGCATGTCAGTGATTGTAGAATCATCCAATTTAAAGGGCAATTCAGATTGCTAAAATAATCTGATTTGCCCTGGCATTCAAAGCAACGAATTTTGAAACAAAATTCAGTGCATAATGAATTGAACCCAATATCTAATATTCACTATTTAAATGCCCTTCATTCAAAGAGCTGTGTAAAAGAAAGTGACTCTTAGTTAGGGTTGCCACCTGGCCGGTAATTGGGGTCTTGGGGCCGTGGCCGGTATATGTAATATACCAGCAACGCAAGGCTTTTTCCTCCCCCCCTTCCCCAGCCAGTACTTACCTCCTTGCTGCTGTCTCCCGGTGCAGGTCTGTGGCTGTGAGGGAAGCGTTGTGCGCTCCCATCCAGCCGCGCAGCTTCAATAAAGTTTGTTTAAAAAAAAGTTTAAACAAACTTTATTGATGCCGCGCGGCTGGAGGGGAGCGCACAACGCTTCCCTCACAGCCACGGACCTGCACTGGGAGACAGAAGCAAGGAGGTAAGTACTGGCTTGGGAAGGGGGGAGGAGGGTGGCATAATGAGTCCTGGCATATTCAGGGTCAAAATCCTGGCATATTAAATTGCAAAATCCTGACATATTAATTGGCAATACCATGGCATATTAATTGGCATTATCCTGGCATATTAAATGGCAATATCCTGGCATGTTAAGTGGCAATATCCTGGCATATTAATTGGCAATACCCTGGCATATTAATTAGCAATATCCTGGCATATTAATTGGCAATATCCTGGAATAGTAAATGGATATATCCTGGCATATTAATTGGCAATCTCCTGGCATATTAAGTTGCAATATCCTGCCATATTAAATGGCAATATCCTGGCATATTAAGTGGCAATAGAGTGGCAAAATCCTGGCTTATTGAGGGGCAAAATACTGTCATATTGAGGACAAAATACTGGCATATTGAGGGCAAAATACTGGCATATTAAATGGCAAAAGAATGGCATATTGAGTGGCTAAATCCTGGCATATTAAGGTAAAATACTGACTTATTGAGTGGCAAAATATTACTGGCATACTGAGTGGCAAAATATTACTGGCATATTGACCAACTACTCCCAACCACCCTCCATATTACACTAGACCGGGATAACATGCTTGTGAGGGTAGGTGGGGCGAGTGGGAGATATTGTCGGGGGTGTGGGAGAGTTTGTGAGAGTGAGAGTGACAGTCTGTGAGAGAGTGAGTAAAAGTCTGTGTGTGAGCAAGAGAGACAATCTGTGTATGAGAAACATCTGTGTGTGATAGACAGTGTGTGTGTGAGACAGTGTGTGCAAGAAAGCTTATTTGCGAGTGTAAGAGACAGCTTGTGTGTGTATATGATATACAAATATATATATATATATATATATATTTTATATATATACACTCACGCTTGTCAATGGCATGATATACAAATAATATATATCATTTCAGTGATAATCCGCCCCCTTTGTGGCTCCACCCCTCATGGTCCCTCCCTCTTGTAGCTCCGCCCACACATAGCCAGTATTTTTTTTTGAGGAAAAGGTGGCAACCCCTACTCTTAGTTCATCATCTATGGAGAAAAATATATTAAATAAACACAACAACTTAGTTTAAAAACCTGAATGAAATACAGATTTTTACACTTGTATGTTGAATAACAATGTACTTCACATCACAATTCCTGAAAAGCTATTGGATGAGTACAACCTCTTTTTAAACCAGTGTTATAGACACTTATCCATTATTTATTTTTTGTATGATTGTGCATTGACAATTCTGGAAGGATTTGCAATACCTTTTTATGAGCATTGTAAATGGCTGTAACAGCAGGATATTGCTAAAAATACTAAGAAGCCAGTGTTCATTAAAATCAGATGCAGCATGTTTGATGACTACAGAAAAGATTGATTGCTTAATCCAAATGTGCTATATTCAACTGTTGACTCCAGTTGGAAAATTGTGTCTGTTGGGCTCAAACTGTTTTGGCAAAGTTTATGGAAGGTAAACAAGGAATAGGATACAAGAAATATAATTTAGATGAGCTACCAAGGAAAATGTGATTTAACATTTTATTTTTGCACTTCAGAAAAAATATGTGTATGCATTTATGTGTAGAGATACATTTGGAAAATATTATATGAAATATGTATATGGGTTTATATGTACATCTTTGAATGTTGAACAATAATAACATCTCCCAGACATACTTGAAAATGTCACTGTAACATTGTTATGTTTAATTGTATGTTTTAAATTAAAGACACGGACAATTTTATACTCAACAGAAAGATAATATATTGGGAATATTAAGTTATCCTCTTCATTTACAGTGAATGAGCGCCTTTGGCATAAGCATTTTTTTAATCCTTAAAACTACCTATATCTTTCTTTAAATTGGTAGAGCCATATAGCGTATTTCTATTTTATTACTTTACATGATAGAGTGCTTATATAAAAATTGATTTTTTTTTTTTAACTCTGTAGGTGGAACTATTCCTTTAAAATAAAGATGACCAGGGGCCTGTAGATCAGTAAGAGAGAAGCAAATGCTCACATTAATTTTTCATAACTCAGAACTTAAACCATGCTGGCTGTATAATATTTTACCTGACTTGATTGACTAAGAGGAATGTAAGAAAATGTTAGATTAAAGTGGTTAATCTTTCCATTACTACACGTTAACCTTGAACCTCTCTTTATAAATGCTAATTGCTACTTTCTGCTTAATATAAATCTGTTTATGAGCCAAACACCCCAATCTTTAGCGCCTGTCACACAAATACCCCATGTTGTCATCATGGCTTAAAGTCTATCATGATATTTGTCACTGCTGAGACATTGCCTTTGGCATGAAAAGATTTTAATGGGATCAATAGCATGTCTCAAAATAAGCACAGATTCTTTTAAATACAGTCTTTATTAACATAATGGCTTTTATCTTAGTTTAATTAAAAAAAAATTTCCGGGAGAATAACATATCACTAGTGTTTCATTTTTAGTAAAGGTTTCTCTTATTATGCTAAACAGTATTACATTTCACTTAATTGGGTCATTTTTATTCAACTGGAGCTGACATTACCAATAATTAAGTTGATATATACATACGTTTTTGTTAATTAGTCTTATTGACATTTCCCCAGATGTAACATTAAGGTCATTAAATGCCATAAATGGTGGTAGTTTCCGGATCCATAGCAATGTGCAGTTTTATTAGTAGTCATTTGACTTAGTGATTTTTATTTTTCCTCTTATTATATAACAAACGCTGAATATAAATTTAAAGTAAAATCACATTAACAATTTAATTAGCAATCCATGCATTCAGTTGTTCTGCCTTTTTTTTTATATTAATATGCATTTGTCAGAAAAACGGAAAATAATGGATTTACTCTTTTTTTCTCCAAACTATCAATTTTACCAGGTTGTGCGTTATGCCAAAGTAGTAGTACTTTGGTTTTTCAACTTGGTTCAGGTACACAAATTAAGCCCTTAATTGTCTTTCAAGTAACAAATTGTTTTGGTATTAACTATATTTAACAGAACTTTTTGGGGCAATCACCGTAGGAATCAATGCAATGATTCTGCTGATTCCTCTAAAAGTAACATTCATCTCAGAATGGCTCTTTTAAACCTTAATTAATAAGACCCCTTTATTTTCCATATGTTATGAAATGCTTAGTAGAATGCAGGTATACATTTACAATAGAGTACATAATTATAGATCATTATTTATTTGTTTGCAATTTCACAACAGGCAACATTCAAGCCAGTCTTTCCCTCGTGACTTGATCCAATGTTCTCATAGAAATGTTTGTGACACACATATTATTTCCATCCATGGAGTGGTAAGTATTTACAGCATTTTTTGTAGGCACACTTCTGTTCTATATGTTTAATAAATCGACTGCACTGGATTGAACAGTGCCAGAGCAACCTGTAAGTTTGAGACCCATACATGTAGTGCAAACTCCCGACTTTTTCTGTGCCATTATTAGGTACAATTTTTTCCACTTTCATGAATCCCCCCCCCCCCATATATTTGTTATATCACAAGGACAATTCCCTTTAAATGTTCAGAAAATGTTTGGGAACTTAGGAAATGGGAAATAAAACATGAACAGTTTTAGCTTTGCCTGGCTGCCTTATTATAATGACTTTCACATTTGTGTTTGAAATGCTGTAAGTAATACTTGGGCTGTTCACCATAGACATTGATTTATGACACCTGCTAAGATAATGCCATGGAGTTTACATTGTACTATATTGATGCTTTATATCTTTGTCAAATCAGTGTACGATATAGCATTTGATTAAAATTTAAATACGATAAAAAAAAAAACATCAGGTAGTATTTTATTGGTAAATGCAATAGGTTTATTCTAGCATTTATTTATTCTTTAAATGAAAATATAAATTATGAATTATGGGTGCAGTGTTCAATTGTCCATACTATTTGTTTAATAACTTCTAAATGCATATCACTTAATAGCAAGCATATCAATATATGGTGTATTGATCAATCGCCTGGTTCTGTTCACTAGGTTTAACCCCTTAGTGACATGACCTTTTGGCCTTGTCTTTCCCTTGGTGACATGGGCTGTTTTGACATTTATTTGTTCAGTTTTAGTGTTTAGCTGTAATTTTCTTCTTTCTCACATACTGTACCCACACAAATTATATATTTTTTTTTATAGCCATAAGAAAGGCTTTCATTTGATACCATCATGTTCATCATATAGATGTTCATGATATATTATAATTTACTACAAAAAAAAATCATAAAATATGAGGATTTTTTTTTTTTTTAAAAACCCACTTTTTCTAACTTTGAACAAAAAGGGAACTTTTGACCCCGACCCGAACCTTAAATTTAACTCTAACCCCTCCAATATGGCTGCTGCCCTCTTCTGGGAAGAGCGTCGCTCTGATGCTTTTTCTAGACTGCCACAAGAGGCAGTCAGCAACATTGCAATTAAAAAAAGCCTATATTAGCTTAACATCTAGGGTTAGGGTTATAATAATGGTTAAGGTTACAGTGAAATTTTGCTCTCCAAAAACAGTGAAATATTGCTCTCCAAAATGGTGCCTGTGATTCAATCTGTGGAGCGATCGCATATGCCCTATGCACCGAATTTCGGTGATACTTAATACCTCAACCTCGAGGCATTAAAGCATTACTATCTGAGTGGTGTTTGTGAACGTAGATTGCAACCACCACTCATTTAACCACAATGTGGGCAACGGTTTACCAGATGGGACGGACCTAGTCCATCCTATGTCGGGAAGTGGTTAATGGACAGTAAATGTTATTATAATTAGTAGGAGGTGCATACAAAAGTATGTGTACACAAAACAGGCATAATGTTAAAAGTTAAATCCGGCACCTGAGTTTGACTTAGTCTCTTAAATAGCTTTGATCATTTCACTCCCATTACTTTCAATGTGGAGAATTCAAACCTAGGTTTTTTTTCTTAATCAAACTCAGGTGGAAAATTTTACTTAGTCTCAAAATGAAAGTTGAACTCCAAAGTTGAATTTTAGTTAATAGACCAAAGAGTGATGAATAGCCCATGAATGCAGGCTACTCAGAAAACAATTAAGTGCTTCTGAATTGAACACAAAAAAAGGTTTGGGATTCAAAATCACTAAAATAGTAGTCTCCAGGATTCCCATAGGCTAATAGGATGTCCAATATTGCGAAAATAGCGGAAGTTCTCCCAAAATAAAATAATAATAATAATAAAATAATAAAAATAAAACAGGCCCCCGGGGCTAACAGGCTTCCCAACTAGCCCCACATAATGAATAATTCCCCTCACCGGCTAGCAGGCTGTCCTGCTAGCCCCATATAATGAAACATCTTCCCCACAGGGCAGCAGACTATCCTGCTGGACCCATAATATGCACCCCATGGACAATCAGGCTCCCCTGATAGTCCCATAAAATACTGTATGCCCCCCCAGGGGCCACCAATCGGTCCTTCTGGCCCTATATTATATAAGTGATAAATGAGGGGTTTGGTTTTGTTTATTTGCATATGATGCCACATTTGATGATTGGTGGCTGCAGCCACAAGAGGCCACGTTAGGATACAGCAGGAAATCTGTTATGATGTGAGCAGGCTAAGTCCTGCTAGTACCACTATGCCAAGGACCCACTCCTGAGCCAGGAAAGACCACAAAAGGGAACAATAAACCCCGGCAATTCTCCTGAGGAAGCTGGAACTATCTTCTCTAACGAAATGCATAGAGATGCAATTTATTTAATCTGGTTCCATGGGCTTGTGTTGATTGGCTCCTTTCACTAGCCAACTTTGCTGTTGTCTTGCAGTCTTCTTGTAAATTGCTGCCGTTTGATGTTGCTGCCTTTGATGTTGCACCATTTCTGTTCTTTTTACCTGGTTATTAAATGCCAGTGATTCTGAAGAACATTGTCTTATTTTGTTTTATTTGGGGATTACATTGCACCATCACTTGTGAGTGAATAAATCATTATTATTGGATTGCACAAAAATTATATACATACTTTTTCCATATTTATCATATGCTGTCCTGTTTGTTATATATCCACATATTATAATAAGTACTCAAGGTGCTACCAGAATGTCCTGGTGGCCTCATATAATATAAAATGTCCCCCTGAAGTTAGAATTAAATCAGCTACTTTAACTGAGCTAGCCCCATTTTAGGCCAGATCAGTCAACTATATTGCATCAACTCATTAATTTCATAAATATTAAGGTCAACAAGTATTTATTTGAATATCACAACATTAGTAGCAGTCAAGATTATCCATTGGCATTTGCAAATAGGTTGACTGCAATATCTTTCAGAAATGTTAATTAATGTTTTTTTTTATCTACTACCAAAATTCAGCTTTTCAGTCTATGTATTTAAAGTATTATGATTGAAATTAAGCTATACATACTAAGCCTCTTAAATAAGTGCATTTAAGAATTGACACATTATTTTTAGTTCATTATTTCCAAATAATTTAGTCATCCAGGAAATGACAAAAAAAACAAAAAAGTTCTTTGATTAATTTCATTATATGACCTTTCATTAATTTAGCCCTCCATTGGATAGGTTTGTATTGGTGTATGGGGAGAAGGGAGTAAAATAGAGGGTTGCAATGAGTCAAAGAAAAGCAGCAGAAAATGAGATTGAGACAAAAATGCAAGAGACCAAATGAAATTGAGAAGGATTGAGGGGATTTAATAATATATTTTTTTATATAGAACTTTTCCTCAGGACACTCTATGTGCTTTAGCATATATTATTGTACTTGGCAGCTTGTAAAAGATGGCATAATTACCCGACTTAATGGTAATAGTTTTATCAACCTCAGCAATTTTAAAGGCAAAGGTGAACCTTCAGTTGTATGTCTTGAACCAACTGAGCTATGTATGCTTTTCGTGAGAGATAACAGCTTGCTTTATAGTGGATCACACAGCTAAAATGCAATGTGAGCACTTTTTTCCATAGGCAATTCAGGAAGTTGTAGTATAGTTTAAGAGAGGGGGCAGATTAAATTAAGCCAGTTGATTTGCTAATTGTGCTACATTCACAGGCAAAATCGAGTCCTACGTCCTACAGCACTAAAAGGGTTACATTTAATGATATAAATGTCTTGGTGGTCCCCTATACCAGCTGGGGGAGTTGGTGGGTGCTCCTCTTCTGCTCTCTCTCCCTTTAATAATTGTGAGGACCTGGAAATCTTATCCCATTGGGACTTAATTGCAGAATTGTGACTCTGCATCCTTGGCCCAAGCTCTCCCATTGCCTAAATGTTTCTATCATATTCCTTTTGTCTTATCTCTCCTCCATGATATAAATGCCCTTTAACTGTTCCTGGTAAGTTTTATTCTGCAATCCATGAACCAGTTTAGAAGTACTTCTCTAAACTCTCTCCACAGTATCAACATCTCTCCATGCTATCAGTATCAGTATCCTTCTGGAGATACGGTCTCCAGCACTGCGTGCAATACTCCAAGCGAGGTCTCACCAGTGCTCTGTACAATGGCATGAACACTTCCCTCTTCCTACTGCTAATACCTCTCCCATACAACCAAGAATTCTGCTGACATTTCCTGCTGCTCTATTACATTGTCTACCTACCATTAAGTTCTCTGAAATTTTTACTCCTCAATCCCTTTCCTCAGATGTTGAAGTTAGGAATGTATAGAAATGTTCTATATTCTGCTTTTGGGTTTTTATGCCCAAGGTGCATAATCTTGCACTTTAAATGGAAGTTGTCACAGCTCTGACCATGTTTCTAGTTTAGCTAAATCATTTGGCATTTGGCTCATCCCTCCAGGAACATCAACCCTGCTACATATTTTCAGCAAAAAGGCACACCTTACCAAAAAAGGGACTACGTACAGATTGTTATTACCCCACTATTAACAAGACATTGCGTTTAATATACTCCATTGACTCTCTAAATCTATTAAAAAACATTAAAATGCAAACTGAAAGATAGAAGTTTATGAATAAGCCTTCCATGTGTCAAAAGCCTTACTGAAGCCTTACTGTAGGTAAGCAATGCCTATTGCACAATCCATATTTATTTTTTTAGTCACTTAATAGGAAAAAAAAACAATAAGATTAGTATGGCACGATCTCCCTCAAGTAAACCCATGTTGTCTATGATCTTAAAATCCATGTCATATTAGATGTCCAACAAACCTATTCTTTAACATGCTTTCCATTACTTCCCCCACCACTGAAGTAAGACTTACTGGTCTATAGTTGCCCAAATTCTCCCTACTACCTTTCTTGTGAATGGGCACAACATTTGTTAATTTCCAAATCTTCTTGGAGTACTCCCATAAACTTTAAGTACAAACACCCAATATGTTTGTTTCAGGACATGAATGAACAAAGTGCATATAATTGATATAAGACAATAAAAAATAATACATAATGAATTATGTAACAGTGATAAAGACACTGAAGAAAGTGATTATATGTACACTTTTAATTTATTTTTTAAAATACACTCAGATTCCTCAGCACAACGACAGACAATTCAAGTTCTTTGCTTATGTATATTTGTGCTAGACAATCATCCTTGTGTCTTTCCTTCCCTTAAACTTGACTAAATGACACCTGTTGAAAGAAACAACTATGAGACACATTCTTACGAGACATTCAAACTTCCAAACGTGATAGACAGCCCCTTCCCAAGGCAGGCATAGCAGAGCAGGAAACCAACCCAAGCATCTATCAATACCTAACACTTGCTATATTTGCACGGGATTAGTTTTCAAACAAATTAAAGTTTGTTCAGCCAATCTTCAAAACAGAATTTTTTAGTGGAGGTTTGAGTAGTCAACTCTTTCTCCATACGTATCTGGAGTTGGAGTTGTTGAACGTAATGTGTTTTTTGAAATGGTAAGATGGATTTCCAGTGTCTGGCGATCAGGATTTTGGATGTGACCATACAGTGGATAGCTAACACTTTTTGAATCTTCAGCTCTATTTCCCAATTAGTATGAAGTAAAGCTGCCTCTAAGTTCCATTTCAGATCTATCCCCATCAATTTTTTAAATACTTCATAGGCCCACTTCCATAGTGGGAAAACGGCTTGGCAGCCCCACCAAATGTGCATGTATGAACCGTCTATATTTCCACAGCGCCAGCAGTTCCTTGGATAATGTGCGTACACTTTTAATTTTAAACCATGTGATATTCTTTGTTTTTTTTCACATGAAAATAATCAAGTGTTTGTAACTTATTATTAAAAAACACGGACACTATCTAGTTAGAGGTATTCCAGACTCTTCATATTTATTTTTTAAGGAACTGATAAGTACACGAAAGGATTACATACATAAATTAAAATGTAAGATGAAATCAAACCACATATTATACAACTGTATGATAGTTCACATTCAAGGCACATGAAAAGATTAATTGAAAAATGAGGAAGCTGCGTTTTTTTTTTTAACATGAATGATTGCACTAACTTGTGCTTAAGCCTGCAAATCAATGCAAAAGATTTTCAAGTATAATTTTATTTTGAATCCTTATGAAACACATTTCCAATCAGCAGAAATGTATTTTGAGATATGCACTGAAGCTTATACGTATTTACTTACTGCATCAGAACATCTGAATAGTGCACATTTCATCTACAGAAATCCTAAATGAAGATATTATGCATTCTGATTTTATTTCATTCTATGTACACAATAATCCTGATATCCTGCCTTACAGAAAGTAAATGCTATTTTTATTAAAAGCCCAATTTTTGTAATACCATTTGTATAATTGTAGTTATATGTTTAAATTAGGTGCCATATTTATGTAATACGATATGGTATTTGCAGCCTGTATGAAAAACAACGGAATGTTCAACCATCTCACATTCAGTTTCTTAGCAGTAGTATTCTCTTGGACTAATGGACAGCAGAAGTTATGTATAATGAGCAATTCTGGGTATGCATTCCAAAACTGGTTTAATCATAATGAAAGTCAATGAATGTTCCACCAGTCGTTTTCCTTTGCTTTTATCGTTGATGCAAAATGTACCTATATTACATAGTTCCCAATGTTCCACAACTAAAACAGTAAATTAAAATGTTATATGCTGTATGGAACATAACTAATATAGAAGTAGTTGGAAGGTGTTCATTGTCTTCCTGCACATTTGAATTAACATGGTTCATCTAGGTAGCCTGAAAGCATAAGGTCAACCCAATATGTGCCAATAATCAGCCCTGAAATGGTGCCTCCGATTTGCAGACAGGTTCAGGGGACATCAATAGCATATTGATTTCATAGTTAAAGAGTGGGACATGCCCTGGTGGTATATAACTGCATTAAATAGCAGGTGGGCTGTTAAAGTAGACACAGAACCGAATTTTGGTGATTTCAAATTGAACCCATTGCTTCTTCCTCACAGCTGTCAATAAAGTACATTTTTCAGATGTAGACCACAGTTTTATTAAGATGTGTCTTGATGCATCCTGTGGATCCCTTCTGGTCTTTTTGACTCTATGAAAGTTGACAATATTTGGCCTTACCAGCTCAATATCAGCACACATGTGGAGCAGTACAGTTTTCTGTCTCAGGCTTCATGTGAGTTGGGGCCATTGTCACAGAACTTGAGGGAGACCTCATAGCCCCTAACAAGAAGATCTCTATAAACATGCCATCTAGCTGCTTGTGTCTGTCTGGGGACTATCATTGCTAAGTGCAGAGAGAGAGAGACAAACAGACACATTTTTACATGTAATCATTATAGGTAACCTGATTAAGGCTAGTATGTATTTTAAGAACACAGAGAGAGAGGAACAAATGTTTAATATGAAAGACATTGATCAAAATCAAATCTTCAATTCAATAACAATAACATAGCTGGCCAGATTCAGCAAAAGACCACCAGCTGTTAGCTTTTGATATTAGTCTTTGCATTAGTCAAGACAGTGTTGAACCATTGGCTGTTGTGAGTTAGGTGCATTGATTAGGGGGAAGGAGAGGCAAAGAGATATGGGGAGAGGGAAAGAGATATGTGGGAGGAGAGGGAAAGAGATATGGGGAGAGGGAAAGAGGTATGGGGGGAGGAGAGGGAACGTGATATGGGGAGGAGAAGGAGAGATAATTGATATGAGTGGGAGGAGAGATGACAGATATGGGGGGAGAAAACAGAAATGGGAAGGGGAGAGGAGATAAAAACATGGGGAGGTACAGAGACATATGTGGAGGGAGAGGAAAAAGAGAGGCATGAGGAGGGAAAGGAGACAGACAGACTGACATGAGGGTAGAGAAGGGGACACCACAGGGGTGACCTGCACAGGGTGCCTGTACATGTAAGGCCGGTCCTGGCTCTAGTTATTCTGTGTAATGTCATTTTTGTAAAATAATAAATTCTAAATGCTCAGATTAACCCCTTAGAGATACATATTTGTCTTGGCATTCATGAATGTAAACAAGGGGTGTGGCCACATTTTAAAAAACATATTAAATTATGATTTATGAGGATGAACATGGCACCAAAATAAAACCATACATTTCCTTATAAAACAATGTATTGTTTGTACAAGTAAAGGAGATGAAAGAGAAATTACAGGTAGACACACACACAACTAAAAAATCCCTAAAAAGCTACTGTCCTGCTGGACTTACATTGTAAATTATGTTAATTTGGGAAAGGTTTAAGTTAATTTGTTATCCAAAAAATTCAGGTAGATATATACCCCAACAAATATACTTATCTAAATGTCATCTCCTGAAAGGTGTCCATTCCTTCTGTCACCATGGGCGCAGGCAGATGTACATGTATCTGCACAAACCACCATCTTTGGAGTTTTTGAAGGTTATGGCTTCAATAAAAAGATTTCTATAGATGTTCTAACTTCTTCATATCCTCTTTAACATTATACCAAGTCATTTTTACATAGTACAGGTACACTTTAGAGATGCAAGACCAAATGGTAGGTGTCTGAATAAAATGCAGCTTGCCAATGAAATTAATTTTTTGTACGGAGCCAAGTGGTATTCACATATTTCAATGAGAAAGAACATTAATTGCAAACATGCAACTAATTTGTTACTTAGTAGGGCATACACTAGAAAGAGTGACCAAGCGGGAAATAGACAAATATGTCTATAAAATATGAATAACATAAATACTTCTCCAAACAAAACGTCAAAAGAAACCGCAGTAACTAACACCAATCAAAGGCATGAAAATGCTCAAAAACTACATTAAGTTAAACAACATTTCAACTTACTGAAATGTATTGCATCCCACAGATCTTTGTGAAGGACCTTTCCAATGAAACAGCAGTAGGCAACACCACTTAAGACACTTTCTAAAATGTGTTACATATTAATGTTTTTTTTTTAAATAGGTTTCATCATATATACAAAATAGCCCCAGGTTACATAAGCCAACATGCCTGTTCTCTTCCTGAATGCCATAGAAGAAATTTGAATTCTTGACAGATGGACACTGCTTTTTTATGTAAGCTAAAATTGCAGTACATGCACTTCTTTTATTCTTGTACATATCACAAAAGTTTGAAAGTTGTCATGTTAAACCATGTACAAACAGACTTTCAGAGGTTAACATTTCAATTGCCAAGGACAGTTTCAAGCTCAATTTAAAACTGTGCTTCTCAGCAAAACAATTTGTCAAAATGTCAAGCTTTTCTATAACAGTAATAAGGCACTCTGGAGGCTTCTGACCTTCCTATACTCCTCTGGGTTGAGATTACCTGGAGGAAATCCAACCTGTATTATAAAATATTGGCAGAATATTCTTGAAAACTTGAAAAGGTTTTCAGTATTGGCGTCTGGTCCAAAGTTAGTATATAAAACTTCTTAACCCTAACAATTTTACCTGACTTTGACCTAAATGTTATTGATAAATGTGATCTAATAATATTAGAAAGGAAAATGTGCACCAGTCTGTGTACAAGGATAAAATATTTCCCTTCTGGGATTCCTTGTAGCCTCTGCCCAAGTGGTCTCCAACGTCCGTTAATACAAATATATACGTGGAGGCAGGAATTAAAGTATTCAAAGATATTGTAAATGGTAGTGCTTCGTATATAAAAAATAAACAAACCAATGGTGCACCACTGTATTCAATTTTTTTTTATTAAAAACAAACTCACAAATAGGTTTGCATTTTATAGGTAAAAAAATGCACCAAAAATTGTGTGCAATAGAATGTCAAGGTTGTATGTTGATCTCACCATTCTGTGGCTGATGGTGCATGCTTGATCTGGTGATGTGATGGAATACTGCCTGGGTGGTGATACGTGCGAGTGGTTCAAACCTCTGTGCTGGCTGAGATGGAAAAAACTGCAATCTTCTTGGGAAAACGCCACACTCCCAGGTTTGAGTTCTTACAAGTTGAACACGTGTAATACAAAACCACCACAGGTAACTCCAATCAGAAGGGGATGCTGTTTTGATGATCATATCAAGATATAGCTCAACACGTTTCATCCACTGGACGTGGACTACCTCAGGAGCAGAAATACATTTTGTGTAATACACAACCTTTCCATAGGTAAATAAATTAGGTGTAATAAATTAAGAGAAATAAATTAAGTAAGTATTATACAAACAATCTATACATAGGTTGTTTATTTTACACTTAATTTACTTGTGCTCCTGAGAAAGTCTGTGTCCAGTATGTGTTCAAGATAGTCTTTCAAGCATAGCACAGAATAGAGGTACAGCAATAGAACACCAAATCATAGACAGACCTTTTTGGTCTTATTAGATTCCACTTCACAAGTTTTAAAGGGAGACATTTATGGCAATTATCTTGATAAATTATTATATTATCAAGATATATTTTGGTAAAGTGAACACCAAATGAAATTTTAATTTTTCCCCTGTGTAGTTTATGAAAATTCATTGATACAGTGAAAACAAGTGCCATGTTTATTGGTGAAACCATGATCTGCAATTACTTCATAAAGATATCTATTTTAAATATACAAAGTAATGCCAAATGGGCATCAAATCTCAACTATGGGTATCTGTTGATACAAAATCATAAAGAGATTACCACAGCATTGCATAGATTTACAATATGGAAGAGTGATTAAAACAGTCAAGACAGTCAAATCTTAAGATGCAAACACCCACATATAAATCTCTCTACATCATTATGTTTTAATGTAAGTTATTTATTTTAAATGTTGTAATTCACAGTAAAGTCACATAGAAACATAGAAACATAGAATGTGTCGGCATATAAGAACCATACCTACATCCACACTAACTGATAAATAGCTAGTTACCCAACACTTCAACATTGTGAATAGACAGCTGCGCTCACAACTTGAGATGGACCAGCTACTCATTAGACCCCTGTTGCAGGGGGTTGATCAAGAGCTTAAGAATAATACTTGGATACCAGAAAAATACAAGGGCCTTACCCTATCTGAAGCCCTAGAGACTGCTAAACAAAGGCTCACATCACTGGCCACCACACTAAAAAGGTACATTAAAGAAGCAGAGGCCACACAGATAAGTGCCCTCTTCTCCAAAGACTAATCCAAGATATATTCCCAGCTGTAGTGCAACAACATAGTTGTTTCCACCAGCAGCAGAAACAGAACAGTACTGGAAGAACATATGCAATACAAAAATACACATAATACCAGTGCAAAGTGGCTGCAGCAACTGAGAACAGAGCACAGCAATCTCCCAGAACAGGATCCAGTCACCATCACAGGAACAGACATTCATTAGCAGGTCAAGAACGCGAAGAGCTGGACAGCACCTGGCCCAGACATGATCCACACCTACTGGTTAAAGAAACTAACAGCTATACATGAACACCTGGCAGCACAGATAAATCACCTCCTAGTAACAGACTCCCACACAGACTGGCTAACACAAGGAAGGAGAGGACCATGGGGACAGCGCCAGTTACTCATAGATAGCACAGTCACCCAAGATTCCATGTCTAGACAGACAAACCTGACCACAACCTGGATTGACTACAGGAAAACCTATGACTCAATGCCACAGGCATGGATCTATGAATCACTGGTACAATACAAAGTCAACAGACACTAATGGCCTTCCTCAAGAACTCTATGGGGCTCTAGAAAACAACACGGAAGCTGGTGTTAGTACAAGTGACTTTCAAGTGTGGCATATACCATGGTGATGCACTGTCACTAATGCTGTTCTGCATAAGCTTAACCCCCCCCCCCCCCTCAGTCAGATAATCAAAAGGAATGGATACAGATGCAAGACATGAACTCACTGATCCACCTGACATGGATTTACCACCTGACACGGATGTTCAGTGACGACATTTGAATGGCATTCGGACTGTAGAAGTGTGGCCAGATAGTAGTAAAAAGAGGGAAGGAACTTAAGACTGACGTGTGGAACTACCAGCATGGCACAAAACAGTCATACAGACTAAGTACCTTGGTATCCCACAATCACATGGGAATCACAATAAGGAAGCCAGGGAGATAGCAAAATCCAAGTATCACTAAAGGAAAAGACAGATCCTGAAGAGCCAGCACAATGAGAGGAACACGATCAATGTCATCAAGATGTACACCATGCCAGTCATCAGATATCCTGCTAGTATCATGAGCTGGCCAAAGGAAGATTTACAAGCTGCCGATGTGAAGACCTGAAAGCTCCTCACAATGTACTGGCGTTCCCCCCTAAGTCTAACATACAATGACTGTACTCAAGCTGGAAAGAGGGTGGGCAGGGTCTGGAAAGTGTCGGAGTCACTGTCCTGGATGAAAGTCAGAGCATCTGGGGATACATCAATAAGATGGCACCCAGAGATGATCTGCTGAGGAATGTCTGAAGCAGCAACAGACATGGAAGGAAGAGATATTGCCATGGCAAGCAAAGACCCTGCATGGGATGTATCATCGACAAATATCAGAAGTGGCTGACATTAGGAGATCCTACCAATGGCTGGATAGGGCTGGACTCAAAGACAGCACTGAGGCACTGATCATAGCAGCACAGAAATAAGCACTGAACACTAGATCGATAGAAGCAGGGATCTACTGCACCAGACAGGATCCAAGGCACAGACTGTGTAGAGAGGCCTCTGAGACAGTCCAACACATAGTGACAGGGTGTAAAATGCACTCAGGAACAGCATTTGCTGAACAGCACAACCCAGTGGCCAATGTGTACATGAATGTCTGAACAGCATATGAGATAAACCCTCCCCTGTCCAGATGGGAAATTCGACAGACGGTCGTAGAGAACAACAAAGCTAAGATAGTGAGGGACTTCAAGATCCAGATGGACAGGCAGGTTCTGGCCAATCAACACTACATGGTGGTAGCAGACAAGGACCATAAGACTTGGGCAACCTAAATTTGGTCCTCTCCCCTACCCACATTGCAGAACCAGGACCTACCCCTGCACCCCAGAACAGGCCCCATCCTGCACATTGAACATCCAGGACTTACCCCTGCCTCCCAAGACAAGCCCCATCACCCACACTGCACATCTAGGAATTAACCTTTCACCCTAAGACATGCCCCATCACCCAGATTGCACATCAATGATTTACCCCTGCAACCCAGGACATGCCCCATCACCCACATTGCACATCCTGAACCTACCCCAGCACCCCAGGACAGCCCCCATGGCCCACATTGCACCTCCAGGACCTACCTCTGCAACCCAGGACAGGCCCCATCCCACACATTGCACATCCAGGACCTACCTATGCACTCCAGGACAGGCCCCATCCCACACATTGCACATCCATGACTTATCCCTCCACCCTAGGACATGCCCATCACCCACCTTACACATGCAGGACTGAGCCTTTCAACCTACCCTTGCACCCCAGGATGTGCCCCATCAGCCACATTGCACACACCTGCAATATACAATATATATATATTATATATATATATATATATATATATATATATATATATATATATATATATATATATATATATATATATATATATATATATATATATATATATATATATATGCATCCCCTTGCAGTACTCTGAGGTCAGAACAGAGCATATGCATTGTGACTGGATGGAATCTATATATCTCGCCAAATTTTGCAAGGTTACTACTTGGTGTAATTCAGAAGATTAGCCCCAGTGTATGTTTTGTTCCACTCTACATTTTGTAGATTGCTGGGACACTGCAGGAGAGGAATCCGGTTCCAGAATTGCTGCACTCTGGTCTACTTCACCTGCAAAAGATAATTGAATGTAGGTGGTGTTGTATACTCTCCTGCCAAGAAGGAGAGTCGTTTTTGTTTGTTAACTGTGAGATGTTAGGAAGCTGTTAAAAAGAATCTGCAACAGAAAGGGGGATATTTCTGTTGGGAAATGGACAAGCCACCCAACCCAGTCAGTTTACAATATTGTCAGTGCTCAGCTGAGCAAGGAGTTTGTTTTGTTAATTTTGTTATTCTGCTGTGTCCTGCTGAGTTTTAGAGGAACAATAAAAAGACCAAGTGGTTTTAACTTTCCCAGCATGTGGAGGGTTTCTAAAGCTTGAAAAGACTATGTGTAAAACTCTGTTCCCAGGACAAGGTACCAAAAGAAAGAAGTACTTTTGTCACAGTTGTTTAGAGTTCTACATGTTATATATATACAATTATACTCTTCAATAGATTTTTGAAGCTATATTCTCTACTTGTACAACTGTGCATAAATTAAAGGTCCTGCAGGTTGATAACATTTTGAAAGTTATGGTTTTTCTATTTTATATAAACAAATTATCCCAAGTGCCTAATATGACACTAACAAATATATATATATATATATATATATATATATATATATATATATATATATATATATATATTAAAAAGAATGAAACAAGAGCCAAATGGGTAGCATGTATTAACAATTGGAGTTATATTTTGCATAAGTCATAGCCATTATGTACAGGATGATGCCTGCTAGGATGCCATGTTCCCACTAGCTTGATGTCAAGAGTAATGGCTATACTTCTTCACCAGAGACAAAATGAGTAATGTCTAGTACCCTTGTCAGTAGTGTATTGTTCTTGGTTTATGTGGTAAGGCAAAACAAATACTGTGTTATGTGTTAAAAGAAAGGAAATTGCAATGTCCTACATTAATAATGCAAGGAGGCTACACGATTACTTGTCACACTTGAGTAGAACAGAAGATGCTATTATATAGGTAAATAAATGGGGTATTAAAATGATTCTATTGAGGGTATCACAAGCACCTTCTAACTGCCAGCTTGTGTATAGAAGAATGCAAAAGTTAAAGCAAAAGATTATTACTGTATTTAAGCTGCAAAAGTGAGAGTGAAAAGGTGAACTAGAGCTCATATCTTTAACAAAAAAATAAAAAGTTTAAACAGCAGAAGCAGTAACAACTACACATTAGTAATGAATGTTTTAAATGCATGGGCTAAAAGCAGAACATTTCAACAGACAATTTAAATCATAATTTACACACGGTAGAGCATTTTCATTTTGCACTTAATGATAATGTGTGATTCTATACATCCCCAGTTTCCCAAAGCTGTTCGTTTTCAAATACAAACTAAGATGTATTTGCTGTTTCCATTTCCTTTAAGAGACATTTATGCAATTATATGCACCATTGTGAGAGCAGAGTTGCAAGCCAAGCAGAATTTCACAGGCTACTCTGAATACCCCAGCACTATAAAACATTAGCAGTCAGTTGGTATTGTACCAAGCACTGAAAATGCCTAATAAATCTATCTGTCCATGAGTGTCTGTTTAGCTTACTATTATTCTCATTTGATGAAATGAGCATAACATTGGCTGCTGTCTTTAAATTCAATTCACCATGTACATTCTCTAATACCTATACCCTGTTACTTTAACTCATTCTAATTGACAACGCTTCTCTTAAGTATTCAAAGTGATCAATTGTTGTCTATGTTTGACATATTCGTGTGTATTCAATAGATGGCAGTCAGGTATTCCAAGGGTAAGACATGGGTTGGCTCCAGTCTTACACTTTCAGTAGTGATTTCTCTTCAGTAGTAATCTCCTTCTCAACTCTATACCACCCATAATTCCAAAAATGCAATTTATTATTAAACATAAATATTTATAGTAGCAACACCACTGAATACTGCATGTCATGTTCAGAGCTGAACTTGTTTCCTTTGGTGGTGGTCCTTGCACAATGCCCACCTTACCTATTTGATAAAACAGCCCTTTGTATATCTTACGTGCAATTCAAATATACTTTACTGTGCACTGTTGATTTAATAAAATAATTTAAAGTTAAGATCAAAAGTGTTACCATGTATGAGTGAAAAGGGATGCAGCCAAATAAGAGAGATACAGTGGGGCAAAAAAGTATTTAGTCAGCCACCAAGTCCTACAATGTGATTTCCTGGATTCTTACCCCCCATTCTGTCTCTCATAGTTGAAGTGTACCTATGATGAAAATTACAGGCCTCTCTCATCTTTTTAAGTGGAAGAACTTGCACAATTGGTGGCTGACTAAATACTTTTTTTTGCCCCACTGTAAGAGAAGAGTCCAGGGGCACTTGCCACCCTCCTTTTTTCAGCCTTCCCCAAGAATGGAACATCAATTAGGATTGATACTGTTTATTATAGTCAAATGATTTCAGTATTTTTTTCCATTTAAAAAACTTATTGCTATATTATAAATAATAAAACAGTGGAAAAACTCAACACCTGGTTTATGGATTGGAGCTCAACATTCGTCAGATTGTAAGGAGAATTTTTTTCAGACAAAGTGATTACATTTTGAGATCAAATTTAACAAATCAATAAGGAAGGAATTCCATGGGGGGTGGTAATACATAAAGAGAACATCTTAGAAAAAATGCTGAATTGCTAAGGCAGGAATACCACCAATGGAATTCCATATTGATTTCCTAAATTTGATTTTGCAATGTAATTACTTGTCTATTGGCATGCTTGTCACATGGCATGTTTTGTCTTTTGTTTTTATTG
This sequence comes from Pelodytes ibericus, assembly GCA_036172795.1. Lineage (NCBI taxonomy): Eukaryota > Metazoa > Chordata > Amphibia > Anura > Pelodytidae > Pelodytes > Pelodytes ibericus. The sequence goes on from CM069861.1 coordinate 128,856,132, forward strand.
TGAGTGTATTGGATTTCACCAGGTATTTTTACACTTTAAGACTGTTTTTTTTTTGTGTTTTACTGAAATAATTATGTAAGAAGAATTTGCAACAAGTGAAAGAAAGGAGAACAACATTTCATCTGTCTATACTATATAACAATTACATATTTCTCCATTCTGTACTGTATTAGTTATTCAAAATCTGGTTTAGTACTTAAAGGCTTTTTGCCACTCAGGATGTCACAGGTTTAATGAATGACTCAGGATGAACATTTTTGTGTAATCTTCATATACTTTTCTTGTTGTTGTCAAGTGTTTACCTAAGTGTCATAGAATATGCTGCCTAAAATAAGCTATTCTGCTATATGTGGAGTGGACCAAATAGATTTAAAAAAAAATAACTGTACAAAATACAACCTTCTAAACTATTGCATTACAAATTGCGGCTGGAAAAAGGATTGATAGATAAGTGATCTAATCATCTTTTTTTTATTCTAAGCTGTTAACAGGGGTCATCATAGGAACAGAACCATCAAAGAACTACATACAACATCCATTTGGGTAGGGCATTGGCCACAACCATTATCAACATCAGTCCAATTAACATTTAACTTAATAAACATACCATAACATTTATAACATACCACCAGGCAGTTACATTTTTTAACCCAGATCTAATTTTTTATTAGTTAGTTAATTAGGGGGGATAAGTGGGTTAGTGTTGCACTAGTTATGTAGCTTATTATTGGGAAAATAATGGGGAAAAACTTTTTTTTCCTCAACAATTTCCTCTTTTATATGTATTTTTTAATACTAAAATGTAAATCATTTTTATGTATAGGGTATCAAAAGAAAGCTCTAACTGTCCTCTAAAAAACAACATATAACTTGTATGGGTACGTTAAATGAGAGAGAGGAAATTTATGTTTCAAAAACCGCGTATTAAAAATTGAAAAACGCTCTGGTCCTTGGCCCAGGAAAATCCCTGGTCCTTAAAGGGTTAATGGGCTAGTAGTCATGGTTTCTTTTGCCTAGTAGTCTGTGGCTTATTTCTCTGATATTTGGATCCCCGTTGTCTTGCCTGGTTTCACTCACATTATGTGTTTCTGACACAAAAGTAACTGTAGGATAAAATATTTAAGAAAAAGCAATACACTATTTTCAGTTATTGTCCAATAGCTTGCAAAAAATTTAAAAACATGTAAACATTGACTATTTCTAAACCCAGGAAAAACATACCGTATTTGCTCGATTATAAGACGACCCTAATTATAAGACGACCCCCCAAACTTTGTATATTCCTTTAGGAAAAAAACTAAAAGCCTGAATATAAGACTACCCTAAAGGGAAAAAAAAGTTTAACTTGTATATATGAAAATTGCTTTTTAATATTTAATAAAAAATTGATATTATACAAATGCATTTCTTGTTTTTATTTCCTTGCGGCCTCTCTCCTCCCCAGCGTTGTCTCTCTCTCTTCCCCCCTCCCTCCCCTAGTCTCTCTCTATCTCCCCCCTCCCTCCCCTAGTCTCTCTCTATCTCCCCCTCCCTCCCCTAGTCTTTCTCTATCTCCATCTCCCCCCTCCCTCCCCTAGTCTCTCTCTATCTCAATCTCCCCCTCCCTCCCCTAGTCTCTCTCTATCTCCATCTCCCCCCTCCCTCCCCTAGTCTCTCTCTATCTCCCCCCCTCCCTCCCCTAGTCTCTCTCTATCTCCCCCCTCCCCTTGATTTTTTCACTGGTGGCTAGTGGGGGTAGCTGGGGGATGTCTGCACTATACGTGCAGACATCCTCCATGCTGCCCGACACCTCCGTCTATTATGACGGACAGCTGGTCCGTCATAATAGATGGAGGTGTCGGGCAGAATGTAGGATGTCTGCACGTATCGTGCAGACATCCCCCAGCTACCCCCACTAGCCACCAGTGAAAAAATCAAGGGGAGGGGGGAGATTTTCTTTCATATTTTATAATTTTATAGTAAATGATATAATACAAAAATAATGATGTCTAAAGAAAGCCTTGTGTGGAAAGACAAAACTATATATAAGTTGTGTGACTACAGTAAATGAGAGAAGAAAATTATAGGCTGTGTCCTGAGCGGTGCAACATTGAACTGACTGGTGTAATAAAAGAAACAGTCACATATTTTTTTTTATAAATATATATTTACTCTGTAAGCATTTTAAGTGTGCCCTTTAATTTAAACTCCATGTAAGTTGAAGCATTACTGTTTCTTTAAATTAAACTATAAAAACGATGAACCACGTACACACTAGTGTTTAAAACATAAATCTAACTGAGAAATCAGGAAAATTAGTTATGTAAAATTACACTCAAGTATTTTGTTTCTTTTGCCTTTTTTCCTTGGCTTCTGAACAAAACAAATCTTGATTGCAAGACTTATACACATGATAAAGGTATTATTATCAAACAGATTTTACACTCTGAATTATAACTACAGTACATTTTGTCCTGGTCATTACTTTCTTTTCATATTTTTCTTTTTGATTGTAAATGCTGTTAGACATGGATTCCTATATTTCATATTATAAATAGAACTTAAAATGGGGCATAACACAAAATTAAACAAACTAAAATAAATGTATATTACTAAATGTAAAAATATAAGTGTTCTTTTTATTTTTATTCATGCCAATGATTTGAATAACAAATTACATCTACATTTTTCTTTTTCACATAATACAATGAAGTTGAAACCAGTGGGAAGATGCATTGGTTTCTCATAGATGTAAAGACATTAATTTTGTAAAATACCTTTATTGCAAAAATCATCTGAGCTTTCAAATGAAACTCAACAAACGAACATAGAATGCCGGCTGCTCGTAGCAGTAGAACCTGTTCAACTCAAGTAGCACTCATAATTAACTCTACAGTATAGTTGTCATTCCATTTTTATGCAAAAACAGATAATACGGATGGATAGTGGCAGATAACGGAAAACTGTTGGCAACAAAGTTATGGTTAATTGAAAGATTACATAACGTCCAGGCATTTTCTTTTTATTAAAGAATAAATGTAAAGTACATTTATAGAGCACTCTCTGCTTCTGTAGCATTGTCAGGGAGCAGACATCTAGGGGCAGATGGGTCATAGTTTCCTTCATCTGACCCATCTGATCCAAGATTCTAAAGTTGTTCTTATAGGAAATTCTTGGTAAGACACAGTTATCTGATGTGGCAAAGATCAGGTTATATATCAAAGATATATATATATATATATATATATATATATATATATATATATATATTCTTTAAATATAGTGCCTATTAATTAACACTCTTGGGATGTTTCAGCTTCCTGAAAGAAGCAATTGTACTTTTGCAAGTGGAAAAAATCCTAGCACACTTTAAATACTAGGCTATTGTAAAATATAGGAAACAAAGTCCTGGCCAGTGCACTGCACACTGGGAGTGCTATTTTACACTATTTACCATTTTTGCTAAATTTAAAATATTGAAGAAATTGTGGAGAGAGTTTATTTTTATTATGTTATCGTAACTTTTGTCAAAGACATGTTTTCAACACCTTCCCATATAGTTGGTAATCTAAACTTTCATTTAAACTTTAGATTAAGACCTGTAACATGAAGGTGTTGAATGTTGAACTTTATGGGTTTAAAGGGTCACAATAAAGACAATATTGCAGGAAATTGAGACAGGAAACTTAAAGGGACAGTCTATTCCCCAAACACACTTTGGTGCAAGATGAAGATTACCACTTGTATAATGTACAGGCTTTTTTTCCAGTGTGATTTGATGCAGGCATTCTGCAAAAATCACATTTTTAATATTTGACTCAAGCCCTCCCCAGTGATTACACTGCATGTTCACTGCAGGCGCGGCAACACTGATTATATAGACACTGAGGAAATAACGTTTTGTTTTGTTTAGTCACTTCCTGTGCCCTTCAAATTGATTACATTGTGTGGACTTGTGAGTGACCTTGTACTTGTACACAGTAGGATCTCTTAAAAGTGCAACACACTATCTGATGACATCACTAGAGAGACAGGAAATTTGAATGACATTATTCTCATTGGTTCCTGCAGCAAAAAAAAAAAAAAAGTTATGACTTTTACCCAGCTAGTATGGGCATTCCTGGTTTCTTGCAAATTTCACAATTATATCTAGCTGTAAGTATTTTAAGCAATGTAAGAATTAAAACATGCATTTTAAAATACTTTGAAAGCACATAAATATGCATTAATATTTGGAAGATGCATTTTGATCACTAGAGAAACCCATTAAGGCCAAAGTAGCTGAGTTGTAAAAATTCCCCAATTTAGTTGCATTGGCAAATTTTTCCAACTTGGCTACTTTAGGCTAAAGGTTGAAATTCCCTGCAGTTCTATCTTTTTATTATCTTTTTTTTAATACAACTGGGTAATCCCTAATCCATTGACAGTTGAGTGAGGCATGAGGTCTGGTTTGTTAACATACTGGCAAAATTTAAACACTTTTTTTAACTATATTGTGTCCCTAATACAGCAAATATGGGTGTAGTGTTTCTTAAATGCTAACTTTCTAAATATATCCATCTTTGCCTTATCAGCAATCTCCATTTGAATTGTTGTTTCCTGGCATATAAAACAGATGAGAGAAAAATTTTCAACTTTAAGTATTGTTACAACTTCATGTGTCTATCCAGTATTTTTTTGTATTCAACATTAAACATTGTTTGTTGCTGAGATCTATTTGATGAATAATTTCCATGAAGCAATTATAAGGTGTAAAAAAAAAATAGTTTAAGCGTACTCTCACTTGCTGAATTCTCAACAAACCTTGCAAACAATTATGAATGGTATATTCCTTTTAATATAGTCAAGGGACATGTGTGCCCTATGTCAAAAGTGACAAACAGGTCATAGCCAATGGCTTGCAAGCATACAACTGGTAATGGTGCCCCTTCTTCTCCAGACTTGCAGTGATTTCTAATTCCCTTTTATTTAACATTTTTGTGTGCAGTTCCTGTTTTTCTGGCATGCTAACAGTTCAATGAATATGAATGCTCCATGTTTTCATGTTTGACCTTGACTTCTCCATGCTGTTGATGAATTATAAATATTGCATTGCCTAGATCTGTTTGTGTTCCTTTCCAGATTTCTATAGCAAATGAAAGACAAAGCATCATAACATATGCATTGTGTCCCTCAAACAATGAACCTATATTATATTTTCAATTCAATGAAGGTTTTGATATAAAGTGGATGCATGCAATAGCTTGTAGAAAAAAAATATTTCAGCCATTTCCTGTCTGGAAGGTAACTCAAAGGGTAAAATATTGGACTATGTGAAAGGCAACATGCAAAGGCAACATGTACAAAAAAAAATCTTGAATCAACTCCTGCATTTAGTGAATATATTGTTTGGAAAATATTCCTTTTATGTTTTATGTTATGAGGACTGTAATTATGATTTTTAGTTGCATGTTGATAAAGTAACAGAATGAGCTAAACTTTCCCCTTGTTGTGGCATCAGCCTCACAGATGGCTTCATTGTTCAGATAGCCACAATGATAATTTGGCTGTCATAATCATGATAGAGTTGAGAGGATTAGCTCTGCCGTATGGTGATCCATATGTTGTTGGAAACCTAAGGTTAAAATATTCAACCACAAAATAGTACAGAATACTTAATTGTAGAAGTGCAGTAAAAAAGGATTTGAAAATATTTTTCGTTTTTTGCTTATTGAAGATTATTATGCCAGACAGGTTAAAGCATTATTAAATATGAGCAAGACTCTTGGGACTATACACTAATATAGTCCCCCCCAAAATAAGCTCTGAATTGAAAATTACCAACCTTTTTGTAATTCATATTAAAGTTAAATAAGTATAACTTTATTGTAAATTGTAAGAATCTGTAATAATATTATGTTTTTAATATTTACAAACTTTAGCTCATTGTCATAATGTAATATGGAATAAAAGCAATAGTTTGGAATACAAATATACCTCCTGCTATAGCTGTAGATATTGATACATACACAGTTTTCCTTGAGAAAGCAAAATTATTTTGTCAAAAAGTTTACAGTTCTCTACAAGCAGCAACGCTGTCATATGTGTTAAATAAAACATTGCCGGTGTTAGAACTTTCTAAGTTTAATAAATCAGTAATTGCAAGTGATAAACAAAACATTTTATTCAACATAAAGAAAACATATTTGCTTTAATATCATAATAGCTTTGTTAGCTTTTTCATATAATCTATCCTTAATAAGTCTTCTCACTGTTTCTATCTGTGGTCACAGGGAAGTATCCAAGGCATCCCAGTGCTGTCTTTCAGGTTTTGCCAGGGCCGATCCTACGGCCATGGGCGCCTGGGTGCAGGATTTTTTTTTGGTTCCCCCCCCTACCATGTGGCTATATAATTAACTCCTCCCCTTACACGTCTATTTCTGATCTGTTTCTATTACAATGGTAATCAGACTGCTTTCACAATTACTTAGTCAACAACTTTGACAAGTCAAAATAAATTTATTTATTGACAATTGGGTAAAGTGCATGTTAATCAAATACTTGAAGCAGCAAACAATTTTTGGAATGTTAATTTAACCAAAGAGTAGTCAACAGAAAATGAATACTGAGGTAGCAGAAAATATATAACTGCTGGTGCAAAATATGCACGATAGGTTTTTTCTGGACTATCACCAGCAACAACATTTAAAGAGCAAATTCAACCATATCAACAGATTTCCATAATAATAAATACAACTGCAAAACAGTGCAAGTATCAAAAGATTTCCATGATAAATACAATTTCAAAACAGTGCAAATATAAACAGATTTCCATAATAATAAAATCACAATTAAAATAAAGTTACAAACATGTAAACATATGGTGTCCATCAGTATTTTTTTTTTTTTATATACATTATCTTCTATTTGTGAGAAACTATGGATGGTAGTGCTGCTTCTCATATATGGACGCAGTGTATACACACTGGTTGATTATATAATCAGACAAAACTAACTCTTCGGGCCTTGGTAAATTTCCTAATCACCTCATGTATATCCAAATCTTCGCATAAGGATTTTTCAATGGATATGATAGATAAAATGGTAAGTCTTGTCTGGGACATGGTGGAACGGAGGTAATTTTTAATCAGCTTTAGTTTTGAAAATGAACGTTCCCCAGTAGCTATACTTACAGGAAGTATCATCAATATTCTCAGTGAAACTGAAATGTTTGGGAATGTGTTGGTCAAGTTATTTTCCACTAAGTACTGCAAGATGTTGGTGACTGTCATCTCCTGAGTTAGAAAAGGTCTAATGGTGACCAGTTCATCACAAAAATCCAATCCATTAATGTCAGAGTGGGATAACTGACCGACCGTTAATTTGTTTTGCAGATCCATGCAACACTTCAGGGTTTCATTTCTGTCGATTGCAAGTTGTGGGATTTGATATAAAAAAGCAAATGTGTCACAATGGTGCTGACATAAGGTGAATCTTTCATTTATGGATTCGATGGATGTGTCCAAAACTGCAAAGAAACAATTCACTTTAAAATGTTGTGTTGGGTCTGCAAGAGGCTCATCTGCATGCTCGTAATCGAAAATCTTCTTTCTCCGTCGAGGTCGAATTGTAACTACATCAGGGAAATGTTCTTCACAATCAAGAGTTTTTGCTATTTGTTTGGCATCAGCTAGCACACTCTCAAAACCTGCATCCGACCGGTATTCCACCAAATGTTTGTGTAACTTTTCCAGGTCTTGTACACAGCCTGATATGTTTAATGTTGTTTGCTGCAGCATTTTGCTGATTACGTTCACCTTTGATAGTATTTCATACCAAATGACAACAGAACAAATGAATTTGAATGATTATATTTTTGCTGCTAAGGAGCAAGCCTGATGTTTGGTGTTAATGTCCCTGCTGTCATCATCTGATATGTCTACCAGTATGTCATACACTTCCGGTAGGAAATAACGCATGGGCTTAATTGCTGCGACTCTGCTTTCCCATCTGGTAGAGGAGAGTGGTTTTAAAGTTAAATTTTGAACATGCTTCTTGAGTACCTGCCATCGGTGGGTGGATGAGAAAAAGAACACATACAGTTCTTGAATGATGCCAAAAAAATCTACTGTCAGGTATGAAATCTTTGCAACATCATTCCCAACCAAGTTGAGAGTATGTGCACTACATGAAACAAAAAAGGCTCTTGGGTTGATATCCAGAAGTTTTTGTTGCAAGCCATTATGTCTACCTTTCATATTGGCACCATTACCATTTCCCTGGCCACGCATGTTTTCAAGTGCAATTTGATTGTTTTTGAAGTAGGCCAATAAAAAGGATGTTAGTCCTTCAGCTGTTGTACTGGATACTGGGCAAAAATCCAAGAAGTGTTCGCGTATTTCAACTTTTTTTGTGCTCTGATATAAAACAACAAATCGGACAACAGTGCTGATCTGCTCTATGTGGCTCACATCAGGCATACAGTCCAGGATAATAGAGAAATATTTGGACTCATTCAGCTTTTGTATAATGGTTTCTTTTATTTTTGTTCCTAATATTGCAATGATCTCATTCTGAATTTTGTAACCGAGATAATGTGGCATGTGTGAGTGCTGTGAAATTGAGCACTGAATTCTCTGGATGAGTTCAGATACTTTAGAAAGTTACCATTATTTTTTTGAAACAACTGAGTATCATTGTCGCGAAGCGCCAGATTTTGTCCAGCTAAATACTGGATAATTTTGATTATTCTTTGTATGACAGAATACCAGCGTTTTTCTTCTTAGTCAATGATTTTTTGATTGAGATGATCGATGGTTGTTTCCTTTTCTAAAGCCCATGAAAGATCCATCCATTTCTCATAATTTGTAACATGGATTGTGTTTTTTTCATGTCGGCTTAAATGTCTTGACAAATGCTGCCAATCACTAAAGCCTTTTTTTGATGCCAAAGCCATATTCATGTGTTAAATATTTTACAAGCAAAGCAATAGACTGAATTAGAAGTTGCAGAATATCTCAGCCAATTTCTAGATATAATCTCTCCATTATCCAGCTCTCTGTGCTAGTATGAAATTGAAAAGCTCCTGTTGGACACATCTTTTGGAAAATGATAGGCTTTTTCTTGAACAGGACCAATTTTTATCAAAGTTATCCTGTGCTGGTCTTCTATTTTTTCAGGCCAGAAAACAGGATCACTCGAGATTTCACTTGATGATGTTCATTGCTCTTCAAGTTCCATTTCAGTTTCTTCTTCCATAAGTACAGCGTACTCAGTGTCTTAATCAGAGGAAGCATCAGATATATCTTCATCTTCAATGTCACAAGGTTCTGGTGCTGAACCAATATAACCTACAGTTACATCTCCAGTTAGTATTGGCTCTATGCTACATTCGGGAGCCACTGGGACCAGATCATCACATTCTGATTCTTCCAGTTCTATTGTTATTTCTCCTTCTCCACCATGTGAAGTATCAGTGAGACTGGAAGTTATCTCTTTGCTCGATGTTGCCTGTTCTGTTCCAAGGGAATCTTGACCAGAGCTTGATTTAGACTGTGGCTGTAGGAAGCTTGTAATGGGAGTAGTAATTTTTAACTTCAGATAACTTTGGTTTTTTGCTAGCCATCTGAGGAAAAAAGCAAATACATATATAATCACATAGAAGTAAATGGGGGGTGTTTTTTTTAAATTATCGTTAATCTTTTTTATTTGGTACTTATTAGCAAAGCATAATTGAAAGAAAGAATTGCTGTGGCAAACTGTTAAAATTCAAGCAATAAGAAAACAAAATGACAGTTCTTACCTCTCTCCATTACAGTTCTTGAGGAGCTCCCATCAAACATGACTTGTCACAGCAGTAACTGGTGGTTCCCAGAGGCATAACTATAAACCAATGGGACCTTGTGCAAAAATTTTCCAGCTTACCCTTTGGCCTCCATCATCTGATAGGAGTTGGGGAGCGCACGAGCACCAGCAGGAGGAGACGTTAAAGACCACATTCTGTCATGTGGCATCTTGCTTTGCTCCCTGGTTTGACTTTACAGTGCAGATCTTTGCCTTTACCATCACAGACTTGTCACTGCTAAATCTTTTTTTTTTTTCTTTTACAATATTCAACCATTTTTGGCATTTTTAATTATTTAAATAGTTTAAGCACTAGAGCAAATATAAAGTACTATTGAAATGCTACTGAAACAATATTATTAAATTGCTTTAAAAATATATATGTGCCATTTCGAGGAATGCTATACCAAAAAACTGGCAAGATTAGCTAACTAGTAAGCCACCTCCCCTAAGCCTAGTCACCATTTAATCAGAATAAATTAGGAGGATTAAAAACTGTGATTCAAATGCTCCACAGAAAAAAATTAATCTCAGATTAGCTACGTGTAATACCTGTTTGTACAATGCATGTGCCTTAATACTTACTTTTTGGCGCAGAAAAAGAGATGTAAATCTGTGCTGTACCCTGATAAGATGAGTTTGTGGATGACTTTTGCAATATCTACAGATTGCAGCCAAATTCACGTGGCACACCCCCACACTGAAGCGAGCAATAAAATATTGCATTTAGAAAGTAACCTTTGAAAGTGCTAACACATGATGTTTCAAATAATAGGCCAAATATACTCTCTTACAACAAGGAAACCAAAAGAGTAGAGGGTGAGGGTCACCCTACATTTATAATGGGATATTTTCAAACTAGTGTTATTATATGTTGCCACTACTCTACTAAATTTCGGTTGACAGCATACTAATAACGAGCATACAGGGGGTTATTTCTAAAACTCAATTCTGGTGTAAAGTTCTAATAGTGGAGCAGTCAAGGAAAGCAATGGAATGTTCCTGCTGATTAACTCACTTTTAGATTACATCAGAACTGAGGTTTAGAAATAACAACCTATGTCAATGACATCCTGCCAATCAATCTCCTCCTGCCACTCACTCAGACACACACGTGACGTGTAAACCTGGGTCTCTCATACTCCCATGCTGCCACTCCCTCACACACACTCGTGTAAACCCGTCTCTCTCACTCCCATGCTGCCACTCCCTCACACACACTCGTGTAAACCCGTCTCTCTCACACTCCCATGCTGCCACTCCCTCACACACACTTGTGTAAACCCGTCTCTCTCACACTCCCATGCTGCCACTCCCTCACACACACTAGTGTAAACCCGTCTCTCTCACACTCCCATGCTGCCACTCCCTCACACACACTCATGTAAACCCGTCTCTCTCACTCCCATGCTGCCACTCCCTCACACACGTGAAAAAATGATCTGTTCAAATAAACAAAGTGCCCTAGAAAAATATAAATAACAGTGATAGTACTGGTGGTATCACACACAAAACGCTGCCCTCCGAAGCACTCTCCGAATGCCCAAACACAATATATAACAGAAAAAGCAGAATGGCGCGACAAGGTGGACACCTTAATTACAAAGTAATGGTGCAATATTATAAAACACCAAAAAGTTCCAACGCGGATGGTGAGAAATACACTCACAAAACGTTTATGTAGGATTCCTTTAAAATTTCGTATTTTAATCGCAATAAATATTATCTGAAAGATAAAAAGTAACAAAATAACATGTGCAGGACCAGATTAAAATGTACACAATGGTGGCCCCTGCTAAAACAAACTTACAAGAAAAAATGATCGGAAAAAACAAACAACCAGTGCTGAAATCAGAAGCATAACCTGGATGTGGCAAGAGGCTGGATCAGGGAGAAGAACTGCAGCTGCTAAAAGTCTCTATCTCTACGCGTTTCGCCGGAACTCCGATCACGGCTTCCTCAGGAGAAGACTACCACTACGTCACTACGTGACGTGTAAACCTGGGTCTCTCATACTCCCATGCTGCCACTCCCTCACACACACTCGTGTAAACCCGTCTCTTTCACTCCCATGCTGCCACTCCCTCACACACACTCATGTAAACCCGTCTCTCTCACACTCCCATGCTGCCACTCCCTCACACACACTCATGTAAACCCGTCTCTCTCACTCCCACGCTGCCACTCCCTCACACACACTAGTGTAAACCCGTCTATCTCACACACCCATGCTGCCACTCCCTCACACACACTCATGTAAACCTGTCTCTCTCACTCCCATGCTGCCACTCCCTGACACGCACTCATGTAAACCCGTCTCTCTCACTCCCATGCTGCCACTCCCTCACACCCACTTGTGTAAACCCGTCTCTCACACTCCCATGCTGCCCCTCCCTCACACACACACACACACACACACACTTGTAAACCCATCTCTCACACTCCCATGCTGCCACTCACTCACATCATGCTACTCACTCAGGCAGTGTAAACTTGTCTCTCTCACATACACATCCTGCCACTCACACGTGAAAACTTGCAACACACACTCTCTCTCTCTCACAAATACACACACTATGTTACTCACTTAGGCACACCTAACTCTTACACATGTGTGTGTATGTATATATATATATATATATACGTAAATAATTTTTTAATAAAAAAAAGGGGGTTCTAAAACCTGGGGAGAATAGAGTGACGTATGCTTCTTTTACCAATATCATAAACAAGAGACACACAAACACATTTAAAACATATTTTCCCTATTATGTTATGCCTTTGCTTGCAATTCTGCTAATAAAATATAGATATTTTTTCTCTTTATTCAAAGCCTAAGCAATGTGTTTTTGGTTTACTTTTCCATTGCAAAATAGAGTTTTGAATGGGATAATTTTTCCAATTCTGCTACATTGGCCATGTATTGATAATGAAAATGCTGCTTTTCATTATATATGGGCTTTACTCAAGAAAGAAGAATTACAGAGAATTGAAATTGATATATCAAACTTAAGGCCAAAGTAGCAGAGCTGGAAAAATTATCCAACTTTGGCCAATGGCCATGCATAATAAGTGAATATGGTTTGAAACTATAAAATAGGTAGTACATATGATTTTTAATGCCATAAATTATGTGTTTGCCCTTTTATTGCCATGCATATAGCAATAATAATAGTATCTTCATATTCATGACAATATAAGGGCATAAACATAATGTATGGCATTAAAAATCATACTTTATGTAGACAGAAGCCTCAAATATTTATTCAAGACAATACCGTCTCATACTATGATGAACTATAATAAATCACAATGACAATGACATTGATTATTTAATAATAAATTGACCTACATTTTTTACTTTTGGATTAGGGTGATCTGCTCCTCAAAGCTCCTCATCCTCCTCTTATACACTTACAGGAAGGAGGAGAACTACTGTGTGGAGTAGATCATCCTCCACTAGATTGTTATAGGTGCAGGGGCGGGCTCACTTGACCTGCGCCCCTGCTTTGACATCAGCGGGCGCATATTTTTGTATGTCACTCCTCCGTTTCAGCGGAGGAGGACATAGAAGACATTGTGGCACTGGCAGCGTATCTAGGTGCCCATAGGCGCCGCTGCCCTGTTAGAGCATGCACGTGGCCGGTTAATCTGCTCTTTCAGGTTCACAGAGGCAGCGGCGCCTACTATTCCCGCAAGCGACGCTTGAGCAGCGTCACTCGCTCGGCGCCCCCTCCATCTCACCTGCCTGGCGCCTGGGCGCGGTGCACTCCGTGCACCCGCCCAGGATCGGCCCTGGGTTTTGCTAATTTTATATTAAAACATATTTATAATAAACATATTTGCCATTTCTCCCTCTTTATTGCATATGTTTTGAAGTCAATTAAAAAAAGTGAAAAATATAAGAACTTCTCATTTTGATGACTCACAGTTCCTGTATATTTCATCTATTTGTAAGTATGCATACAGAATTACTATATCTATATATATTTTTTATATTCAAACTTTAGCCCAAAGTAGCTGAGTTGGAAAACATCTCCAATGCAGCTGAAGGGGAGAATTGTTACAACTGAGCTACATTACATTAAATTGGACAACATATAAGTGAATGAAGCACAGCAATGCATACACAATAAATAGGAAGATAAGTTTGTAAGCATAAATATGTGGGTATTACACTGTTAGAAACAATAGATGAATGTTTAGATCAGAGTGGCCAACTTGGACCCATTCTCTTTAATATTTTTACAGGGAGTGCAGAATTATTAGGCAAATGAGTATTTTGACCACATCATCCTCTTTATGCATGTTGTCTTACTCCAAGCTGTATAGGCTCGAAAGCCTACTACCAATAGGGCATATTAGGTGATGTGCATCTCTGTAATGAGAAGGGGTGTGGTCTAATGACATCAACACCCTATATCAGGTGTGCATAATTATTAGGCAACTTCCTTTCCTTTGGCAAAATGGGTCAAAAGAAGGACTTGACAGGCTCAGAAAAGTCAAAAATAGTGAGATATCTTGCAGAGGGATGCAGCACTCTTAAAATTGCAAAGCTTCTGAAGCGTGATCATCGAACAATCAAGCGTTTCATTCAAAATAGTCAACAGGGTCGCAAGAAGCGTGTGGAAAAACCAAGGCGCAAAATAACTGCTCATGAACTGAGAAAAGTCAAGCGTGCAGCTGCCACGATGCCACTTGCCACCAGTTTGGCCATATTTCAGAGCTGCAACATCACTGGAGTGCCCAAAAGCACAAGGTGTGCAATACTCAGAGACATGGCCAAGGTAAGAAAGGCTGAAAGACGACCACCACTGAACAAGACACGTCAAGACTGGGCCAAGAAATATCTCAAGACTGATTTTTCTAAGGTTTATGGACTGATGAAATGAGAGTGAGTCTTGATGGGCCAGATGGATGGGCCTGTGGCTGGATTGGTAAAGGGCAGAGAGCTCCAGTCCGACTCAGACGCCAGCAAGGTGGAGGTGGAGTACTGGTTTGGGCTGGTATCATCAAAGATGAGCTTGTGGGGCCTTTTCGGGTTGAGGATGGAGTCAAGCTCAACTCCCAGTCCTACTGCCAGTTCCTGGAAGACACCTTCTTCAAGCAGTGGTACAGGAAGAAGTCTGCATCCTTCAAGAAAAACATGATTTTCATGCAGGACAATGCTCCATCACACGCGTCCAAGTACTCCACAGCGTGGCTGGCAAGAAAGGGTATAAAAGAAGAAAATCTAATGACATGGCCTCCTTGTTCACCTGATCTGAACCCCATTGAGAACCTGTGGTCCATCATCAAATGTGAGATTTACAAGGAGGGAAAACAGTACACCTCTCTGAACAGTGTCTGGGAGGCTGTGGTTGCTGCTGCACGCAATGTTGATGGTGAACAGATCAAAACACTGACAGAATCCATGGATGGCAGGCTTTTGAGTGTCCTTGCAAAGAAAGGTGGCTATATTGGTCACTGATTTGTTTTTGTTTTGTTTTTGAATGTCAGAAATGTATATTTGTGAATGTTGAGATGTTATATTGGTTTCACTGGTAAAAATAAATAATTGAAATGGGTATATATTTGTTTTTTGTTAAGTTGCCTAATAATTATGCACAGTAATAGTCACCTGCACACACAGATATCCCCCTAAAATAGCTAAACCTAAAAACAAATAAAAATTTACTTCCAAAAATATTCAGCTTTGATATTAATGAGTTTTTTGGGTTCATTGAGAACATGGTTGTTGTTCAATAATAAAATTAATCCTCAAAAATACAACTTGCCTAATAATTCTGCACTCCCTGTATAAGTAATATTGCAGAAGGTCTTGTTGTTAAGGTGTGTCTTTTTGCTGATGATTACAAAGATTTGCAGCAGGGTTGATGTTCCTGGAAGAATTAGCCAAATGGCAAATGATTGCTGTGGCAACTGATATTTAATGTGGATAAGTGCAAGATAATGCATCTTGGGAGTGAAAATCCAAGGGCAGAACATAGAATATTTGATACAGTCCTAACCTCAACATCTGAGAAAGGGGATTTTGGAGTAATCATTTCAGATGACTTAAATGTATGTGAACAATGTAATAGAGCAGCAATAAATGCTTGATTGCTTAGGGAGAGGTATTAGCAGTAGAAAGAGAGAATAGCTCATGCTATTGTACAGAGCACTGGTGAGATCTCACGTGTGGTATTGTACGCAGTACTGGAGACCATATCTCCAGGAGGATATTGATACATTTAAGGAAGTTCAGAAAAGGGCTAAAAAATTGTTTGGAGAATGTAGAATAAAACTTACCAGGAAAGGTTAAAGGATCTTAACATGTATAGTTGGAGGAAAGACACAACAGGGTGGATATGATAGAAACATTTAAATACATATAGGGAATCAAAACTCTAAAGGAGATGAGTATATTTAAAAGAAGAAAAGCTACCTCAACAAGAGGACATAGTCTTAAATTAGAGGGGAAACCATTTAAAAGCAATTTCAAGAAGTATTATTTTACTTAGAGGGTAATGAAGTAATGGAATCGCCTTCCAGCTAAAGTGGTAGAGGTAAACAGAGTGAAGGAGTTTAAGCATGCATGGGATAGGCACAGGGCTATCCTAGATATAAGATAAAGCCAGGGATTAATACAAGTAATAAAATTATTTAGAAAATTGGGCAGACTAGATGGGCCAAATGCTTCTCACCTGCCAAAATATTCCTTTTTTCTATCATAAGGAAAATTCGAAACAATAAAAATTAAAATTACCTTGACATGAATTTTAATTGGATGGATTTATATTTAGAAAAAGAGGTAAATAGCAATCTACAAGAAAGTATACTGGACATAGAATTTCTCGGGTTAATCACATAGCTAAAATTATAAATCAACAATGAATAACAGCCACGGGTTTCCATTTTATAACCAATAGAATTAAACACATACAGATAATTCTTCTGCTTTCTATAACATCACATAGAGATGAAACACATTAGGGTGTTGCTTGTAGGATCTTCAAGTTCACCTTCAGTACATCCACTGTCACTCTATTGTTATTCTGTAAAAACTTGTATTTTGATGTTTTCACAAGAGAAAAAAGCTTGACAAAGTGTGCTCAAAGGGAAAGGATAAATATACAAATATGCAAATGTGCAATTAAAAATACACTGCCGTAGGGAACACACAGTGACTGTGCCAAACACTGGCTAGTAACAATGGACAATTAGTAAAATAATTTTTGGTTCCAGCATTGTGTATTATAATCTGTGCAAAAAATACACACAATAAAATAATACCGATGTGGAAGAAATACGCTGAAGTCGCTTTTTGTTGATTGTAATAAAACTTGTGAAATGTCTCTATTGGCTATCCTAATAATGAAAAAAAAAGTGCATACAGGAAATAGTGTGACACTGTGAGGTAAAGTATCAATTTTCAACTTGCATGAAAATACGCTTATTAAAACCCAAAGCAAAGATATAGCGCATAGATTTCACTCCTTGCAGCGATAACTGATAGCGGGTAGGTTAATTGCAAGAACAGAACATGGTGCATATTGAGGGGGATGACTACTTATGGCACAAATTATATAACACTGGAACACATGTTATGTTTCTAATAATCTTCATCTAGCTGCTATGTTTTGTAGAAAACCCTTGGTATGTTGGGGTAATTATTTTATACAAACGGTTTGAAGGCTATCTTCCAATAAGAGTGATATAAAGGTATTAACGTACTGAAGCATTATTTGATTATTTAACCCGTTAATGACAATGGACATACCTGATACATGAGAGGAAAACATTCTGTTGGGTGTCCTGCCAATTTCATTGCAGCATGCCAGCAGGGGTAAAATTGACATGGCTCAGTGCCTCTCCAGTCATGTCTACATAGATCTTCTCCAACCAGTGCCTGGTTTTGACAGCGTTAGTCTCTCCCTGCACCACAGCAATTGTGGGATAGAAAGAGACTAATTAGAGTATGGGCATATTGTCCATGTTGCCCAAGTATGTTTGTCTCCATGCTAGAGCTAGAGTTAGGACCAAAAATGTCACTTTTTAAAGCTGAGAAAAAAAAAAACTATAACTTAAAAAGCAATGACTGTTTTTCAAGATCTAAAACAAAAAAAATACCAAAATAATGCTTAATAAGGTAACTCAAGCACCTTAAAAACTGAAATCTGTCATCTCAGGAAATTATAGGTGCTATTATGTAATGAGTCATGTACGGTCTTCCACTCTGATAACAAGGTTCTGGAACAAACATTGCAATTTTTTCTCAAACTTTTTTTCTAATTCAGTTTAGATAGCAGGATCAAGCTTACCTTATTTTGTCAAAAGCACAGCAAAAGTAAGATATATTATATTCATTTTGAGTAGCTTCTCACATACGTACATTAGAACAGAATGCTGTCAAATATTTTTTAAAAATAACACAAAAGGTTGTGATGACATTACTGTGTAACTAAAGTGTAGTTGGTCATATATATATGATTTATTATAGACCATGTGTCTCTAAATGTACTTAATCAGAACCTCCTGAGGTTTTTTTTTTTATTCTATTTACTCCAATTCTAATTTTTAAACATAGTTATGTAATACTTATTATTAACAAACAATGCATATAGATCCATGAGAAGCCCAGTATGGAATTTATTCAATACACCATTTTCCGTGCTCTCCTTTAATATCATGGACAATTGTAATATAATGATTCTCGTCTTTTTGTCAAGCTTTTATTTTTTCACTTATAAAGTGCCATCAGGTGTGATTAGAGACTCAAATATGTACTCTTTACTAGAGTTGAGCGGACACCTGGATGTTCGGGTTCGGCAGGTTTGACCGAACTTCGGAAAAAAGTCCGGGTCCGTGCTCGAACTTGACCCCGAACTTGACCCCGAACCACATTGAAGTCAATGGGAACACAAACTTTTGGGCACTAAAATGCGTCTAAAAAAGTCCTGGAAAGGGCTAGAGGGCTGCAAAAGGAATTAAAATGTGGGTAAGAGTAGGACAAGTGCCCTGCAAGCAAATGTGGATAGGGAAATAACTTAAAAAAACATAAAATATATACAAATTAAAAATACTGTACTATTTAGCACCCAAAACTATTAGAATTTTTCAAAGTGCTCTGTAAGCACAATATTTAACGGTTCTCTTTGACTCTCAGATATGAAGTGCACCGCAAGACGCAAATGTACTATTTAGCACATAAAACTATTAGAATGTTTCAAAGTGCGCTGTAAGCACAGTATTTGACGGTTCTATTTGACTCTCAGATGTAATACATGTAATGCTGTTGCTATTCTATAAACCGAAATAGAGTACCCATTCATAAGAATAGGTCAATTGACCTATTCTTATCAATGGGGACTCTATTTCGGTTTATAGAATAGCAATAGCATTACATGTATTCCATAAACCGAAAGTCTATAAACCGAAAGACATTCGGTTTATAGACTTTCGTTTTATAGAATACATTTAATGCTATTGCTATTCTATAAAAAGAAAGACTATAAACAGAATGTCTTTCGGTTTATAGACTTTCGGCTTATGGAATACATGTAATACTATTGGCTTTCTCTAAACCGAACTAGAGTCTTCTAGAAATTCTTATGAATGGGGACTCTAGTTCGGTTTATAGAAAGCTGAACGACATTCGGTTTATAGACTTTCGGGTTATAGAATATTCTATAAACCGAACTAGAGTCCCCACTCATAAGAAATTCTTATGAATGGGGACTCTAGTTCGGTTTATAGAAAGCCAATAGTATTACATGTATTCCATAAGCCGAAAGTCTATAAACTGAACGACATTTGGTTTGTAGACTTTCGGTTTATAGAATACATGTAATGCTATTGGCTATTATATAAATCGAAATAGAGTCCCCATTCGTATGAATGGGGACTCTATTTCGGTTTATAGAATAGCAATAGCATTAGATGTATTCTATAAACCGAAAGTCTATAAACTGAATGTCTTCCGGTTTATGGAATACATTTAATGCCATTGCTATTCTATAAACTGAAAGTCTATAAACCGAATGACTTTCGGTTTATAGACTTTCGGTTTATAGCCAAACCTCGAACTCCAACCCGAACATACAGTGAAATGTTCGGGTTCGTGGTACGGACACCGTAATGTTCGGTGCGAACCTGAACAGTGCGGTTCGGGTTCGCTCAACACTACTCTTTACTGTTATAGCTAGAAACAATATTGCTGCATTTTTTCATGATGTTACTAGTGTAAGATTCAATTTCATTATTTGCAGTCACTAGAAACATACAGAAAAATCAGCATATTTTGCTTGCTTTTCGTGATAATTATTTATGATGTTTACAGATTATTTTGTCTTCTGAGATTTCTTCCCTAACGAATCAAGGAGTTGCTAATTATAACACAGCCATTCTTGAATTACTATATAGGATTCATTAGTATGGACTGTCAGGGTAGTTAAAGGGAAATTACCACCAACAAATTAATTTGTTTATATACTTTATTTTGTCCTGATGATTTTAAATGTGTGCTTTGTGCTTCAGGCATTCTGGTGTCTTCAATATACTAAAATTAAACATCTAAATTAAAGGTATTCTAGTAAATATTTCCAAGTATATAAAATAAGTACCACCATACAAAGGTAGATTAATTGATAAAACAGATACTCTTTTGTTAGACAAGCTGGCAAGAGTAAGATCATATGTGTGTCATATGAATAGTCCGGTGTAAATTTTAGTGTCCGAATTAGGTGTCTCTCCTGATTACTCTTTGTAAGGATTTTCTAATTAATTAGCCATGCCCCCTTCCATCATGTCACTTTGCGCAGTGCCCATGCTCACTGCCCAAAGTGATGATGCAGGGCATCATATTTCCCAATGTTTTGTCTAAATTTGTTTGTAACTCCCTTTTTATGCTCTGTACTAAGTGCTGAGTACATTTTTGGCGCTATATAAATAAAAGGTAATGTAATGTAATGTAAAATGGTAAGTGATGAAGGTAAATGTGAGTGATAGATGATCGATAATGTAGTGGTAGTCGGCTGAAGAGCAGAATGGTGTATAATCGTGTATAAAAATGGGGTAAATGAGAACTCTTCGTTAAGACCATTTAGAAATAGGGAGTACATTTTATTTATCCAGTATGACTCTTTGTAACAGTTTTCTATTTACATAGAATTTTCTTTGGTTGGAATATACCTGTTCCAAAGATGTGAAACGTACAGCTTTAAGGTCCCCTTTGTGAAAAATCCTCATGTGTTTAGATACTGGGGTGTCTCATTCATGTATAATGTCCCCCACATGCTCAAGTATTCTGTGTCGAAATTTCTGAATGTTTTTTTTTTGAATAAATCTTTTACCACAGACACATTTTATCATATAAACTATACCGGAGGTTTTGCAGTTCATGAAAGTAGACAAAGGTATGGTGGTGGTTTCTTAATCTGTGAGCAGCAGGACTGGTCAAAATATTTCCATTATGGATTTGACTTAATGGCACCCCCTATCATACGTTCCAAAGGAACTGATCACTTTGGACACTTCATTATGTTTAGGTTTGTGCAATATTCAGAGTTTTATTAGGGTAACCTTTTTGTCTGAATCTCTGCCTTAGATATTTATCCTTAGTCTTAAATACTTTTCTGTGGAGATAACATTCTTTAGAAGAATGAGGTAAAAGTTTTCCCATATTAATAGCATGTTAGTTGATGTGTGTTTATGGTATATTATAGTGGATAATTTACCATTACTCTCCGGGGATATGCTGAGATAAAAAAAAAAAAAAATAAGTGTAAGGGTCGGTATCCCATATGTGTGGTGTAATACTATACCGTTGTAATTGAGGTTCCACAAATGTAATGAATTGTTCACAGGAACCAGTCCGCATTATTAGGATATCATTAATGTATCTCTTCCAGGTATGAAAATGTCTAATGTATGGAATTAAGGCTTCTGATTTTTTGATGTCCTCCTTTCATTTACCTAGGAACAGGTTGGCATATGTAGGGACACAACATATGCCCATGGCTGTTCCAGTGATTTGATTTGATAGATATTATTTTCATACCAGAAATAATTCATATTTAGGACAAAATTGTGGGAGGGTCAGGGCAATGGCTGTCTGACCTGGAGAGATATTTGGATCCTTGTCAAAAAAGTGTTTACAGGCCTCCAACCCTGCTGCATGTGGGATATTGCTATACAGTGATTCAACATCCAAACTGCATACTAATGGTGGACCTGCAACTCTAAGACCCTCTATCAGTTTCAAAGTAGCCCAGTGTCCTTAAGATAGGATGGAAGTTGCTTCCCAAATTTGTGGAGTATACTATCGACACAGACACTAGATTTTTCTGTAAGATTTTCACTGCCTGACACTATAGGGTACCCTGGAGGAGATTCTTTATTTTTGTGAATTTCTAAGTGATCTCAAACTTAATTAACTTTTAATATGTTCTCTATGAGGGGGCATGGTGTATTAAGTAGCCATCAAGCAGAAGTGGTAGAAGAAACCTAAGCATGCGTGGGATAGGCTGTTGTGAACATGTGGTATGGCCAAGTCTATATATATATATATATATTCATTTAACTGTATATAAAAATAATTCATCAAAAGGAACTCGGTTTACAAAAATAACATATGTTCTAGTAGGTGACCTTTCCTTATTAGGGTTAACTTTTAGCAACAATTGTTAAGTGGAAAAGGTTCTATTTATTTGTAATTAGAAAATATGTGTGATGATGGCATCTACTCCACATTAAAATAATGCACACATGTCCAATCTAGCTAAAATGTTATGATGTGTTATGCTTTCTCCAGCCAATTTAGCAAATGAGAACTCTAGGCATTTCTCTAATTATAGTATCATCAAGCTTGTTATCAGTTGCATGTGGGAACTCCAGACAAGACCTGAAATGAACACAGCTATAGAACCATACTTTGTGTAAGATAAATTTCTATTGATTAAATCCATTAGTCACTGTTCAAAGTTTAGTAATTATACATATCTCAATGATAGAATAAAACAGTTTAATCATAGTTCACAAATTGCTCAGTCAATCTTGAGAGGACTGAAAATCATGTAATTGCTAGGTATGCATTTGATTACCATATTTTATGCATAGGCGTGCGCACGGGGTGTGCCGGGTGTGCCTGGGCACACCCTAATCCAGGGCCGGCGCCACCAGTAAGGCGACCTAGGCAGCTGCCTAGGGCGCATCTTGGCTGGGGCGGCCGGAACCCTGCTTCCAAAAAAAAAAACCTCCTCCTAACTTACCTCGTCGGCGTCGCTGCGTCTCCGGTGCTGGGCCGCCTGTGGCTGAGAGGGAAGCGTTGTGCGCTCCCCTCCAGCCAATGCGCATTCAGTAAAGTTTTTTTTTTTTTAAACTTTATTGAAAGCGCATTGGCTGGAGGGGAGCGCACAACGCTTCCCTCTCAGTCACAGGCGGCCCAGCACCGGAGACAGAGCAGCAGCAGCAGCAGCGACGAGGTAAGTAAAGGAAAGAAGGCCTGGCTGGCATATTGGGTGGCTAAGTCCAGGCATATTTTGGGGGAAAGTCCTGGCATATTGCTGGGGAAAGTCCTGGCATATTGCTGGGGACAGTCCTGGCATATTGGGTGTTTAAGTCCTGGCATATTGGGTAGCTAAGTCCAGGCATATTTTGGGGGAAAGTCCTGGCATATTGGGTGTTTAAGTCCTGGCATATTTTGGGGGAAAGTCCTGGCATATTGAGGGGCATAATCCTGTCATATTGGGTGGCATAATCCTGGGATATTGAGGGGCTTAATCCTGGCATATTGAGGGGCATAATCCTGGGATAAAGAGGGGCATAATAATGGGACATTGAGGGGCATAATCCTGGGATATTGAAGGGAATAATCCTGGCATATTGAGGGGCATAATCCTGGGGTATTGAGGGGCATAATCCTGGCATATTGAGCGGCATAATCCTGGGATATTGAGGGGAATAATCCTGGCATATTGTGGGGCATAATCCTGGGATATTGAGGGGAATAATCCTGGCATATTGTGGGCATAATCCTGGGATATTGAGGGGAATAATCCTGGCATATTGGGTGGCTAAATCCTGGCATATTGCGGAGCATAATCCTGGGGTATTGAGGGGAATAATCCTGGCATATTGGGTGGCTAAATCCTGGCATATTGCGGAGCATAATCCTGGGGTATTGAGGGGAATAATCCTGGCATATTGGGTGGCTAAATCCTGGCATATTGCGGAGCATAATCCTGGGGTATTGAGGGGAATAATCCTGGCATATTGAGACTTAAGTTATGTTACTTATTCTCCACCATTCTTAATAGGGGGCTTTATTGCAACATGTAACTCTGTTAACTCTCTTTTAATTTAAATGCTGAGAAAGGGGTGGAACATGTGATGTCATGATATGGGAAAATAATATGATAATGGGGGGGGGGGGGGGACGCCGTGTGCGGCGTGTGTGTTTGTGCTTTAGGGTGCACACCCTAATGCAATAGGCTGCGCACGCCTATGATTTTATGTACATCATGACAGCATTTTCAGCCTTTACAAAGTATCAAGAAATATTAAGTCATTCATTATAGAATATACATGTTCTATTATTAGTTTGTACAGCTTTATGTGTACAGTGGAAAGCAGGACTTTCCAATACTATATATGCTTGCAGAATTGCAATGGACCAAATGCTTCCCCTATGCTTTCAATCATCCCTATCCATAGACATTTATGCCCTAGGTGTAGAATAGAGTGGTGTGCTTATTTCCCATACTAATCAAAGTTTGGAGGCACAATGGATAACACTTTTTAACTGTAGTGAGGAAATCCATGGCCACATTCACAGCTACCAAAACTCACATGCACACCATGTTCCTGTATAAGGCCCATACTGCAGATCTATACATACAAAAACATGCTCTTCATTGCTGTATGCCTGCCTATGTGCTAAAGTATCCTAACTGCAGTAATACAGATGTGTGAAGGAACAAACAAGTGCCTCTTGCTAAAAAAATAAAACATTTTTCTCTACTCAACAGGTTTTTAAATCTCTAACATATATGGCAAAAAAGCAACACTGAAAATCATTAAAGGACTGTTTTAAAATAATGTTACTATAATCAACTAAGAATATAACTATAAGTCTTTATTTTGAAGTCCCTTACAGTTCACAGGTATCCCAAAGCAAAGCAATAACTTTTCATAAGTTAACTCTACGTAATGATCCTTTTCAAGTAAGTGCACCCCATTGCCATATAAATCTTACAATACTACTTTAAGCTAGAAACTTTCTGCATATATTTGCAATAACTGTTTGGTTTAACACCATCAATTCAGAGATTATTTTTTATTTTTAAGCAACACTATTTCATACATCCCAGCTCTTGACCCCTGGCAAATTAGGATGCTTGGGGGCAGAGCTTGTGAAGTTGAGGGCCAGCACTACCACGCATACACTGACACTCAAATAGGGAGTGATACTGTGCATGCACAGTGGCCAGTCTCTGCAGTTCAAGACACTGGAATATTCACTTTTACAGCTGGATTTCTGTCTGAAAAACAAAAACATTTGCAAATGTCTAGTCTTAACATTGCACAAAAATAATTACAATAGTAGCACAACTGTTAAAATACATACTGAATAAAAATACATAGAAGAGACGCAAACCGGAAAAGAAAGATGTAAAGCATTACAAATATTCGTAAACAAACTTTATCAGCATTTTTTTGTTGTCTGCATTCACAGTATAAGCTATTTTTAGGTTGACAGAGTCCATTTAAGATCAAAATAAAATCTTATAATCAAAACGTTAACTCTGCTTTTGTAAAGGGAATTAACTTTGTCTTCCATGTAAAAGGCTAGACTATGTTATTATACATTATTGCCAACAATGTAGAATTCATTGCTATTACTGTTGACATGTCAAACTCCTCAGTTACATTTCAGTTTTACGCCTTACAGCATAAAGGTCATGCAGCAGAATGAATCTCTCAAAAGTATTCTGTAAATATTATCTGCTATGTTGGGTAAGCCAGGTCCCACTACTGGACGTGAAAGTTGAGATTCCTAATAAAAAAAAGTGTCCATCACTGTCTGAGAAATGGCATTTCAGAAAATTGTATATCATTAATTATGGCTTACATGTAATGTGTATATGCATTTAGTAAGTTAAAATGCAAAATCGTATTTGAAATTAAAAACATGACAGTACATTAACACTAACTGTAAGATAATCAAGTTGAATGTTAGAGGATTATAACAGAAAGTCAAGCCAAATATTGATATATGACCATTACTTTCAGGTGGATGTTTGAAATGTCCAACCCTTTTTTATGAAAGAGACCTAGCCAACAGACGTCTTTGAGACCAGCACAGACAGGGTAGTTCTTGGTTAGTTGGTGGTGAATCACAAAACACATAAAAGAGCTTCCTAGTGGAAAGCTCTATGAAAACTTATCAAAGACTACACTTTATATAATTTATGTTACCGTTTATCTGACACATTTGTATTGATACATATAATTTCATTGAATATTGTAATCCAGATTATGTTACCTCAGAAACATGTGTTCCTATCTTCAAATTTTACGTGTTCTGTGAGGGATAAAACATTGCAATACATTTTATCACAATAAACCATGACTGCATGCGTTCAGCGTTGTATTGTTAAAATATATGCATACTTCATAGAGCAGCTTATCAAGATGTTTTTATTTGAAGTCACTTTGTGCAAAAACCACAAATGTATCCTCAAAAGAAAAAAAAAATATATATATATATATATATTTATATGTTTTGAATGGCAGCTGTATGAAATAAACATTTATTTCTACAATACAGCCTTTACACAAAGTGCGTGCAGTCATTTTTTATTGTATTTACCATTAAGCTTGGTTGAATCCGCCAGCAGCACATCATTGCATCAGTGTATGGCATCCTGAGAGAGATTTCTGAGCCTATTGATCATGCGCTAAATGTCCTCATTATTAGTTTTCTCACTGCTTTCTATACAACGATGATGTCTCAACTCTTGAAACACCAAAATGCAACATTTAAATATGAATTGAAAGGTTTGCTAAAATGATTCAATGGAGAATACTCTAAAGTGTACTGATCATGTAAAATTGTTACTCTAATTTCAGTGTTGCCAAGCCATACATGTGGAAATCCTGGTGAAATACCTAAAGGTATACTACATGGAACACGATTTAATATTGGTGATAAAATACGATATAACTGTGTTCCTGGATACATCCTAGAAGGACATTCTACATTGACGTGTATTGTAAGTCCAGGAAATGGTGCATCATGGGATTTCCCATCTCCTTTTTGCAGAGGTAAGCTATTTCGTACAGATTTACAAAGCGATGGCAATAGTCATGATAATTGTAGAAATGTGCATATATTTACTATCTAAGGAGGATATTACATGTAGAAAACTCCCACTTTAAGCTACTGTGAAGTGCCTCTTATTATTTCTATATTATTCTAGCTCATTATAATTAGTAATTAGCTAATAAAGATTTGGTTTGCATGATTTTCAGTTGTAGTCTGTTAAAGAAGAAGACATAAAGATTGCTATGCTTTTTCAACTTCCTTTGACAAACATGTTTAATGCTTATTCTCCTTGACACACTTAAAACAATGCATTTTTACTTCACCAAACTCCAGAATCTTCTAATATGTAATTTATATGGACCATAACAGTTCTATACCATCAGATTAGTAACACTGTAGGTCACATTCCACAGAGGCTAGTTCTCTGAAAAATAACATTAAACTCCTTCAGTGGAGGATGCATTTATATAAAGCAGTATTTACTGCAGATAGCCAGAAATGAGTCAACACCCTTTAAATCCCACCTTAGTTTAAGTGATCAGTCCATTTCCAGGGTAGGTAAGGTATAAATTTGATAAGTTTATTAAGTGGTCCTATCTATTCAGGATGATACCCCTAAGTACACCTAAGCAGTGGTTGAGTATGATCCAAAGGGCTATAACTAGATTTATATGGCAGGGTCAGAGGTTACGTGTGGCATCGCACCGACTCTCTAGGTCAGCCTCCCAGGTAGGATTGGAATGCCTAATATCGAAACATACTATGAGGCTAGTACGATTGCACATGCAATCGTAACACAGAATATAAAATCTAGAGGCGAAGGCTGGTATAGAATAGAGCAAGATAATATGGGGATCCAAGATCTAGGGACACTGTTTTGGAGGACTAAACCCATGAGGGGGAGGGAACAGAATTTACAATGTGGTAACTTGATCCTGAGCAATCTGACCTCCAGTTGGGAGAGGTTAAAAGGGAAAATGGGATTGAAAAATAAAATACTAAAAACCTGTCCCACAGTGTATCTTAAGGGGAACATAGCAGACCTTAACTTAAGCAATTTGATTAAACATGGATTGGTAAAAATAGATAATCTATACTTACAGGGGAAGTTGAAAGCTTTCCCGCAGCTAAGGGAGGAGGCAGGACTACCAGGGAGAGAAATTTTTAATTACCTCAGAATCAAAGCATACTTGACAACATATGTTCCCCATGCTGCATAAAAAGGGGGGGGGGGGGAAACTGGACCACATACTGGAACTGGATGATACAAAACATATGATATCTAGATGTTGGGCTCTCTTAGAAGAGATAGGGCCGGAGATAAAATACGAAGCAAAAAATATGTGGCAGAAGGATCTATCAGTAACAATCTCTGATGAGGAATGGACTGGCTCGCAGATAATGATGTATAAAACAATACATTGTTTAAATCTGGTAGAGACACACTTCAAAGTTCTTAACCGTTGGTACCTGGTTCAGGCCCGCCTGGCAAAAATGTTCCCTAGTAGAACAGATTTATGCTGGAGATGTGGGGTACAGCGTGGAGATTACACTCATGTCTGGTGGAATTGCCCACCAATATACCTAGTTTTGGGAATTATCTGTCAAAAAATTAATAAATTAGGTACAGGGACCTTTGAGCTCAAACCAGAAACAATGTTGCTACACTTAGACGGCCATAAATGGCCTAAATCAGGCAGGATATTAATTCTACATGTGTTAGCAGCCTCCAAGATAAGTATTGCCAGGAAATGGGGTTCCTCACTAGTTCCAACATGGGACGAAGTCAGGGCACAAAGCCTATTCCAACTAAAGATGGAACAAGGAATTCAAAGCCAAAGGATGGTATTTCCAAATAAAGCTATCAAATATGAAGATCTAATTAGAGATATAAGCTTGGTATAGGGGGTCTCTGTGCATTACATATTGGAGTATTAGTAGCATTAGTAGGGCGGTTTCGCCCAAGACTGAATGAGGTGAATCGGGGTTAGGATTTGGCTCAGACTAAATAGGCAGAAGGAGGGCTTGCCAGGCCACCGGGAGAAGTAGGGATGTGCAATTTTGTTGTTCCTTTTTTGTCGTCATTGATTGTCTAGTTGTTTTTGTTTTGCTAAAAAAAAATGAATAATGTAAGGAGATAATAAGGAACAAACAAGGTACTCTTGAACATAAAATAGAATATGATGTGCAGGGAATAAGTTCAGACAGACGGTTAAGATGAATATTGTTGATGTTGGAATTTTATTGTTTATTGTTATCTAAAATGGAAAGAGGTTGTTGGAAATAATGTACTGGAAATGTTTGTCCTGGTGTTTAATGAGGAATATAATGAATAAAGATTATATAAAGGAAAAAAAAAAAGGAAAAAAAAATGATAAGTTAATTAATAATCCCAATTGCAGCAAAGCCATTATAACAGGTGTGGTTGTAGTCTGACTATTATAATATGTGTCTATTATAATATCTTGGTCCAACATAAACATCAGCATGGGTGACCTTATCAACTCATTGTTCCATAAATGACTGCAGCACAGAACACCAATTAATATTGTCCAAAATCTCATTAATCACGTGTTACTGTTATCTAAATATTTCTGCTTTACTGAAGTTTGATGAAAAAAAAAATTGGTATACAAGATAGACAGACATGCAGAAATATAAACAGGAGAACTAAATATGTTAATATGGGATATGAATAAAGAGATTAGAAAACATGTTAAGGTTACTCCATACTGTGTGGCTTATTTTCAACCTTTATAAAATGGCTTTTACATTAACATATCAAGGAACAAGGAGCAAAAGTTTATTTAAGGCCTGTTTTTATGGCCTTTGCTTCATAGCTTCAAACAGTTTAGAATTTTAGAATAAGATTATGTCTTCAGTGATTATGTGCAAACAGTATATGTTTACCGGCTCTGTCTACTTATAGAAATTTTAACATGCCAAACATATCAACTGCCCACGATTGGACATTTTAATCTTAAAGGAACTGTCACTTAAACATTGTCTATACCGTGAATGTAAAGAATAAAAAATAGAAATGATTTATAGATTTTGTTAGCAGAATTGAATTAAATACCTAATTTAATGGAAAATGTGTTTAAACTATATGTAAAGTACTCTTGTTTATCAACTGTGGCTTGAATACAAAGACCCAAATCAGGCCCCAAAATGATGTCATAAACAGGACACATGACCTAATTCATTATCTGGTCCAGTCATATTTAAATCACATTATTTCTTTTAATTTCTTCATTTGTTTGCAATTCTACTAACAAAGTTATAGCTTATTTTTTGATAATCTTCAGTTGTCTACCTCCACAGTAGATATTCCCTAGTCCAATAAAGAAGTGGACACATTATTGCTATCCTTGTAATTAGAATTATTTATACAATGCATATGAAAATAGTTTTTAATTTAACAAATACTTATTAGATAATGTATTGATAATCTATAACCAATGTTCTACTTTTATTGTGGCACTACAGAAAATCTAGTTACTCATCACATAAGCGTGTTGGCTTTGTAAATGGTTTTTCACTATTATCATGACATTAATTGCATTTAATGTTACGTTATCCAAACTGAGCTTAGAGAATCTGGGCCTATATTCTCTTAATGGTACCCATCCCTCATCCTGTCTCATTATGTCAAGATTTTTTTTTTCCAGGGAATGTGCATTGATTCATGATAAATGATAGGCTTTTGACTGAGATGGTAACAGTTGTATCTATGTATTTTTTGTTTTTCTTGCATCAAAACAAAGCTAGAATGATATTATCGAACACATATTATTTATATGTTCTTGTTGCATTGTATTACAAGTGATCTGCTCAAACTTGTGTTTTACTGAGTTGCCATCTTTTCATATTCTATAAAAGAAATCTGATATAAATATACATAATTTATATTGGATTCTTTTTCACAGATCTGTGTAGTTCATAAAATGTGTTATTATAGAAAAATACAATGTGTCTGCAGATCAGAACAATCTGGCCCATCTAGGCTGCCCAATTTTCAAAATACTTTTATTAGTCCGTGGCCCTAGCTTGTATCTAGCCTATCTCACGCATGTGTAAACTCCTTTACCGTGTTTACCTCTACCACTTCTAGGCTATTAGATGCATCCATTACCCTCTCAGTAAAATAATACTTCCTGATATTACTTTTAAATCGTTGCCTCTCTAATTTAACACTATGTCTTCTAGTTGTGGTAGTTTTTCTTCTTTTAAATATACTCTCCTCCCTTACTGTGTTGATTCCCTTTATGCATTTAACCATTTCTATCATATCCTCCATGATATGTTGTCTCTCCAAGCTATACATGTTACAGTATTTAAATAAATACAGAGGATGTATACATCAGTCATCATGATGCAAAACTATTATGTGCTACATTATAGATACATCTGTTTCACTCTTTGCTTGCCATGATATATATGATACAATGCAACCATGCTTCGCACAGATTATATTAATATTAATGTAACCCCTTTTTATTGTCAAGTAAGGAAATTATTTCTTGGACGTTTACATTAAGATGCAA
The DNA here is from genome assembly GCA_036172795.1 of Pelodytes ibericus. Classification (NCBI taxonomy): domain Eukaryota; kingdom Metazoa; phylum Chordata; class Amphibia; order Anura; family Pelodytidae; genus Pelodytes; species Pelodytes ibericus. The sequence continues at coordinate 128,887,788 of CM069861.1, forward strand.
AGAAAAGGTAGAGTTCTACTGTTTTGTTATACATAATCAATAAAAAGCTTATTGTGAAATGTTTGGCATTGTGTCATTTTTTTTTCCCTCAAGAACGCTTGAATTCATTATGTCACAAAAGAAGTAGTCAAAAATGATTTATGAGTCAATATTTGTGTGGTTGGATAACATTCCAAGTTTATTTGTCTACAGGTTATTAAATTTTAATAAAAAATATTCAGCTTCACAAAATCTAGTGCTCTTTGAAAGACATATTTGATAAAGTTATATTAAACCATCTATGTGCTGGAATGATGCATATTTACGAAAGATGCCACTAACAAAGACTCACTTGCTACCTTTGTTGTACTTTTAATAAGGCTTGATGAATAATATATGCCTATGGTTCATTTAGATCTGTCTAAAGCTTCATTTATTTAAATTGATAAGCCTTATATAATGTGACTGGCAATGACAATATGTCACTTGCTGGTGCTTTATGAAATGTCAAGCTTCTTAATTGCATCTATTCAGCTTGTAGAGAAGAAATCAAAAAGGGCAGAAATTTAGAAGGAAAAAAACATAGCTTTTCATGTTTGACTTTTCTTTCAAATTTGACACACAGATCTGTTTTTTTTTTTTAAATAAAAGTAAACCAACTAAAAGAAAAACTTTACAGGGTTTTTGTTTTCATAAATTGGGAAGACTATAAGGGCCAAATATTTTTTTTATCTGCTGACACATTCTGTGTTTCTTAAATGATCAGTCAGTTTGAATTTGGGGGGAAAAAACAAAGCTTTACTGAACTTGATACGTGAGCTTAAACAAATATATATGTTTACTCAGGGGTAGATCTAATTACCAAAATATGTGCACAAATAAAAAACAATGTGTTCCCTTAATGCATTTCTCATAACCCACCCCTGTCATCCAGGATATTCTCAAAATTATTGAATCATGCACACTTATAATGAACAGTAGTTACTCAAATATAAATGTATATTACAGCTTAAATTCTGTGACTACATAAATATACAATATACAAAAACAATAAACAAACAAATAGACATGGGCACTTAAATAGTGAAAGAGGAACAGTGATAAAACTTACTGATATAAGCTTCAAGTTCAAATCATAACTTATCATGACACAGCAGGGAGGTAAATAAAAAAGGATATGACTTTTTTCCACCCAATTATTCCAAATTATATCTCCTCAAATTATAGCCAAAGGAGTAACTGAAAACCTTCTCTATTCTAGTCTGCAAAACCACTTGATTCAATATTACTGGCTGCACTGGGCCTCAGGTAGATTTCCAATTCATTATATTCTCATATTCCTGCTAGGACAGTTTAGCTGGAGAAGAGCACAATCGGGCCTAGTCTGTAACCTCAGGCCAGTTAATTTGTCACAAAATGGGGAACAGTGGATGGCGCAAGAACGCTAGAACAACAGTTGATTTGTCAGTCAGGTCAAACATCCTGACCCATAAATCTATGATGGTTAGTTAGCAACACCAGACATGTATACATGTTCCTTTTAGGCTACTACAGTACTGTAGACTGTGGGGCACACATTTTAGCCAATCTGGTTGGTACCATCTGTTTTATAATTTGAAAAAACATTCAGCCAGAGAGGCTAGGCAAACCCAGAAGATAAATAACATGTTGTACTAAGCTTGTCACTGCTCAAATTATATATTTGTAGAAAACCCAGGAGATACCTTGCTGATAGGGACTCATGAGACCTGGAGGGGATGGGCCCAAGTCAAAAGTACCAAAGCTGTTTTGTAGACAAAAACATAAAAAAAAATCCCATTGTTTCACTCACCTTATGTGTCTTCTTTTCCCAAGTCCATCTTGATGGTCATTTATTGGTCTGTCTCTGATTGTCAATTAGAAATGCTCTGTACCAAATGCTGCATACATTACTGGTGCTAGATAAGTACATTTTAATATAATATGTAATTGTGCAGGACTGCAGATTATGTCAGTGTTTTATAAATAAAGATTATAATGACAATAATATAATAGCACATAGTGATTATTTAGTAGGATATCGTTTTTTAATGGTGAATATTTCTAACCCACTCACGTGTAAAACTGAACATCTTGATGTATAAGGAAATAATACTTGATATACAAATTGCCAATAAGAAATCTGATAATGCATCCACTCACAATAGCTAGGTTTTAGCCTAGTATCAGTATAAAATTACAAGTGTAATTTGACCAGTTTTGACCAGTATACAACCATGATAAAGTTGCCCCATAGATGTTCACTTCTTCCTGTGGCAGTGTTAACTTGAACTGACCTGCAGTTAAACTCTATTGTTATGTGTACATCTGAAAATGTCTGCAGCTAATTGCACAGTGGGTAGAAATTGTGAGTCACAGTATACCACTGTGAACAAAAGGAAATTTCAGTCGCCTTCAGTAAATTATTTAAGTTGAATCAGTGTCAACACATTAGAAGTACATTTTCATTAATACATAGGCATTTATTTCTACACAGAATACATGAACATTGTCTCCATTTGACAAATATTGCAGGAGCATTTTGATGTTTGATGTTAAGAGGGAAACTCCAAGGATTTTAGACTTTTTAGAAATGTATGCTCTCTGTAAAGATATACCACATTTGGTTAGTTATGCACAACCTACTTTCAAGAACCCACTTTGAAGAATCTGTTCCAGAGTTAGCTTTTACTGTTCAGTGAATGATCCTGTAACTATTACAGAGACAGAGATGGAGGGCTAGGGAACAGCAGTTACCCAGATGGAGTTTGGCATAAAATCATCCTTTGTAATGTAAAGGAACAAATGAGGAGCCCAAGATGCAGAACGGCAGTAGAACCTAGCACTTAGACAACAGGCAAGGCAGTTGTATAGCAGGCAACGATACACAGTGAAATAATGCAGTAAGTAGGTAGCAGGTAGACAATGCAATAACAAGCCAATAGGTCAGTGATAGCAGGAAACAACAGGAGGTAGGCACAGTGTAGCAATGAAGACAGGATAAGATTCAAGAGAATTATAATCCAAATGGAATGGTGAGCAGTCCAGAAGATGAAACGGAAAGAAGACTTGGTTCCAGAGGAAAGGCAGTCCAGGTTAACTAATGAAGGAGCAAAAACAGAAGTCAGAATCTCAAGTAGAGCAGAGAAGATAAGCAACCCGGGGGGCAAAAATCCAATAAATACAAATGATAAGAGGAAAGTAGCCAAGTAGCTACATATGAATTCATATGTACTGAGAATATTAAGACCATTTGACATGTACTTTAGTAAAAATCTAAATATATTTTACTTATGGTTAATAATATCATGAGCAAAACAAAATAGTCAACATTAAAACACAGTATAAATATAGATGTGTAAAAATACGGTTCAATATAATATATGGTTCATAACACAAGATGTAAAGAAGAAGAATATGCAGTAAGCAATTATGAGTCACTTCCAAATATATGCAAGGAAATACAATTCTCTATGCAGTTATACTTTTAAACACAAGATGACAACTAATGGGTCCTTGTATAGGAACCTTGAGCATGCTTAGATTTGGCATGTAAGAAAGTTACTAATAGCACACAATTTAACTCTGAATACCCCAGATAACTCTGATTAGACATGGCCTGCCATTATGATTACTTATGTATGCATAATAAAATTATGTAACAAGATTAATCAACTTTAGGTGTCTAATATCAGATGTGCTGGCAAGTTGGCTAGCACTATACAAGAAAAGCATTTCTTGATATGAAAATAGGCATTTGTATCTGATGTCTAGCTGCAGTTTTGAAAATAGATATTTATCCTCACTAATAAAAACTCCTAATTTAAGGAATTTCCTATATAGGATGCAGTCCTAGAAAGTCCTCAGGCCATGTGTGCAAGTAGGTTTCTTTGTTCTAGTGGCCACATATACTGAGCTTCTCAAAAGGAGAAAGTTCACTCTTTTGTTAGCACAGTCCTCTATCGCCCACCAAAAATCCCCTCATGAATCCCTGCCAACTTCCTAGCAAAATATTATAACCTAAAACGTATCATTCTGACACACCCTGCAACTCCCATCTTCTGTAACTTTTGTCCAGTTTGTAATGGGAGGTGTATACATACGTAAATGAGTTAATCATCATGTGACCTGATAAGGTGAAGTCATTCTTAGAGTTAATAACACAAGGGGGTTGTCTAATTAAGTAATCTCTTCCAGTTGATAATGAGGTAATTGTACTTCATGATGAATTTGACATCACAACTGCAGTGTTTTAGGGAATCAAAATCAATAAGATAATGTCATAATCAAAGGGTTTAGATAAAAGTAAAAAAATACTTATATTTTAATACAAGAATAGTTAGAATATATGATTAGTATCTTATCAAACATAAAGTTAAAGTGAACCAAACACCACATTATACTTAATTAACTTTTCTATAACTACATCACACCTAATACAATATTATAATTTATATGCAATAATTAATATGTAATTAGTGTTCATAGTTAATGTTTTAGAAGTGTGTGTGTCATATTATATTATCAAATGCTTAAAAAGCCTGATTATGTGTAATTATTTAAAATATATTCAATAGTCCGTGTCTCTGTCAGTTTAAGTAGGCAGGCAAGTCCCCCTTCACCTGGTATGCATTCAGACAGACAGTGAGATATTTTCACATCCTATGACTTAGATAAGGAATGTGAGGGACTGACTCCCCCTGGAATCCCAGTGGGGATTACATTCCTCCCCCCTCATGTTATCTGTATCACAGTCTAGAGAGCGGAATGCTGAATCTAAGATACAGAAACACACTTTGATTTATTCAGACATTGACAAGATGGCGGTTTGACTTTCATTTTGTTTCCACCAGTTGTTTTTATTAAGCCATATAGCCGTGTCAAGTCCCTAAATAGCCTGACAACTGTGTTATGTCTGTCTAAACAGAGCTGTTGAGAATTTGTTGGGTAGAACTGAGCCTCCTGTTGAAATGTATGCCTTTAGTAAAGTTGTCCTCATATTGAGAATCCTTTCCAGTGAAAAAACATGCTGTCTAAGGCTTAAAGCAAAACAGTTTCTTGGATCATTCTTACCATTGCACCACACAGGCAAGTAGTTTATGTAAAGACTTTTTCTTTGCTATATCTAAAAAACCTTCAGTCTGAGAGACTGTGTGAACCCTGGATATACCTACCCTGATCGGGACTCCTGAGGCTGGGAGGGGATGGACCAAGGCAAAGGTACCTATGCTGTTTTTCAGGCAAGAAAGAGAATTTGCTAAGTTTTCATGTTGTATCATAAGTTATGTGTAGGATCTCAGTGTGAAAACTGTTCAATTAGTGCAAGAGCTTTCCAGAAAATGAGTTATGAAATTAAGCAAGGTCAAATGTAATCTCAATGATCTCAATGCTAAGTTAGCTTAGCTCTTAGCATACCCTGTTATGGTTGATGGTCAGTCTCATGGTATGGACGTGATCCAACATGATGTATGTTGTACGCTATAGTGATTGAGCCAGCTTGCTGCCCCGTGGGGTTATTGTATGCTTATTCTATTTCCAGTGTGTTGACCATGACTTGCACTGGATCATGTCTGTTTTCCCACTGTGATGATTTTCAGCTTTGTTCTATGATTTGTGTTCTTGCTTCTGCGTTTCGTTCTTTGACCATGAGGTTCTCTTGGTGCTCAAGCTTGGGATGACAGCTTCAGAGCAGAGTGCCAATTGGAGTTCAACCCTCGATAAATTTGATTACCACCCATTGATAAATAATAAGGCATACACAAACATGTTCTTAAATTAATCAGTTGGCTGGAAAAATTATTACATTTGAAAAAACTAAATTAAACACATTGGAATTTAGGACATCTGATTTTTCTATTTAATGGTATCAGCTTTATTTACTAAATTGAGTGCTTTTTTTTTAGACAATATATAACATATATCAGAAGGTGGAGGGGTTTGTATGAGTGAGGTGAATTCCCCAGCCATCTTATTTCTAAAGAATGCATAAAATGGGATAACTGATTTCTTGTTACTTTCCTTTCTCTGTATTAGCTGAAGGAGCATGTGGAGGAACACTGCGTGGAACAAGTGGGATCATTTCAAGCCCTCACTTTCCATCTGAATATGAAAACAATGCTGATTGTACATGGACCATCCTTGCGGAACCTGGGGATACCATCGCTCTGGTTTTTACAGACTTTCAAATGGAAGAAGGATATGATTTTCTAGAAATTAGTGGAACAGAAGCCCCATCAATATGGCAAGTACCAAACTGTAGTTTCTGTTTGTCATACAAATGTTTATATATACTGAGGAAAATGTAAAATCAGATTCTAAACAACCTGTATCATTTCATTAATCTATAAAGTATAAATAAATGTTCAAACTTAGATTTCTAGAACAAAAAAATATATATTTAAATAGATAATATTGCCGCCATAAAGATATATTGTTACATTTAAAAACAAACCAAAGCGCAATTATCAAAATTAATTTACTTTTGTTTAAAAAATCTGACAAAGTATTTGAAATGAAAACTATTTTGGGCACTGAAAAAAGTTTATACGAGATGAAAATAATGTCCAGGGAGTACATTATATTGAATACCATAAGAATTTAATTCATATGGGATTAATACATTGTTCAATGGTAGTTCACCTGACTAAAACAACTTCAAATACTATATAACAATGAAAATAAATAATCTTGTTTTGGTCAGATATTTAAAAAATAACTAAATGAGATAAAGTATATGTTGTTCACTGGAAACTAATTTACAATTCAAAGAAACAAAGAAAAGTATTTGAAACAGTAAAAATGTTGTAGATTATATTGTATCCATTTATTTTCTATTCAGGAAGCTCCGATCTGGGACAAAATTGGTCCAGATCAAAGCAAATTTTGATTATGGAAAAATTCATAATCTGCTATTCAATACCTCTGCCCTATTTGGTTCGGAGACCTTAGCCCAGGGAGTCCATAAAATTCTGAAATACAGCAGATTTTTTACAGTGTTTCCACCAGGGGCTACTCTAATAAGCAATGATGGGACCCCTTGTCCTTAAATGTAAAGGAAATGTTCCTCAAAACGATAATTTCAAGCATATCAACTGGTTTACATGTATTGCCCGTGATAGTATAGAATTTATACCTGTATACCTATTTCTGTTTTAGCCAATCCATAGTATTCCTTCTTCTCCTAAAGGGCCAAACAAATTCAATTTGTTTTGAATTTGGTGAAAATTGCTGAATGTTGTCCATTTCAATTCTCCACATATCATTTCTAGAATTTAATGTTTTAGAGCCAAAACATAAAGAAATAAAAATGTAACTGGTTAATTGATATGGAAATTATTAAACATATGCTGTAGTAGCCTATTTGATAAAAAAAAAAATCATGATTGGAATGTTTTTAAAATATGCAATAATGACATAAATGGGTCACTTACCACTTACCATCAAACTGTTGTCTAATAAAGTGCCATACTTCAGTTAGTAACCCCAATATATACAGTAACATGTATTGATTTACACACAGACCTACCAGCTCTTATGATATATAATTATGTGTGATGTCATGCCAGCTATAGGTCAGCATCACACCATCTACTTTCCACCATACCAGCTTTGTGCACACACCACTTGCAAGTGCAGTGGTCAGAATGGAGCACCAAGAATGGGAGCATGGAATACCCCATTGTAAATAATGGTGAGTTTAAGGCTACCATTTTTGGTAACATTTTAGTCACTTATGGATCGTTTCAGTGATCCCTGAATGGCCCAATTTAAAATGGCATTTGGATCACTGATATGGTCCGATATGGATTGAAATTTCATATAGAGAATCTGAGCTCTCGAAAAAAAAAAAGTTTAGGATTTAATATAAAAACATTATAATATTCTGACTGCAGTTAATCTTTTATACTACTAATTTTCCAATTTGCACCCCATTGCCAATGTATAATACACTGGTTACATATCCTGTGAAGATTTTTGGAATTATATTACTATATAATTATATACTCAAATAAGATCACAAGAGCACCTAATTACTCTTCAGAGTTTCTTTTTGTAATTTTAAGAAATTTTGTTTGGGAAACTGTGTAGGCAGCACACATTTCAAGTTTGCTCCCTCTACTCATCTGTTTTCATAAAGCACATTACAAGTAGATGAAATATTAATTTATCAGACTTATGTCAAAAAGTAACATCATTTACATAGCTCTGTACAAATACATGTGATGCTTGCATCTTTTATTATATGGTTTATGTAAATATTACTTATTTTGCTTAGTACAACATGTGTTTTCTTGGTATTTTTGTTCTACTTGGAATTGTTTTGTTTTCTTGGAATTTTTGTCCAGACACATGAATATTTTGAAAATGGTAATCATTAATTGTTATGACCAGCTTTACTGGTTAAACAAGTTACCTAGACAATAATCAAAAGTCGCTTACATGACATGAGAAATTGGCTTTATCGTGTTGTTTATTTTCAGATAGGCTAGGGTGGAACAATAAATATTTTTCAAACGTGATTAAATGTTCCCTAACCCAACAATAATTATTAGATTTCTGCCAATAGTTTGTAAGGACAGATTAGTCAGTCTTACCTATTTCTACTGACATGGCTGTCCTGACTGTAATTCTAACTTCTTACAATGTCATTGACCATTTCACTGAGAAAATAGACTGGAACATTTTCAAATGAGTAGAGCAAGAACATATATAGTGGCTGACATTTTCTGCAATGTTGCTAAGTGTGTTATTAGTATACTTCTAAACAAATTAAATAGGCTTATGGTTATACATACATAATATGTTTCAGGTAATTTAAAAGACAATAGTTCTAAGGAGTTTGAGCTTTGGTACTCATTATTTTTTTAAGCTCCTTATTTTCATTTGTTTTAATTACAATTAGAAAGTGTAACTTAAAGGGTGAGTATAGTTGTTAAACCACCCTGTTTGTGTTAAATGCATTTTAAAGGTAATACAAGAGTTTTGTATTTATAACATGAAACTAATGATAGTTTTAGCTCTACCTGCAAAATATAAATTTCTAGGTTTGTCTTTTAAAAAATGTCTCCTTCTGCCAGACAATAAGAATAACTGCAGAAATATTAACCATATCAGAATCTGGATGTGGTTAGCTTCTCTGCAGCACTCTAGAATGCATGAAATAACTGTATTCAAGAAACGTTTGATTTTTGGCAGTAACATATATCAACCTTGTGAAATCCACAACAACAGTGCAAACTGTGTGATAAATATAAACAAAAATAACATACAACACCATTGATTGTTGTAAACTGCTTTTTAAAAATAGTTTTAGTTCACTTGGTGGGCTCCAAAAATGCCCCAAAGGAGAAATGGGCCAAAATTATGTTTGACAACTGAAATGTTCGTGTCACAAAATTAGTCCTATATCATCCAAATAAAACCAAAACTAGCAAACCAATATATGATGGGCAACATTGTGGAAAGCTGTTAAACTCAAATATTTTATATTGTAGCACATATTAGTTCCCTGCCATTCACAGCCAACCCATAATGTAACTGTAGAAGTGGAAAAAAAATCCCACTTGAAACTTGGTAACTATTGATGCCAAAAATAATGCACCAATTTTCAATTGCAGTCTTTGGTACTCAATTACCAGAAATAAAATAAGGTCATTGAATAGAGCCCATTGTTACTTAATAACCAACATCAATTGACTTTAAGGTGGGTATATTTTACTGTTCTCAAATGGTTACTGATAAGGAGAGAACATTTAGTAACCTTGCATGCTCAAATCTGCATCTTGAAGTTGTAATAAAGTGTGAAGAAAATAAAGTAGTTACCAGTAGATGTCACCAATAGTGATTGGCACTGTTGCTTTTGTCGTTAACACTGATTATATCATGTCTTAGCGAAAATTCCACCTTGATTCCTTCCAAAAACATCTGAGGAAAAATGTTGTGTCTTTTTATATTTATTTAAATTGATATACTCAATATGAATTCATGTTGTGTCTTTAGGTTGTCCTGTAATTAATAAACTGGGTAATATAAATAAAGCCTGGAATGTACTTCCACTGAAGTTTTGCTCATTAGATTTGTGATGCAGAAAATGGCTTGATTACTCATTTTGCCCATTTAAAATGTTTGATAAAGCCGTAATTTTAACTTTGCTCTCACGGAAATAAATGGTTCTGACATACTCTAATGTTACTGAGATTTGGTTGAAAACATTTTAAATTCTAGTTTTATTTTAGATATACTGCATCTCTTTTTTTATATTCCAATCCAATCTAAGATTAACAATGACAGATACCAAAATAAATAAGATATAAATGTTCTCGGAAGAGGGGTGTGTGTGTGTTTCCATTTTCCAAATATTACTTTTTGATATGCATATTTAAAAATTACATTTTTTTTAAACTCAATTAAAAAAGTCACAATTCATGTAATTGTTATGGTGGAGTGAGCTCCTTTTTTTGGGAAGATGAAAAAAAAACTCAAAATGCTTCTTGTGCACCAAAAGTTATAAATGTTATGTAGAAAATAAACAATAGCCACTCACAAAACTCTGATCTCACCATCTCCTACACAGATCAGGAATGTGAATGTCTGTCTCCCCCTGGAATCCCAGGAATGTAAATGTCTTCCTCCCCATCTTCCTCCCCATCTTCCTCCCCATCCTGTTACCTGTATCACAAGAATCTAGAATGTATACACAAATATATGGCATACAGGAGGTTTATAAATTCTGTATGGCACTTTAGCAGACTTTAGCAGACCAGTTTAGCTGTAAAATAAAAAATGGTTGCCAATGTTTACAGTTCACAGTTCATGGAACCATTTTTAAGTCCATTGTTCTGTCGTTGTCTTATTGTGGTGTCTTTGGGATGTGGCCACGGTACACAGTATTGGGTCCCATACCACCTGCTATGCTACAAACGGTGGGGGGAACAGCAGCATTGTTTTGGACAGCTGGTTTCCTATGCAAGAAGCAAATAATGATGCTTGTTGAAATGTATTTTGAGCTATTTGGAGAAGTTGAGATATTGCTCTGCTGAGTGACGGGTTGGCTAATTGTGGTGACTGTGAAATAAATCTATTAAGGATCCAGATATTAAAGATGCAATTGATGGCAATACCCTAAAATCTTATCCTATGGTTGATAAATCGACTGTCGATTATTAGTGGCACTTCATCCACACAGCCTTTTGGTGGCAATTTTATAAACCTGTATCTATCAAGTCCATCAAGTTCAACCCTTCTACCTATCATTTGTGCTTTTTATACAACAGAGGACACAAAACTTAAGTATGCCAAGTATCGGATTTTGCTGCTTAGGGGAAAAAAATTAGTCTTGACCCCAATAGGCAATCACATTTTTCCTTGAATCAAGACCCTCTAAGATATTAATGCAGATTGTATTTTTTATAGCCCTGTATGTCCTGTTTTTCCAAAAAATATAAAACCCCTTTTTGAAGGCATCAATTTTTTTGATACACCACCTCTCTTGGCTATGAGTTTACTGTAAAGAATGCCTTCTTTTGTTGTCCATGAAATCTTTGCTTTTCCGATCTCTTGTTCTTTGTACAGTTCTGTTAGTGAACAGGTCACTAGAGAGTTATTTCTATTGGCCCTGCACATATTTATATATTGTTATCATCGTTTTTCTAGTGTATATAATTCAAGGTTTTTTTCAGTCTCTTTTCATAACTAAGATCCTCCAATTTCCTTATTAATTTACAACTTTCCCTTTTTATACCTCCATAATATATTTTTTAAGGACTGGTTCCCATGTATAAAATGGGGTAAATACCCCATTTTATACATGCCCATATAGTATTGGCCCTTGCAGCTGCTGACTTACATTGAACACTGTTGCTAAGACTGTTGTCTACAATTATTCCTAAATCCTTCTAATTTTTGTCCCAAGGTGATACCATTTAAGTTTCACAAATGCTTAATTATTTTTTACCATCATGCATAACTTTACATTTGTCTATATTGAACCTCATTTGCCACTTTCTCGCCCACTGCCCCACTTTGTCTAAATCTTCCTGCAGAAACATTAATGTTATACAAGCTGGACTAAATCTCCAGGGTCAGGTATTTGTCAAACAGCTTAATCACTGTGCTGGATATAAAGCAGTTAAGACTTTAGGGCTAAGTAAATATAGGTTTCCTATATCTAAGAGGCAAATTATACACTGTAGATACCTAGCTGACTCAATCACTTCTTGCTGCTTTTTTTGTTAATATTTTTTGTATCAGCTTCAAAGAGACTTTCCCACTAATCTAAATATATGTGTTAAGGCCGTTTGGCCTGTATTTTTTTGGAAGGGGCTGGAATTAAATCCCTCCCCTATATAAGGAACACCTTACCTGTCTTCACACCGGTCAGGTCAGCGTCTGAATGAGTTCCGGTTCATCCAGTCGCCATTTTTGAATGCTTCTGGGTCCCACAAGGTTTTTCTTTGCTGACCGGTGTCCAGGGATCCTTCTGCAGCTTCTTGGGATCTTCTGCCTGCCTACTATCGCCGCGGATCGCGTCCTAGGGACTACTAAACTGTAAGTAGACCTAACCGTCACGCCAGGCGACGGGGCCCACGGCATCAAATCCGGTTCAGGTCCTCACTTACTGTGCGCGTTTCAGCTATTCCGGCTACTTGTTATTTTATGTCCGCCCGGGTTCAGCTGTTCGCTTCCACAGCTATTTTCGGTCCAACATTGTCCTTGTTCATGCCTTCAAAAACGTTCAGGCACTCTTCGGTTGTTGTCGGGTGAATGGGTTACGAATAGGTCCCGGTTTACTTATATGAGGATTCACATGGTTTAGGATTCCATGCTGCCACCTTCTGGTCAGAACAGATATTGCATCATTAAAATGTCATATTACTTTCCTGTACACCTAAACAATCTCACCCAACTGCTAGACGACATTCTGGTTAAAAAATGATCTTCCAATTCCATCTCACGGCCTTTACAGGCATATTCTAACATAATTAATAAAAAATAAAAAAAACATTATTTTGTGTCACTTATACAATTTTTCCATACGGTTCGTCTTCAGTTGCAGGTACTCCTATTACCTATACGGATTACCAGTGTCGATAACCTATACTACCAGGTACGTTCACCTGCTTACAGTAGATTAATTAAACTCCCCAACAGGACAGACAAGTACTGGCTGATAGGGTCATAGGGGCCAACAGTTAATTCCCCCGGTTTCTGCATTTATGCTTAGGATTAGTGGTCCCGCGAGGCCAACACCCCGCTTCAAACTCGAAAGCAAACACCCCTCGGGCCACACGTGAGCTAGCCGCCACGCACGTTGCATAGAGAGGGCCTCACCTGTCACTCCCTTTCCTATTCTTCTGGTTACAGTCACCGAGAGGCCGACATCCTGCCACAACGTTCGGTGGCCACGACAATCCCCTCGCGCCAACCATAGATAGAGCCTCTCAAGCCGCTTGGCAACTAGCAGGGCCTCACCTGTCACCAATAAACAATATGCATAATCGTTTCGCCTCATGGCATAGCTAGTAGCCAGTACTATCCTAATAAGTTCAATTAATAATTCTATCTATCCTTCATTTAAGTATGTCTCTTGAAGGTGATGAAGAGCTATCTCTTCATGCCACCCCAACTAGGGTCGAGACACCCTCTCGTAGAGGGGACATTGCCAGTCCGGCATCAATTAGATCCTGTACGATCCCGCGTATCACCACGGAATTAAGGAGGCGACAAATCCCTTACCCTGCCACAGCAAGGAAAGCTGAGCTATTCAAACTCCTTAACAATTCAAATGACAAAACGGAAGCTGGGGAAGGCCCCAGCAACACCAGTTCAGGTGACATCCAGGCTATGCTGGCCTTACTCATGACCTCTATGGGCAAGGTCAATGACAGACTGGCTAGTCTCAAGGTGGTCACCACAGCCCTCACCAAGGCTGGTCTTCCCGTTGCTGCTCAACAGGCTCCATCTGAACCACGCGCCGCGGGTATGGTTATCTCCTCAGATTATCAGGACGTTGATTCTGCATACACTATCCCAGCTCACATTAAGAGAGACATCTTGGAAGGCAAAGACGTCAACCTGGCTTCCCTGCTGATTGCCTCCCAGGATGTGGTGGAGAACAAAACCTATATGTACGATGACGTTTCTGTAGTGGTCAGATCTAAAGACGTTAGATTGAACCGTAAACTGACCATTCCAGAATTTGTTTTAGCCTTTGGTATATTTAGAGACGTAATTTGTGAAGTATACCCTAATAGAAGGGAGGAATTTGATCGGTATATGCACAAGCTGGTGGACCTGGGCAACAAATATGGTGGATCTGCTTTTTATGATTACCATAGGTCTTTTTCCTCCAACGTGTCTGGAGCTCTCTCTCAGTATGGTATCCGTATCAACTGGAGCAGACTAGATACAGAGCTGTTCTGTAGACACTTCGCTGGTCTCAAAACACCGGCTTGTGCATCCGGCTCTTCTACCACTCACACTACCAATTTTTGTTCTCACGCGGCAGCCGACCATAATCAGTCACCTAGCACAAGTTACGCGGGTAGGACGGAGAGAAGCACCAGAGACAAACTAGGTCGTCCTATCATTTACTTTGGTAAATCACAAGTGTGCAATAATTTCAATGTGGGCACATGTAGCTTTAGTGCATGTAGGTTGTTGCATATTTGTTCACATTGTTTCAGGGCACATGCGCATTTCATGTGTCCAAATAAAATGTACCCTAATACCTTACGTCTGTCAACATCCATGCCTTCGCAGCTCTTTTAACCAACCACCCTTCCAGACATATGGTAAATTTTATCATTGCTGGTTTCTCTGAGGGGTTTCATACAGGCATTATACATATGCCCACGGGCCAACTCGAATGCCCTAATTTACAATCAGCACAACAAAACCCAGCAGCCGTAGACAAACTCCTAGCCCAAGAACTGGCGGAAGGGTTCTTGTTCGGTCCTTTAAAAACCCCACCTTTTACGGCATGGCGCACAAATCCCATAGGGATAGTCACAGGGAAAAGCTCCCTCAAGCAAAGACTCATTATAGATCTGTCGGCCCCTCATACCTCTTCTACACCGAGTCTGAACTCTCTTATTCCCTCCGAAGAATTTTCCCTACAATATGCCACTGTAGACCATGCTATTACAGCCATTATGCGAGCGGGGATCGGAGCATGGCTAAGTAAGACAGACATTACCAATGCCTTCAAACTACTACCTATCCATCCCACACTATGGCACTTACATGGCATAAAATGGGCAGATAACTATTACTTTTTCTCCCGCTTAACTTTTGGGTCTAAAAGTAGCCCCAAAATCTTCGACACTTTTGCCGAAACACTTTGCTGGTTATTACTTAATGTGTCTAGATGCCCCATAGTCATCCATTATCTGGATGATTTCTTGCTAATCGAACTCCCTTCCCCCCAGGAGTCTCAAAGCAACTATTGGTTTGTTTGGCCACCTTGGAGTCCCGGTATCCAACAAGAAAACAGAAGGCCCGGATATGATTATTACATTCCTGGGTATACAACTAGACTCTGCCGCCATGCAAGCTAGTTTACCACATGAGAAAATCACAAATATCCTTAACAGTATTAACCATTACATGTTGCTGGGTAATTGCAACCGCAAGGAACTACAATCACTCATGGGTTCATTGAACTTTGCCATGCGCATCATTCCTCAGGGGCGGGCTTTCATATCCAGACTTCTTTGTCTTTTTCCACGTTTCAAACATGACGACTATAGACTATCCTTGGATGAGCATGCCACAGCAGACCTATATATGTGGAGGGAATTCTTGACCACCTGTAATGGCAAAAGCTTGTTCCTACCAGAGTTGACTGACACGTCTCCAACAATATGGTCTGACGCGGCGTCTACCACGGGTTTCACAGCAATCTTTGGGACCGAATGGCTTTGGGGTAGGTGGCCTGAAGAAGTCTATGACTTGGAAGGCTTTTTTACGACCTCAGCTCTTTTTGAGATCTATCCCATTGTAGCAGCTGCCGTAGCGTGGGGACATTCGTGGTCAGGCTTATCAGTCCGTTGCCACACAGATAACCAAGCAACATGTCACATCATTAACAAACTCCTTCCGCAAAGGGGCGGCCTCCACAGACCTTACCTGTCTTCACACCGGTCAGGTCAGCGTCTGAATGACCCTCCCACCCACTCCTTTTTTTCAACACTTTCCTTTTTCAATTCTATGTTACTTTATTTCTTCTTGGCGGGCCCTCTTTATTTACAGGCCTACCGTATCGTCGGTATCGGCACACCACAACCGACTTTGCTCGTTTGTACTATCTTACGTTCTCACTTGAACCTACTCCATATACGGCTATATTGGCCCTTACACAAATATATATATCTCTCCTTATTAAAGGTTTATGTTTTAATGCACTCTCTTTTTATCGTTGTTTAATATATATTTTATAATTGGGGTTTTTAATAAATTATGTGATGGGTCTTAATGAAGAGGGGGGGATGGAACAGGGGAGAGGAATGTGGAAAAAGAAATAAAAGGAGATTATATGTGTTTTTTCCTTTTTTTTTTATATATTATTTTTATTTATCAAGTGTTATCAAACAGATGAGAGACATCCTGGCCCAAATAAATTACTATCTGCCCCCTAACTATTTATTTACAGTTTAATAGTCCATCTGGCATGTTATCTTATTAGACATAAAAAAAGACATTCTGGAGACCATTAGCAAATAAATCCTATGAGAGACATTGATAATATATATATATATATATATATAGATAGGAATTCTTCGATAATGGTTTCGCTACTAATATATGGACAGTCAGGTAATTTGGGTAGCCATAAGAGGGAAATTATCTAAATATAATGTTTAATTGATGTGTAGTAAAAATATTATATTGAGCAGACCAGAAACAAATAGTTATATTCACAAAAATATAATAGCAAGTGTAGCTACGTAGCCCACACTTAATATGAAAAAAGGCAAACACACATTGCACAAGCATGGTTGTTCCTGCTAAATAGCAGTAGAGCTGAAGTAGAATTTTATCATTACATGCTATAATATTATTCAGCATAGATGGACAGGAACTAAATGCAGCCAAACTGTGTTAGGTATTGTCGCTACACTGCTTTGCTTTAGTGTTATAAATACTTAAAATCTTGTTTTATAGCTACAACCTCTACCCCAAGCATTATCATATACCGAATACCATATCTCATAAAGGTTGAAAGCTATCACAGTCCCACCAAGTATGTATATATGTTCCCATTTCCCTGTTGGATCTACAGCAAACTGGCAAGGACACAGGGGACATCTTAGATACAACTGTTTGAACTATATGTCATATTTGATTCATTTTATGATGCTTCAGAAGATTTAGACCATGCACTAAGGACTTTAATTTTGGAATTATATATATCCAATATTCCACCTTAGTTGATACCCCAGATTGTTTTGCCACTTATTTATATTAGTACGAAACTCTATCCCTTCTTTGTCTTCTTTTAGACCAGAGTCTAGGATCTTACACATTTTTTACTTGACTCTGAAATTGGTCTTTATTATTTTTGTTTTCTGGTATAAGATATGGTTAAAGGAAGTTTTTTACATGAAGAAATCTAAATATATCCCCGACTTAATAAAGATGGAAGAGTTCTAGGTTTCCCAGCTACTAACAAATCTAACATCTTTCAGTTCCTTCTGTATCCAATCTCCCACTTATTTTCCACCAGTTGCCAGTTTCTAATGTGTAATATCACTGCAGTATTTTTTTTTTTTTTGTTTATTTGGGTCACCTAGTGCTCCATTTCTCAGTTTTCTTGAAACTATGCTTCTGGAAACCCTTGGTCTTTTATTTCCCCAGATAAATTGGTCAAATATGTTTTTTGGACTAGCATTCTGAATATATAAAGCCAGAAAAAATAAAATATACAACTGTATCATATTTATACAGCCCCAGTCAAGGCTATATGTTTTAAGTTTGGACAATAACGTTTGGTAATTTAGCTATAATATCTTATTTGGTCAGTTGCTTTCCGTATCATAAGGTATCACATACAGAAGGATATATTTTTTTGCAAGACTCTTTCCATATCTTTTCCTAAATTTATTGTAATTATAATATATTTCAAAATGTTTAGTTTGCAGAGAGATAAGAGGCCACATATTTTTGTTTATCACCTCTAACACTTGTTCTACTGATTCAACAGTGTCCATAAGTGTGACTAATATGTTATCAGTGTACACATTTATTATGACTTGACCATGAGAATACACCTTTAATATCCTTATTAGCTCTAATATGTTGTACCAGAGTTTCTAATGCCAGGACATATACAAAATAATAGAGTGGGCATCTCTGTTGTATTCCAATCTGAATCCTAAACCTGATTTACTCCTAAGCCCCTTATTCTTGTAGGTTGTGTCCTGTATATGCCAAGATAACATCCGAGTTTCTTCCTTTAAACTTATAATTAGTAGAGCATGATGTAAGATGGACAATATATATACCATTTACACATCAGATATTGACAAAGAAATGGCATTCCAGTATGTCTTTATGGTATACAGATTGGATCTTGGATTTTTAGAATTTGGTTCATGTAACAAGGTGAGGTTTGAAAGGTGTGTTTATTTTTTATTTTTAAGGTCCAGAGAGTGTTGATGTATAAGCTCTAATCTGGTGGTCAGATCTGCAAATCATTTTGCTGGACACACAATATATAAATTGTATATGATACATTAGAAACATAGAAACATAGTATGAAAAACATTCGGTCCATCTAGTCTGCCAATTTTCGAAATACTTTTATTAGTCCCTAGTTCCATATCCTACATCAAGGATAGTCTTGTGCATATCCCACGCAAGCTTAAACTTCTTCACTGTGTTTACCTCTACCACTTCCAAAGGAAGGCTATTTCATACATCCACTACCCTCTCAGTAATGTAATACTTCCTGATATTACTATTAAAGCTTTGCCCCTCTAATTTAAGACTATGTCCTATAGTTGTGGTAGTTTTTCTTCTTTTAAATAAACTCTCCTCTTTTATGGTGTTGATTCCCTCTATGTATTTAAATGTTTCTGCCATATCCCCTCTGTTACGTCTTTCCTCCAAGCTATACATGTTAAGATGCTTTAACCATTCCTGGTAAGTTTTATATTTCAACCCATGAACCAGTTTATTAGACCTTATCTGAACTTTCTTCAGAATATCAATATCCTTCTGGAGATACGGTCTCCAGTACTGCATACAATACTCCAAGTGAGGTCTCATCAGTGCTCTGTAGAATGGCATGAGCAATTCCTGCTTTCTACTGCTAATACCTCTCCCTATGCAACCAAGCATTCTGCTAGCATTTTCTGCTGCTCTATTACATTGCCTACCTACCTTTAAGTCCTCTGAAATTATTACTCCTAAATCCCTTTCCTCAGATGTTGAGGTTAGGACTGCACCAAATATTCTATATTCTGCTTCTGGGTTTTTACGTCCAAGGTGCATAATCTTGCACTTATCCACATTAAATGTCAGTTGCCACAGCTCTGACCATTTTTCTAGTTTATCTAAATCATTTGCCATTTATTCCTCCAGGGACATCAACCCTGCTGAAAATGGTTGTATCATCAGCAAAAAGACATACTCTACCAACAAGAACTTCTTCAATATCACTAATACAAATATTAAAGAGAATGGGTCCAAGTAAAGATCCCTGAGGTACTCCACTAGTAACAAGACCTTGCATCGAATATACTCCATTGACTACAACCCTCCATTGACTATACTCCATTGCATGTCACTCAACTATTGTCTAATCCATTCAACAATTCAACAAAATATAGATTACATATGTATTCAGGGTAACTAATCAATCACAAATGTAATCCAATATGAAGTACTGAAGTATTTGAAGAATTGCTAAAGGTATACACTCAAGAATACATCTTGAATCAGAATATAATTAGTGAAAGTCAACATGGTTTTGTGAAAGACAGGTTTTGACAAACAAACTTAATAACATTCTATGAAGAAGTCAGTAAAAATATAGATCTAGATGTGGCAACTGATGTGATCTATTTCGATTTTGCGAAAGCATTTGATACAGTTCCACAAAAAAGGTTACTCTACAAATTGAGAGAAATAGGTTTGGGGGCAAATGTATGTATGTGGATTGAAAATTGGCTAAAAGATAGAACGCAAAGGGTTGTTGTAAATGGAAAAGCCTCAAATTGGACCAGGGTATTGAGCGGAGTAACTCAGGGGTCTGTTTTGGGCCCTCTTCTTTTTAATTAGTTTATTAATGATCTCCCACGTTGTGCTGAGAGCCATGTCTCTGTGTTTGCTGATGACACTAATTTTGGTAAGGTAATAAAGACTAATCTTGATGTTTTTTCTTTGCAGGAAGATTTGGACAGAGTGGGGGACTGGGCAGTTAAGTGGCAAATGAGGTTCAATATAGACAAATGTAAAGGTATGCATTTTGGGAAAAACAATAACAAAGCAACATAAAGTAATTGTAGATAACAAACTTGGCAACAGTGTCCAATGCCAGTCAGCAGCTGCAAGGGCCAATAAGATATTGCCATGTATAGATTCACTGGAAGAGGATAACCTCTTGCCTCTTTACAAATCAATGGTAAGACCTCACCCTGAAAGCAGTCCTTAAAAAGGATATTAAGTAACTAGAAAAAGTGCAAAGGAGAGCTACAAAATTAATAAGGGGATTTGAGGATCTAAGTTATGAAGAGAGACATAAAAAAATTGCATTTATAAACGTTAGACCTGTTCATTAACAGAAATGTACAAAGAAAAAGAGGTCACCCCCTGAGACTGGAAGAGCAAAGATTTCATAGACGGCAAAGGAAGGGATTCTTTACGGTACGGACAATAAAGTTATGGAACTCACTGCCAAGAGAGGTAGTGCTATCAACCACAATAGATGCATTTAAAAATGGTCTGGATTTTTTTTTTTTAGAAAAGCAGAACATACAGAGCTATTAATAATAGAATAAGCATGAATAATAGCGCTTATTGATCCAAGGAGAAATCTGATTGCCCCTTGGAGTCAAGAAGGAATTTTTCCCCCTGGGGGCAAAATTCAAAATAGCTTCCTTAGGGGTTTTTGCCTTCTTTTGGATCAAAAGCTGGAATGATAGGTAGAAGGGTTGAACTTGATAGACTTGTGTTTTTTCAACCTAAATTGCTATGTAAGTACGTAGAAACTGTAAGCCCAAACTTCCACAGAGAAGACTGATCACATAGTCCTCTCTCAAAATCTGGTAAGTAGGTAAGCCTCCATAATAACAGCAAGTAAATGTAAAATATCAGTAAAATCAGCACATCAGGATTCATACTGCCCATGCTTAGTAAGTACCTTAATTAGTTGGCTGATTTCCCTAAAAACTCAGATGAATTATATATTCTACAGGGCAACATGTAAAAGTTTAAGATGTCTTACAAATATGACAAATCATACATCCATATTTGTGGGTTCCAAAGCAGGTTAAGTTAAGATCTATGCAGGTTAATAGAAAATAGTAACAATGCAGATAACTTGTTTGAGAGGGGTAGCAAAAAAAAAAAATGTTTTTGCTTAGAGTGGCCCTTTTAATCTGCATGTATGTTACATCCAGCTTGCTGTAGATTCAGGGTCCCCAGGCCTGTAGTCATTTATTTGTCCATTTTTTACTACAGATAAATATGCCAGTACACAAATGTTTTATTTAGATTGCAATAAATTGTCATGGAAATTCTAATTTTTGCCTGTGTAAAGTAACAAATATTACTGTATAGCGATCTAAACAGTGTTGTAAAAATGGTTGTGGGTTTTTGGCAAAGTACTAGTGACTATTTTTTTTTTTTTTTTTAAGAAAAATTATTACCGCTTCACTGCGAATAGCATATTCATATTTTGCATGTATAAACTAGCGGAAGTTAAAAAGAAATTGAAATGCGTGGCTGTACACTTCAGACTACCACCGAGTTAACTGCAGGATACAGCACATCAGGTCGAGAAAATTATTACTGCCATTATTCCATTTAGGGAAAATGCTGAATTAGATAAATAGCTTGAAGAATGATCTGTTCTTCCATTAAATATTTGTATATTCTACCTTGCTGTGTGGTCTTGAGTGAAAGCAGCTAGGTCTGCTCATTCTTCTGACATATCCTTACTGTAATTATATCACTAAATGATATTAAACACTTTATAATAGAAAATCAACATGTGATATTTCCAATTTGCATTTCCTTATTATTATATTATTATTATAATTTTTTTTTTTTTTTTTTACAAAAAAACTGTTGTACACATGTTTGTGCTTTGGAGCGAAATTCATTTTCATACATCCTTTAGAACTGATGTGTCAATCACGTTGAAAATTGAACAAGTTTCAAAAACAATTGTGTTCTCAAATCAAACCATTACATAAAATACATCTTTACTTTATCACTGCAGAAATCAATTGTTTTCCCCCTACTCCTGCAGAGTGTGAGATAGTCAATTTCCTTTAGAATGAAAGAACAGGAATGACATACAAGGCTATAGGAACCTTTAATCTCTCTGCTTCCAATGCAATAAAACCAAACAAAATCTGACATTTAGAATTGAAAGATACAGTGTGATCGCTTACAGCACCATACTTTAAAATTGCTGCAATATGTTGAGACAGAGATAAATTAGACACCTTTCACACAGATACAATAATGCACTGCTTGCCTGTATGTTCTGAATGCCTTCCTGCTAGTTTTACGTAAGCTGCATTCTTTAAATTGCACATTTATGACATAGAAATTAAATACAAAGAAGATTTTAGGCATACATTGTAGTACAACAAGTCCAAATTTAGCACAATGCATACATTATAACAATCAAAATACTGTAATTACTGCCATTACAGCCAATTAATAACATCCGGCTCTGGGGTTAAACAAAGGCCTGTGAAGCAATCTGTCACTGCTCCATGACATAGGTGGTTTTCCTACCACCTATTTAATATAAAAGATTGCAACTTGGATCTTTAATAAACCTTAGAAAAACAACATTTTGGAGTGAACCACCTATTTAAATGATACAAGTAAAACAGTAAAACTACCTTTCTTTGCTGCATCAGCCTTGACAACACTCTCTCTCACTTGGGAGATGAATAAATGTATAGGCCAAACAAGGTTGCGCGAATACATAGGACAGAGTATAAAAAACATAACTATACTATAATGAAACATATATTGGGTTAGGTAGACAAGATCATGTTTAAAACATGTTTAATACATTCACAAAACCTGTTGAGAGTTCTTGATAGACTTTTATACTTCACAGTCTCCTCTACAAAGAAGAGATTACAGATAGACAGATAGATGTGGTGGAGAAACCTGCACACATGATTTTAGGGAACAAGAGACACATAACCTATGGAAACGAAATTGGTGGCAGTAGAAGTTCATTATGGGGACTGTCACAGCTATGTGTGTGTCTGACCAGGGATTGTTAAATGGGTGTTCAGGATGAGGGATTGGCACCGGTATTGCTCATGGTGGACATTTACTGAACTTTGTGATGGACATATTAATGAAATTCTATGGACCTTCATAGTCTTTTCCAGGGACACTGGTATACTTGTATGGACATTTTGCCTATCCCTGCTCTAGATTGATGAACTGTCAGCACTTACAGATATACACTAGGAAGCCACCTAAGCCCCCAACCCTAATGACACTAATACTAGCCCTAATGCTAACCCTAAAGCCCTAATATTAACCCAGAACCCATATGCTAACACTGAACCCTAGTAAATGCCAAACACGAAGGGCTCTAGCCCTCGAATAGTTAACAAGCCGTGAGTATAGAGTTGCTTCCAGGTGCTGAAACACAAAAAGAGCCTACTCTTGGCTAAAACAAACGATTCGTGTAAATGAAAAAATTGTGCCATAGAAGTCATCCGGAAAAGCAGCCACCGTCAATCCATAATTCAGTAGAAAAAATGTTTATTGTATTCTAAAGCAGATAAAAACAGCAAACGGAGTAACAGGGACAGACACCAAAGACGAACGCTTGATGCGTTTCGCACCAACCGGTGCTTTCTCAAAAGCAGTCTAAGTGAATCTAGCACAAAACAAACCAATTAACAAAATGATTAAAACCTGATTAATACCATTAGCATTGTACCTGTAGCCGGTGGTCAGAAGGCAGTGCCCCTCATACTCCACCTCCAGGGGCGCACACCCACCAGGAGTGTCCAGCCTCCAATACAGAAAGACAGACCCGTCACACCGTGAGTGCATGACCGCCCCTAGAGGCCGAGTCCACGGCCACCGCCCGACCAACAGCACAATGATTGAGGGAGGAGAAAATTGAATGCAAAAAGACGCACCTGTATAAAGTGTAACAGTAGACAAAAATAAATATAAAACACATGGATACATAGTGCTTAATTTGACAAATAGATAAGTTACATGATAGTAAATTGTAAGGAAACTAGAAAACAAGTTACAATATAGTTAGTAAATACAAAGATATACCTGTCTAATACGGTGAGGGGTTCGGTATAGTGATGTAATAAGGCGACTCAAGCCCAATATAACGCCAAAATAAGAGCTCCAACAACATGTATAAATAGAAGGAAGCATATATGAATGGTAAGAGACCAAACTAACCCCTAATACCAACCTGAAATGCCGCGTGAACTGTCTGCATGATGTAAATCACTGCACTGAACTTCTCTCAGTGAAGCTGCCACACTTCATTGTGCCATCCCCAAAATACACCATTTGTCACTCTGACAGGGAATGTAAACGCCAAATAGTGTTGTGATGTGGTAATTGTTTTCCAAACGTTTAAATGGTTTCTATAGGAAATGAAACTAATTCACCAAGTCAAAACTAGTAGCAATTCTCTACTTAAGAACCCAGTGCAATGTTCCTGATGAGTTTTCCACATGTAATTTTTACCAATTAGCAATTTTTCCAGCTCAGTTATTTTGGGTCTGAGTTTTCCAACCCAAGTGTAAATTCACTGTTTAGTTAAACAAAAAAAAGTCAAATAAATTTGGTAGTATTTATAAAGAAGGAACATGTGCCAGCCATGTACTTTGGGGTAGTGTCAGCATACATTAGCACCGGTGTGCCTTTAATGTAGCAGCCAATTTTCTCTCCATTCTGTTTGGCAGAGATGCAGGGCAGACACAGCAAGTACAACAATTAATCATAATGAAAAAAGGGACAATTTGTAAATCCCTCCCTTTATGGTTCAATTATCTTTCACTCACTGTAAATTGTAATTCACCAACCAATTCTTTATTTGCCTTGTGTATACATTTGAGCTTTTCCTTATTTAGCAAATTCCAAGAGCTGTATGTGTATTCCTCCTGGATATATACAGTGCCTTGCAAAAGTATTCACCCCCCTTGGCATTTTTCGTGTTTTTTTGCCTCACAACCTGGAAATAACATGGATTGTTTGAGGATTTGCATCATTTAATTTACAGAACATGCCCAAAACTTTGAAGATGTTTTATTTTATTTTTTTTATTGTGAAACAAACAATAAATAGGACAAAATACCAGTAAAAGTCAATGTGCATAACTATTCACCCCCCTAATGTCAATACTTTGTAGAGCCACCTTTTGCGGCAATCACAGCTCCAAGTTGCTTTGAATAAGTCTCTATGAACTTGCCACATCTTACCACTGGGATTTTTGCCCATTCCTCCTTGCAAAACTGCTCCAGCTCCTTCAAGTTGGATGGTTTGCGCTCGTGAACAGCAATCTTTAAGTATGAACACAGATTTTCTATTGGATTGAGGTCTGGGCTTTGACTAGGCCATTCCAACACATTTACACGTTTCCCCTTAAACCACTCAAGTGCTGCTTTAGCAGTGTGTTTGGGGTCATTGTCCTGCTGGAAGGTGAATCTCTGTCCTAGCCTCAAATCACGCACAGAGTGGTACAGGTTTTGCTCAAGAATATCTCTGTATTTAGCACCATCCATCTTTCCCTCAACTCTAACCAGTTTCCTAGTCCCGGCTGCTGAAAAACATCCCCACAGCATTATGCTGCCACCACCATGTTTCACTGTGGGGATGTTGTTCTCTGGGTGATGTGACGTGTTGGGTTTGTGCCAGACATAGCGTTTTCTTTGATGGTCAAAAACGTTCAATTTTAGTCTCATCAGACCAGAGCACCTTCCTCCATACATTTTGGGAGTCTCCCACATGCCTTTTTGCAAACTCAAAATGAGCCATTTTGTTTTTTGCTGAAAGTAATGGTTTCTTCTGGCCACTCTGCCCTAAAGCCCAACTCTATGGAGCGTACAGCTTATTGTCGTCCTATGTACAGATACTCCAGTCTCTGCTGTAGAACTCTGCAGCTCCTCAAGGGTTACCTTAGGTCTCTGTGCTGCCTCTCTGATTAATGCCCTCCTTGCCCGGTCCGTGAGTTTTGGTGGGCTGCCGTCTCTTGGCAGGTTTGCTTTTGTGCCATGTTCTTTTCATTTGGTTACGATAGATTTGATGGTGCTCCTGGGGATCATCAAATATTTGGATATTTTTTTTAAACCTAACAGTGACTTGTACTTCTCAACAACATTGTCCCTTAATTGTTTGGAGAGTTCCTTGGTCTTCATGGCAGTGTGTGGTTAGTGGTGCCTCTTGCTTAGGTGTTGCAGCCTCTGGGGCCTTTCAAAAAAGGTGTGTAAATATAATGACAATCATGTGACACTTAAATTGCACACAGGTGGACAACATTTCACTAATTATGTGACTTCTGAAGGTAATTGGTTGCACCAGAGCTTTTTATGGGCTTCATGAAAACATACGCACATGCCAATTTTCTGTTTTCTATTTCTAAAAAATAGTTTTATGTATATATTTTTCTCATTTCACTTCATCAACTTAGACTATTGTGTTCTGATCCATCACATTACATTCAGATTAATAAAACATTGAACTTAAGGCTGTAACAAAATAGGTAAAAAGTCAGATGGGGTGTATATATATATATATATATATATATATATATATATATATATACATATACACACACACACATTTTTAAAAATGAGAATAATATCACGAATAAATGAATAATTTTTTAAAGGACCATTTAGTATATGATGATGCTTGCATATGAAATATTCATACGCACTGGGATAGTGTAGAATTCGATGTAAAGAAAAAAATAGTTCTTCCTGACAGATCTCATGAAGGAGTACAAGATGATTCTGTTTCCATGTTCCACGTCTTTATTAGTGTTGAGCGAACCCGAACCGCACATTAAGGTGTTCGTACCCCGAACCCGAACCCGAACATTTCACTGTATGTTCGGGTTGGAGTTCAGGGTTCGGCTATAAACTGAAAGTCTATAAACCGAAAGTCATTCGGTTTATAGACTTTCAGTTTATAGAATAGCAAAAGCATTACATGTATTCCATAAACCGAAAGTCTATAAACCGAAAGACATTCGGTTTATAGACTTTCGGCTTATAGAATACATGTAATGCTATTGGCTATTCTATAAACCGAACTAGAGTCTCCATTCATAAGAAATTATTCTCTAGTTCGGTTTATAGAAAGCCAATAGTATTACATGTATTCCATAAGCCGAAAGTCTATAAACCGAACAACGTTCGGTTTATAGACTTTCGGTTTATAGAATAGCCAATAGCATTACATCTATTCTATAAATCAAATGTCTTTCGGTTTATAGACTTTCGGTTTATGGAATACATGTAATGCTATTGCTATTCTATAAACCGAAATAGAGTCCCCATTCATAAGAATAGGTCAATAGAATAGCAATAGCATTACATGTATTACATCTGAGAGTCAAATAGAACCGTCAAATACTGTGCTTACAGCGCACTTCTAATTCTAATAGTTTTGGGTGCTAAATAGTACATTTGCGTCTTGCGGTGCACTTCATATTTGAGAGTCAAATAGAACCGTCAAATTACAGCACACTTTGAAAAATTCTGGCTACCTCCTCCTCCTCCTCCAGCGCTGCTTCCACCTACACCGCCACAGTCACCACCTCCTCAACCCATGGGTCACTTAGTATAAACTGAAAGAGAATACTCTACAATCCAACCCTCTCTCAAATGGATAATTCTGTTGATCCTCCTGGCAGCCATGCTTTAGATTTAGATTTATGTTCTTCCAAAGCTAAAATCAAAGATTCCATCTAGTGCTATTTTATGGCTCAGCTGTATTTTTAATTTGTATGTATTTTATGTTTTTTGAAGTTATTTCCCTATCCATATTTGTTTGCAGGGCACATGTCCTACTCTTACCCACATTTTAATTCCTTTTGCAGCCCTCTAGCCCTTTCCAGGACTTCTTTAGAGGCATTTTAGTGGCCAAAAGTTTGTGTCCCCATTGACTTCAATGGGGTTCGGGGTTACGTTTGGGGTCAAGTTCGACCCCGAATCCGGACTTTTTTCCGAAGTTTGGCCGAACCTGCTGAACATCCAGGTGTTCGCTCAACTCTAGTTTTTATTTATTTTTCACTGAAAAGTGATGATCAAAAAGAGAGAAAGAAACACAAAGTTTTTGTAAATTCACCATCAGTCTTATTGCTGTTTTCTCATTTTCCAGATCTCAACTGCATGTCAATATGAATTCGCAAAGATTAAAAAAAAAAAAAAAAAGGTTGCAGTCAATTCCCATTTTAACGTAAAATCATTGTGTGTTCAGTTTCAATGAAGATTAAGTTTTATATTGCTTAGTTATTTCCCCTGAATTGCTTCTGGAAAGTTGATTACAAACCAGATGCTACTACTAATTTATCTAATAAAGCTCCCTTTGTCATCCATGTGATGAAATATAACAGCGTCTGCTAAACAATGATTCATATGCTCCTCTAAGATTCATGATGTGTGAGAATAGGGGTGTAGTAGTAAATCAATGTTTCATTTGCATAACATTACTGATTCCTGGTCACCTGCTAATGCGCCACCCACAGTGCTGAGGAAATATGAAAGCTCTGTTCACATTTATTATAATTTATCACAGACTGATAAGGATTTTCAAGTAAGCGGGACTCGCTTGAGTAGAACCATTATTTTGAATGTAATTTTAGATTTCAAGTATCATGTGGAAGAGTTAGAAAATAAAAAGACCTTTTGAACATTAGAATCAATACAGTTTGTCCTTGACAGGAAAAATATGTCAGAAATGATGCCAGAAGGTACAAATGCCACAGCCAATCACTCAATTTTGATTTCTCAGGAATAAACGAATCTGTGATTTAATGAAAAGTCTTGTTAATGCTTTAATAACCTATTGTCAAATAATGTAAAAGGTTATTTGAAAAAAAAAAAAAGTCAAAATAAAGCTAAATGTTTAAAAATTGCATTTATTTATTTCTTAATTAGAAAAAAATAAAATTTTTCTATGCCAGTACTTTATTGTATTGCATCAACATATGCTATTAAAAAAGGCTGCATATCTCAGCAAAGAAAAATACATTTGTTCCTAGTATCTACAATAGTTAAGCATGGAAGAAGAAAATCTAAGAATTATATGATTAAAACACATTGTCCTTTGGAATCTACATTTGCCTCATTTGAATCATGTATTTCCATGAGCAACATAATAATGCTCTGCAAACTAATTGTGTGAAAGTAATAATAAAATCGACTGACATTTAAATAATTTGTTTTTAGAAATATTAAAAAAACATGAGACCAAGAGTTTATGAGCCTGCACTCTATTGGAAGCTGTGTTTCCCTGCTATATCTGCTTGTTACAGAGCCTTTGGGAACTTTATTTCCTTGGATCAATTCCTTGCTGCTAACGCTTATTTCTTGCTTTCAGGTTTTTGCTATTTATTATTAGTGCTGGCTGTTTTACTCTCTTTGCTGTGGACGCACAGCGGGAGTCAGCACCCTATCTTTGCCTGTTTTGTTTATTTTTTAGCCCCACAGGATTTTTTGGGATTTTTTGATTTTTTGCTTTGTTTCAATTATTTATTGTGTATTTAGGGTATGTATATTTGTTATGTCTCACACGATCCCTATATAGGGTACTTTTTCTGAAATTAATACATTTTTCTATATTTCTAAATTGTTGTCTATTTTTGATATGTGCATGAGTGCTGTTTTAACAGACCTTCTTTAGGAATTGCTGTCTTTCAGCTTTTCCCATACTTTTTTATGTCTAAGTTGGGCCTGTAAGCACCCACCTCCCGTCACTACTTTTTGTACGATAATATGGGTTGGTGTGCACTTTAGGGAGTTTATTGCTCAGAGGTAGAGCAGGACAGCATTAATTATAAAGACCAAGAGCAATTGTCCATCCAAGGTAGTGATATTCCCTTCTCCCCTATATGTTAAATGCATCCCTTATGAAGCATCAAATGCTGTACATAAACACAGTTTTCTCACCTCCAAGGAGCAGAAGATATGGTATGTGCACATGAATATAAGCTGAATGACTTCTCAGAGGACATAGCACCACATATTATGATTTTTGTTCTATTTGCAAACAATCAACATACATCATCCATTGTGGAGAAGGGATATCCCTAGTTTCACTATAACATCTTATTGGATCTATCCTGAAGCTCAGCTCTAAATCCAGCATATAGAGTATTGATAAGAAGGAATTAGAAGGTATAATTATTATAGAGGCTCCAGTGTTTATTTCCCAACAGATGTCCCTCCTTCACATGACCCCCAGGACATATACTGTTTAAATATTGTTGTGAGTTGAATACTGTTTGTACATATCAGTTGACATTTTTCTTTCCAGTATTCCAAAATGGCTGACTATGGTAACAGATGCTACTTCTACATTTTATGTATTGAAATCACTGTACTCCTTACAGACTTTTGGGATAATGCCTTTCTTTGTTACATTTTACCACAAGAATATCAAGCTGGGCATCACCCATAGAATCATGGTATGAAAAATGATATGCCTAGGTTATGTCTTAGTGGATGGATTTTGTCTTGGCCCTCTTGTCTTGTCTTTGTTGTATGACTGGTATCTTTTTTGTCAAGTGTATTCTATAATGTAAAATCCAATGTAATATAAACCAAATTATATTCTGAATTTAAATGTATCTGAAAGCTACATTATAGGTTATAATTCTTAATGGAAATTATTTATGTATTAACTTTCTAAATATAGAACATTTACAATAGTTGGTGATGGATGAGAGAACATTTAAATGACCTTTACATCACGTATAATGCTCATACTATTTGGTCAATATGCAAATAATATATATTACACAATAAATCCATAAAGCCTCTGGAGGTATGTCATATGCTGTTTGCAAATATGTCTATCTATACAGCCACTTAACTTTAAATTAATTTAAATTATCTTGGCAAGAGCTGAAACTGTTGTATATGAATATATTTGCATTTGCCAAGCAGTGCCAAAATGGTATGCACTAGATTAACCAATTTATTGCTCATCTAAGAACCAAAATACGTATAACTAATCTCTTCTGGGAAGATAGATTCTGCACAGTTCTTAAATATTTTAAACCACCTCAAAAATATGCAATATAAAAATGACCAATACACATTTCAGCAGTGATTTTTTTTACAGTATATATATATATTATATATATATATATATATATATATATATATATATATATATATATATATATATACTGTAGAACAAAAATCACTGCTGAAATGTGTAATGATGATTTTTATATTGCATGTTTTTGAGGTGGTTTAAAATCACCAGAAGGTAAAAATGCATATATATATATGCATCAGAACCTCTGAAAAGGTTTGTGTTCTACAAAAAGTACAACCCCATTCCAGAGGCTTATGGTGATATAAATTTAGCAAGCACATTAACAAAGCTGAAAATAAGTGTTGCCAAAAACAGAATACGTAATGCTCCAATGTATATACATGTAAAGAAAAGCAAAGTAAAACAAAAAGTCTGTAAATAAAAAACAGTGGTGAATATTGGCACCCAACTCACTCACATTACCCAGAGCCCATAATGCTGGCTCTGGTTTTAATGGTGCTGTGGCACTTCAATCCCCACCATCCACATGGCAAAGCGTCTATGTCTTTAATGAGCTGGCTCCAAAGATGTTCTTTTAATTTGGCAATATACATCTCTTGATCTGATTTACACAAGACTTATGCACAACATTGTTGAGACTCTGTTTTTCTTTTACACTATAATGCATTATAGAGCGTTCTAAAAAAAAACCCAGTCTCTTTCATGCAGTGTACTAGTCCCACTCTAGACATGCTCACCATGCTCATGGGCCTTTCTTATGAGAATGGGTCAACTCTATGCATTGGTTTCTGAAGAAACAAATAGAGTAACATGACTTACATTGAATGATTGAGGAGAACTTGAGTGATGACCACTGAGGCCTCTTTTCTGTGCATAAACCAAGAATTCTTTCCTTCAATTAGATAATAGTCCCTTCTTTATATTTATTCTTATTTATTTTTTCCACTGCTATTACTGTATCATACATTGCTCACCTATTATTCTCCAAGGAAAGTTTAAATCTTATTTTAAATATGCATTTTAATATTAACTTAAGAGCTGGGCCTCTCAAATAGCTTTTTTTTTTTTTTTTTTAATCTAACTTTCAAAATATATAGTGAGTTTTAGAGTAGGAAAATAGAGCGTTCTGTCCTGTCACTAATTTTGGGATGGAATTGTGTTGAATATTCAGTGCATCAAGTCAAGTAACATTTCAGACCCTAGCAGCAGCTGCTTTGAAGAAGCTAAGCATCACTACTACTAAGCATTTTACTACTGTGAAGCTGGTTTATGACAATGTCAATGTGAGGTTTCACTGAGTAACCATGTAACAGATGCAAGATAGCTATGGTGGGGATTTGAGAAATCCATGTACTTTATAAATCAGAAAAGAGAGAAAAAAATAGATATAACAATAACGAAGATTATTATTTTTGATACAATTGATGAAAATTTATTCTGTATCTAAGGACACATTGTCTGCTTTGGCACTTGAAATCTGATATGCTAGTTTGTATTATTGCTTGAGGGGTGTCAGTATTTGAGATGTGATCATTATTTCTGATCACATATTGCCTTCTTAGATTGTGCTGCCTTATTCTGTGAGAACTGCTATTTTTCATCACTTGCTGTCTTGTTCTTACAATACAGGGAAATTTGTCTGATTTCTTGTAATTTTAAAAATGTTACTTCTACTAACCTCTAGCTTGGCTCTCTAAGATCTATGCTTCTTTTATTTTTCTATGAATACACTTTCCTAATTCATTTATGACAATATATTCTTATTT
This sequence comes from Pelodytes ibericus, assembly GCA_036172795.1. Taxonomy (NCBI): domain Eukaryota; kingdom Metazoa; phylum Chordata; class Amphibia; order Anura; family Pelodytidae; genus Pelodytes; species Pelodytes ibericus. The sequence continues at coordinate 128,921,033 of CM069861.1, forward strand.
AATTTGCACTCCACTTTTAGTGATACATATAGTAAACATAGGCGTGACTTTTCAACACAGTTTTTGTTTAAACACAGACTATGCAGTACAACTTGTTTATTTTTGTGACCACATGCATCAATTACCAAGGAGATAGCAGGTGCATGAATTTAACAAAAAGAACTGTGTACATCACATAATTACATGGATTTTTTTTTTATCAAGATCATTATATAAATATGGTAATACATGCAGTCCATGTTTTTTCTTCTTTTGGGTCTCTGCATTAAAAATTATGTTTTTGAAGGGTTTAAAAATGTAGTTTTAAACATTTGTTTTATCATGCCCAATTATGGCTTCAATTTCCTATGAATTAAGGAAAATTTGATTATATAACATAAACGTAACTCCATCATGACAACACCTGTATATGCATGGGCTCTCAATGCATTTGTGACACTGACAGTACATGCACAATGATCACATGCAAAAAAATAACAATCAAACACTGATTGCCTAAATCCTCCCTCTCTCTCCCCGACACTTTGGTCTTGTGCCAGAGGAAGAGAGAGCAAAATACTGTGTTCTAGAAAAAGTGAAAAGCTAAAAATTGTTTATCTTGTTTGTTTTCTTTAAAAGAAAAATATGTGAAGATTAATTTAAGTCCCAAACGTACATGTGTATATATATATATATATATATATATATATATATATATATATATATATATATATATATATTGACCTGAAGGGGTTTTAAGGAGATATATTGCTTATTAATCTTCCATTGGATAGATTCACTATTAACAGTAGCGTATTTTGTGTAATGTTACTGTGCAAAAGTAACCGTATGGTGTGGACGTGTGAGACTGAGTTATTATATATTAGACTATGGAATATTATTTGTTTTTTTTACATGTATTACTTTTGATTGTGGAAGGATGTACAAGTGTTCAATGCCAGTCATCATTTGCAAGGGACAATAATATATTGGTATGTATAAAAATGGGATATTGATTCAATGGAGGAAGAAATCATCTAACATGTGTACAAGTCAATGGTAAGACTTCACCTTGAAAATGTGGTACAGTTAAAAATGATATTAAATAACTAGGACAAATGCAAAGAAGGGCTTCAAATTAATAAGGGGATTTATATATGTTCGAAAAACAGCATCTTACAGGGGAAATAACATTTATATAAATATGTGCAGGGCCAATATAAAGGGCTCTCCAGAGACCTGTTCATTAACAGAAAATTTATAAAGTACAAGAGATCATCCCCTGAGACTGAAAGAGCACAGATTTCATAGACAACAAAGGAAGCAATTCTTTACGTTAAGGGCAATAAAGATATGGAATAGACATGTGCATTCGTTTTCGGACGAATGCATTTTCGTCCAAAAATAGCATTTTCGTCCATTCGTCCGAAAAACGAATAACGAAAATGCTATGCTAACGAAAGCCGAATGAACGATTGGTTAATAAACGAAAATCATTCGTTCATTCGTCCATTCGTAGTACTATTGGCATTCTATAAGCCGAAATAGAGTCGGTTTATAGAATACAATAGCATAGTACACTACATTCCATAAACCGACATAATGAACGACTTTCGGTTTATGGAATGCATGTAACTCTATTGGCATTCTATAAACCGACTCTATTTCGGTTTATAGTAATGCCAATACTATAGCACGAATGGACAAATGATTTTCGTTTATATTAAACCATTCGTTCATTCGTTCAACTTCTTAGCTTTCTATAAACCGAAACAGAGTCCCCATTCATAGAAAGCCCATAGTATTACATGTAATCCATAAGCCGAAAGTCTATAAACCGAACGTTCGGTTTATAGACTTTCGGCTTATGGAATACATGTAATCCTATTGCTATTCTATAAACCGAACGAGAGCCCCATTCATAAGTATTTCTTATGAATGGGGCTCTCATTCGGTTTATAGAAAGCCAATAGTATTACATGTATTCTATAAAACGAATTTCGTCCGAAACGAATGTAGTAATGAACGAAATTCGTTTTAGACGAAATAAATAACATTTTCGTCCGAATGGATGAAAACGAAACGAAAATTTTAGTTTTGCACATGTCTAATATGGAACTCAATACCAAGAGAGATGGTGCTATCAAATACAATATATGCCTTCAAAAAGGATCTATATATCGTTTTAGAAAAGCAGGGCATACAGGACTATTAATAATAGAATACAATTAATATATTAGAGCCTCTAGATCGAAGGAGAAATCTAATTGCCTTTTGTAGCTGAGAAGGAATTTCCCCCCCTAAGAGGGCAATAGCTTACTTGGTTTATTTTCCTCCTTCTTTTGGATCAAAAGCATGAGGAATGTAGATTGGTTGAACTTGATGAACTTTTTTCAGCCTAAATTACCATGGTACTATGTCAAGGTAGTGCATAATAAGATCAAAAGTGGATTTGGATTAGTTTTTTTTTTAAAGCAACTTTTATTTTGCCAAGTAAAGTGAGCAAGTTGCCTTTTCAAAAATATGTTGCTAATTTATAAAAATGTGGACTGCAAAAAAGTCAAATATTTTAATGTAATGCTCATGATTTCTGCATAAACTATTTGGTATATAGTCCTTTAAGTGCAATTGATTTAATGAGCATTTTAATGCACACTGTGTTTTAATATTAATAAAATAAGCATGAATCAAAATATGTATGTAAATACTTTGAGATCTGTTCATAAAACAGTATATATCAAGCATTAGTAGCTGAGTTAGAAGGAGATATGTTCCAACTAGGGCCAGATTAAGGCATGGGCTTTAGTGGCTGCAGCCCAGGGGCCTCGAGGGGTGCAGCTCAAGGCCCATGCCTTAATCCGGGAGATGGGGGAAAAAATCCTTGCCAAAGAGGGAAGAGAGAAGGAGGGAGGTGAGTACTGGGGCCTGGGGATGGGGGTAAAAGTTATTTTTTTTGGCCAAACTGTCAGTGGCATATTAATGGGTATGCTAATAGTGGCATAGTAATGGACAAATTGTTTGTGGCATATTAAAGGGCACACTAATAATTCTAATTGTGGCATGTTGATGGACAAATTCACTGTGGAATATTAATGGACATATTAATGGGCATACTAAGTTACATATTAATGCATATTAATGGGCAAATTTGCTGTGGAATAATAATGGGCAGATTAATAGAGGCATGTTAATGGGCAGACTGATAGTGGCATATTAATGGGCATAGTTATAGTGGTATATTAATGGGAAAATTGGATGTGACATATTAATGGAGATATTAACAGTGGCATATTAATGGGTAAGCTAACAGTGCCAAATTTATTGGCACATTGGCTGTGGAATATTTATGGGCATATTGGCTGTGGCATATTAATGGGCAGACTAACAGTGGCATACTAATGGGTAAATAGTGGCATATTAATGGGCAACCTGGCTGTGGGAATACATTGGCAAATCTGGTTGCAGAATGTCAAGTCTGGGGATGCAAAAACAAGTCTGAGGTACAGATTGACCGGTTGGAGGGGCAGATTGGAAAACATGGGGATGCATTGTTAAGTCTGTGGGGCAGATTGGCAAATAAAAGGAAATCAAAACAATAATGCATTTTATTAATCACAGGTTTCATTAAATATGGGAAAAAAAAACAGTTTACAAGTCAATTATTTTTTACTAGTAAAAACTCTTTCATTGTAAGGTCATCTTATCTTTACTGGGGGCCTCACAATACCTGTAGCCCAGCGGCCTACAATGTCTTAATGCAGCTCTGGTCCAACCCCACTATTAAGGATTTAGGCCTTTGACAGTTCACTATACATCATTGGTTGCAAATAATACTTCTAGTAAAATATTATTATTAATCAATTCAATCTAAGAAAGTACAAATAACTATAAAAGGCAGGAATAACTCCATACTTACACAAGCCTGTCCCCACAGAAACATCACTCATGAAGATATGGCAGTAATTCCTACTTAGAATTATTGATATCTAAAACAGTGTTAAGATCTCCATATGCTAGCTTTTGTGGAGTCCAGTCATGTAATCCAGTCATCCGTATAATTCAGTCATATATAATTTGTTGTCCTAGGGTTTAGCAATCTCTGCAATGAGCTTTCAAAGTGAGTTTGCTTATACGTTACAGCGGTGTTGAGTTGTGTTGTACCATGTTGTTAACTGCAGCACATAACTATAATGTTAGGTCTATATCTGTTCAAATTTATAAATAGAGTTGAGCGGACACCTGGATGTTCGGGTTCGGCCGAACTTCAGAAAAATGCCAGGGTTCGGGGTCGAACTTGACCCCGAACTTGACCCCGAACTCGAACCTCATTGAAGTCAAGAGGGCTGCAAAAGGAAGTACAATGTGGGTGAGTGTCCCCATTCATACGAATAGGTCAATTGACCTATTCATATGAATGGGGACCCTATTTTGGTTTATAGAAAGCCAATAGCCATGTAATGCTATTGGCTTTCTATAAACCGAAATAAAGTCCCCATTCATAAGAATAGGTCAATTGACCTATTCTTATGAATGGGGACTTTATTTCGGTTTATAGAATAGCAATAGCATTACATGTATTCCATAAACCAAAAGTCTATAAAGCGAAAGACATTCGGTTTATAGACTTTCGTTTTATAGAATACATGTAATGCTTATGCTATTCTATAAAAAGAAAGTCTATAAACAGAATGTCTTTCGGTTTATAGACTTTCGGCTTATGGAATACATGTAATACTATTGGCTTTCTATAAACCGAACTAGAGTCCCCATTCATAAGAAATTCTTATGAATGTGGACTCTAGTTCGGTTTATAGAAAGCCAATAGTATTACATGTATTCCATAAGCCGAAAGTCTATAAACCGAACGACATTCGGTTTATAGACTTTCGGTTTATAGAATACATGTAATGCTATTGGCTATTCTATAAACCGAAAGTCTATAAACCGAACCCCAAACTCCAACATGAACATCCAGTGGAATGTCTGTGTTCGGTTCCGGGTTCGAATACCGTAATGTTCGGTACGAACCTGAACAGTGCGGTTCGAGTTCGCTCAACACTATTTATAAATAAATGTGCATTTATCTATGTAATGTAACAATGATGATAATAATGATCATACTAATGTCATCTGGTTCAAGCAACCCATCGCATGCAAATTTTTCCTTTGGAGCTTGGCACAGCAATTTGGCAAAAGTGGTTTGTGACCTTTTACAAGCTGGGCTAATCAAAATAAAAGAGGCATGGTGACCTCCATTAGGCCAAAAAATGAAGACTTTAACATAAGCTGAGTGTACATTTTAGCAGCAGTCCTCTTTCCGATAAGATAGTCTTTTTCACATTAACCATTTGTTTTCTCTGTTATTAGGCTGTTTGCATGCTTCTCAGTATAGTAATGAAGTAGATCTGGTCATTCAGATGATCATTTGTATGTAAATCTACTTCAGTTAAGCAATTTAGAAGTCAGTGGGCTTTGTGATTTAAGTGGAGAATCTCTCAGGAAACCAGTGGTTTCTAGTGAATAAAATAACATTATACTGTTCAATAAATGCTTTGTCTTTTGCAAATAGCAATTCTGACTAAAATTAGATTGCAAACCCTTGGGTAATGAAAAGGACATTTGCTTAAATGTTTTACTAAAATGGCTGCAGGGTTACAAGATTTAACAATCACTGAAGACATGGTGATGAGCAGATTGGCAGTGCCAATGTGGTTTGTAAAATACATTGGATAATGGGTTTTATGAATAGTAGTCAAATGCCTTCATCTGGAAGCAATCAATGTATACATTGGTGGCAAAATACCTCATGATTCAAGTGTTTGTAATAGTTAGATAAATACATTTGTAATATATAGCTATTTCCTTTCTGTACTATATAAAAAAAAAGTCTTACAGGACGTTAGAGTGAAAGAGAAAGTGGCTAGCCAAACAAATTATATTGCAACTTTATTTCTCTTGCTTTGTTTTGACAATGACATAACATATGAGATGTTGATTATTACTACATGTATGAAAAAATGATACAAGATGTCAAAAGTGATGCTTCCTATAATCATCTCTTAAGAAGAACTGCTGAAAGGAATGATTCAGTTCCATCTTCCCATTGTTGTAAAGGACAGGAATGGAATTGGATGTGTCTCATGTAAAACTTACTGCACAGCGTGAAATGGTACTAGACAAATGATATGACTTACGTTATGTGTGTGTGTGAGTGTGTGTATGTATATATCAAAATGCACTACATTGACTGAGAGATTCCCTTTGTTTAGCTATGCACCTTCTGCCCATTCTTGGCGTAATTCATGGGTAATCTAATCCATGGTTGTACACTTTAGTACCTTAATGTAGTGCTCTGGGAAGGTTATTTTTGTTATTATATCATCTAGATCCATAAATAGGCAGTTAGGATAGTTGACTACTTATCTTGTTATACTCTGTATTATTACAGAGCATTTGTATGGGTTACTGCAGCACCAATGGATATGTCTTTTGTCATCCAAATACACATGACAAATGGCAGACTAACAGATTAAAGTCTTCTCTACCCCTAGTTTCTTTTACACTCAAATCTAAATTAGGGCTACTGACTTTTGTCCTGGATCCTGCATATATATACATATATATACAGGTGGTGGAGACCACACCTTTCAGGTTTGAATCTTAGTCTCCAACTAAAGATGTTGGGGATGAGGACTGGCAAGGCTTGTCAAACCATATTGATACTTCTTAATTTCCAACCATATGAATGTTGGTACAAATATATGATAATGTCCTGGTCAAGAACCGGTGATGCAAGGTCTTGTTACTAGTGGGGTACCTCAGGGATCTGTTCTTGGACCCATTCTCTTTAATATTTTTATTAGCGATATTGCAGAAGGTCTTGTTGGTAAAGTATGTCTTTTTGCTGATGATACAAAGATTTGCAGCAGGGTTGATATTCATGGAGGGATAAGCCAAATGGCAAATGATTTAGCTAAACTAGAAAAATGGTCAGAGCTGTGGCAACTGACATTTAATGTGGACAAGTGCAAGATTATGCACCTTGGGCGTAAAAACCCAAAACCCAGAATATAGACTATTTGGTACAGTCCTAACCTCAACATCTGAGGAAAGGGATTTAGGAGTAATAATTTCAGAGGACTTGAAGGTAGGTAGGCAATGCAATAGAGCACCAGGAAATGCTAGCAGAATGCTTGGTTGCATAGGGAGAGGTATTAGCAGTAGGAAGAGGGAAGTGCTCATGCCATTGTACAGAGCACTGGTGAGACCTCACTTGGAGTATTGTACGCAGTACTGGAGACCGGATCTCCAGAAGGATATTGAAACTTTGGAGAGAGTTCAGAGAAGGGCTACTAAACTGATTCTTCAGTTTTATCCTTCATCATGGGTTGAAGGATAAAACTTACCAGGAAATGTAAAGCATCTTAACATGCATAGCTTGGAGGAAAGACGTAACAGGGGGGATATGATAGAAACATTTAAATACATAAAGGGAATCAACACAGTAAAGGAAGAGAGTATATTTAGAAGAAGAAAAACTACCACAACTAGAGGACATAGTCTTAAATTAGAGGGGCAACGATTTAAAAGTAATATCAGGAAGTGTTACTTTACTGAGTGGGTAGTGGATGTATGGAATAGCCTTCCAGCAGAAGTGGTAGAGGTAAACACAGTCAAAGATTTTAGGCATGCGTGGGATAGATACAAGGCTATCGTAGCTATAAGACCAGGAACGGGGGACTAATAAAAGTATTCAAAAAAATTGGGAAGACTAGATGGACCGAATGGTTCTTATCTGCCGACACAATCTATGTTTCTATGTCCTTTGGCTGCTCCATAGTTCATTTACCCTTTCAAATAGAGATTCGTGCAAATGTTCATATTTCCATTTGATGAAGCACCCTTGTAAATACAGATACGTCCATGCAGCTAGGTATATTCAAAGAGGTTCACTCAATTCTGCCTATGATTAACCCCTTAGTCTCAAGACATGTTTACCTTGACTTTCCCTTGGTGACAATGGCTGGTTTGACATTTCTGGGGTGTTTTTGTTCAGCTGTAATTTTCTTATTTCTCACATACTGTACCCACACACATTATATGTTGTTTTTATCGTCATAAGAAAGGCTTTCATTAGATACCATTATGTTCATCATATCTTATAATTTACTACAAAAAAAATCATAAAATATGATGAAAAATTAAAAATAAAACCCTTTTTATAAATTTGACCTAAAATATAATTTAGACAAATCCAATAATTAAAAAAGACTCCATCTAAATAGTTTCTAAATGTTGTCCCGAGTTCATAAATATGCATGTTTCCATATTTTTTGGTATTTTTTTGCAAGTTATGGGGCAAAAACCAAAAAGTGTTTTTTGTTTTTTTCCTATATTTACCTTTTGACCCCAACCCGAACCCTAAATTTAACCCTAACACAATATTTAACCCCAACTCTAACCCTTATGGTATCCCTTAATATATTTTAATTTTAATTTAATTTTAACCCTATCCCTTATGCTAAAAATTATTTAATTTTAATCCTACAGGCTAATCTAACTATAATACCAGTTTTAAACTAATTAAATCTTCTTTTTTTTTTAAATTGCAATGTTGCAGGTTACCTCTAGGGGCAGTCAAGCAACATTTTCAGAGCGACAGAAGTGAATTTACTTTCACTTCCGAAGCTCAGACCAAAGGAGGGCATAGCCATATTGACGGAGCATGCTGCGCCGTCAATATGGCGCCCACAATCGCTCCGTGGGGCGATTGTGGGTGCCCTAGACAGGAAATTTCAGTGCTCCATTGTCGGGAACAGAGTTCATTGAACACATATCCATTGTCGCGAAGGGGTTAAGTGCTCTTAGAGCATGCAATAAATTAGGTATTTCTTTGGTGTGCAGTCAACTATTCTCTGTAACTGTTTTGCTTTTTAAGTACAGTTTGTTTGAATTTTATTTGGGTGCTGGTTTTTCTTGAATGCGACAGAACCCCAATCTATGATTCACATATCCATTGATCACACTTTTTCACATAGCCTGACTAATTAGTCAGGCTATTATATATAAATATAAACAAATACATACACTGTTTTCTTCTATTGTATTGGAGGTATTTTTAATTTTAATGTTTTTAGCTTAAAGCTTTCTATACTGCAGTTTGTAAATTTCATCATCCACTTTTATTTGGAAATCAAAATTACCCTGACAATCTGTTTATCACCATGTCTTCAGCAGTTCCTACATCTCATAACACTACAGCCATTTTATAGAAACATTTAAACAACTGTCCCCTCTATTACATAATGAGCTTCAATATGATTTTATGCAGCATTTTTCATTTCAAAAGCACCATGTTTGCTGGATGGAACTGTGCCAGTTTGTTGACAGGAAACTTTGGTTTCCTGAGAGATTTACTATTTAAATCACAAACCCATTGAGTGCTAGCTGGCATAATTGTAATATATTTACATATAAATGTTTATTTTAGTGACCAGCTCTCCTACTCTCTCATAGTGAAACATCCAGGTAGTTTACATGTAGTTAGTGGGCTTGTGTGTTAAATGACTGTGCTTGTGACTATGAATATAAATGTGTGTTTTTGACTTGTAACAAGTTACTCAGTTACTATTTACATTCATATTCATTCACTCACTGACCATCAATAATTTATACTGCTATTGAAGACTGTTAGCCCCAGTCACTACTGACTTTGCAGCACACCGATTGTCAGGAAGGGGTAGAGTGTGGCTAGAATTAACATGTTACTCCCTGAGAATAATTTTTATCATCACACATGATGTAATTTATAATATCATATATAAATTATTTGTAGATTGATGGCGTACATATCTAATGTTCATGGAATGTTATAAAAAATATAATTTTGATACATGTGTAAATGATAACATTCACATTGACTTTAATCCTTGCAGTGCCCCATATGAGTCTTTTAACTGGTTATATTAATCAAGGATATCATTACCAGAACATTACTGCATTTTCTTGAACAAAAGATAGTTTATAGCATTATCTGTTTATATATGACTATAGAAATTTGCAAAAGCTCAGATTCTCACTGGTGTCACTGATCTGTTCAGAGCCCTTAAGCCAAACTCTAACCAAGTCAGTATGTTCCACTGTAGTTTTTAGGAAACATTTTTTGTCAGAAGGGATCAAAGGAATTCAAACATAGAAGTTCAGTCCATCAAGAACTTCTGGTTCACATTTTCTGCTCTGATGTAACATAGTGTGTGAGCTGATCTCTAGATCTCTTTTCCTATACTAGAATAATGTACAGTTGCCGTATTTTGTAAAATAGGGAAGTCTGCATGATTAAACTTAGCAAATTATAAAGGTAGCAAGCCTACATTATTGGAAGATGAGCATATTTCCTGATTAAAGATGGACTAAGCTTTAAACATAGCATTAATTAGAGAAAGGAAGCCTTCTTTAAAACTGCTTTTGACTGTAGTTTCGTCATTACTGGGTTATAGGGTCAAAAGAATTGACTGAGGACCAATCTGTTTAAATTGTAGTGTTAAAGATTCCTTGAGACAAGTGTTCGAGTATTCCCCAAAGCCAATGGCCTTCAATGTTTTCGTTTATTGACTCTTAAGGTTTGGATGCAGGATTGACCCAAAACTTCAAATCTTCTATGTTTGTTCATTGAAAACATAAAAATCATCACAATATCATCACAGATACCTCTCTATGATATTGATCTATTGTTTTTGTATCTCATGTCTAATATACGTGATATTTGTTATCTTTGCAATCTTTAAATAAAAATAATAAAAAAAAAAAAGCTTTTGAAATAATGTACCAATTGTGCACATTCAAGAGGTATTCCCCCTTTGCTCAAGCAAACAAACTGCCTCTCTCGGTCATTAGTCTTTGGGCATGTCGGTCCCGCTTCACACAACCAATAGCTTGGGAGAATCTCCATTACATGTCTGGAAACTTAAATCACTTTTGAATACGTTTCTGACTGAATGTGAGATAAACTTTATGGTCATTTCAGAAACTAGGAAGTGGAAAAGGTTGAACATGATGTGAGCATCTACTGTAATAAATTTAAGATAGATATTGTTTACTTTCACATAAAAAATAACGTGGATATATGTAAATTAACACAACTTTCTCCAGTTATTCTTAGCAGAAAAATAAATGGTATTACCTCATATTAAAGTATACAATGAATATACTAGTAGTATCAACAGTAGGCAATTTATTCATTCCCCCTTAAAGTACATTGGACAGTTGAGATAGAAGACAAAAGTCGACCTTGAGGACTCTGTCATCATGCATAATGTACTTGACTTGAAATCAGAGTAGTCTTATTGTAAGTATACTAATTATAAAAGTGAATTTATGTAATATTTTTATCTTACAAAAGATTAAAATGGTTTTACAATTACCATCAGCATGTTTTTTTATCAGTTAATTAATAACATGATATAAACAGCTTTGAATATTCTCATACTGTTAAAGATAGAGATCCAATCGAAGACAAACATAATAGTTGCAAAAAAGAAATTGCTGTAGGGTATGCTTGGTCCATAAGTCCCTCTTACCCCAAATATGAACATTCTTTGCAGAAAAGAGTACAACACAACAAACTTGTGATAATACTAGAACGTACATATTAAATGTAATGTTTTTCTTTAAGATTTGAGTTCAACAGTAGGGTTACTATTTGTGTTATATTTAGACAAAGAAATACATCATAGAAACATGAAAGGTGATGCTAAGATATTTCATGCAACTTGTAAGAAAATGATGAAATCTGACAGCACACACTATTTACCCTTCATGACCAATTACAGCCATGGCACATCTTGACTTTAAGCAAGTGGCAAAAGAACATGAACGGCTTGTTCACCATGCAAATAAAAGGTCACTCCCACCAGGAGTGTGCTTCAATAAAAAGTCACATTTTATTCAATCATATTAAAATCCAAGTGCAGCGGCATAATAGAAGGTATCGGTGGAGAACAAATTCTTATGCAGTGAGCTCATCTGATGCGTTTCGTCTTAGCGACTTATACGTAGCACTTGGATTTTAATATGATTGAATACACTTTTTATTGAAGCACACACCTGGTGGGAGTGACCTTTCTTTTTCATGGCGTGCAAGTTGTTCATGTTCTTTTGCAGATATTTCTATTGCCGTTTAGGCTACCATATGGAGTGGATCTCCAAGGCTGCTCAAGTGCATTATTTCTAACACTAATGCTTATGTGATCTGCCTTCTGCTTTTAAAATAAGTGGTGCAAAGTTTGTTAGTACTTGTTTCTTGAACACATTGTCTAAAGAAAGCACTACATTGTTTGCATCACCCATGACTGCAGTAAGAATTATTTAAGTGTTGAGAACTACAGTATATGTACAATGAACAGAACATGCCCTCAAGACCCACTGGTGCTCTATGTGATAATAATAATTTGGTCCATAAAGATATTAGTGTATCTTCAAGCACTGGATTGTTAATACAGAATGGAATTCGTTCTTAGCTATGTGATTATCTGTTAGGCACTCCTAATCTTGCCTGATTAAGGTATATACAAATTCATTAAGAAATACCATATTTTAGTCATTATAAGAAATATAAAATACAAACAAATTCACAGGGTCCGAGCCAAACTATTTAAAATAAATGTGCTTTCATATGACTTAATAATATAGTGTGTGTCATACACTGAATTTAATGTGATTTACTGCTTTACCTCTGAAAGGTCAAACATAAAAAAAAAATATTTTTACACATGTCCCATAAGGCTATGCATATGTATTTTAGTTTTTGTTCTATCTCCTTGTGATTAAGAGCTCCTGTAAATATCATAGAGAGAATACAAATTCCACCCCAGTCTTGGTAATTTAATTTCTAAGAAATTACTCTTGAAATAGTGGTGAGTGATCTTTCTTGACCTTCACAGATATATACTGACTGCCTTAAAAGCTTACTTTCTTGGTTGGAAAAGACTTAGGAATATAGGTACTATCTACCAAACTATTAACACTATAACTATCAGTGTGCATTTATGATTTCCGCAGCAAAACAATCCAGTAAAAAATGAAATTGCAAGTGATTTGAAGAACGATAAAAAATAATCAACAACAATTTGTAGACATAAAAACATCTTTAATTTCTTTATAAACAGACAGAGAATAACAATCAATGTGTTTACAAATGCTATGTTGATACGTTGTATGAATGTTAAAGCAACTAAAAAACATGAACTTAGATATGTAGAATGGACTAAAATAAATACTATAGCGTACTTCCAATTATTCCTCTTAATGCTTCAAAAACCTAAAAATGATATATTTATGAGAGGATAAACACATTTTATTCAATTCAAACAGTTGTATATAAATGGTGGATGTAGGACTGTTACCCAGCTGAAATATTACCAGCAGAATGGGAAAATAATTGGCTTTCTGCCAATATTAACTCTATGGATGCAATGGAGGCAAATGCCCATTTTTTTTTCTTGAAGAAAGGGTGGCAACCATAGATCTACATTGTCCTTACACATTTTACTGGATACTTTATAAAATGTTTGCCTATGCATAGCTATCTCCCAGCATATGGCTCATTTTTTTTAATTTTTGTATACAATTTGTAGCATGTGTTATAACCCAGGAGTTAGTGGAATAGTAAGCAAATTACCATTGCATAAAATTGCGTAAAATTCCATTGCAGGTAAGATTGAGCATGATAAAAAAAAATCAAACCATCTTTAACCCCTTAACTCACATGGATGTATATATGCGTCCTGAAAAGCATGGTCCATATAAATGTCCTGAGTTTAAATGTAGTGTTGCGCTCATTAGCACAACTCTACATGCTCTGCTATTCTCAGAGGCTTCTTCAGATCTGTGCCTTCATCACCCCCGCGCATACGATCATCGCAGATGTGATGTTATGTATTTCAACTCACAAAGGCAGTGATCTGCTTTCTCTGCCTATGTGTTAGGTGTTGCAATGATGCCTCGATCAAGGCATCATGCAACACCCTTCTCTGCCCCACCAGGGCACCTAGATCACCTGGTGATCGCAGGTGCCATATTGAAGAGGAGCATGCCTAGCAGAGAGCGACAGAAGTAATAAAAAAAAAATCTCTTACGCCACTCTGAAACTGTTTCTTGACTGCCCCTAGAGGCAGTCAACAACATTACAGTTAGAATTTTTTTTTTAATAAAGGAAAAAGCTAACCCAAGATCTACGAACCCTAGATCTAGGGTTAGGGTTAAAATTAGGGTTAGGGTTACAATTAGGGTTATGGTTACAGGTGCATTAGAATTAGGGTTGATACAAGGGTTAGATAAAGGGGTGGGGGTAGATTGAGGGTTAGGGTTAAATTTAGGGTTAATCGCCCTATTGCTTGAAAAAATAACCCATAAAAGGATGGGACAAATATTAGAAACTATAAAGATGGGTACTTTTTTACAGTTTGTAATTGTGTTAAAAAAAATCAGCTCAAAGGGTTTTTTTGGGGCAAATTTTCATCATATTTTAAGTATTTTTAAATAGTAAATTGTAATATATGATGCAAATAATAGTCTCAAAAGAAAGGCCCATCTGTCCTTTAAAAAATTATATATAATTTGTCTGGGTGTACTGAACACGAAGAGAGAAATCATACTTAAGCAAACGTATAACAAAGATAAGGGAATTCTGGTCTTCAAGGCGTATCAAATGCAGCATAGAACTCTGTAACTAAGGGGTTAAAGGAGGACTTTAGCATCTTATTTTAAATCAATAGTTGAACTCTTAACACTGTTGTTAACACATCTTTGACAAAATAGTTATACAATCAATATAAACAAAAAGAATAATTACTTGGTAATCCAGTACGATCCAGTTGGTATTTTGGAATCAATAAATTATTTTTGTAGTTGAACTTGATAGACATGGGTAGGGGGTGGCAGTTGTTAAACACTTTTGAATGGAAATATAGTCAAATAAGACATACTCAAAATAAACTGAAAATAAGCAAACCTGAGATTTGAATGTACCTTTTTAGAAAATACATATTAAAATTTAGTATGAAAGGATATATATATATATATATATATATATATATATATATATATATATATATATATATATATATCACTCCACGGGTCATCTATAATGTCAAAAAATAGATTTTTCATGAAAGGATTGAGATTTCATCTCCCATAGGGATGTTTAATACAATATGTTTTTTATATATAATATGGGTGTGTATTTGCTTATGTAAATGAATAGATCAAAACTATATCAGAATTTCCAAAGGATTTGATACAATATCTAAGATCAAAAATATTTTGATGTGTTTTATTTGTAGACTTATCTGTGACCTGAAAAGCCCCAACTGATTGCCTTCCTGAATGATCTATCTGTTGGAATTAAGAACTTAAAGCTACAGTATGTTAGCTTGCTTTGGTGCTAAGACAAGTACAGCAATTACATAAATGCAGTTACATGAAGTCTGTTCCTAAAGGATACTAAGTGTATATATATACAAAAAAGAGCATTGAACTAATTAGTGAACAATAGAAGTGCAAATGAATATCCTGATATATTAACCAGAGTTCCAAAGGGGGATCTTCACAATGACTTGAATATCTCCAAGGAAGATCAGGCTTCTGAGTACCTGCATACACTAAGCCATTTGTAGCACAATTGATACATGGGGGTACTTCATCCACTGGTGGCATTTCTGTAATCAGAAACGGTGGTAAGACAAATGTGGACATGGAGTATCAAGTGAATGTGCATACAAGTATAAATCAGAAGTGCTTAGTCAATGTTATGTATGGCGGTGTTCTGTTCTAATTTGTACAGTCTTTTTATATTACTTATTTCATTCTTCCTTACATACAAAGGTGTATATGTTGTGTCTTCAGCTGTAAGTCAATCCATAGTTGCCAACAGTCTAGAATTTACCAGGACAGTCCTGTTTTTTGCAAGCCACATGCTAGGGCAGTTAAGCGTCAGCATCCACAGTGCATAAATTTATGATTAGCGATAGAAGCAAACTTTTTGATAAAAATAAATGTTCTCAGCACTTTCTAGCAATCTTCAATGTTCTGTTTGGCCCACCCAGGGTGCTGACCTAGCCTATGAGGCTCTGTTTTATGTGATGTGACTGACTCTACAGGTCTAATGTTTCATATTAGAAACTGTGTGCTAATTGGGAAAAGTACTACCTCTATTCTCTTCATCTTAGATTGAATGGATTGCATAGTGTATTCACTTATTTTCTACTTTGTTACAAGCCTATCATTCAGTTGTATTATCGATCTTTCATAGTTTTTCTCCCTGGCATCGATTGGGTGTGTTAAAAGCAAACAGATTAAAATAAATATCGGTAATCACAAGCAGTGCCAGACTGGAAATAAAAAAAACAATAAAAAATTGTATTCCAGCCCCATGGCATAAAATCATTTTTTTTTTCATAAATGGGAAAACCATGAATTTTAAAAGCACACCTGAAGAGTGTATTCTTTATAGATTAGACTGCTATATACCCCATGCACAGGGCAACACATAGACCCCTGCATATACACAAGGTTACATGAATAGCCCTGTGTGGGGATATATATCAAGGCAGTGTGTGAGACATAGCTGTGTGAACATGTACATACTGGGGTCATATATTGCCCTGTTCATGGGTGTATATGAGGGCAGTGTGTGAGATATAACTTACATTATTTACATGTTTACGTACATTCATTTAACACAAAGAGCTGATTCTGTCCGCGTCTCCAAAGTTAACCACGTCATGCTGCTTCACAGGATGGGAATAGGACTTTCACCTCCCCCCCTGCCAAAGCCATGGCCACATTCTTAAAGCAGGCACATTCTAAACAGTAGTGGCAGCTCAAAATGTGTAAAGGGCTGGCTTTTACCAAAATGCTTAATGCGGCTGCATCCCAGTATCCCGGTAGGCCAGTCCGATCCTGATCACAAGTCAAGCATTTTTCTCTCCCTGCTTAGCCAACAGTAAATTTAGCTCATTTGCAGAAGTTGAAAATATATGTAGGAATATATTTATAAAGAATCTGCAGGTTGGAAAATTAATATCTAAATCCCAGAAACAGACATTAATTTATATTTCTAAACACTGATCTAAATTGCATTTTATTTCAATAGTTCCGTCTATGAACTATGTTATTTTTGTTTTTTAGTAGATAATGAAGTATTCGTTTTTACATTATTTAACATTTTCAGCAGTGATTGGCATGTCTTCAAAGTCCTTATTTAAGAAATCTTAGAATAAACAATGTTTTCCCCCTAGAGAATATAAATGAAAAAGGAGAAGCAAACCTATACATTACAAACATGAAGTGCAGCTAGCAATACTAGTATAACTAAGTCTTTCTTAGAGCACCATCTAGTGGTCAGTATTACTAATAAATTAAAGTTGAACACATTATTTGATTGATTTCATTGTATGTATGTATAAAACTCTCCATAGATTATAGAATGTTTGTGAGATTCACAGATTTATGGTAGTCAATGGGAGATTTGGGTTTTGAGACTATAAATCAGGCAAAGGCTGTACTGTACTCCGCAACTGCAAGGATTCAAATAAACCTCATCAGCCAGTACAACCAGTCTAATTTTTTTATTTAGCATTGCCATCCTAATGAAACATTGTGAATTATTTCTCCTGTAGGAAAATACATGCCAGATGCATAATACCTAGTACCTTGCATACAACTGAAATTATTATTATTAACAGTTCTTCTAATGGCCTCTATTTAATGTGCCTGTGAAAAGACCTTTTCAAAGTGTAACCATTGTTTCTAACATTTTGATCTCTAAATGGATTTTTTTTATAATGTGTTTCCAGGAAACGTAAATTTGAGACTTGACTAATCATTTAATTTTATGTAGCATATGAAATTTTCTACATAAGTTGCTTATTACAAGTTTCCAGTGCATGTGTCAGAATCCCAAATGACTTGTACATTTGAACTAACTTGTCATCAAAATGCAACCCTGTCTAAAAAGAAAAATTACCACATTTGCATTTTAATGTAGAAGATGAGTCATAGTAAAGTAAATCCTTCTGCTTTTTTTTTTTTTGTTATTGGAGGTACACTGTAGCAAAAAAAAAAAGTATTTTTTTTTAAATTGCTTCCATGGTTTTTATTCACCAAATCTGTTTAAATGCTATGGGTCCCTCTCCTGGGACAAGACCTCATGACTCTCTTGATAGTCCGTGGTGGTCTGCATCCCCTTGGATTGGCTTTTGCACGTCATGGAAAAAATCTATTTTTCCCCCTGAAAAATTTTATTTTTTTGGAAATCAGGAGTAGTTTTCCTTTTGTTACACGGGGAGCATGAAATGCAGTGTATAGTGTTTGAAATAAGAATACAATTTCTTCATTAAATAATAAACTAAAGTTGCTTTTTAAAACTTTTGTTACAAATGAAACAAGGTCTATATATGTTTGTAACATTTCAGCTATACATGAGAACAGGTAAAGCAACAAATACAAATTTAACCTCTTACCTGTCAATTAAGACCTAGCTTGGGAGAACTTGCAATGATTTGAGACTTTACATAAAGTTTTAGAAGTCTTATCGTGTTGGTCTTTGTGTTAAACAGGAATACACAGGAAAAAGGTTTATCTCCCAACTTTTCCAGCATTTTTCCAAGCGTTCCCATCTCTAGTGGTGCTTGATCTGGACTCCTATCAACCTTATTGTATTTTAGATCATCAAGTGAGGGCAGTGAACCTAGATGCACCTGAATGGTAGCTGCAGATGCCAAAAAATGAAAAACAATGGAACACCAGGCACCACTCTGTTATTGCACACAATTTAGAAGGGCTTCACCAACCAGAGATCTCAACATCTCCTCCAGTATGAAACAAACACAGCAGGCATGGATGCACAACTAGCACGGAGCTGGCTGTCTATTTCTAGAGTTTGTGTTCTCCGAACAGAGAGCACACAAACCCCAGAAATACATCCAGGAGACAGATGGCAGCTGTGAATTCAGCAACAGAGTCACTCACTCTGTTGCCAATTAGACCAGCATAAAAAGTCTATGAAAATTTGTATACTTTTCATGCTGGTCAAATTGGCAACAGAGAGAATGACTCTGCTGCTGAATTTGCAGCTGGTGCCGAGCCCTCGGATGTATTTCCGGGGTTTGTGTGCTTTCTGTTCGGAGCACACAAACTCCGGCACACACTTGGTACATATGGAGCATTCGCGCCTGCTGTGTTTGTTTCATACTGGAGGAGATGTTCCTAGTCGCAGCATGCAAACCCCTGGAAATACACGAGATACATTGTGACCCTGAGTGACAAGTGTGCCCCTGAAAAACAGGTATTTCATTGTATAGAAAAATAGTAGAATTGTGCTAAATATGATCCTGGTGAGGATGGCAAAGGTTGTCAGCTGTCTCATGCTCATTATGTATATTTAAATGTGACCTTTGCTCAGCTTCAAATGTTTGTTACTTTTGCATTGGGAGTTTTGAATTTTTCTTGTGTTTCCAATCCTCAAACCATAACATTTACCACTGGGAAAATGTTAGCGCACATGCTGTAGTTTTGGCTATTTTGCCATAACCCAAAGGTCGTTGTTTTACTTTATTCTATATGTTGAGAGCTTCTCTTGATGACCTTGGAGGTAGCTGTTAAAGGTCCATAAATTTCGGAAACGTTTACAAAACCTGCCTATAGGATGACAGCGGTTAATAGGTTTCTTTGGTAATAAATCTCAGTTGGGTGTGTATTCAGCGCCTGTGATTTTAATTTTATGGTGGATATAGAATCACAAAACTGCCAGTAAAAATATTGTTGGTTGGACGCACAGGAAGGCTGCTAATGTGTAAATTATCTTGCAATAATGGAATAGATTCATTTTTATCACAGTAACATATAATTGTAGTTTATATATTAACTGCCTTGGCTTTGTAGGATTTTTGTCCGAACTGTTGTATCATGATAACTGTGCTGCTGGAATGAGGTATAGAAAATACAACCTTTAAAACCACATTGTATGAAACTTTAATGAAAAAGTAATCATTTTTATTCTCAGCATGCTACAAGAAACAGCACACATCTGACCTAGCAGCTGCATCATGTACCAACTCTTGAGAGTACTTGTGGAGGTGAGGAGAATGTAAATTATCAGCTGAATGATACAACACTGGCAGAAAGAATATATACATGACATGCAGATGAATTTTAATCCTTTGAGGACCAGAGAGGTATGCAAAGATAGCAAAGCTATCCATTGCCACTCTCGTTAACCATTAAATCTCAGATTGCATAGTGTATTACTTATCGGTGATATATTTGTGACTGATTCATATTCAAATTCAGAATAATATGCAACTGCCAAAAATTTGGAAAAGTAAATAACAGGAACAGGTCTTATGCAGGTAACACAATTTGGCATTTTGAGTATAAATTTGGATTAGTACACATATGAGGGCTATATCTTTAAATCTATTTGTAAAACGCTTCAAGTCTCACAGGGAAAAAAAGTTCTCCAAACATTACAAATTACAATTAATATTATTATTTTGATTTGTTGGTGTATTTTGCTCCTTCATTTGTTTATCTCACAATGTGGATGGGTATATATATATATATATATAAATACAGTATATATATATATATATATATATATATATATATATATATATATATATATATATATATATATATATATACATATATATATTCTCTACAATAGTTTAGGTAAGTATTTTAGAAGTAGTTAAGAAAATGCATAAATCTAATGATGAATGATATAATACCAAAGGAAATATCATCATTAAATAAAATGTGATTGCAGACATTTGCACTATTTAATGTTTCCGCAATTTACATTGTCATGTAATTTTCTATAGCTAACTAGATATTGTTTACCATGTAATGCAGCCCAATACACATGCAGTTATGATCATACAGCCCACTGACAAATCTTGGATGGATCCTGTTTTAGATTGTTGTATTCATTTGTAAATAAATGCTTCATTTTTTTACTTGTCTATTTTCTGTAGGTAAATCAACAAGCTATTATAAAGGGCAGATACATATTTAATGATTAAGTACATAGCTTTTAGTGATATAAAATTAAAAACACAGGTTAATAGAATATTAATAAAACAGCATTTCTGTGACGTTCAAATTCATATCTTTACACTACTATAGTAAACAACAAAATATTTCACTAGCACTGATGTCCCGTGTAGATCTAATACATTTAGATCACTGCCATTCTTTTAAAGTCCTCACATAGTTTTTATGTACAGCTGACACCTTACACATATTACCAAAAGGTGGGAAACAACATAAATCTGCCTGGGATAATTATTTCAAATAAATTAACCCAAAATGGAAAGTATTAATAGGTTTTGTATTTATTCATTATTAATCTTTAGAATGCGAGTGCACGTATCAATGGAAAAGGATAATGTATACGTCTTTGAACCAATTCTCTACAAATAGAAAAGCATACTTATTTAAAGTACACACCCTTTCAGTTCCAGAGTAGAATTGCTTACCTCTGACTCTCAAAGTATTAAACTAGTATGGGAAAGAAACTTATTGTTCATTACATTTCAGTTGTTCCTCCAGTAAGGAGGAGAATATGTATTAGTAGGTGCACATATATATATGATGACTGTAAAATGTGAACTTTTACTATTTATAAATAAACTGGCAGATAATTTAGCACCATCTGTGCACAGCATATAAAGATCTGCTTCATTTAGCTTCTGTCTGCTGAGTATGTAAATGATAAAATGGCTAATCTGGTAACAATTTGACTCCGTCTATGTAAGCTCTTAAGTGTTGACACTAATTTGACATCCACCAAATGAAATGCCACTTACTCTTCACACCAGAAGAGAATAAACTTATAGTAAAAAATGATCTGTTCAGAGATATGAACATGCTGTCCAGGAAAGCCAATTTTGTTGTGCTAAAGCAAAGCAGTATTCATTTGGCTTGTTATCCCACTCTTAAGTAATATGATGTCTCTTTTTAAGTGACAGTTGGGGTCAGATTCAACATTAGTTATTGTAGGACACTTTAAAACATGCAGATACTATATTTTAGTAGTATAGAACTAATACCTGCCACAAAATAAATAAGAACTACTTTTTATTCCTCACATATATTCTTAAATTGGTAACTACCAGATTAAATGGGATGGAGGTCCTATACTGGTTAGGGGTTATAAATTATATTTTGAAACCTCAAAGGACATGGAGAACGATAAGTGGCTAATATGAACTTCCCTTGGTGGTTTATACCACAGTGTGCCTGCTATCAGCTATACAAGATATTTTAGAGGGAATACACATACATGAAATAGCAGGACTTCAGGTAATACATGCTGACTAAATAGGCACTAAACCCTAAACATATTATTTATTGAGGGTGAAGGCCATATGAATGGTGCATTAAGTGTGCATCATTGAAAAGTTATTCAGCCCTAGTTTTTGAAAAGGCAAAGTTCCTTTTGCAAAAACAATGACTAGGCAACTGCAGAGTGAGCTGTTTTCTTTTGGGCCCATCAACAAGGGTAAACAATGAAACATGTAAGTTTCCAATACCTGAGGAAAAAACATCCTATTTTTCTTGCGTTGATTATTTTTTTATTACTAGGAACTTTTTACATTTTGTTTTCTGTTTTTGATGTCCATTTCATAGATAGAAGATAGAGTAGCATGGGACACCCATAGGATTAAATATGTCAGAATTTGGGAAGAAACACACTGTACTCATATTTAGGGGTAGGTGAAACAAGGTACTATTTTATTTAAAAATATATATATTTAGTGTGCCAATGAGGTTAGGGGTTGGAAACTTTAACACACAGCAACTTAGGCCATACACAATAGACTAATAAATCAGCAATACCAGTAGAACATGCACCTCATATATTCCTGCAGGGTCTCATGGAGACAGGACAAACCACAAATAGAATATGGAAGGGAATACATAGCGTTATATTGTACACACTAATTGATATGTGCAAAAGAGACCAGCTCTATTTGCAAAATCCGCATAAATAATACAGGGTATGGCCTTACCCATCCCGAACTCTTGATATTCCACCAATACCAATAGCCAACTAGCCAAGTAGAGGGAGAGAGACAGTTATTGCCTTTTGTTCCAATGAGATTGATAGTCTACCTGCAGCAGTTTGCCAGTCTAGTATCCTAGAAAGATGGGCTGCCCAGCAGACACACTCTATGTAAGGAACTCACAGCCTTCCATCCAATCTTGGTTTAACTAAAGGATGGTAAATTGGACTTGGCTTATTTATATGATGGAGGTAATGATTGTCCCGCATTTTACAAAAAAGATGGTTTGGGAATAAATATTGGGAGAGTTATCAAATATAATAGTCTGGGGAGAAAATTTATTTTTCCCACTCTGCCTAGCTAAATGATGTATGTGCAGGACCAATGCATAAGATCTTTTTTGAGGGTTAAAAAGTGGGATGAAGTTCGATTTGAAGAGTTTAGAAATATCCACTGAAAGTTTGATCCCTAGATATTTTAAGGTAATATTTTGCCATTTGAAGCAGTATTTGGCTTTAAAGATTGATTCTGCATGGGAACATTAATATTTAGGATCTTATGGACTTATTCACCTCGGTTCAGTATGGAACATTTCAGATGTTTAAACAGAGAAGGATATCAACTACATTCGTCCCTTAAATGCTGCAAGCCTTTATAAAACTAACTGTTAGCTTTCTTAAATGAAACACATTATAAATATGCCAAGAAAAAGATTATACAAAATAAAATGAATTATTCTATTAAATGACCTAAAGATAAAAAAAACAAAGAAACAGAAGATAATTATGAAAAATCCCTGACAAAAAAAATGTGTAATCACACACTTACAAAAATAGTTCTATATTACAAATTTCAGGTTCAAGACTGTTTCAATTATGAGGTAGATTTGCTAACATCCAGAGCCTTAGCCCACTAGATTACTAGAAGAGTATGTCATTATTATATTCAAGTATTTTCTTACTGAATACAAAGAAGATTCCCTAAGGGCATCTTAACACATAGAACTATATAATGTAACGGAAAGGAGATCATGTTTTAAGTGGGGAAGATTTTTTTGGACAGGCAATTAGGATACTGAACTAATGGAAAGGCGGTATGCTTTGGGTGTGCAAAAAGGGATTTTCTACCTATCAAAGAAGAATTATGTCAATATTTTGCTCAGCAAAACCAAACACTGGCAAGAGTTGAGCAGGATCCATTGAAATATGCAATTACTACAGGATTTGGGACAGAAATGTATAAAGGTCACCATGTCCTTGGGGCTTACATGGACATCTTTGGCAACGTGAACACTTTCAGCCATGATTGCTCATTCACATTTATGGAATTATACTTAAGATTGGTTACAATCTCTCATGAAATGCATATGTGTGGAAATGGAGTTGAAGTGACATATACAAGGGAAAAGTAAAAACTGAAAGAGATGGACAGCAATCTGTTTTTCACTTAGTCTCATTTAATTGAGAAAAATCCGATCAGCCGAACAAAATATACCAGTAAGTGCATAATGTCTTCTTTGTGAATAATGTACACATACACATATACTGGTCCATCTATTTTAACAAACATTTATTCTGAAACAAAACAATAGCAACATGTAAATAATGACGCACAATCTAAATAAGTCATCAGATCTCACCCACACTTCACCATGATAAAACCTAATACATAAAGTGATGTGGTGGGGGGACAAGGTGCTTTACTTAGGTGATGAAGTGCACTGTCACTTTGTTCTTTTTGTTAAAACGTAACCCATGTCTGCTCACAACCACAGCCAGGAAAGAAGAGAGAGAAGTGAGATATAGGGGGAGTGGGGGACTCTTCCTGACTTGTAAAGGTATTGAATTACCTAATTACCATGTCAAAGGGTAAAGCTTATCCCCCATAAGGTATACATGAGCGTGGTCAAATGAACCATGGTCACCATTATTTTGATGATAGAATTTCACCACAACCATGACCCCTTCCCTTTGCTTATCACTGTTTTTAGAGATGAGTGTGGATATGTTTTGTAGATTATAATTATGAAAGAAACTGCTTTGGACTCTATAACTGCTTTGGACTATATCAGTATAATTTCCTAATAGCCTCCATGTGACGTTTTTTCAGAAACATTATCACTTTATTTAGAGCGCTGTACATTTTAAATTGTTATAAATTGTTTTTAACAAGAATGACACACAACCGGCTCCTTATACGCCTTGTGCTATTAGGTTATAACCCAACAGCCACATTCAGCTTTACAGATGTTGACTTAGTTGAGTCTTCTTTGTCTGATGAGCAATCTTCAATGGCTTGGGGACCTGTTAATGACTTTACTCATTGCAAACCTGTTGATCTGCATGTTGCGCAACAGGTGATATCATTGACAGGTGACTCCACTTTTGCATTTCTATACATATATTTCTCTGATTCATGCATTTACTGTCATTATATATTACACTATGTATGGATTTTTTAATATCTGCATTCACACTATGAACACTATTTTGGTGATACAGTCCTTTTAATAGAATTCAGTTTAATATTATCCAATATTGATAGGGGTTAAATTTTCACATTTGTTAAGTGTGTGAGCTAACTTTCGCATCTGTGTTAACTTTTAATAATGCAGATGGGATCAGTTAAGTCATGTTTTAAATTGTGTTAATTTAAAGGACTACATTTCTAATCATAGTGCAGTAATTAATATGCATTTCCAGTGTAATTAATCATTTTATGTACTATCCATATAATATCCATAGTAAACATACATAGTATTTTAATGGGTGTGGTACTTTTTAAAGGGGTGCCGTAATGATCCATTATAAGTATAGGTATTTTTTAATGGATTCAATAATATTTTTAATTGATTTTAGCGCACACATATACACTTAACGTGGGTCATATAATCTACCCTAATTTTCTTGAAATTCTAATTCTAATGTAATGTATAGATACTTTTTATTCCCTCTATAGGCCTTATAAAAATGTTTATGTGATGGATTTCCTTTAATAGAAATTGTTAACGTAAATTAAATTTCTAAGCCATCTTCATGGAGCTGACTAAATCTTGTGTTAGAAGAGGACAATAGAGGGGTACAATATTTTGAAAAATAGCCCCTAGACCCTTGGCTTTGTCACTGCCTAACATATTCTGTAATATGAATATTTACATATATTTAGAAGATAATTGTTTGTTAAGCCTTATACAAGAAACCCCAGTTATTTGCAAATCTTGCAGATAAGTGTTTTTTTCTTTGAACTTATTTGGAAATAAATCACATAATAAATATTGCTGTCTAGATTTTCTGAAAGAAAATTACTTTACATTCGAAAAAATTGCATTTCCATACATAAACTATGAAAATGCTATCTTTTCCATAAAAGTTTAAATAAAATGTATATAATTTTGGTTATTTTAATTAACATTATGTATTATACAATGTACTTATTTTCAACTTAGTCTAGTAAAACATATTCTTAACATGAACTGTTTGTGACTTTTACCCTGTATATTATTTAATCTTTTCTAATCATAAAAATCTAGCTCTCATTCTTCCTGGAGCTTATTTCTAGATCATTAGGGTTTGAATTTTTTTAGATCACTTTTAAATTATAGGAAATTTAGAGGTACTTTATTATGCACTGATACACTTTAATTACTTATTCAGTTGATTTATTGATGAGATTATGGTTAGCAAAGGTTGTTAACTACAACTTTTTCCTTTCCAGGCATGCTAATTGAACATTTCTCTACAGGGTATTACTGTTATAATCTAAGTAGCAATTGTCATTCTTGTTCAAATAAGGTTTTGAAAAAAAAAAAAAGGTGTCATAACAATACTCTAAATAATACTATGCTAATATGAGGTAAGGTTGAACTTTGGAATTTGTGTTTTTCATCTAATTACCCATGTAACTGCAACTTTTCTTCTTATAAAGTCATTTCTAGCCTCATTGAAGATGAAACTAATAAAGGTCTTCATTGTTGTTTCATTGATTTCATCTGGTTTAGTCAGTGGGAGTAATCAGATCCATTTTGTTCATGTAGTGAATTTGGATCATGCTTTTAAAGCTGTATTACACACTTTGGACTATTCTAAAATGCCCCAGTCATTTTTAAACAGTGGGTATGTGCCCAAATGGGGAGTGGATTTGTGAGTTTAGCAATACATCTTTCCTGAAGAAATTCCAGGTGGTCTTATCCTTAAGCAATGGTTGTTTAGGGTTCTCATTTATCACTGGGGTTCTCCACAAGGCATGCAACTCACAGTTTCATATTCTGAGAGGTGTAGTTAATAAAAGGTGAGATGAAGATGAACATTTCACCTCACCAACTAAAATATATTGAATGGTAACATAGTAACATAGTAACATAGTAATTTAGGTTGAAAAAAGACACAAGTCCATCAAGTTCAACCCTTCTACCTATCATTACAGCTTTTGATCCAAAAGAAGGCAAAAAACCCCTAAGGAAGCTATTTCGAATTTTGCCTCCTGGGGGAAAAAATTCCTTCTTGACTCCAAGAGGCAATCAGATTTCTCCTTGGATCAATAAGCTCTTTTATTAATGTTTATTCTATTATTAATAGCCCTGTATGTTCTGCTTTCCTAAAAAAACATCCAAACCATTTTTAAATGCATCTATTGTGGTTGCTAGCACTACCTCTCTTGGCAGTGAGTTCCATAACTTTATTGTCCTAACCGTAAAGAATCCCTTCCTTTGCTGTCTATGAAATCTTTGCTCTTCCAGTCTGAGGGGGTGACCTCTTGTTCTTTGTACCTTTCTGTTAATGAACAGGTCACTGGAGAGCTCTTTATATTGGCCCTGCAAATATTTATATAATGTTATCATATCCCCTCTAAGACGCCTTTTTTCTAAAGTAAATAAATGCAATTTTTTAAGTCTCTCTTCATAACTAAGATCCTCCAAACCCCTTATTAATTTTGTAGCTCTCCTTTGCACTTTTTCTAGTTCCTTAATATCCTTTTTAAGGACTGGTGCCCAGAACTGTACTGCATATTCAAGGTGAGGTCTTACCATTGATTTGTAAAGAGGCAAGATGATATCCTCCTCCCGTGAATCTATACCTCGTTTTATACATGCCAATATCTTATTGGCCCTTGCAGCTGCTGACTGGCATTGGGCACTGTTGCCAAGTTTGTTGTCTATAATTATTCCTAAATCCTTTTCATTAGTAGTTTTTCCCAGGGAAAAACCATTTAACGTATATGTTGCTTTGTTATTATTTTTCCCATAATGCATAACTTTACATTTGTCTATATTGAACCTCATTTGCCACTTTACTGCCCAGTCCCCCACTCTGTCCAAATCTTCCTGTAAAGAAAAAACATCAAGATTAGTCTTTATTGCCTTACCTAATTTAGTGTCGTCCGCAAACACGGGGACATGGCTCTCAGCACAATGTGGCAGATCATTAATAAACAAATTAAAAAGAAGAGGGCCCAAAACAGACCCCTGAGGTACTCCGCTTAATACCCTTGTCCAATTTGAGAATTTTCCATTTACAACAACCCTTTGTGTTCTATCTTTTAGCCAATTTTCAATCCACATGCACACATTTGCCCCCAAACCTATTTCTCTCAATTTGTAGAGTAACCTTTTGTGTGGAACTGTATCAAATGCTTTCGCAAAATCCAAATAGATCACATCAACTGCCACACCTAGATCTATATTTTTACTGACTTCTTCATAGAATGTTATTAAGTTTGTTTGACAAGACCTGTCTTTCACAAAACCCTGTTGACTTTTACTAATTATATTCTGGTTCAAGATGTATTCTTGAGTGTATACCTTTAGCAATCCTTCAAATAGTTTCCCCACTACAGATGTCAAGCTCACTGGCCTATAATTACCTGGCAGAGATTTTGATCCCTTTTTAAATATTGGAATGACATCCGCCTTTCGCCAGTCTGTTGGCACTGTACCTGAACTGAATGAATCCCTAAAGATCATGAATAGTGGTCTGGCCAGAATTATGCTTAACTCTCTAAGTACCCTTGGGTGTATACCATCTGGTCCTGGGGCCTTGTCTATCTTAACAGAGTGTAATTGCTTAAGCACTTTTTCCTGTGTCAGCCAATCCCATGTTTGCGGCGAATGTCCCATAACTTCCTGTAGCAGGGGCTCGTCCATCTGCTCTTCCTTAGTATAAACAGAAGAAAAAAAAGTATTTAAAATGTCTGCTTTCTCTCTGTCCTCACTTACCAAATTTCCCATTTGGGATAACAAGGGCCCAACATTTTCCCTCTTTAGCTTTTTTCCATTTATATATTTATAAAACATTTTGGGGTTAGTTTTACTCTCCTTGGCAACCCTTTTCTCATTTTCCAATTTAGCCATTTTAATTGCCTTTTTGCAGGCTTTGTTGGCCTCTTTGTACTCTATAAATGATAATGCTGATCCCGTGTTTTTATAATGTTTGAATGACATTTTCTTGTTTTGTACTTCCTGTTTCACATTACCTGTAAGCCACATTGGTTTCGATTTGTGTCTTTTGCATTTGTTTCCCAAAGGTATATATTGGGATGTGTACTGTTGTAATGTGTGCTTAAAGGCATTCCACTTGTCTTCTGTGTTTAGTCCAGAAAACAATCGTTCCCAGTCTAAATGTTCAATCGATGCCCTTAGTCCATCAAAGTTAGCCCTTCTAAAATTAAGTGTTTTGGTGGCGTATTTACCAATTTGCTTTTTTGCATTAATCTCAAATGAGACCATATTATGGTCACTATTCCCCAAGTGTTCTCTTATTTGGATGTTTGAGATAAGCTCCTCATTGTTTGTTATTACCAAATCCAGACAGGCATCCATTCTAGTTGGGGTGTCTACTAATTGTGCCAGAAATTTGTTATTAAGCAGGTCCAGAAACTTGCTGCCCCTAGCTGAACTAGTTGTGCCACACTTCCAATCTATATCTGGGTAATTAAAATCTCCCATGATTAGAACTTCATTCATATTTGCAGCCTTTTCAATTTGTAATAAAAGCTGATCTTCTCCATCAATGCTAATATTTGGTGGCTTGTAGCATACACCTACAAGTAATGTGCGATTCTTTTTAGCGTCTAAGCTAATCTCCACCCACAGTGTCTCCACATCAGTTCCAGTTACATCATGTACACCTTCTTTAATAGTGGGATTTAATTTAGGATTTACATACAGACAAATCCCTCCCCCTTTTCTATTTACTCTGTCCTTTCTAAAAAGTGAGTAACCTTGTAAATTAACTGACCAGTCGTGGGTCTCATCCCACCACGTTTCTGTGATTCCGATTAAATCATACTGTTCAGCACTTACCAGTATCTCCAGCTCACCCATTTTGTTTGTCAAGCTTCTTGCATTTGCTAAAATACATTTGAGATTACTACCCATTTTCTGTTTAGTTGACAAACACTTAATGTGTGCAGGTTTAATTATATGGACCTCCCTTTGGTCTATGTTAACCCCACCACTGCTTTCCTCCTCTCCCATAGCTAGACCCACCTTCCAATCTACCCTAGCTACCATTGCTTCTTTTTGATCTTGACCCTCCCCCCCAGAGCTTAGTTTAAAAGCTCATCTAATCCTATAGCCATCCTCGCCCCTAATACTGCTGCCCCCTCATCATTGAGGTGCAGCCCATCCCGTCCAAAGAGTCTGTAGCCGACTGCAAAGTCTGCCCAGTGCTCCAAGAACCCAAATCCCTCTTGCTTGCACCACCTTCGCAACCACGCATTAATCTCCCTAAGCTCCCGCTGTCTCCCTGACGTAGCGCGTGGTACTGGTAATATTTCCGAGAATATTACCTTGGAGGTCCTTTCCTTTAGCTTCTTTCCTAGTTCCCTAAAATCATTTTTAAGGACCCACCACCTACCATTTACTTTGTCATACTGGTTTACTGGTGTCATTCAACATAGTCTGATGAATTTAAGATTTTTTTTTATATCACTTTAAACATCATCCTTATAACATGTTAACATTACCCTTTTCAGAGAAAGAAAGAGATCACAGTCTTTATGTCAAAATTGTATGTCATTTTAATGGAAAAGTGTCTGAACATATGCACTGCGTAAATGTTTTCACAGGCAAGAGCATTTTGATAATTGTTTATACACTGCATTGTTCTAAATCATAAAATCATTAACATAATTATTCTGTATTAATTTATATGTGCTTTGGTTAGGTTCTATTCATTGCTGCCATTATTTATGTTAGCAGTCTATTTAGTATGAACACTTTTGAAACTATGACCTTCTGAACTGTTTCACCTCATCAAACTAAATGAAAGCAATGACTCAAATATAAGTCAAGAGGTCTCTCATGTTTTTGCACAGGGAATATGCTGTTTAATATAAATTTCCCTCCAGACATGAATTCAGACAGAATCAGCCACTAGCTGTCACAGCTACAATGCAATAATGTGCACCTTTGGTCCCATGTCATTGTAGCTCTAAAAACAACTAAAAGAAAACCCTGTATACCCCTAGAGTAAAGATAAGTAAGGTTAAAACTTTAATTTCAGACAATCTAATTATATCTACTACTATTAATGTATAATCACTGTTACTGTTCTCAAATAAATGAAGATCTTAAAATATAAGAACTGAGTATTAAACAATTAAATGAAAATATGACACATATACTATGTCTTGTTTTTAATAAAATAATTTGCAATAATCTGAAATATGTGTAGGATTCTAAATTACACATATATATGGGTTGAAATTTGAAACAAAAAAATCTATTAAAATGTAGCTCAGGGGTGACTACTATATAAGCAAATTATTCAGTTGCTTAAGGCCACAACAAGACCACGCTACAACTTACAGTCTATATCCACCACTCATAATGCTGGATTTCCGCTGCCCACCTGTCGTTCTTCATGTTTCATAATGCATATGGGTGATGAGAGATGTTTCATCTTTCTAGGGAGTTCTCAGATTATTTAACCGCCTCACATATGGAGCGCTCTCCTCTCTGATAAAACTCCAATCTCATCATGCAAAATATTGAATAATCACCAAAATCAGATGGGGTCATTTATGGACAGTAGGCATTTAGCTGATACAGGAGCTGCTGATTTTTAGGCAAGAACTACCAAAATGATAGAAGCCTTCACTGGCTCCTACCACTGATTGAGGTGATCTGAAAATAGGGGATCCACCTACTCTTAATGTGTCCTTTATCGCTGCACTACGCTTCAACTTCAAATGTGAATGTATATACTACTTACTCCAAATAAAACATGTGGAAATATCACTGATGTGGTACAGCAGGGTCTGGTAGTGAGGAGCTTGAAGCAAAAATTAAAACATATGGGGAACAGATATTCTCCATAGCCCTGCTTATTGAGCCTTGATTCAAGAACCGGGCCTCATCGGGATGACATAAAGTTGCACCCACACACACTACATCATTAAGGTGTTGTCCACATAATTGGAGTACCATGGTTATACCTATGTAGACTAGACTTCCAAGTATGCTCAATCAGCTGACCATAATGAGTGCTGTAGATAAAACAATGCAAGTGCCAGTGTGTTGGAGGAGGGCTGAGAAAAACATTTGTACCCATGCCCCCCATCGTTACTCCACTGGGATGGTAAATACACTAAAAGGACAAAAGTATTGGGAGACACCACTTAATTATTGAATTCAGGTGTTTCAAACAGACCCATTGCCACAGGTGTTGGGAAATTGCTAGACATTAATTCCTGACTTCACAAATGATCAACTGGATGAATGGGCAAAAATTCCCACGGTAACATTCCAAAATCTTGTGGAAATTTTTCCCAGAAAAGTGGAAGTTGTTATAGTTGCAAATGGGGGACCAACTACATATTCATACTTATGTAGTTAGAATGCAATGTAGTAAACGTCCCTAATGCTGTAATGGTAAGATGTCCCAATACCTTTGTCCATATAATGTGTTTAGGAATATTCCTCTTTTTCACGATACGAGTCACGTGCCATAGGAAGGATATTTCATATAGTTAAGTATATTAGCAGTATTTTATTAAGTAGTTTATAATACCCTTTGTAAGGTTATTTGGAAGATGGACTTTTCCTTTAGGTCTTTAGAGTTTTATAATTTGCTTTTAAATGGTATGGCTGTTTTCACTTTCAAACTGTATTTCAGAAATGTAGAATCAGCTATTTCTGCTATCATGACAAATGCTTGAGATTCATTTAGGTGCATTGGTTTACAGAGCTTCAGAGCTAAATAATTTCTTTTTTTCATTATTTTTTGCATTCTGTCTCAGAACATTGTGTGGGTGGGGAAAAATCTCCATGGAAACACACTGATCATGTTAATAGATAATGGCATGTTTTCTAATTATAACAAACGCTCATTAGTTAATAATAACATAATTATAACGTTTTATTCTTAGTTTTCTGCATGATCTAAAGTTAAAGGTGATGACTTTAGCATGGCTCATTGTTTACGTTCCCCCCCCCCCCCCCCTTCATTTTCCCAAGCATGAAGACCTATTATATTGTGCAAATCTATATTTTGTAATCAGTAAAGCTATTCAACATTTATAATGAGTCACTATCAAGTGGATCAAAGACATGTACACTTACCAAGTGTCTCCCTATAAGGCTGACCTCCTCAAAAAATGCCCCAACCCATCTACCCATACCTTTGTTACCAGTTTGTAGCTGTGTGCCCAATCAAGCTTGCAATACCCTTTTAATCTATTTGCCAGGATCTGTGTGAATTGTTAGTGCTATATAAATAAATGTTAATATAAAGTAATATCTATTAAGTTATATCTAGACATTACTATCAGATAAGAAACTGAATATATACAAATGCCTTTCTTTTATACGAACATGATCTACAATACTTCTATTTCATTTCTATTTCATTTTTCTGCTTGTTATTTATGTATTTATTTATTTCTCTGAATATAGTGCTGAATTATAAATACCTGTGTAAAACTATAGGTACATAAAACAACAAAGGGATAAAATACAGTAATGCAGTATGCTAACAAAATAATTCATAACAGAACATGTAAGGACTAGAAGTAAACATATATCATTTTGATTTACATGGTTTACATTGCTCATAATTGGTATATTGTTCTATAGGTTTAATCAAGTAAGTGTTTAGGGTAAAAAAAATATGATATTTGAATGGTTGCTATTGTATTGCACATAGTTCTATTTAAACATGCCAATTAGCAATACTACATTTCTTTTCATTTGTAGATACCTGCTAAGTATTTTTGTTTATTCTTTTGCAAACTAACACTTAAGCATGCTGTTAATCAGTACAGGACATAAACGTGTTTGCCTGCATTGTGGAAATTACATTATTTGTTTACCTTGTAACTGTACACCACATTCACTTTGTATTTTTCTTTAGGTAAAACATTATTCCAAATGTCTCAATACAATGGCATACTAAGCCAAACTCATTTGTTATTTGAAGTCGTGCTTTCAATCTGCTCCATTTGTTTCCAAGACACACAGATCCATTTTGGGCAGCAAACATGTTTGGAATTTGGTTCCTAGGATGTTGTAAACTACAAGTCTCTGCAGTATCAGCTCAAAGCAGAGCGATGCCTGGGTCATTTATTTTTTTCTTTACAAATGTAATGATGGATATTTGTAGAGGATACATATTTGACCCCTTTATGACCAGACTGTTTTAGACATATGCACCCTTTAGTTTTAACACTTCTGCAGTATTTGTGTTTAGTTCTTACAAATTGTATATAGCATTCTTTAGGGATATGAAGGACTTTCTTTAGATATCATTATTTTGATCACATAATGTACTACAAAAAATATATTTATGATGGAAAATTGAAAGATACACAACACTTTTTAAAAATTATTCTTCAAAGATCTTTTACACATCTACAAATTTCAATACAATAAGTCTGATAAATGTTTTTTTTTTTTTGGTTTTTAACTTGGTTTGCAAGTTTTAGGGAAATAAGTAAAGGTAGACCATTGCTTTTTACTAACCATTTTTCAGTACAAAAAAGTGAAATTTTAGCCCTAACCCCTAGTGCTAAGGCTAACATGGAAAACAAAGTTTAGTTTTCTTAGTAATTTAAAAAAAATCTGGGTTCCTGCCATTCATGTTAATGTTACTTTGACACATACCACCTAGCTAAGCATAGTTGCAGACCATGTATACCCTTTCATGGAAATAGTATTCCCTGATGGCATTGCTGTCTTTTAGCAGGATTTTGCCCCCTGCCACAAAGCAATAATGCTTCTGGAATGGTTTAAGGAACACAACAACGAGTTGAAGGTGTTGACTTGGCCTCCAAATTCCTCAGATCTCAAACAAGTCTAATTCATGGAGGCCCCACCTTGCAACTTACAGGATCTGCAGCTAAAAATTGTATATCAGATACCACAGCACACCTTTAGAGGTCTAGTGGAGTCCAAGCCTTGATGGGCCAGGGCTGTTTTGGCATCAAAATGGGACCTACACAATATTAGGCAGGTGGTCATAATGTTATGGCTGATTGGTATATATATATATATATATATATATATATATATATATATATATATATATATATATATATATATATATAAATCTAATTCAGTATGCTACAAGTAGTTTGCTTTAAAGCGAGCACCTCTTGATAAAGGCATTTTTTACCAAAAGTTTGAAAGGTTCCACTCCTTGTGTTCAGCCTTCTTGTATCTTCTTGTTGCAGTTTTGTGGTAATTTATTAATTTATACATTCAGTATGTGCTTTCTTTGTTGTGTATAGTCACATGATATTGCTCCTTGATTGTTAAGAGATTGTTTATCCTATAGCGTCTGTGTGTCCTTATATTTCAATGTATATTTATGTGTATTTGCACTGTGACATGTGACATGCATTTTATGGTACTTTTCTGGTATCTGGAACCATTTAATGTGTTTATTGTTTTATAGTCTAGATGCCATTTCATCTCATATTTTAATTGTGGCAGAAATATCATCTATAATTTAGATTCCAGAGACAAGAAAATTTTAATTGCATCCAAAAGTGACTGGAATACATTGTCGTCTCCGACTTCCAGTATTCAAATGAATTCGGCAAAATACGACTTCGAATGATGCTGCATTGTTCCACTGTGTCATTTATTTCACCATTTAGTGGATCCCCACTTTCACTCAACGCTCTGTGTGGACATCAGTGTCAGGATCGACTAAATTATAGCGATAATTGACTATGAAATGTTGAAATCCAGCCTTTTCCAGTTCTTCCATTTTGTAGGCGTGCCAATGATCTGAGTAAATTATAGAGCCAGCTTCTTTCAACAAGTGGATTTTCTGTAAAATACACGAACCAAAGTAGTGCTTCATTTCGTGATTTCTTCGACACAGCATCCTAGCTGGCAGTTTTCCTTTCTTTTGTAAGAATGGCATGCTCTCTTTTTCGGCAAATAGTAGAAGGAACAAATTCCTTTTTAGATAGTGGGTAGGAACCAGAGTAAATACAGTATTTCTTTATTTTGTCAGATTCAGTAGAAGGAGGGAAACTGCACTTTAACCCAATTAGCTGCAGACCGCAGTTCTGTGTGTTGGTGGTATCTTCCCTGTCACCTGACTATGTTGTCTGATGGCTCTAACAAACAGAATAACACACACTGACTGAAAAAGCAGGGCATAATACCAGCTGACTGCCTCTCATATTAATAAATTCATATTTGCTTAAATTTGAATGGCTCCAGATAACAGGACAGTGTGGTATTGAATAGCTCCAGATAACAAGAAAGTACCCATTTTATTATTATTTGAGCATCTTTAAAACAATTATTTTATCCTGATTACCCTATTATTCATTATTATTATTTTTAGATGCATGCTGTTAGGGTGACTAAATGTTATTGCTGTCATTCAGGGAATAACAAATCGAGGAAGGTGGAAGGCACTCTTAATCTCCAATCCAAATGAGTTGCCAGGGGCTTCCAAAGACCAAGTAATGTAGCTATTGAAAACACTTATTCGTGTGATAGGGGAGTGAAATGTTGATGTCTATCACCTGAATAAAATAAATATGTATGTTATATGATCTGCGAGGGCTCCTGCTTTTATATACCGTATTTACGCTAATCTAATGCACCATCGAATGCAATGCGCACTTCAAATTTTGACACCTTACAGGCAAAAAAATGTTTTTGCCTGTGAATGTAATGCGCTTTTGGATAAGAAGGATATTTTTTAAAACAATCAGTTTATGCTACCAACTTACGGTAGTGTTATTATAAATTAAATATAATAGGGAAGGACGCATGCGCACTTTGTCTTTATTGTGTTTTCCTTTTTGTTAATAGCAAAATTTGTGGGTTTTGGATTAAGCTGCAACATAAAACATACGCGAATCTAATGCGCCATCGATTCTAACGCGCACTCATATTTTGGAGACAAAAGTAAATATGGTGTATGTATGTATGTATGTATATATATATATATATATATATATATATATATATATATATATATATATATACATACATGAAATAATGGTGTACCAACCCTTTTCTGTAAGAGTCTAGAAAAACTTTAAATCTACTTCCAGGAGACAGAGATACACTTGTCAGCAGTGCTGGGATTGCAGATATTACTGGGACTGCAGGTGCTACCTAATGTGCTCATTAGTAGGCTTTGCAAACCTGCAGTCTTTCCTGAACAAGATGGTTCAGTTTTGGAAAAGGATTGTAAGCCTGTAGAAGCTGACCCTGAGGAACTGACCCTTAGGAACTGCCTGAGCTAATGGTTACAGATTCCTAAACACTTACGCTGAAGAGCTGATATTTGCACTAGTGAGACTGCACATTGAAAATTGTAAACCCTTTTGATCCACAATCTACCACAATATTGCATACACACTGATTCACATATGAACACATCATGCTCACATTCACAAATTATTTTATTATATAAATTATAGGTGAGAAATCATGTAGATTTTTAGCTTTAATAATATATTTATATTATATACACAGTGACATGTGTGTATGTATATTATATATATATATATATATATATATATATATATATATATATATATATATATATATGTATATTCTTAAATTATTTGTATTACCTTTTTAGGGATACAGAGTATAGGAATAAAGGATAAATATAATGGCGGAATGATACCACAATGTAACAGTATACTGATGATCATTTTCATAAATTGCAAATAAATATAAAATTATTAACAATGTCAACTTTTAGAGATCAATAAAAGTAGCCTTGCCCCCCTGTCACTTTTACAATTTAAAAGAGACTCAAAACAAAATGCTCCAATATAGTTGATAATGTCTGCCATGTAATCAAGGGCCTTAGATATCTTCAAAATTCTCCTGAAGACCTGTAGCAATCATACATTTTTTCAGGCACAAAAGTTTTGTTAATTCTGTCAAGCGTCGGTCCAGGATTGTGTAGTTTTCTCCATATGCTGGCAGTTTACATTCTATACTCATTATGACAAGTTGCATCATGACATTATTGAGTCTACTGCTGCTTTGGTTTTCTAAAGAAAATAAACCGTTTTTCAGTCAACAGTTGTACTCAAGGAGAATTTGGGAGAGGTAATGTTAAAGTTTTGTCCACAGTTTTTTAACCACCAATAATCCACCGGCTGTGCATGAAAGATCCTTCACTATAAAACCTCCGAAAAGCATTGATTTGGAATAGAATTGTTAATTTTATTAAGTATTTTAGGTGTTAAATAAGTGCGGTGCAGCATTTTAAGGGATTGCTCTTGGAATCCCATAATCGTGGATGCCTGACATGATACTTTCATGATTTTGGACCAATCTTCATCTGTTAAATGAGGGAAGCAACGGACTCATTTTTCTTTTAATTGTGTCATCTGTTATTAGCATAAATAGCTACAATAAGGCCTTGAGAAGCCTTGTCTCAATAAGTATTCAAATTATGTAATTGGTGTCATTCTTACTATTCTTCATAATATATCTAATTGATTGCATTATGGTGATATGATACGTTTATTTTCTTTCTGGCAGCCTGGACTTTGTAAATCTTTCCAAGGGCAAGATTTTCCTGCCTTCCACATGGTTTAGATTTAGAGACGTCCACTGGTTGGAGGGTGGGCAAGACTCCTTTGAGAATGAGTGGTGAGAATTCATTTGACCACAAGGTCACACAAACTAATAGACATGTGCATTCGTTTTCGGACTATTGTCGTCCGAAAATATAATTTTCGTCCATTCGTCCGAAAAACGAATAACGAAAATGTTAACTAACGAAAGCCGAATGAACAAATGGTTAATAAACGAAAATCATTCGTTCATTGGTCCATTCGTGCTATTGGCATTCTAAACCGAAATAGAGTCGGTTTATAGAATACCAATAGCATTACATTACATTCCATAAACCGACATGAACTACTTTCGGTTTATGGAATGCATGTAATGCTATTGGCTTTCTATAAACCGAAATAGAGTCCCCATTCATACAGGGAGTGCAGAATTATTAGGCAAGTTGTATTTTTGAGGATTAATTTTATTATTGAACAACAACCATGTTCTCAATGAACCCAAAAAACTCATTAATATCAAAGCTGAATATTTTTGGAAGTAGTTTTTAGTTTGTTTTTAGTTTTAGCTATTTTAGGGGGATATCTGTGTGTGCAGGTGACTATTACTGTGCATAATTATTAGGCAACTTAACAAAAAAACAATATATACCCATTTCAATTATTTATTTTTACCAGTGAAACCAATATAACATGTCAACATTCACAAATATACATTTCTGACATTCAAAAACAAAACAAAAACAAATCAGTGACCAATATAGCCACCTTTCTTTGCAAGGACACTCAAAAGCCTGCCATCCATGGATTCTGTCAGTGTTTTGATCAGTTCACCATCAACATTGCGTGCAGCAGCAAACACAGCCTCCCAGACACTATTCAGAGAGGTGTACTGTTTTCCCTCCTTGTAAATCTCACATTTGATGATGAACCACAGGTTCTCAATGGGGTTCAGATCAGGTGAACAAGGAGGTCATGTCATTAGATCTTCTTTTATACCCTTTCTTGCCAGCCACGCTGTGGAGTACTTGGACGCGTGTGATGGAGCATTGTCCTGCATGAAAATCATGTTTTTCTTGAAGGATGCAGACTTCTTCCTGTACCACTGCTTGAAGAAGGTGTCTTCCAGGAACTGGCAGTAGGACTGGGAGTTGAGCTTGACTCCATCCTCAACCCGAAAAGGCCCCACAAGCTCATCTTTGATGATACCAGCCCAAACCAGTACTCCACCTCCACCTTGCTGGCGTCTGAGTCGGACTGGAGCTCTCTGCCCTTTACCAATCCAGCCACGGGCCCATCCATCTGGCCCATCAAGACTCACTCTCATTTCATCAGTCCATAAAACCTTAGAAAAATCAGTCTTGAGATATTTCTTGGCCCAGTCTTGACGTTTCAGCTTGTGTGTCTTGTTCAGTGGTGGTCGTCTTTCAGCCTTTCTTACCTTGGCCATGTCTCTGAGTATTGCACACTTTGTGCTTTTGGGCACTCCAGTGATGTTGCAGCTCTGAAATATGGCCAAACTGGTGGCAAGTGGCATCGTGGCAGCTGCACGCTTGACTTTTCTCAGTTCATGGGCAGTTATTTTGCGCCTTGGTTTTTCCACACGCTTCTTGCAACCCTGTTGACTATTTTGAATGAAACGCTTGATTGTTCGATGATCACGCTTCAGAAGCTTTGCAATTTTAAGAGTGCTGCATCCCTCTGCAAGATATCTCACTATTTTTGACTTTTCTGAGCCTGTCAAGTCCTTCTTTTGACCCATTTTGCCAAAAAAAAAAAAAGTTGCCTAATAATTATGCACACCTGATATAGGGTGTTGATGTCATTAGACCACACCCCTTCTCATTACAGAGATGCACATCACCTAATATGCTTCATTGGTAGTAGGCTTTCGAGCCTATACAGCTTGGAGTAAGACAACATGCATAAAGAGGATGATGTGGTCAAAATACTCATTTGCCTAATAATTCTGCACTCCCTGTACGAATAGGTCAATTGACCTATTCGTATGAATGGGGACTCTAGTTCGGTTTATACAAAGCCAATAGCATTACTCCATAAGCAGAAAGTCTATAAACCGAAGGTCGTTCGGTTTATAGACTTTCGGCTTATGCAGTAATGCTATTGGCTTTGTATAAACCGAACTAGAGTCCCCATTCAAAAGAAATTCTTATGAATGGGCACTCTAGTTTGGTTTACAAAGCCAATAGTATTCCATGTACTCCATAAGCCGAAAGTCTATAAACCGAACGTTCGGTTTATAGACTTTCGGCTTATAGAATACATGTAATGCTATTGCTGTTCTATAAGCCTAAAGTCTATAAACCGAATGACCCTCGGTTTATAGACTTTCGGCTTACAGAATAGCAATAGGATTACATGTATTCCATAAACCGAAAGCCTATAAACCGAACGTTCGGTTTATAGACTTTCGTCATTTGCAATGCATGTAATAGTACTATTGGCTTTCAACTACACAGAGACAGAGTCTCCATTCATACAATTTATGAATGGAGACTCTGTCTCTGTGTAGAGAAAGCCAATAGTACTATTACATGCATTCTAAATGACGCAAGTCTATAAACCGAACGTTCAGTTTATAGGCTTTCGGCTTATGGAATACATATAATCCTACTGCTATTCTATAAACCGAATGTTCGGTTTATAGAATAGCAATAGGATTACATGTATTCCATAAGCCGAAAGTCTATAAACCGAACGTTCGGTTTATAGACTTTCGGCTTATAGAAAACGAACAGTAGTAGTGCCTTTCTATGAACCCATTCATAATTCTTATGAATGGGTTCATAGAAAGGCACTACTACTGTACGTTTACTATAAGCCGAAAGTCTTTAAACCGAAGGTCGCTTGGTTTATAGACTTTCGGTTTATAGAATACATAGAATTACATGTATTCTATAAACCGAAAATCTATAAACCGAACGACCTTCGGTTTATAGACTTTCGGCTTATAGAAAACATGTAGTACTATTGCCTTTCTATGAACCGAACGAGAGCCCCATTCATAAGAATTTCTTATGAATGGGGCTCTCTTTCGGTTTATAGAAAGCCAATAGTATTACACATATTCTATAAAACGAACGAATAAAACGAAACGAAACGAAAATAATGAACTAATTTCGTCCGAAACGAATGCAGTAATGAACGAAATAAATACGAAACGAAACAAAAAATTTAGTTTTGCACATGTCTACAAACTAATAATAATCTCATATATGCTGATAGACAAATGCACATGTATAGTTTCATACACAGAGTATTGCACTCACTTATATACAATCACACAAACACTCACTGTATGGATTTCTAACGTGGTGCTAGCTGCAGGCAGGGTGCTACAGCTTACACTGAGAAACCAAGAGAGCTTTTTCAATTCTTAGCTAATCAGAGTTAAGAACCCTCTCCTGATTGGCTGAGACCTCTTTCACCGAGAGCTCTCATTCCATGACTGCATTTTCTAAAGTGATGTTAAAACTGCATTTAAACTTTAACTGATTTACTGTTATTGATACTCTCTCCAAGCACCCCTTCTTGTGTGGTATCACAGCACACAGAACTGGCTGAAACCAAGTCCATCTGTATGCCAACCATTTGAAAGAGTTCAAAAGGAGAGAGAGGGTGATTCTACCATGT
Organism: Pelodytes ibericus; assembly: GCA_036172795.1. NCBI lineage: Eukaryota > Metazoa > Chordata > Amphibia > Anura > Pelodytidae > Pelodytes > Pelodytes ibericus. The sequence goes on from CM069861.1 coordinate 128,963,743, forward strand.
CAACTAATGGCAGTATTTTCTTAGAAAGGTCCATAAAAACATCTGTAGATAGCTGCAGCATGTGTGCTTCCTCTCAAATATGTCACTGAATTGAGAGGCCAATTTTTTTCCAAGTCAAACTGAATGGATAACTGTTTTAGGTTAAAAACAAATGTATTTAACATATATCAAAATCATCCAAAAATAAAAAAGTTGAACTAGCCTTTTAAAGGAAGCAAGGGTTAAACAAAACATGTCCTGGGACTTTTAAGTAAACCCGACGTGTATCTTAATGGGTTTACTATCTGCTATGTCTCACATGTGAGAAACAGTAGTTCTTGGCTTGCCCGCTCTGACTGCCAAATGTGAGGTTCTCTCGCTGCTAGCACAGCGAGAGTCCCTTGTTTTTGCATGGGATCAGCAGAGGGGACCAAGTTAAGGTTCCCCTGCAGATCCCATACTAAAAAAAAGGGTCTCTCGCCAGCCAGATGGCTTCCTATGGAAGCATGGCAGCTGTTGGTCAGAGGATAAACTGGCGTGTACTATCAAAAGTACATGCCAGATTATCCTCACAATAGGAACAACTAAAATTTCACTTGTGCTTCTATATTAGAAGCACAAGTGAAAAATAATGTTTAGTGTCTCTTTAAGGTGAAGCATGTGCAAAAAAGATGCACACTTTTTTGCATTGTCAAATATGAAAAAATATAAAATGCAATATATTCACATATTTGTAGATTTTAAGCACTTACCTGTGTTTACCAAGTAATTGCCTTATTGAACGTAATAAGGCAATCAGTGGTATGTGTGACTGTGATGGTGTGCATATCCATAGTCACTGGGACTCCTAAATGGCATGCACACAATGCTTATGTTGGTATGTACAGGGCTGGTGCAAGGATTTTTGTTTCCTGTTAAGGAAAAAGTACATTTCCTCAATGTGTCCCCCTGTTTGTCTCCTCATGTCTGTCCCTCTCCTCTCCCTTCCCATGCCATCTTTCTTTCCTATCCCCCACATTGTGTGTCTCTGCTCTCTGCATCCATGTCTGTTGTTCACCCTCCCATGTTTGTTGTCTGTTCTCCCACCATATCTGTTGTCTGTTCCCTCCTCACTCCTATGTCTATTCTCCTCCCCTGCCATGTCTGTCCTCCCCCTCCAAGCAGAGGCGTCACTAGGGTTGGTGTAACCTCCCATGGTAGCTCATGGTGTAACCCCCATGGATTTCCACCCATACGATGCCATACAGAATCCTTAGTAATGCCAGTCAGATGGCCCATTAAATTATGCCACACACCGGAACCCCATTATTTTTTCCACATGCAGGAGCCCCATAACTATCCCCTCTCCCAGGAGCCCCATACATACTAACCCTCCCACCCACTAGTACTCACATGGCTACTCTTGCAGCTGCCCAGCGCTTTCCTTACAGGATGGACTTAGGGGAATAGGGATGTGGGGCAGATCATCTAAAAGGACATGGCTGGGTCACGTGACCTGCACAGGGTCAGAGCTGAGCTCTCCTCCAATAGGACAGAGAGGAGGACTAAGAAACACTTCCTGTATTGTACAAGAAACAAGAGAGAAACACACTGCGCCCAATTGTGGTGGAAACAGCTGCAGCAAATTCTACCAGTGTCTCACTCCTGGCAATAAATAAATCAAAACAACACACAAGTGAAAACGTGCGCTGTGACCCAACACTTCAAAACACACAACTCAGGAAAAATAAATAATAAATTGTTACCCTTAAAGTAAATCAGCCTTAAAGTAAATCAGCTCAATATTAAATCCGAAGGGAAAAAAATAAAACAAAACAGAACAGAAATAATATAGTGTAGTATATCACATAAAAGACCCTTGAAAAAGCCCTACTTTGGGGGTGAAACGCGTTGTGGACAAGAGGAGACTGCTACTGGGACTCTATATATGTATTGTTCAAGTGGATCTTTGAATGTAAGATTCTTTATATGTTTTTATTGGTATTAAAATCGTTGAAGCTAAATAGTCTCCTCCTTACCCTCTCTTATACTACTGCTGGGAGTACCTTCTGGGCCTGCTACCCTAAATAAGCTGCATAGGATTCCTCTGTGAACCAGTTGGATCTTTAACCCCTTGGTGGGCTCCCTGGATGCTGTATGGACTGAGCAGATCTCTGCTCAGGAAGATGTGAGTGTGTTCTCACTTATTATTTGTTATCAGCACTTTTATTTGATATACTACACTATATTATTTCTGTTCTGTTTTGTTTTATTTTTTTTCCCTTCGGATTGAATATTGAGCTGATTTACTTTAAGGCTGATTTACTTTAAGGGTAACAATTTATTATTTATTTTTCCTGAGTTGTGTGTTTTGAAGTGTTGGGTCACAGCGCAGGTTTTCACTTGTGTGTTGTTTTGACTTCCTGTATTGTGAGGGAGTGCTTCTAACACTACAGAAGTGCTCACTTGCTGCAGGTATTATCCGCCACACTGCCAGAAAAAAAAATGTTAGCAGTGCTGAGTGCTGCATAAAGCACAACAGCCAGAAGCATAACTAGAAACTATTGGGCCTCTCTGCAAACATTTCCATGGGGCCCCTCTACCCTTCAAATTGAAACCACAACTTTCCCTAGATCCATACCGCCAGTAGCCCATGCGAGTTACACCACTGTATGTGAGTGTGAATTAGTGAGAGTTATCTGAGTGTGTGTGTGTTTCAATAAGCAAGAAAAGTTACTATTTTACACCCTCCTTGTTGGGCATTTTCTTACTGTATAAGGCAAATAATATGTTTATCAAAACAACTTGAAACCTAAGTTGCTATATTATTGGTTATGTCATAAACTGCAGATGTGATGAGGTCAGTGGTAAAGTTGTGCTGTGTGTATTTCTATATGGTGTGTAGATATTCCAGTGAATCACACTTTCACATCAACTCAACTGAGCAAGGATTCCCTGCAAGTTATAGCTCCTCCGTGCAAACACACAGAGGATGTTATGAAGCAGGGGTGATGAACATAAACCTAATTCTGTCAAGTTTCGGGCCCATCCACACACAGCCACTCCTTCTCCTCCCGAATGCAGCCACCGGAAGGAGAGGGGTAAAGACTATGCAATCGTTCATCTGGCACACTCACAGATAAGAATGCTGACCTGTTTGTAGCATTCTCTTGTATACGAGGGAAACTGCTTTTGGTAGGGAGTGAATGGACAGATACCCTTCATCTTGCTTTGCATTCCATGTAATAGTTAGCTGGCAAGAAAACATGGTTACAGGGATGCCAGGCCCCCAGTTACACTATTTACGGTGGCACAGATGTTACCCTTGGTTGTCCCTCTCTCTTCAGCGCTTGTGTGCCCCTTGTGAAAAGGCGCTCTAGGCCAGCACCTCCTTCGCCTATAGGTGGCGCCGACCCTAGGCATGTGCACATTTTTTTCATAAGGGAACTCTCTGAGCTGCTAACAACACATCCTGGGACACATCCTGGGACATCCATTAAAAAAAAAAAAACTACAGGTAGGCCCTTAGAAGGATGTACTCACAATTTTTTTTCACTCAGTTAAATACATGTACTTAAATTTACTTGTACACTTATGTTTCTCTTGTATACTCTGCTGGTTACTGAACATAATCACCTCTAATACAAGCACACGTTTATTTATTCATAGAAAGTATTACCATGAAGATTATATTGAGATTTCTCTGTTTTTCAAGCATTTTAAAGCATATGTATGTTTTTACAAATGAGTTGTGGCGAGCACATACAGGAGTACACATTTATGTATAAAGCCTTACATACAGGGGTATACATTTATTCATAAAGGGTAGAAAAAAAATTACAATACATATGTGCAACATATATGTTAATTTGTCACCTGAATACAGGTACATTGTGATTTTAGAGTGTCAGGGGTTTTAGACTTTTGGAGGATGTAGTGTTATCTTGGAGGCTAATCAACAAACAAGTAGCACTGAAAAAGAAAGCACCCCACCCACCCAGTGTTTTATAATGTGGTGGAGGTAGACATTACACATAATACAACAACAAAAAAATAGTTGGATTCCTAAAATAAGGGCTGGATTTGAAATAAAGCTTGGTAGCCAGCCTAGATCATTTTCTACTTGATACATTATGGACTTGTGTGGTCAAACTCCACCCACTGTGTTGTCCAAACCAATCACATCTATGCAATGCCAATAATAGCCTTAATATAAATGTATCTCATAAAGAGAGTCACAGTATCACCTACAGGCATGGGATGTACACAATATTTTGTTTGCTAGTGTAATGAAAAATTGTTGAAAATAGTGTGTCTACATAGTGAAGCAAGTGATATAAACCCAGCCTTTAGATTCTAAAACAATTCTGTATGACTATATAATTAATGTTGGATACCTACCTATGAGTCTACTGAGCCAAGGATTTTTTAAGTATAATATTATGAAATAAAACAGAGAATTTAAGTGACACAAATCATGTGTATTCATTCCATATAGAAGAATGTGGAATTAATCATATTTATGACTGGTTAAACCACTTTTAGGTATATGTCAAATTACTGTAGAGATACTGTTCTTTTCACAAAATATAATTAAAAATCCAATTTAAACTATACTTTTTCTGTTAAGTTTAATGTGACCCAATTAAAATAGTTTGATTAATTGATTTTGCCCACTTACATGTTGCTATTAAAGATTTTGTTTATTTTAAAAAGTTATTCGATGAACATTAATTCCTTAACTTTATGTCTAAATTCTGCTGAGATCTTGAGTGCTACTTAGTTGACTTTTAAATAATTTGTGAAGAAATACATGCTGTCATGGGATATTTATTGCAGCCTCCATCTGTTGTTTCATCCTTTGCAATGAGACTAATTCCTGAAATTAACATGTAATTGTGTTGTATCCTTTATAAAAGAAATATAACTCAGTTTAAACAATAGATAACACAAGCATTTTTTTTATGATTTTTATTTTTATAGAAATGTATTATTAAATATCAGCTATGCACACCCGGTTGCTATGATTGGCAGTCAGTGACTGGGTATCTGGGGGCCTCTGCAGACATGTAATTTGCAGCCCAAATGTGTTATACCTAACAGAATTCCTTCTCATTCCTTTACCATCAGAACTGCAGGCACGTTCAATGCCATTAATGGGACATTTTTCCCATGATGTGCCTGACACGTCCAATGTCAACAAGAAGTTATTATATTGTATTACTTTAGTATGTTTATTGTGCTCCGGTATGAATCTATTGGAATAGTGTTAACTTACTCATACAGTTTAAGCACAGTGGGTGTTACATATAAAACCACATACGAAATAAGGTTAACTTCCAGCAAAAGTTGGAAGTTTGCACTATATATGCCAGTCCCAAATTTCCATGTTTTAAAAACAGGTGGTAAAATGTTCTGGAAAAGTGGCAGACAATCTCTGCAACATCTATTTTGCCGGAGGCCATATTTTTCTCACACAGCAGTGCATACATGTATATAAAAAGACACAATGGCTAGTATAGATATGATTCTGCCTTTTTTTTTTTTTACTTTCTGACACTTTTGTATGTGGGATGTTTATAAGCAACCCCAATATTGTTTGGAGCAATGATTCAAATTCTAAATCCCTTTTCCATGTTAGAAATTGAACACTGAGGGAAGCAAAAAGCAAACACACATTTAACTATAATATTTTAGTCATATTGGTCTTTGATGTTCATTCCAACCAATTTGTTACTCATAACTGTAACCATTATTCACAAATAAGCTTTCTCAAGACCAACACAACCTTTAGTAATATGCTTTAACCCCTTAGTGACAAGACATTTTCACCTTGACTTTCCCTTGGTGACAATGGCTGTTTTGACATTTCTAGGGTGTTTGTGTTTAGCTGTAATTTTTTTCTTTCTCACATACAGTACTCACACAAATTATATGTTGTTTTTATCGTCATAAGAAGGGCTTTCATTAGATACCATTATGTTCATAATATCTTATAATTTACTACAAAAAAAATCATAAAATATGATGAAACATTTAAAAAAACACACTTTTTCTAACTTTGACCTAAAATATAATTTACACAAATAAAATCATTAAAAAAGACCCCGTCTAAATAGTTTCTAAATGTTCTCCCGAGTTCAGAAATATGCATGTTTCCATATTTTTCGGTATTTTTTTGCGAGTTATGGGGCAAAAACCAAAAATAGTGTTTTTTGTTTTTTTCCTATATTGATCTTTTGACCCCAACCCGAACCCAAAATTTAACCCTAACACTAAATTTAACCCCAACTCTAACCCTTATTATATCCCTTAATATTTTTTAACTTTAATTTAATTTTAACCCTATCCCTTATGCTAAAAAATATTTAATTTTAACCCTATAGGCTAATATAGCTAAATAACCTGTTTTTAATTAATTAAATATTTATTTAAAATATTTTCTATTGCAATGCTACTAAACTACCACTAGGGGCAGTCAAGTAGCATATTCAGAGCGACGGAAGTGAAGTTACTTTCACTTACGAAGCTCAGACCGGCAGAGGGCTTAGCCATATTGACGGAGCAGCATGCTCCGTCAATATGGCTCCCCACGATCGCTCCGTGGGGCGATCGTGGGGGTCCCAAAATAGAAATTTCGGTGCTGGCTATTGCCTCGATGTCGAGGCAATAGACCAGCACTGTAAAGCAGTTTTCGCGATCGTTGATCGCGAAAACCGCTTCATTCACTGCAGGACGTGCCTGGCACGTCATTTGTCGTTAAGGGAGTTTCTCCCAGGACGTGCCTGGCACGTCCTTTGTCGTCAAGGGGTTAAATGAACACGTTTTACCCATATGTAGTAGCAACATATAAATATTAACATATATATAAATCCATCAAATAAGCAGTAAAGACGTTTCTGTTATTTTAATGTTTTTTCATGCTTTTTTTCACTAATGGCTCAATCACAAGGCATGAGCCTGGAGAACACATACAAAATGGGCAAACAGGTTTTCCAACGGTATATGAAATATATTTATGATGCTTTTAAAAACAGAAAGTAATATTTCCAAACAAACTATTTATAAGGTTGGACATGACTAGCTGTCACAGTCAACAAATGCAAAACTACTACCACCTGCCTTTTAACTCACCTTATGTGTCCCCTGTCCCCCACTAAATCTAGATTGTAAGCTTGGGAGTACGGCTCTGTGACTTATGCATTTAGAGCCCTGTCTATGGGCTTCCATCCAGAGCCCAGTTCTGTCTAGGCATCCATTCAGTGTCCTATCTGAGGGCTTTCAGCCTCTGATCAGCCTGAGATTCTTGTTTGACTTGGCAGTCTGGCCACAGAGTGACACCTGCCTGTCGGGCCGAAGAGCAGCCATGTTTAGCTCTCTGTGTTGTTTCACATTCACCGTTGTCTAGTACTGTCCATTCCACATTATGACTTACAGAGAGGCTTCTAACTAACCTTGTAGAAAGAGTTGTGATGTCTATATATATATTCAAGTTATAGCCTGTTAGTTCAACTCTGGCTTCCATTTTGGTTATGTTAAATTATTGAAGATTGTTCAAAGAACTTCTGTTGGCCATTGTGTACATTTTTAGCAATATTCACATAATTGCTTTAAATGACTCTTTCTTCTTTTATCCATTAACCACTCTGGGGAATTGGCTCTGTATCTAACTATGCCTGTCATCTGTATCTTGAATATTACATGGCTAAAATAACAAGTCAGGGGGTTCTGAATAAGTAATGTAATCTGACAACAAAAAAGGTATTTAGTTTCCCTTAAGGTCTCTTCACTGAATGGTGAAATTGTTTTGAGATTTCAAATCATTGCTCATGATGATAGTTTTAATTGTGTTTCTAATTGGTTATAAATAACAATGACTATGCAAATAAAAGTACAGCAATCAGATGGATTAAAACCCTGCTGATCACTAACACACAAATAAAACTACTCCTTATAGTGTCAACATTACTGCATTTTAATATTTTAAAAATGTGGGTGGAGTCTTATATGTATTGAAAAGAAAAATGCAAGAATTACAAGACCAATATAAAAAAATACCTTGTAGAAGACATGCATAGGACATCATAAAATATATAATTAAGTTCACAAGGTCAGTGCTGAATCTGTTGTAATATTATAAAGGATGACCAGGCTAGCTGATATCATGCCTAACGGAGAATTAGTAGGATTTATTTAAGTGATGTGCACCAAACTACTGCAAGTAGGAATAATTGCTACAAGAGTTCAGTATCTGTAATCCATTATCTGCGGCATGCTCCTTGTTCAATTATGGCTAAGATAGTGCCAACTATTACACTCCAGTGAGGTAACAAATAGCATAACATAAATGGTCACATTCCTAAATTAATTATTTTCAAAGTAACATTTTAGTAAGTGCACCGTGTAAGACAATTCCACTATTATCTGGCAAGTAGCCCAGACATACATAAACAGATAATGCACTAGCCACATATAACCTTTTGATGTCACCTTACATTTAGATTTATACATATATTCACATTACAATTGCCAAGAAGCAAGGCTGCATCAATTATAATGCCTGCCAAGCAACAGTTGATATGCAGCAAAATAAATATGTCACTTAGCACTTCAAATTACAGTATCCTAAAAGTGGGTTTATTTCAAGACAAAAGTGAAACACTACGACATGGGGGACGCAATATACTTTTTTGTGTTCTACCAATGCATATTCATAAATATACCGGTACTCTTATTTGTGCAAATGTAAATACTGGGAGCCAATAAAAACACATATACAATTATCAGTCATGTGGTAAAGCATTTTTTATACCAATCAAAAGATAATACTGATCCAACTGATCTAAATATAGAAGAGCTAGTATGCCTCAAAACACTTACATCAATCCAAGCATCAGTAAATATTGCTTATTAACTGTATTAAGAATGGTGTGTTGGGAAACAGTCATTAATTCTAGATACTTGTTTGTATATAGCAGTTTCAACATTATTACTAGCCATTCCATCACACAACACAATTCTATTTTTTTTTGTGATAAGTACTGTCAGCTCCATTAGCAATTCATTATGTACAATGAACTTGCAAGATTTTATTCAGTAGTTGTTGAAAATAAGATGTAATTTGTATACTTTGATTTAGCAAACCCAGCAGCAATCCTACTGACTAAATTAGAATTGAAGCCTGAACCTGTTCAGTCAGACTTGACAGTATTTCAAGTTCAGCTAGTAGGCATGTAGATCACTGACCATTTAAGAATACTACTGGTTAATTACAGGAATGCCAGTGTTTGTATCAGTCATTTGGACTGTACCTGTGCGTGGAGGGCTACAGACCACCAGTTTTCCAGACCTTTATATTCTATTTATCATATATCCTTTATACTATAGTAAATACTGCCAAAAAACAGTAATGTATGACTCCATAGATACGGATATGTGCAGAGTAGAATGTTTCTGCATATACACATATTTTATTTAGTATTATAACATTGCTTAGTTACCAAACTTTATTCAGTTGTATACATTTAAGTTGATGTAAAAAAACAAGCACAAAAAACACACAAGTGGTTATATGGCAATATATCCTGTGAGGCAGGAAGCATCCATTTTTTCATTAAGGCAACGTATCAAGACACCACAGATAATAGACACATATCCTACTGGAATTAAAACTTAACCAGATTGAGTCATTTAAGGAGCACATTGCTCATTTTAAACACCTATACATTGTAACCTTTATTGGTATATGCAAATTCCCCATCATATTATTCATTGTGCCACACACAAATAAACCTACATTTTATTTGACTCTCCTAATTAAAATTAAGTAAAGGTCAGACTTCATATTGGCACACGAGCCAATATGTTTGTTTTAATATAAACTGCAGCTATATCATATCAGAGGAAATGAAATAAAAGGTGTGATTAAAAATAAATAAAAGAAGGAGATATAAAGATCTGTTTTTGAGGTATGCAAACTCTAAATAAGTGGTGAAAAGCCTTGGCTTAAGAATGCTAGATTATTAAAAAGGCAGCATTATCTTTTAATAAGCAATGCTGAGCTCTTAATAACAAGTATTATCTAAAACAAACATTTCAGAATATGATATAAAAAAGTTATGTAAGTAGACAGCTTTGCACACCAAGGGAAAAAGAGCCTTACACCCACGCTGGAAACGGATATGTCACATAAAGTCCAGAGGAGTGGTAGTAAAAAAATAAAAATCATTATAATTTATTGAAACGTCTTAAAAGTCGACAGAGCAAAGCATACAGGTAGCAGTACGCCATTTGGCCATTATGGTTGTAGTGCTGCTACCTGTATGACTTCTAATAATGTTTCAATAAATTAAAAGGAATTGTTTTGCTACTACGCCTGTGGACTTTATGTGACATCTGTTTCTAGCATGGATTTAAGGCAATTTTTTCCATGGTGTGGAGGTGCAAAGCGGTTTACTCGTATTTCAGTGTTTGACCAGTTTGGAGCTCTGTTGATGCCTAATCCCCACTGAACTAAGTGGGATTTCCTGTAACAGTTACATTGTTGCTGCAATCTTAGTTCTTTTCATAAAAAGTTGCAACCCTAGACAGTATTTCAAAACCATGGGGAAAAGAATGCTATTTATTTAATAGGACATTTTTTTATTTTTTTTATTTTTTTACTAAGAGCTTATGAACATAAACAAAAGTGATGTTAAATCTTTGAAAAGCTGGGGCAAATATTAATTAAAAAATGATGTGTATGAAAAACGATTGGATTTGAGCAAGATATAACATTCTATTATAACACTTTGCATATTTTAAAATCTATAAGGGTCTACTCAAGAGAGAATTGCAGTGGATTGAGAGGTGAATTTCCAACCTAAGGCCAAAGTTGATGAGTTGCAAATATTCTCCCATTCAGCTGCATTGGCCAGTTTTTCCCACTTGGGTAATTTGGCCTAAAGTTTGCAATTCCCATCTCAGTACCCTGCAATTCTCTCTTTATTGAGAAGACCCAATCATTATTTTTTCAAAGATTGACTTTAGAGTGAAAATAACACTGGTGCAAACATATTAGAATAATATGAGACAGTACAATCTTGAGTACAGTACAAAGGTTCAAACAAGAAGTAGGCAATAGCAGACAGCAGAGGTAGTCTAAATATTCACCTCATATATTTTTTAAGACATTGCAGTTCCACATACGGTTTCTGATTTTTTTTTTTATTGATAAGTACTGCATAATTTGAGGTAAAAGAAAATTATATTTAAATTTTCCCACAACTATTACTATCTCCTAAAAATTGCAAATAAATGGTAATTCATCACTGTTTCTGTAGCAACATTTATACCTTTTTCTTCCAGGCCATCTTTAGTAGAAATTTAGATTCACCCAGCCATGAAAATGATCTGTTATCCCCATATTTTGGGGGAAGTTGCAAACTCCACACACACCTGCAAGAGCACAACAATTTATTCAGTGTCCAGCCTCCTTAAAGGGCCAGTCCCCAAACTCACGTTGGAGCAAGTTGAAGATTGTGTAGTGCACAGGATCCCCCCACAAAGAGTAATATAAATATATGTGTTCAGACATAACACTCCAACAACAGGTTCCTAACAATGCCTTACATAACAGCTACATCCCAGTAAAATAGATTTTTGTAAATATTCTTCTTTAAAAATAATATTTTTCTAGCCTTTGTAAATTAACATTGCTAATTTATAACTGTGTAAAAGGCTACAAAGCTGCCTTTTTTATTTAAACATTAAAAAACGTATTTTAAAAGTTAAAATCTGATCTACACATTTGTTAGCAATTATTTATTAAGAGGTTACATTTTTAGAAAACACCAGTTTTACGAGTGAATTGAATTCACCTTTTTTAAAAAATAGAGCAAAAAAATGGAAAACCACAAACATATGAGAAAAATATGCAAATTTGATTGTACAATATACCATTTCCAATTACTAAGACGCATCTTTAAAAAAGCTTTTAAGATGTCCTCTGGAAATAGAGATTACAATATTTGCTTTTTATAGGGAACAGAAATATGACTACATAGACAGTTTTATTAGGATATCTTTAGGGTTTAACAAATACATATTTTATTGTGTAGATTTTTTTCCCATTGCCTTTCACATTTTGGCTTCTTGCCTTTTGATACATAGTTTTACAAGCTTTTACTTAATAATAAATCCCAAACCATTTTCCTATGAAATACATGACTTTTGTGTTACAAAAATAGAAACAAATGTCCTAATTGCTCACTCTAAAGGTACAAGACACAAATATTTTTTATTATGATGCAAGTAGTCCAGAATACCTTGTATCAGATTAATGGGACTACTCACTAAAATTGGTGAGATTAAATATTCATCTTACCTCATTTCCCCTGCAAGTCATCTTTCAGTTAGTGGTCCCCTAAGAGTCTGGGGTCTATTCACTAAAAGGTGAGTTGTAATTGGGACTCTGACCTACAGACAGAACTTACTTCAGAAGACTGGACTACCTCATACAGTAACACTCACAGCTTGCACCTTAGCGAAAGAGCTTATAAACTTGTATCAAGATGGTACAAAGTTCTTATTTTACTTAAAGGATTTTCCCCACAATAGACAGGTTTTTTTCATGGTTGCGGTGATCAGGCTGACTGTATACATTCATGGTGGTCATGTGCCCTTATTGCTCCTCTGTGGAAATTCACATTCTAATTACTCTCACAAATTTTAGATATGTAAATCAGACCCACAACACAAGTATCTCTTCTGCTATTCAGTTCCCATGACCCGGGCATCATCTGGGTCAGAGACTTTGAGCGAACTTTGCCAAACACTTGACAGGTGAGACAGGAAATTATAAGTATATCAATATATCATTTATTCCCAACAGATATGCATGCCTTGTCCTAACAACCTTCTAGGTTGACATGAACGTAACTTTAAAATATATATTTTTAGAATAGGTAATTGGACTTATCTGCCTTAATATTGAAAATAATAATTACAAACTTGAGGACAGAAACATTCATTTTTCAGTGAAATAAAACAATACCAGCTAGACATGTGAAAAACTAAAATTTTTGTTTCGTTTTCGTCCATTCGGACAAAAATGTTATTTATTTCATCCAAAACGAATTTCGTTCATTACTGCATTCGTTTCAGAAGAAATTCGTTCATTATTTTTGGTTCGTTTTATTCATTCGTACGAATTGACCTATTTTAACCTCTCTTTTGGTTTATAGACTTTCGGTTTATGGAATGCATGTAATGCCATTGGTATTCTATAAACCGAAATAGAGTCCCCATTCATACGAATTGACCTATTTCAACTCTATTTCGGTTTATAGAATACCAATAGCATTACATACATTCCATAAACCGAAAGTCGTTCATTATGTCGGTTTATGGAATGTATGCAATGCTATTGGCTTTCTAAAAACTGAAATAGAGTCGGTTTATAGAATACCAATAGCATGAATGGACGAATGGACGAATGATTTTCGTTTATTAACCATTCGTTAGCATTTTCGTTATTCATTTTTCGGACGACTGGACAAAAATGCATTCGTCCGAAAACTAATGCACATGTCCAATACCAGCTATTCGTTGATTTTCAAAAATGTAATCATTGTTTCATTAACTGGGGCAAGGCAATATAATTACATGACATTTGTAATTTAACATAGTAACTCTGACTAGTTTATAAACTTTTTTTGTTCAAATTCAACTTTTTTTTTAAATAAGCTTGCAATCAAATATTTCCAATGCTACAAGCTTAAACTGGAAACCTGTTTGAAATACTATTTTTTATAATTTAATATTACTTGATAATCCTTGTAATAGCCTCTTTAAGTGCTATTATTTTTCAAAACGTGATTTCTCTAAAAGAGCAAAGTTGTATTCAAGTTGAAATGTGTACTCTACAAAATTATTATTATTAAATCAATTGTATCTTTATTAATAATTTGAACAATGGACAATAATGCAGAGTATTTGTTCTCACAAATATGTTGGGCATAAGGCTACATCACGTGACGTGAGAAAAGGTGTTGCTAAGATTCTACCTGCGGTATGTTCATCTCAGCTAATGGAGTCTGAGCCTGTCTACCATTTTATGAAATAATAGAATCTATTCAGCAAAGAGAGTTATCACTTATCAGTGGTTTTTAGCTCAAAGTCATCTATTGCAGTCTATATTATTCAATGGTAAGAGATAAAGTAACTCTGTCATTGAACAGAACTCATTGTAAGCCAATATGCTTAGGAGGTGATCATGTAATATGAACATTTAGAAATCTTAAAAACCTAAACAGGATTGGTGCTACTCATAGGCAAGGGTACAGATCTGCTGGGGCAAGGGTACAGATCTGCTGGGGGCACTCTGCTAGAGCATCATGCTGCATCCTGCTAGGCACCCACTCACCCCCAGTATACAGCAGCTATTTACCCACAGGAACTGGAGGTTCTGCTGTTTCCCTGCTTTATCCTGTCTGGTAAGTACCTGCTTCTGCACTATTGATTGGAGGTTGCATTGTCTGCTTCATCCAGCCTGGTAGATTGGTGTATGGGGATCTCCACATTACCTACAAAAGAATATGCAAGGAAGTTTCAGTATACCCTGAGGATCTCAAATCCCCACTCTATCTTATTCTTTGCTTTCCCTGCCTTTGAGGACCAGCTATTTGTTATCACAGATTCACAATCTACTGTGTTGCTGCTTGGTTTTTATTACTGGCCTTTTCCTTTTTTTAAATTTTTTATTTCATTTTTCGCCATTTATACAAAAACAACAATGACACAGTTATGCAAAAACAGCAATGACACAGTGACACATTGATTCAAGAAGAGACGGGGAAAAAAAAAAAAAGGAAGAAAACAGAAGAAGAAAATAACCTAGACAATATATGATTACATAGTTACAGTATCTACTAGGTCATGATCCATGATCCTGTGTTCTCCCTTGCCCCCTCGACCTTCTCGCTAACAAGAAGAAGAGAATAGGAAGAAATAAGAGAGAGTGGAAAAAAAAAAGATAAAAAAAAAGGTTGAAAATAGAGATAGAATCGGAGTCAAGTTTTAATAATCAAAAGTAGAAGGCTTGAGTAGCCAGGGGCGAGAGGTACTTGGCAGTGAGTGATGACTAGGTAAGTTTAATTTGATCCATGTGTCGCATTCGTACAAGAATAAGAGGAAAAAGAAATGTCTTTAATTACTGGCCTTTTCCTAAGAAGAAGGCAAGCAAGTTGTTTGGCTATTGTGCATTTTGGACATGTCTGCCTCAGTTTTGTGAACTCTTTGTGGTATTCAATTATTAGGTGTTATGTTGTCTTTTTATCTAGATTGTAAGTTATGCGAGCAGGGTTTTCCACCTCATGTATCAGTCTGTCTGTAAGGGGCGGATCCTGAGTCTGGTCTCGAGAGGGGCACTTTTTTTTCTCACTTCTTAATTTGTTTATTATACAAAATTTCACATAGAGAAAATGTAGTATATTAAATGTAATAAAGATTCATAAACACATTCTTATACAGTCTTTCATTATTATTATTTTTGCCTATTTCTTAAAATAGTTTTTTATATTTTCAAGCTGTCACACAGTTTTATAATAGTTCATACTCAGACTATCTGCAAATTTCTTTCTATGTTTCTCTATCCTTACATAGACAATGATAAACCTAATCACACACTACTTACATACTTCTTAGTATGGACCGAATGGTTCTTATCTGCCGACACATTCTATGTTTCTATGTTTCTATGTTTCTTTCATACTACAAACGGGCTTGCTTGTTTCTTTGTTTGGCAGGTATTCCCATAAAATAAATAAATAGATAAATAAATGCATAGGTAGAAATGTGTCTATCTGGGGTGTATACTTCATCTTCAATATGAAGGTCAAATACTGCTCTGTGATATTCTTATGATTGGAAGTAAATCCAGGGGGCCCAGATATGCTCAACTTCTTGAAGTCTATCTTGTTTCAGAGAGTAACCCTTCTCCATTGAGTATTGTAACTGAATTTGGCTAAGAATTTCTCTCCAAGTTATTGGGCCACTTTGTTTCCAGCATCTGGCCATCATAGCCTTAACAGCTGAAAACATTGTGATCAGGAGACTCTGTTGTGTTCTTTTAGATTTATCTATATCTAAGTGGAAAAGGAACAACTGGAGTCAAATTAGATCTCAATATTGAAAGAGATCTGCCACAAAATCCTTAAGTGCAGTTTTCACAGGTCAGTCATTTCACAGGAACATCTCTGTGAATGTAAAGCAAACACAAGCCATTTACCCAGTCCTCAAGCCATTTGTGAACGAAGCCATGTTTTAACAAGACGGAGGGTTGAGAAAGATCTCTCTGCTGAGGTCACACTTACAAGGAGAGTTGTTAAGATCAGAAGTAAACTTCTTATGGTTGGGAAGAGGTCCTGGTCACACAAGTCTAAAACTTCAAGGGCTGTTTGTGGAATTTCCTTGTTTTCAAGGTGTGGCAATTTTAGTTCTTCTCCAAGTTCTGTGGCTAGTACTGTAGCCTCCATATGCAAGGTGGAAAGGAGGGCTGTTTGTGGAATTTCCTTGTTTTGGGATAACTCGTGTTTCTTCTTAGTGAGCCATAGACTAAGTTCTCCCTGCAGTAATGTCTCCACTATCTTGTGGAGAAGAGGGTGGAAACAGTTTAATAATGTCTGAATAGCAACAGGATCCATGGTTTCCATTTATTTTTCAAAATTACTGCTGACATCAATATCTTAATCTGGAAACATTGCATCAAATCAAACACTGCATCTGGCAAATATCCAGCAGAGGCATGTACAATGATTTCCGATAGAATTCTTTAGTTGATCCTGCATTACGAATTAGTAATTAGGTCTGTGCACTTGTCGGTCTACAAGGTGTGGCAATTTTAGTTCTTCTCCAAGTTCTGAGGCTAGTTCTCTAGTCTCCATATCTAAGGTGGAAAAAGTACCATTAGCATTACATTGCATATTCTCCAGTTGTAATAGTATCAGTGAGATATATTTAGAAGAACTTGTTAAATCATGTGTTGGTGATTGAAGAAAACAACTCAGAGGTAGGTTTACTTTCAGAACATTTATAAGTTAAACCAAGGAAAAGATGAACTCTGCACTGCACAAAGAATGGATGCTGAACTAGTGCTTGAGCATTTCCAATGAGATATTGCAGATAGTGCACTCACCACTTTTACTAGTCTACCTCAAAATCTTATGTCATGACACTCTACCTATCTAGTTTTTCAAAGACTAGTAGGCTGTTGGCCTAACTCCTGCTTTAAAACAAAATCATGCTTTCCTGATTAGTTAAAAAATGAAATGGTTGATGTGACCACTGCCTCTGCATTTTGAAATGCTGACACTTGTGAAGATTTTGAAATTGAATTGTTCAGAAAATGGTTGTAGCAAGGACATCTGCAACTGTTGGGCTCTGAGCGAATAATTTCTGATACAGCACCAGCCATCTCTGAAGACATAACACTGCAACTGTCTATTCCAATGCCAACACAATGAGTGTTCAGGGATAGTTGAATCACTATCTGGCCTAAAAACTGTCCTTGGTTCTGAATCTGAACTATCCATTCCAGATTTCCTATGGGTTGCAAATTCATAAGCATTAACAAACTTCATAAAACCTTCACTAATACATCCATTGTAGACAAATCTAACATTAAGTGAACATTGTTCTGCAAAATATCTGTAATTTCATCAAATATTACACTAAAATAGCAAGCCGCTTTTATTCTCCCTACAATGATATTGCCGATTTTATCACCACCACACTTGATTAAATCATTTTGTGTAAGTAGCACGTGAAGATGCGGGGAACAGGGGATTCTCTAACATTTTGTCTCCAGATGCAACTCGGTATCTCAGCAATTTCCGAAAGTTGCCTTCATTCACGTCCGGAGTGGAGTCATCCTTTAAAGCGCCATCACCTCGTGGCCATGCAGAGATGGCCACCTCTCTCTACAAAAAAAATCTTCTGAAGATGATGTGAGTTTATTTGATTGACAATTTCATTGTCAGGTGAATGGTAGGTTTTTAAAAATTATTTTCCTTCAGTTACACACTCCTGGTGATAAGTCTTGCATGGACTTCTAAATTTCCTTCCCTGCTTTTTAAAAATTAGGTAAGGTGCTCAATTATCAAAGTTCTACGCCTTTGTTATGACCACCTTTGCGATGTTGTGCAAACAGCCCACAGTACTTGCAAAATAACCCCTTCTTGGCAGCTGAGTAAACTAGCTAAGAAAAACTGTCAACATGTTGTTTTGACAAGTATTGTTTGATTGCCTTAGTTACTCCATTCTTAGGCATCATGTTCTGGACAGAGAAAGGTAGTTCATATCCAGGAAGAGATTGCCATGGATTTTCCAACATAATAAAACAGTTGGATAAATGTAAGGATAATAAAATACCTGCAGGGGTTAAAACACTGGGACATCTGGGTAAAGAAAGTTACTTAAAGAAATGCCTTTTCTGTTCATTGAACGGTGCACAGCACTAATTTACTTCATATCCGCTGTTTTCAGAGAAGAGTACACTGACACTACCATTTCCTCTGCAGCGGTTTCACTTTGACAATAATGCACACATTGAGCAACAGCGTGTGACTTCACCAGCACAGCGTGTGACTTCACCAGCAGTGAGCTGAGCGGATTGGTTACCCAGCGACAAATCGCAAATCGGAAGTGGAGAAGACTGACTCCATGTTTCCGACAGAAGCAACCTCTCATCGCCCCTCTCTCCCAATCATCGTCGCAATTGCCCCCCCCCATCCCCCATCCTCCAATGGTCTCTGTTCATATAACATATTATGTTTATATTATATCCTTTCTATGCCCCTTTAAAAGAGGTCATATTAACCCATTCCTGACACATGATGCAAAAAAATGCCTGACAATTGACATGCAAATGTTTCAGGGTAATAGTTAGGGTTAGAATAAAAGTTATGCTTACAGGTGATTAGTGCAAGGGTTAGATTTAGAGTTAAGGTAGATCTAGTGTTAGGGTTAAATTTAGGATAAGGGTTCAAGTCAAAAGGTCACAGCAGGAGAAAATGGATAGGAAATAAACAACACTATCAGTTATTGTCCTATAAGTTGCAAAAAACAACAGAAACACACGTAAACATTGATATTTTTAATATTTTATGATATAATGAAAACAATGGTATCTTAAGAAAATCCTATTTATGGTGATAAAACCAGTATATAATATGTGTGGGTATATTAAGTGAGGAGACAAATTACAGTTAAACACAAACACCACAGAAATGTTAAAACAGCCATTGTCCAGAATGACAGATTAATAGAGCTGTGGTATAAATGGGCAGGGTAGAACCAAGAAGGGGTGTCAAAATGAGGTCCGGTATACGGTGACAAAAATCCTTGCACCAGTCATGCATGTAGGTAAATATTATACAATCCATACATGCTTTCTAGGTGAAAAAAAAGTATTAAATAATATCACATCAGTGTAGCTGGAATTTTTAGACAAGGCCTCAGGCCTTTGTTTCCACAAACTGCACAATGCTGTCAGCATTCTGTGTTTTCTTTCTTTATGCAACATTCCCTGCCTGTAAAATACCAGAGTTATCCATTGTAGACATCTTGCACTTGAGGTAAAGCAAACAGTTTAAATCCAATTCATACATTATAATCATGCAGCTGGTATAGTCTATAAAATTTGTTTATGATATAAAGATTTTTTGATGCAAAGTATGCAAAAGAAAAGACAAAATCAAAAATGTTAAGTGTGATATCCATATTTATACATTATTTTAGTTAAATGGCGTTTTTAAGGTTGAAGGGTAGAAGATTAACACTTTGTGAGAGGGTACTGGGAGCTTGGAACAACCCTCCATTGACCGTGATATGAGCACAGACTGGTATGAGAACTATTTAAAGCTGCATGTTTGCCTTTAAAGAACCATGGTCATAAATAATGTATTTATGTTTAATTTAAATACATAAAGGGAATCAACACAATAAAGAAGTAGAGTATATTTAAAAGAAGAAAAACTATACCAACAACAAGAGGACATAGTCTTAAATTAGATGGGAAAATATTTAAAAATAATGTCAGGAAGTATTATTTTAATGAGAGCATAGTGGCTGTATGGAATAGCCTTCCAGCAGCAGTGGTAGAGGTAAGTATAGTGAAGGAGTGTAAGGATGCATGGGATAGGCATAAGGCTATACTAAATATAAGATAAGGCCATGGGCTAATGAAAGTATTCAGATTTCGATTTCTTTTAAGTTAGGCAGAAATAGGGCAGGCTAGATGTGCCTATTGGCTATTATCTGCTGACACATTTCATGTTTCTAATTCAAAGATTGCATCATGTATTTTAAATATAAATGCTTTAATAAAAGAATACACACAAAGTATTTTACTGAGCTGTCTTTGTTTGTATATATATATATATATCACTATCAGGGGGTGGACATGTTAAGAATCTTGGGTCAGATGAATGAAGATTTGACCCACATGACCCAAGATGCGTGCCCCCTGATAAAGCTATAGAGCTATACAGAGCAAAGAGGGCTCAATAAGGTGCTTTATTAGTGAATAATAGTGAGGGTGCACAAAACATATTTTACAGACTTATCTTTGAGTAGGGTTGCCACCCAACAGGCATTTTACTGGCAAGTAAATCATTTATTTCATGCCAATATTAAGTCTATGAAGGCAACAGCATAGCTGGTATTTATTTATTGTTTTAACTAAAATAATATAAGCATTGGCATTTTTTATTGCGCACCCTCACTATTAGCCACTTATTTTGTTTGTTATTTGAGGGGCTTTGGGAAAGCAAATATACCTGAAGCTTATAGTGTTGCACTAACTAAAATTATTAAAATAAAAAGACAATGGCTATAGGTTCACTAATTGTTCACATCAATAAGGTACTTGATTTATATACTTTCGTTAAAGTATTTCAATTTAAAATGTCTATTTTTGATGTAATCTTTCAATTAAACAGAACTTTAGGAAAGCATATTATTGTTACTACGGCTTGCCAAGTTTTTCTAGAACATAAACCAGGATAAATATTTCCAGGAATATACCTTTCTTCTGCTTCCTTCACCATGTTACTGTTCAATGAATCAGATTTTTTTTTTCTTCCTCAATAAAAAGCTTTTAAGCAAAAAAAAAATAATCATTCAGCAAAATTGGATAAATTGAAATTGGATGAATCAAAAATATGCCAGACCCATTCTTATAAAGTTGTTTGTAATGAAGTAGTAATTTATACCCATGGTTTTACAGGATTTGGTGTATTTTAACATTAGTTTCTGCCAAACGATGTCAAAATTTATAAAACTATTTAGTAAATCTGTACTGCCTCTTTGTAACCATGCTGATTTGGAAACCTTCTCTATATCTGACCTCTGCGCTTTATATAGACAAAGCTAGCTGTGCAGGCTCCTTTCGTCAAGAATGCTACTCTGCTAATTACATTATTTTGAGCCTGTCAAAACAATATTTTTTGTTAAAAGAAGTTAAAGTATATGTATAGACGTTATGGTGCTTGCTGTTATTCCTTTCACTGTTGCCTTTCATTATGGAGAAAGTATGGAGTGAGCATGATAGAGTGATTTAAAGACATACAGTAAAAAAAAAAAGGCAACAAACAAGATACATGTTTAACCCCTGCCCACCCATAGGATGTACTATGCTGTCCTAACATACTGGGCTCAAATGCCCATAGAATGGCATAGAACGTCCTCTAATTAACAGCTGCAGCGAGATCCCACCTTTGAGTGGCCTCACTCTGATGGTCTAAATGTAACCAATGCTCAAAGTGAGTGCCAGATTCATTTAACACAAATTTGCCCTGCCCAAACTTCTGGGTTTAGGTACGCCTCTGCAACTTCATGAGTTCTTGCTTTATTCGAGCAGGGACCCACAGGGCCTGTAAAGAATGGAGTACTATAGGCCAAATATAATGCATGTAAAATTATGTTTGTTGAGCAAAACTATCAAATAAATAAATTAATTTATAATAAAATGTTTTGCCAGAGCACTAAAAATACAAATAGGCACATTTCAGAATATATATATATATATATATATATATATATATATATATATATATATATATAAAAGCACTATATAAGTATATATGTGTGTGTCTGTATTTCCAATAATATTGCATTAGTCTTTTTTCTCACTTTTTTTAACACATTCATTCAGTCTGGTTCTCCATCAAGTAATGTTGTTAAGATACAAATATAAACAGAAAAATTCCATCTACAATACATAAATATATAAATGTATTATTCCATATTCCCTTTGCATAACATATTAAAAGAAAACAAAAAAACGATAAAGAAAAGAAAAAAATTATCTTTCTCTCTTTATATCTCCTTCCCTTTACCCGCCACACCCCTCCTACTCCCTGACTAATTCTGTCTCTTAGTCTCCCAAGTAGTCCCTATCTTATTTTACGTAGCCATTGCATTTGTTAGTGAAAAGTGAAGTTGTTCACTGCCACTTTAACAAATACAAGTTTATCAACAGTTGATCTGGGGAAGTTTAGGATAGACCCTGTAGACAAATGGGTTCGGATAAACTATATCTAATTTTGATCCTACTTTTCTTGTCATGCAGTATTCTAAAAACATCCAAAGTTATCAAAAACGTTATAAAAAAAAACTAAAAACAAAAGTACACTACAGCATAATATATTTGTAATGTTCACTTAGGTGAAAATTTTAAAACCCACAGACAGAAATACCAAATTATTTGTTCTACCTGAAATTCATAGTTCTAGTCTACTTCCATAATTACTGAGCATTGCAAAATATCATATAGTGCATTACAATGAATAATTTAATCACCCATCTGCATGTCCTAGGATATTTATCATAACTTCACAGCTGTACAATTAGATTATGTTTTAATAAATCTTTTTTTTTTGAGCAACTCAAACCTCTTCTCATTAACTAGATGATGCAATGCGATTATTAGGAGATAATTGAGATCTGATTTGGTGATTTTTATGAAAACTGATTTTCATAAAACTTTTACTGATTAAAAGTTTGGCATACTACACATCCGTAAACATACATCCGTCGTAGGGGTCGCCCAGGTCCTCAAATTGCAGTTGCACCACCCGTGACCGCTATAGATTCGCAACTGAATTTGCGCTCAGTGAACAAAGTGTACACTGAGCGCACTTTGATATATTTTTTATTTTTGTTTTACACTTTTTTTGTTTTGGGGAAATTGCACATTATTATTTGTTGCTGCTAGTGTCCACTTTTTGCCACTGGGTTACATCTTACCTATTACATTTATGTTTGATTTGGGATTCCCATATTTTTTTACCACCCTACAGTTAACCACGGGATAACATTGTTTGTAAATTGTTGCATAAACAGTGGATCACTAAAGGGATTTTTCTTCTGTATATTATAAAATCATATTTATGGCTCACAATAATAATACTCTAAAAATATAAATAATTAACCACCACAGCCACTTGTTCTAATGACAATGGTCATTATGCATCTTATACCCTCTGATGGATAATACATTATTTGTGACATGCATTTCCGTTAATGCAGTCAGTATAATACACATATAATACACATTGGGCAAAGAATACGATTCTGGTACACAATAAGAATGTTAAAACTTCTAAGGAGTCACATGGCTAGATGAATAAAATTGTTGTGGTTTGGTTTTTGAGACATTTCATAAAATCAGTATACATAAAAACCTAAATGTACTACTAGCAATTACATGATAGATGCATGATAGGTGCAGTTGCTTGAGATTCACGGAAAAGAGAATTATAATCAGAAAAATATAATAAAATATTGTGCTATTAATATAGTGTACAATCTTGTGTGACTTAATATACTCTGTGGGCAGAATAATAGAGGATACAGCAGGTGGAGTGCATCCAGGCCCATGGCATTATGGGGGTACATGACAGACAGTCTATTCCGTGTCACAGCCACAGTTAGTCATACTGGCCCAGTAGAGGGCCGAGAAATTGTATCTGCTCCAGGGCCCTTAATGGTCTTGTTTCAACACGGATGAAGTACAATTCCTGCATATCTACAAAACGGTTAATCACCATCCTAGCATTTTATGAGATAACTGATCAGTAACTTAATTTTCAGCAGCTAGATTTCAGTTTATTTGATATTCCTTACCAGGAGTAAATAAGTAAAAAAAAGTCAGTTAGCATCGGATCATTATAACAGCCAAATAGAATTCCAAATTAAGAGACTCCATGCAACTCATGACAACAGCAGACTTAACTTTTATTTTCGCTCTTGTTTGTATAAAGTGGAGAAAACACCTCCCTTACGCGTTTCAAGCTGAAACATGGCACTGAGTAGACAACACACACACACATTTTGATATTATGTGACTAGATGACTGTTTTTGTTACATTAGATATGTAATATGTAACTCCTTTTTGCTAAACCAAATCTGGGTGTTTGAGACGTCATAATATTTTTACTAAGAGCATGGAATTTAACTGTTTTTGTACACTTAGTAACAGGTTATCTGTGTTTATCATATGAACATTAATTGATCAATAAAATATTGTAAAATAAGTATGAAATTAACATCAGCGCAAGAGTGGTATAAATGGATATGAATATTCTGGAGAGCAGTCCAATTTGAAGTGATACTGCTAATTTACATGATATATTCGCAATGTGATAGTTGCCACAGAAATTACATACTTTTTATTTCTGTGAATTATTGTGTTGCCTCTAAAGAGTAAGTGGCTGTCAACACACCTTAGAACATATTTAGAACAGCAGTTCATGAAATTCTGAAACATTATGTCCTTACAGCAATGACTAATTAGCTTCTAGCAGGAAGTTCTGTTGTATTCTAATTCAAACCCAAATGCTATGCCTGCAATTGGTTATGACACAATATGCTAGATAATATCCTTAATTTTGCATTTAATGTTACTTGTAACAAAATGTGAAAAGGCACAGGCACATAAAATCTTTTCATTTTTAATTACTCATTGAAAATGGATTTCCGGAAGGGAACGTAAGCCAGCAGTAATGACAAATATAAAAGAGGTCACACTTAATCCCATAACTCCCATAAGTGCAGTATTTACTATAATTTCTCAAAGCAAACAGAGCAAAAAGTATCTTTATGTACCGTATTTGCTTGAATATAAGACACGTTTTTTTTTCAGAGCAAATGCTCTGAAAAAGACCCCTTGTCTTATATTCAAGGTTGTCTTATAATCTGACCTCAAATCGAGGTCAGATTATAAGACATGGATCCAGGTCCCCCGCAGAGCTGCAGGGGACCTGGATCCCCCTCGCTAACAGCAGGTGGATGTCTGCACGATGCACGCAGACATCCTCCCCTGCCGCCCGGCACGACCGCCGGTACTTCTATGATGAAGCCGGGACCTCCGCAGCAGTGGAGGATGTCTGCTCGTATCGTGTAGAGATCCTCCAGCTGCCCCCACTGGCCACCAATGATATTTGGGCAGCCGGGAGATGTCTGCACGTATCGTGCAGACATCCCCCGGCTGCCCCCACTAGCCACCAGGGAGATATGGGCAGCAGGGGATGTCTGCACATATCATGCAGACATCCCTTAGCTACCCCCACTATCCACCAGGGAGGCTATGTTAGGGGGAGGGAGGGGGAGACAGACAACATTGGGGGGAGGGAGGGGGTAAGTCAGACAACATTGGGGGGAGGGTGGGGGGAAGACAGACAACATTGGGGGGAGGGTGGGGGGAAGTCAGACAACATTGGGGGAGAGTGGGGGGAAGACAGACAACATTGGGGGGAGGGAGACAGACAACATTGGGGGAAGGGGGGGAGAGAGACAGACACCGTTGGGGGGAGCATTGGCACATAAAAGGTAAATAAAAACAAGAAATGCATTTTTTTATATCATAAGTTTTTATTAAATATGAAAAAGCAATTTCCATGTGAATATATACAAGTTAAACTTTTTTCCTATAGGTCTTATATTCAGGCTTTTGTTTTTTTTCCTAAAGGAATATCCATAGTTTGGGGGGTCATCTTATAATCAGGGTCGTCTCTCTATTCAAGCAAATACGGTATTAATTTCTAAGTTATAGATAGGAAAATACTTTAACTTTGTTCAAACAAATTGCATATCATTTAGCGGTTGTCAATCTATGTAATTTGTTATTGCGCATTTTACACTTAATGTACTGATGCTAATTCTGTTATACATATAGGAATGTATATGTAGGATGCTCATCACTTATTAAAGGGCCAAGTGTTACCTCACCACAAACATTGATGTTTCAACCCGTATGGTTTAATTTCTAAGCCTAAATAAATATGGCCTCTCAAATATAAAATGTGAAGCTTTTTGCTGAATTTATAGTTTATTTTTGAAACCCTTATCAGGTTTTACAATAGCTTTCAGTGTGTCCAATTAAGGGGTGCTGAGCATCCTTGTCTTTATTCATTGATTGGAGATTAGTGTGGATTCTTAGTTGGCACTCAATACGTGCTGCTCTCTATTATGGTGTTTTCTAGTTTACAGTTATCTTCTATAGGGAAACTTATAGTTCTATGAATAGACCCAAACTGGAAATTTTCACCATGATAATAAGGGTTTAAATACTAGGTGGTAATATGATGTAAAAACTTGTCATGTAAAATTCATAAAAAAACCAAAACCTCAGTAATGGCTAGCAACAGTTTCTTATTTTTTTTTCCTCTTCTATTTAAATGAAAACAAAAAACCTACATATACAATTTGTAAGATGATTAATAATATCAATTTCAATAGAACTAATAGAACGTTTGGTGGCATTAACTTTATTCTGCTACTGTAATGTGCTGGATAACAGCTATATTATTTAAGACAAGGCATTGAACAAAAGGTCAGATTTTTCTTAATGTCAATTTTAGTGTATCTAAACATAGAATTTCAACTTTTCATGATGCCAATACCATTATGACAGCATATCTGGTCCAAATCTGAATTAACTAGGTGTATAAATTAAGAAAGCATCAGCACTGATACTCCCATATTCAAGAACAACAGCAGAAATAAGTATGTGATGATCTGTGTGTATTGGTGTTGTGTATGGTGGTCCTTCTATATATTCCTGCTTTGCGAAGCTCGAGACTGGGCCACAGAGATGATGTGTTTTTTTTTTGTTAATTTCTAAAGTAGAACCACTGGAGAATTTAGAAACCATCCTGTTAAATATATGTATATATCAGTGAGCATTGACCTGCTGTTTCTCTGGTGTGTCGATGCATCTGGTCCAGCGTGGCATATTTTTTTCACAATAGGCACAGCAGCAAGCAATGATGTGGTAAGATAGGAAATCTGACACAAATAAGTATATGACAGCTGGCAACCATCATCAATAGATGTAAAGTTGCCTGGTCAAATAATGTGATGCAAGTGTAAAGACCATATTTGCAAACCCATAGCACTTATGTAGAGTATTGACTTACATGAGATATATTCTGATCTTTAGCTTTTGGATTTTTACTAATAATAATAACTAGAAAACAAAATTAGAAGCAATCCATACAGTTTCAAAAAAGAATTAATTTAGATGTTTTGACATCACCATGTTACAGACCACTAATGTTTACTTTATTGATATGGAGTTAAATACTGGCTGATAACATTGATAACAATGGTTTATGATAAGACTGTAGCTCATTTGTAACAGTATAGTTCTATACTCATGGACATTTTGAGATCACAGTGTGAAAATAAATAGATTGGGTGTAACGTGTTGGCACAGTGCCCTTTTACTAACATTTAGATAGCAGTTCAGCCACTGGCTTCTACATCATGTGTCTTGTCTGCAAAAGATACACTGCTGTGATGCACTACATGCCCTTTACTTAACTACCAGCAGACATTAATCCATCGTCTGGTGGTTGCCATTAATATTTAATTAGAACAGCAACTTATTATACCACTGTGTATATGGGATTTATTTGGGAATTGATTTATGTGATCTTATGGCAGGTGCCAGGTTTTTCTCCCACGGTTTTGTTTGACTGAGTGGAGGTTTGTGAATGTTAGAAAATCTGGGATCTGCTATTAAGGTCATAGCCAGGCCAGTTACTGTTGTTTAAACCCAGGTCAAGCCAGGAAAGGTACTTTTATTATGTAGTAAGTAATTGTAATAAACGAAAACATATTGTAAAAATTGAGAGAATCTGTACGTACTGTTATTATTGGTTTGTTAGGCATCATTTAGGGTAGCAGAAGAGTGCTAAAGAGAAGGGATTGATCAAACCCATTTGTGTGCCAGGCCAGGGAAAGATTGCCTGTTTTCTGCATGGATTGTTAAAATGTAACTGTTTAATAGAGTTGAGTGGACACCTGGATGTTCGGGTTCGAGAGGTTCAACCGAACTTTGGAAAAAAGTCTGGGTCCGTGCTCGAACTTGACCCGAACTTGCCTAAAAGTCGTTAGGACGGCATAGTACGTCCTGTATTAAACAGCTCATCGCGGTTCCCCGCGATGAGCTGTTTTCGGATCCTGCTGCAGGCACTTGCTGTGGGATCCCACCTGTCATCTGAGGTCACTTTGAGTGGCCTCAGTCTGACAGGGGAAATGTAGCCGGTGCTCAAAGCGAGCACCAGCTACATTTCTCCAAATCGCGCCGTGACGTCCGGAGGTCTCGCGTTTTTTTTGCAGGGACCCACAGGGTCTGTTAAGACCATGATTTGGTCTCTGCGAGCGTGTTCCTGGCTACCGATCACCTTGTGATTGGTGGCCAGGAACAAATCGTGACGTTTTGGTGCTTGCGTCGTTTGGGACGCAAGCACCTTGCGTCATGAAGGGGTTAATATGCATTTAAAGCCACATGTGATGTCATAAGCAGGAGACAGCATAGACATATTTTAAACACATTTTCTTTTAATGTGTGCATTTGGCTGAAATTCTGCTAACACAATATATAGATACTTTTTTTTAGCATGTTTTATTCAATACATTCAGAGTGTAAACAATGTTAGAGTAACAGAGTCTCTTTAACTATGCATTGTGCAGAGATAAACCTGGTGAGTTTCTCCTCCTGGAAGAGCTCAATTGCACTTGAATAATGCATAGTTAAATCTTTAAACATTGAAGAAATATAACAGTTATATAGCAGACACACATATATGCAAGTTCATAATCCATGTTCAGTATTTTCAGTGTAGGCAGTACATTCATTCATGAAAAAAAATGTAATGCATTCAGATGGTTTCAATGTTTAGCTGCTCCACCACATATTTACTGCAAGTTTTAACCCGTGTCATACAAACTACAGTCTGTCTAACAAATAGGTGCTATCCGTTTGGGCAATTTAACAAATTTAAACAAAAAGATGAGGAGAATTCTGCGCAATCATGCACTAGAAATTGAAAATCGGAACTGCGGATAGAAGTCTTGGTTAAAGTGGGGAAGTTGGGTGGTTTGCATAAGTCTTCTAGCTCAAATAGCAGCATACAACATTTATAGGTAACATCTGAAGAAAAAAAATAAGCTACTGCTCCTTAATGACATTTATATTTTATTTAACACTGATGACTTACTTTGCTGATGGTCTGCAGATGTCTTCACTAAAAATCCCATAAACTGGCCACAATTGAACGTGAGTTACATTGTCTGTTAAGTACCATGTGCCTTACATAAATGCATTTTTGGGGGCTTTTGAATAAGCAAGTGAATAAACATACAATTTTTAAAAATTATGCTTAATATACTTCAGTTTTCAACACAGTTTTGCTTCTTTTCTTACATACATCCATTTTATTCCATTAGACACACTAGTCACTAGCATTCCCTTAACACAATAGTTTTATACAACAATATTTGCAAGAGCGAAAATAACAAATATACAAAATAAATCTCACCTTTATAGTCGCAAAATAAGGCACTCTAAATTTAACATTTCTACCTCAGTGCATCCCTTTGACTACATATACAATATTTAATTGTTCCTCCCAGAGATTTAATATTTTTCAAAGTAAAAATCTGTTTTTTATCTGCATCTAGTTTTTAGTAGAATGCACTTTTAAAATGTAGTTTTAGTTGATGAAGCAGCACAAATCTAGACTAAATGTTCCATTCTGTGTTTTGTTAATAATGTCATACAATGTAATATTCATCCTTTGTTATTTTTTGGAGAGATCAGTGACTAGTTACTTAGGAGTCCATACTCCTTGCCTAAGTGCTTGGGTTATAATAATGGAGCATTGTGCTTAACTGCATTCCACATTTACAATTTCATCTTTCGACATAAAAAGGTGAGATACATCATGCATCAGTGCACCTATAAATCTAACAATTTAAATTGAGAATGCAAAGCTATTGCAAAGTACAAGAAAGAATATAATTATGTGAGCCCAGGTGTTGGACGCCTGCAAACAAGGCTATGGTGTTAGATGTCATTGTGAGAAATGAGGTGTGGGAGTGGAGGAATTTGATACAAATAAAGTATGTATGAGCAATCTAAAACTATACTCACAAGCTTTTCCTACAAATTAACTGCTTTTGAGATATATGTTAAAGTTATGAACATAGGAATATGATGGCCGGTAAAAAGGAATTCATTAAATTTAACTCAATAATATATGTCATTTTCTGTTTAATCTTACTAATATATTTCTTCTTGAGATGCGGGAATTGGCAAAATGTTGATCACACACAGGCATTAACAGGTTAAATGTAGTTACCTATGGTATTAAGATTTTTTTTTTCCTATGGATGTCCAGGTTAGGGAAATAAAGTGGATTAGCTACTGATCAAATATGAAATTGTCCCAAGAACTGTTAAGGATTGGTACAAGGTGGACAGAACTGGTGTCTGATACATCTCCAGTAAGCTTGTGAAAGCAAGTAGCTAGAGCAAAACCTCTGACAATCTGACCAGAACATGGCATGGGGAGTTAGAGAGATAGCAATCTGCTCACTGCAGAGAGGCTGGTGCGGGGAGATGTTGATCTCCCCAGACAATGCCTCTGCCGGCAAACTTAAAAAAAAAAAAAAGTGGCCCCTACCTTCATTGCCTCGCTGAAAATACAGGTCTGCATTAGATAAAAAAGTATATATTACATTCAAACATAATGATGAACTTAAAGTTTAATACTACCAACATAATAGACATGTACAACAAAAATATAGTGGAGTATTAGTAGAAACAAAGTAAACTGTTATCTTCATTATATTACCATTTATTTATATAGCGCCAACAATTTATATAGCGCTAGATACAGAGCATAGAAGGGAACTACATACTAAGTTATACAAACTAGAACAGACTGGTACATGACATAGAGAGCCCTGCTCGCAAGCTTACAATCTAGAGGGAATGGGGTACACAAAACACATAAGGGAGTGAAGAGAACAGAGTGAATGTAGTTGTAGCAACAGTTATGTGGATGGTTGGTGCTAGGTGAGTTTGGCCAAAGAGTAATTGTGTGAGGTCTAGCTGGATCATTTGTAAGCTACCTGATCTTAACAGTGATTGAGGACAGCGAGAGCTAGGTTGGAATAGCTAGAGGTAAACCAGCCAGTATGCTAGTTGGATGGGTAGTAAGCTTCATTAAAGAGATGAGTTTTGAGGGACTTTTTAAAGTTTGAAAAGGAAGGAGAGCAAATCTTGGCGGAGCAAGTGGGAAGAGGTGATGAGGTAGGAGGAAAGCTGTAGACCCATTGAGGAGCGCAGAGGACGTGAAGGGACGTATTTGTTCATGAGGGAGGCAATATCCAGAGGGGCCAAGGAATGGAGGGCTTTGTAGGATAGAGATAGAATTTTAAATTTACTCCTAGAGCAGACAGGGAGCCAGTGGAGGGCATAGCAGAGGGGAGCAGCCGAATCAGACCGATGAGCAAGAAAGATGAGTCTGACAGCTGTGTTTTGAATAGATTGCAGGGGAGAGATGTGCCAGAGGTAGTTCAGTCAGAAGGCTGTTACTATAGTCAGAGCGAGAGATGCACTAGTATTTTGGCAGTCTCTTCGCTGAGGAACGGGGGAATGCGTGCAAATTATCTTCATGAATAATAGTATGGATGCACCTGACAATGCAGTATATTAAACAAAAAAGAGTTCTAAATATAACCAAAGTGATACCAGACAGAATGAAAATTAACCAAGTGAATGAATAAAACATATGGTCACAAAAATAAATAGCAAAACAGTGAAGCAGGTAGTAAGACCCCTAAGAAAAAAAAAGACAGAGAATAGGTCAAACAAAAATCATGCATACTGATAAAGAAAGCAATTCCAGTGAGTTCTTATCAGAAATGCATTGTGAGTGCTGTAAATTATCCGAAACCCAATAATAACGGTGAGGGTAATGTGCAGGCAATTTATGGAAAACGAGTCAATTCATGAATTGATAATTCCCGGCCATCATACAGCATAAGATGTGCCTAAATGTACAGTGATTGTACTAGATTTGCTAATGTGTGGCAAATACTATAATGATGTTGAAAGGATAGCGATCAATGGATGGACACAGAATGGAAGCTGCCGGTGTCTCACAGCATGTTATAATTTCAGCTATTGATAAGCAGATGTGAATTGTGAGCATCATATGTAATGTTTTACCTTAATTAAGGTATGACATCTTATAGTACAAGTAAGTTAAAATTGATCATCTCCAGATAATATATTGTAGTGGATTCAATGGGACATATGTTTCAGTTTATATTTTCACCATATTTATCTTTTCACTTTTGTCACTGTTTTTTTTTTCTAGTGGTATATTAATGAAAATGTATATTTTGCCATTTGTCTTAACAATGTAAATGTAACTTGTTGCGATAGACACATAGCCATGTTGTGTTATCTACAAGACACTTGAACATTCTCACTTGTGTCAGCCAATCTAAAGTGAACACGCCTCCAAGATGTTACTTACCATCTACTGTTCTGTGTACATGTATTAAAGAATGCCTCCCAGAACTAATCAAGAAGGAGAACAATGACTGCAACCTCATCACATGGTGTTTTTTGAAAGTTTGAAAGGTGTGTGTTGATTGACAGCTAATTGTACCATGTGATTGATGTGTTTATTATTTGGAATATATCTATATGATGGCACAGCACCCGGTATATTCATTCATTTGTTGATTGTTGGGCTGAGTGCTGGTTATATGGATTGTGTATCTGTATATATATAATATGTATATACTAAACAAATAAACTGCTGAGATGTTTTGGGCATTGCATTGTGCTATCCATAAATATTATTCTTACAAACAACTTGCTGCAAGACACAATTCCAAATATGCACTCCATACCAACTTGACCGGCAAATGGCAATTAAATTAAACAATGGGTCATCTGTTCCTATAAAAAGTTGCTGGAACTATATGTAACATCAGTGTTTGTAAAGATAATATTCCAACTCACACTTTAATGCAGCATTATCATATAGTATAAAATGTTACGTTTCACGCTGCAATTGGTAGTAGTGGTATGCTGTCTAATTTTAAGAGCTGCTGACTCCTAAAAATATATTTTAATGGCAAATGACCACTTCTGCCTAAAAAAAATGTCATTTTGAATGGTGCAATAATTGTGTACCCTTTAAAAGTTATCCAAGCCTAGTATTTAAAACAAAACAAAAGGCAGGAAGCTGCCATCTCATGATGTAATGTTCTATAGCAGCAGAGATGGCCATCATCATCATCGATTGCACTACACACAGTAGCAGGAGTAGAAATTTACTTTTGAATAGGGTTCCTGGGAGCATTGGTCAAAAACCCTTCTAATCCGACAGAAGAAGGCTTTTTTCTTATGAGTGTTTAGTCCAGATTAATTTGTCATATAAATATTTACCTAGGGTGACTGTTTCGTCTCAACCATATTTTATTTGGCTACCATACTAGTCATTAAGTAGGTGACAAAAGTAAATGGTCTAATCTGTATCACGGTTTTACATTTTGAGTCTTGGTTTCTTTTTTTTTAATTTATCCTTTATCATTGTTTGGTCATGAACCTTAATATCTACATAAACTTATGTAAGGTTTATAAAAAAAAAACTAAAAACTCTGTGGTGTATTGCACTTGTGGATAAAATATAAAGTTTTCTGTACAGCTTTTCTTGGCCATCAGCATTAAACCATTGAACTACATCTCAGTTATGCAAAAAAAAAAAACACCTCTGCATCACCTATTTTTGGTCTGTTTCTATTTTAAGGACTTGTAGAGCAATGCCATCATTCCATAAATAGATTATAGATTCCATATCAGTGCAAACATAAAGCATTCCTTTTGCAATAATACATATACTGTCTTTTATGCCGAAAATGCTCCGCTTATTTATTGTGTCGTGTACATGTTTATTAATATATTATGAATTCTCAAAGCAATTTTTACTTTTTTTTTCTGCAATGTCATGATAAATATATCAGTAAAAAATGGAAAGTCACCTTACATGTCTAAATATGGCAATTGTTATCTCTGAAAAGTCCCACAGTGAATTGCTCCAGCTGTCATGTGCAGTTTAACTCAGAGTACCTGTAGTACGGGTGTTCCTACATTTTGCTTATTTTGAATGCATCAGTTTTTACAGAAGCATTTTTTGCATGCTACGTATTTTAATTATACAAATTAGTATTTTTTTGGTATTTATGTTTCCATTCTGTTTTTATTAGCTGTTCCTATTAGCCATTACTTTATGTCCACCTTCTAGCGAATGAAACAACTGTTTTACTCTGGGCCTTCAGCTATTCACTGTAATTTTCTTGTTTATTGCTTTAATTCTGTTGTTCACAGAAGTTTAGGGATTTGGAATAAAACATGAAAGTTAAAATGTCCAGAAGACACAAATGTGCCTTTAAACATATTTGCTATATTGGCACTAACATTATTTAGCTTAAAAGGCTTCATTTTGAATAACTTATTATGAACTGTTACAGAGGTTAGATAGTGAAATGGTGTCATGTCCTAGTATTTCATGTTTCACCGACATTTCTCTGACTCTGGCTGTATGAAGTCTCTACAGAGTTCGAACATGTTGTTATGTACCAAGGATTTCATATATATTTTAAACCTATTTAAATTAAAGTTACTTTTTATTTAAATTAAAGTTACTTTTTACATTTTAAAGTGAACTTGTCATCTCATTTCCATATTTAGACTGCAGAAGGATTTTACCATCTGGCTTGATTATGTTGCTCCACACTACCTTGAAGATACTTTTTTCTTCCAATAATACCTTATTTTATGTACCATCTATACTATGTATATTTATTTTTTGTTACTGCATTAGGTTTATTTTTTTAAATATCCAACTACATTTTTTACAGTAAATGCCACTTTATTATTGCACTTTTTTAATGTTGTTGTTTTTTTTTTTTTTGTACTGTATATTATGGTTTGTGCACTATATCACTATATTTCTTAACCCCAGCTACACTGTTCTCAGGTCCGTTCCCTCTTTTGGCCACACCTTATTCATCCTTTTCTGGGCATATTAGCAAGTCTGGAGGTGCACAGGCAAGTCTGGTTGCTATGGGGGAATTAACAAAAGGTGAGCATAAGAAATTAAATGAAGGGGGACAGAGAAAGGAAATAAAAAAAAATGTAACACATTTTTTATCAATTAAATGGATATTAAATATGAAAAAAAGTTTATATGTGAAGGGATGTTTAATAAAACATTTGTTTTATTAAAGGGTCCTCTTATGTATAGGCTTTGTATTGCTAAATTAAGATGTTTTTTGTTTATTCTTGGGGGAAGGGGTATTTTATAATCATACAGTATTTTATTTTGGTTTAAAGTGCAGTATATTAATGGATGATAATTCTGGTAACTGAAATATCTTTTCTCAAGCCAAAAGCTGTCATTAACTCTGTCTACTTTACCAGACATATATTAAGAGAAAATGCAACAAAATACAATGATTGACAGCCCAACAAACAATGCAAAACTTTCCAAGATTAACCTGAATGATATGTTTGGCCAAGCATGACCCAGCAACACACAGAATGATCCCCCATTCAGGATGGAGAGTAGAGCAAGACTAACTGAGATTGTTTGAAAAGGTTATTGAATGGCTTGTAAAGTAACAGGAGGTGTGAACTCATTAACATGACAAAATAAACACTGAACCCATGAGGCAACACGAGCACAACCAGGAAAAGTACTAACAACCTTGTGTATGCGTGCTATGTCACTACAACCATTAAGCCTTGTCCTCCTTTCTAACGTTCAGAATTAGTGCTGCTATTGAAGATGAAGAATATAGAAAAATGTAAGGTTTTATAGGCAATATTGTTTTCCACGATACAATGAATAAGGGAGGATGATAGCTGGTTACAATAATAGGCACAGGAAAGAATATAACTGTATAGGTGTAAATGTCAGTTTTATATAAAATAATGTGAATCAGATAATCCCTTAAATTTGGTAAAAGCAGGTGTTCTTTCCAAAAGCAAAATGAGATCTGAAGAGAGATCTTGAAAGGACAGTGTTTTATTACATGTGTTTTTCAAGGGAATAGTGCTGGGTAGGTCCAGAGAGCTAAATAGATTCTTTATTTAAGAAGATAGATTTTTTTTTTCAAGATTTGGGAAGTTACAGTGATTTATGTAAGTCATGTTTAACAACTATAATAAAGAGAATGATAGACACTTTTATGTATTAAGTGCTTTTGCTCGCATGTCTACTGTTAACATTTAATTATGTAGTTATATTTAATAGCAGTAATCAGATTTTTTTTATTTTATTTTATCACTCATATCACAACAAACACAATGTTGCATATAATGTGCTATTACATCACAAAATATCTAGTGTAAGTAAAGGGTTTTTGCCTGACCTGGGAGCTTACCTCCATTTATGACATAAATTTTCATTGGCTCTAGTGGATGTAGGGTATATTTTGGGGTGCTTAGCATGAGATACCGTAGGATTACAAGACAAGAATACTGAAATCAATTTTTTAATCCGGATTCAAAACTACAACAGAAGTTCAATGTGTTCTAGCAGGTTCTGAGTTACTGGAATTCTGGAACAGACACACATTATACTTCCAAAACGAGTTCCCAACAATAAACGGAGATTTCTAGTCATACATTGTCTGGATTCTTGTTGTGCTCAGTGGAAAATATAACTCCACTTAATGGGAACTACAGAAACTAATGTTTCCCTTCAAAACATGGTGACATGGCTGTAGCTGGAACATCTGTAATCATTTCTAGCTATTCTATTCTATATTCTACTTATCAGTGCGCTAAAATGAGTTGATGGGCACATATTTTTGTTACAAACATAACATTAGCTGACTAATTTAGCTGATAGAAGACATCTGTATTTCCACATAAAGCAGAATGACTGATAAAGTCAGGGGTGACCCTTAACCCAATAGGAGAAAAAAAACCACAAAGGCTAATCCTAGTTCATAAGTTAACCCTTAGCCTTGCTGGATGTTTATATGTATGAATAAGTTCTAGCATTAATATGTGTTAATTCTACATCAACCCCTCCTTTGATCCTTTAATAGGATCATACTTTTTGTCGTAGAAAAGAGATAATAAATTCCAATTCTCTAGCCTTTGTTCTGATGTTTAATTTTGCATAATTCCCAAACATTTATTATAAAACAATTATTAAAATTGTAAGTAAATTAATGGGTGTATCATGTAATGTATAATACCTGTTCCAAGGGTGTAGAGCATCCAAACCATCTTTTCCACCAAGGTTTGTTCTTTATTTGGAAAAAAAATCATTTGCATCTTTAAAGGACAACTAAAAAAAAAGACAACATAAAAAAGCCTTTAAGCCTTCCTTCATTAAAGGAAGTATGGGTTAAAAACTATGGGCTAATGGTCTACAGTAAACCCACTGTGTATCTTAATTGATACATGCAGGTTTAATCTCTGCTGTGTCACACAGCTGAGAAACAACAGGTCTGGAGTTTTCCTTTGAAAATAAACAAAGTAGCATAGTTATGTAACTGAAAATCAGGTGGCTCACACCCTAACCATTCTGTTACCCATAACTCCTAAGATTTTTCAAATTGCATTGGATCAGGTGGTCTGAAATCAATGGGTCAGTGTCACTTACAGTCTGGATTCAAATGTTTGCATTTGTATAAACATTTTGAAATGCAGTACATTTTAAAGCTAAACTAGTGTCCTGGCTTTTTGTTTATATCTCTATTGATACATTGTTCTTCATTTTTGCTAATCTATTTGACAGACGTATCTGTCCATATAAATAATTTATAATGATATTAATCATGCTTTTTCCTTGTAACAATGATGCATCAGCTCCTTCCTGTCCAGCTGCATCAACTGAGCTCATCCTACTGGACAGTACTTCTAGATCTTTCCCATTCAGAATGCCTGTCACTGTTCCCACTACGCCTAGTAATGTATCATACCATTCTTATGTTAAGAACAATTAGCCCATGCAGTGCATTAGTAAACTGTAGTCTGTCCTGATGTGGAGTTGAATAGTAATGCACTTGTATAATGATGTGATGACACCTTATGCATATAGTTTCAATAGAAACTCTGGAACTTTTCTCCTAGTCATATACCTGGGGGTTTCGCTGATTATCCCATTATACTGACATGTATGAATTTCTGACTCTTGTATAATATTCTTATGTGCTAGTATGATGATGTCATATGGTATCCCATCTGCCTCTTTCATTTTATAAAGGTGATGTTACACGAAAAACAGTATTTTGGGGCATTTCTTCAAATTCTGTCATGTAAAGTTTGAATGGTTGTAGAAAATATGAAACATATCATTTCATAAGTAACTTTGTCTGACATAAATGAACACACTCTAATATATAGGTTTTTCAGATTTTTTTTTTACCATAGAGCAGCACACACCTGCTGCATATGTCATGGTTTACATGCAGCATCTCGTCCTATGTGTAGGTCTGCCTTCTTGCGAGATTGTACTGTGAATACAAGACTGTGCACATATCTTGTATACTGGTAACAGGGCTGCAGAGAGAGATCTCAAAAGTAAGGTTTGATTACAAGGCATGGGTCCAGATCCCTTCAACCACATACAGCTGCATTCATGTCCTGATATAGCTCCTGATAAGGTGACCTTGTTAATACTACTCCCATTTTGAGGTCACACCAACTGTATGCAGAAGTGTATGCTGGCCTCTCAACATCTTAACAGTGCGCACACCACTGCTCAGGAATATCTGATCTGTGTGTCTGTTTTCACCCACGTCTAGTGATTTATGTTATGTTGTGCACAATAAAGCGTGCAGTTAGTATCTTTATATGTTGGCTGATTGTGGACTTTGTGCCATCTCCGTTTTATTCATGCTACCACCATGCAACTTCACTGACACATATTGGTCAATAGAGCAATAATATTGTGGATGTTACTCACTTTCATTTAATTTTTTTTGTAGTACATTTTAAACATTTTAGTGCTCTTTGATTTATTCATTTTCTTTCTTTCTTTTTTTTTGGGAGGGGGGATTACTGTGTCTAGCTGCTGCTGGCATACTATTTTCTGTTATTCAACATTTCCTAACTCGGCGTTTTGTTTCCTTATTCATCCTGAGTGCACACTTTTAGGAAAGGTGGTCTCTTCAGCCAGGGGAGCACAAAGGGACACCATCAATATCTGTAAGCTAAATACGTTTTCTGGGGTTTTCCTTTTTCTAGCAGGATATTTCCTATGCAAAGTGCTGCAATGGCCATCTGGTGCTATACAAACTGTTGTAGAGGAAATTATGAAGAGAGGGGCAAAATAACTGGAGTGAAGGTGGAACAAGATGGAAATAAAAAATGCATTTTTTATAAATAAGATTTAGCATGAAAAATGTTATACATAAAGTAATATTTAGTTAGGCTACTAGACAGATTCTCTCAGCTAACAGAGCACTAGGGGAATAGCTAGTCATTTGAAGTAGCCACAAGAGACATTGGACTTTATTCAATGGCATAAGTGATCACCTATCACTGATTGTTTACCCAGATATGTATCTTGCAGTCTATGGTATGCAGTGACCTGAGACAATATCAGAATAGTCATTCTATCAGTAAATAAATGCTTTGGAAGTTATGATTTTGTAATTCTGTTGAGTAAAATAATGTATTATTTCTGGCCGATTTATTAAGAAAATAAATGTAATTTATGCTTATTTTATGTGCATTTCCATCTCCTGTGCACCAGTATTTCATTTTTGCTAAACTTAAGTGGTTTTGTTATTACTGTAGATTTCTGAAGTTTAGGAACATTTCTAAAGGTGTGCCTTGGTCTGTGCTTGTCCCCAGAAATTATTCTGCTTTTCTGTACACTGCATGTGGACCTGATTGTATGTTTGCTTCATAATAAAAATTCACATGATGTTGTGGTGAACAGAGGGGTGATGATGTGCAATGAGTATGCAGGGGCAAGTCCTTTTTGAGCAATGTATGTGCAGGGGTCTTATGGGTGTATGGCAAGTGGTGTGGGTGCAATATAGGTGCATGGCAAGTGTTTTAGGTCGTATGTGGGTGCAGAGGAAAGAGTTAAAAAATAAATGCATTTTTTCAATAACATGATATATAAAAAGTTGAACACATGCACTGCAACTGTTAAGTAGGTGTATGTTCTGACTTTGGGAACCCTGGAAAAATTCTGATACACTAAGGAAGTTGGGAACTAAAAAAGTTTGGGAGCCGCTGTACTAGACTATTTGCTGCCATTTTGTTCTGAAAATCAATTGTTTGAACAAGTGTGAAATATATGATCCAATGGCCAATATTGCACTACACTTAAATGATAGTCACCACAATAGAAAATGTGCTTTCACACATATTAAATGTTAGTATCTGAGGATCTAGACATATCAAAGGCACTCCGAAATGGCCTCAAAACATAGTCAAAGCCCTTCAATTTAAATTGTTGTATTTCTTATGGAATCTTCAGCTACAATATCATAATTGGAGCTTGATTTACAACATAATTCACGGGGTTTATAGAAGATGATTAAGTATAGTACTTTATTGCTCAGGTGTATACATAAGCATACAAATAGTGAATTGTTTAGTAGTCCATAGAGTGAAATTGATGTATTAAAATAATGTATTATTCATAAGAAACATCTGAATTCCGTTTTTTTCTACTGGGGTCATCTGAGGCCAGTGGAAAGTATGCATATTAGTAATACTTTTTTTTATTCCGAAAGAAATAAAAAAAAATATATATTTTTACTCCAGTAATGTGACAGGTGATAGTATGAAGATTTTAGGTAAAATCTAGATATACCTGCATCACATGCTATATAATCCTTTTTGATAACCACTTAAAACAATTCAATAGTGGGGTGCCGCAGATCAAATATAACAATAGAACAAATAGGTACAAAATAAATACCCAAAAAGATGATCTGATAAATAGAAAAAAATGTATAAATGTAATTTAATATAAAGTTAGTAAATATCTGGTGATCATGCGATAAAACACGTACAAAAAACAATAATGTACAAGTAATATAGGCAATGATACATAAGACAAATACATAGACTCTATAAAAAATGAATACATAGTATAAACATTGATGCTAACTAGCAAGACAGGGAATAAAAGGTAAATCTAATATTCATAAAGTGACCCAGCCATATCAGCTAGAGATATGTTGGCAGGTAACAGCACAAAATGTTATACAGGCAGATCCCTATATTTTAAACATGGAGCAGCAGATGATAATGCAGTAAAGTCCAAAAAATTGCAAGCATGCATGAGATGGAGCTTATAAAATTCACATACTTTATATTTACATAAACACTTAATTTTCTCCTCATTTATAATCAGGCATATAGTAACTAAATTCTAAAATTGCATAGACTGTTTTTGGTAAAACATGTGAACAAAAACATGATATCATCCAATGTTTTTCTTTCCAGTGATATAAGATATATATCAAAGTAATGATTAGGCATATGCTGTTATTGTATATGCTATGTGTCTTAAAAACATACATTTTTAGCAGTTGCCATATGGACCATTAACAAATTGTGTTGAAAAATGAAACATATTGTCGTACAGATATATTTTCTTCAAGGGAACAAAGCACACAATTTTTTTTTCCATGGTATTGAAAGTTTGACATGACTAATGATAGCTACATAATCCAGCATTCATGAGTATATGAAAGTGGAGACAAGCATGTGTTTTTCAATACTAAATTACTCTTACAAAATTGTATTTCTTTCATTTTGAGATAATGATTATGAACTGCATCCATTATTTCATCTATCATAGATGGACAACAGTTGCACTAGAAATGCATAACATCTATTTAGTTTATCTCTGTCAGTTTTTAAAGGCTTTGTTTTACTGATTAATTATCATTTAAAGAGAACACCAGATTTTCTTGGAACATAAATCGTCACATATTTTGAAGAAAATATAATAAATGATTTCATGAGCCTTTCCAAGACATGTTTTATTTTTTAATATTTTGTCAAAAGATTAGTTCCAAATGAATAGCTGACTTCCTTGTTGAAATGAACGTTTTATCTGATTGAAGGTCTTTTATGAAAAATGTTAGTATCATTTCAATGAATATATTTATTCAAAATACTGCTATGTATATGT
This sequence comes from Pelodytes ibericus, assembly GCA_036172795.1. Lineage (NCBI taxonomy): Eukaryota > Metazoa > Chordata > Amphibia > Anura > Pelodytidae > Pelodytes > Pelodytes ibericus. Next base: position 129,006,243 of record CM069861.1, read on the forward strand.
TGTAATACATCTTAAAAGCCATATTGTGTTAGTTCTGCTCTGGTGTGCAAGGGCAGATAGCAGTGATGGCTAATCTTGGCACTGCAGATGTTTGGGGAGCTAAATATCCCATGGTTCTCTGTCATTCTTGGGACTAACTAATAATCATGGGATATCTAGTTGCCAGTAAAAGTGCTTACATATTTTGATTAAAATACCATAAAATTCAGTTTAGTATTAGAAACTTATGGGGATAGTGGCAGTAACAAACAAAAAAAACAACATCATTTAAAAACTAATTTAACTTATTAGCCCTATAAACAAAAATGTATTTGAATGGAGTTGATATAAACACCTTTTGGATTGCTTTTGCATTCATGCTAACTAACCAGACATTTTGCTATGGAAGAAGTATTTCTTCACTATTACTGTAAATAAAAAAAAGTTAATGTGGTCCAATACACATATGCATTTCTGAGAATGGACACCCCTGGCCTAAGGTTTGCTACTCAGTTGTGAATTCTCAACTGTTCAAAAGTAATATCTTGCTTAAATGCTCAGGTCTACTGAGATAATGTTTTTCTAAATTGCTATACACTCGCACTGACAAACATATAAACATGCATGACTGCTTGTCTACATCATGTTATGGTTCCATAATGGTGTATATGGAACATATGTGAAGTTCTTACATTGAGCCAAAACAAGAAGATACATTTGGTATACAAAACAGTAAAATTTTGCTATTATTCCTGTATATGTTCCTGTGTGTCTGAAGTCTATAACGCCTATAATTTAATTTAAGAAATACAATTTTTTATTATGATCTACTCGAATAGTTTTATTGGATCCTGCATTTGGATTTGGAGTAATTTCCTGCTAACTGGGTAATACATTCAGTGCTAATATCCCTACTTACCGGAAAACGGTTGAGCTGGGGACCCAGAGCCCAGCAGGCATGGAGCTTTGAGGAGGTATCCTTTAGTACTTTTTCCACTGTGTGATATTGTTCCATATTTTTATATAACTAAACCTGTAAAGAAAAAAATGTATGTGATGGTTGTTGAACTGATATTTTGCCTCTGACATGTAGTGCAAAACCCATGTCTATATTTTTAATGAAAGAAAATTACAAAAATGCTTTGCAGCTAGTAATGTGTGTTTGACATCATTGGAGGAGTTTAAAAAAGGGTGAATGCAGGAAAAGTGCAACCTCTGCCTATGCTAATGTATAATGTTAGCTCCAAAAGTCAGGTTTTTTTTTTCTACCTGAGCCAATCACACAATTCTAGGGTTGCTGTGATGCACACCATTCAAATGTTTGGACTTCACCGATAAAGGTCCTTGTTGTCCATGAAAACATACATCAAATGAGCTGCACAATGAGTAGGGAAATATAGTTGACAAAGTTAGAAAAAAAAAACTTTGCTTTCTTGAAGAATCCTTTATTTATACCCAGGAAATGCCCCATCACCAGCATTACATGTCTCCATCACCCCGTTACATGTCCCCATCACCCCATTACATGCCTCCATCACCCCCATTACATGCCTCCATCCGTCCATCACACCATGACATGCCTCCATCACCCCCATTACATGTCCCCAGAGCCCCAGGACTTACCCTGGTGGTTAGTGGCAGACAGCATGGAGTCTTAACATGCTGCCTGTATCGCTCCCCGCATGGTAAGTGCAGACAGGTCATGTGACCTGTCAGCACTTCCCGTCATACTGCAAGGGGAGCCGAACAGGCAGCATGGAGTTTTGTCTATGCTGCCTGTTCGGCTCCCCTTGCAGTATGACGGGAAGTGCTGACAGGTCCCCGGCTACCTTCTCTGTCGGAAAGCACGTTTTGTTTTCCTTAAAGGGATGGCTTTTTTTGTGCCACCACCCAGAAGCAGACAAGGGCGGCACTTGCCTTGTTTTCCTCACACTAAATACTGCGCTGCACCATGACCAAAGCACCACCAGGCCATAACTTTGCCTCCACCGTGCTTAAAAGGGGGCACCAAGCACTCCTCCAGCATCTTTTCATTTGGTCTGCGTCTCACGAAACACCCAAAACTTAGCTCCATGATTTTGTTTAAAATGCTGTTAGGGCATATTTGCAGCAATTTCCAAAACTATTTTTATGTACTTTTAGGCCCTTTAAAGTTCAATTTTCCAAAATAATTGTTGGAGAATTGAAATGACCAAACTTATTTCTGAATTCTGCCATAGTTTGGAGGTAAGCATCACACTTTTATAATAGGCAAAATCCTATACTTAAAACATGAATGTTTCCCATATCAGTTATACATAATAGCCAAAAGAAGGCATTTTCTGAATCTTGGGTCTATTCTTTGATCTGGCTCAAACTGCGACTAGGTCACACCAAATAGAATTAACCACCTAGATTCTTAGCTTTCATGAATACATTAACAAATAGTATGTTCCCTCTTATATTATACTTGGTAATCCATTTAATTGTATTTAAGCTAGCAAGTTTGGATTACTGTTCATATCTTAAACAAAATATTGTGTTTTGGAAAATCTGTGTGCATCAAGCCACCTCTAAATGATAATGTTGACAGCCATAAGCCTAGAGTAGTTCACTAAACAGCATTAGCATTTTGAATTTTGTTAATACTATTGCAGTTCAGTGCGCAATGCACTGCCATTTTATAATCTTTTACCACAGAGTTTAGCTGGGATCGGTGAATGATCTTTATTGAAACTTAACCTTTCTGAAAGTTCAAAATGTTTCACCAACCATATTGCAATTGTATATGGTTCATTACTTCATGTAATGGATATTTCATAAGGCTTATAGCGATTGCATTTTAAACTTCCTGGGTTGCAAATATGTTTGATTGTTCAAATATACACTGGCACTATGAGACTGGCTTCACTGTGAATGAAACTGTCAGTAAAGGTTTTTAGCACAGTGATTGTTAGCTTATTGAAAGAGCACATAGGTTTAGTTCTAGCCATAGTATATAATGATCAAAGAAAGGGAATAACTGTGGCAGATTCCCATCATGTACATGCCTTGTCAGAGGATCTTTCCTTTTGTTTGCTGCACATGTTAGGTACCTTATTTAACATTTAAATAAAAAAACTAGTTTGTGAAGAGATGTCTTTTATTTATATTATGTTGTATATGTAGCAGTTTTTTACTCTATCATTCTGGATAGAAATAAAAGGGGGGGGCAAGAGCTAGGGGCACATTCAGTCAGTGTGGTGAACTCCTTAACCCCTTTGCGACAATGGACCTGTCAACGATCCTGTAAACCGCTTTAACGGTGCTGGTCTATTGCCTCGATGTCAAGGCAATAGCCAACACAAAAATGTATTTTCTGGGGCACCCACGATCGCCCCACAGAGCGATCGTGGGAGCCGTGTTGACGGAGCAGCATGCTCCGTCAATATGTCTATGCTTTCTGGTGGTCTGAGCTTCGGAAGTGAAAGTAAATGCACTTCCATCACTCTGAATTTGCTGCTTGACTGCCCCTATAGGTAGCCAAGCAGCATAGCAATGTAAAAAAATAAAAATATATATTTAATTAGCTTAAAACTGGTTATATAGTTAGGTTAGCCTACAGGGTTAAAATTAAATATTTTTTAGCATAAGGGATAGGGTTAAAATCAAATTAAAATTAAAATATATTAAGAAATCGCATAAGGGTTAGAGTTGGGGTTAAATGTAGTGTTAGGGTTAAATTTTGGGTTGGGGTCAAAAGGTCAATATAGGAAAAATCCCAAAAAACAATTTTTGTTTTTTGCCCCATAACTAAAAGTTAGAAAAAGTGTTTTTTTTTTTAAATGTTTCATTATATTTTATGATTTTTTTTGTAGTAAATTATAAGATATGATGAACATAATGGTATCTAATGAAAGCCCTTCTTATGATGATAAAAACAACATATAATTTGTGTGGGTAAAGTATGTGAGGAAGAAGAAAATTGCAGCTAAACACAAACACCCCAGAAATGTCAAAACAGCTATTGTCACCAAGGGAAAGTCAAGGTGAAAATGTCTTGTCAGTAAGGGGTTTAATGACATGCAACAGAGGGGTAACAGTTTTAGACATCATAACTTGACAGACATAACATTTATTCTTACTATTTTCCTTACTGCAAAACATCCTGATACCCCAGATCCTTAGGGTGGTCTTTCACCGTAGTTGAATGGTAATTATTTAACCAACCCAGCCAGGGAGGAAGATGTCACTAAATCTTAGCAACATAACCATAATGCTGAACTAGAACATAATATCTCTGACTCCTCAGACTGACCAACTTACTTTGTTCTGTCTGGTTTGACTGAACTTAAATCTGAATTTACCAAGTATTCTTCATATACATGATTCATTTTAAACATTGTGGCTCACTTCAAATATACAGAATTGATATGATTAATTTAATAATTTTTTTAGTTACTATTTAAATAAAAATGGTGGCTAAAATGATAATGTATGTATTTTCTTGGCGGGAATGTATAAATTGCAGTTCAGCATCCAGAACACCATTTTAACTTTGATGTATATAAAAAATTCATAATTCAGACTGATGTGGGACTGCTACATGCATATTATATATGAAGCATATATTTAAATTTCTAGTTATTCCATACATAATCCAAAATAATGTAAATAAATCAGAGAAAAGTGTAATGCTTTCACACAGAATACATCTCAAAATAAAAAATAAAATGTGATATTGTCAATTCAACATGTTTAAGCACTAGATTAAATAGTTGTAAGATAAATCTTAAAACTCTTAATTAGATGTTATATGTATTGCTTCTATTTACTTCTGTTTCATCTTTAGATAATGATTACACAGACACACTTTCAAGTAATTAAAGCAGGAATATGAATTAAATCATCTAAACAAGGGTTTATCTACAAACAATGCCTCCATATGATAAAGTGATTCTAAAATCAGCTATTAAGAACATCTTTGGTGTTTTTAACTAAAAGTGAGGTGTTTGTAAGTTGAGATGATCTGATAATTACAACAGGTATTTAGAACAGTGATGTCTAAACTTGGAAATGCAGTTGCTTGGGAACTACATATCCCATGATTCTCAGTTAGCCGACTGACATCATAGGATATGTAGTTCATAATCATCTGCAGTGTCAAGGTTAGCCATCCCTGACCTAAAAGAAAATTATATTTTCTTTGCTTGGTGTTCCCTGAAAGTTGCTTGCTTGAAAAGCACTGATGCTTACAAATGGTTGCAGACTTTGAAAGAAAAGATTCTCATCAGAGACTGCACAAGGCTGTCAGATTATCTTTGATGCACAGGCTTACATATGCCATGTTTATGGTATACTCCTAAAGCATATGCCAGACTTTTCATGCACAATACATGCTTGATAGCTTCATCCAATATCTGGAAAAATAATAATAATACAGATTTATTTAAGGCATGTTTTCCTTTTTTATCAATTCATTACTATTTGATTACAATGGTGTTTCATCAAAACAAAATCAGACTTGGCTTTAATTTTGGTATGACATGCTGTGACTAAAGGACTGAAAGTTAGCCCCATGAGATAGTTGCTTCCAACTAACTACTATACATCAAAAGAACAGTGCATTTTCTAGCTTTCCCACTGTGGAATCCTAGAATCTAAAATCTACATATTGCTGCAGTCTTTGTTAAAAATGAAAAAAACTAAATTGTAAGCAGCTGTGAAAATAATGACATTTAATACTGTGTGACACATGAATTGACTTGCAATAATGGAAAGTTTATTCAAATGCATACATTGTACTTATCGTACATTGATCTCAATGTTTACATATTTATTTATTCATTCCCAATAAAAATGGTAGTCATCACTGACTGTTGAGAAAAACAAACAAACAAACAAACACCATGATGGCTGAAAAAGAAATGTCCACTTCCATATTGAACTAGTTTGAGATAATGGAGTTCAGGATGAAGTCTGTGCATGCACTTGTGACAACAAACCAAATATATTTCAGAAAACAAGCAGTGACCAGCACTCGGGGGTCAGATGGAGTTTATTCTGAATAAAGTAATGTTTCAACTCAGAGTGCTGGTCACCGTTTATTTTTTTATATTGTGAAGACTGGTATGAACATGTGCCCATTCATCAAATGTGAATCCACAACATATTTCAAGGCAAAAAGGTGTTGTTGTTTTTTTTTTTTGGGGGGGGGGGGTAAACATACTAAATGTAAAGCTGGAATGATAATGTATACTGTGTTAAATAGTAGTTTAGGCTGAAAAAAGACTTATGTCCATCAAGGTCAACCCCTTTGTTGCATTTTTTCTTTTGATGACAGCAGTTACAGTCAACGACACTGTATAGGAGACCCGATGTTGGCTTACAAAATGGTGCACTTGAGAGATTTGCTTTTCATGCATTTTCATGAGTTGTATTCCTCACATTGTTAACTCCTGAATGACATATGATGTTTTAGTCCCCAAAGACCAAAACACTGATTTTGTGTTTCCGGGACCTGAAAACAGAATGTGTGTCACAGGGACACAGAAGAAGAGACCAGATCAGGGTCTTTACAGAACATATGTATCTCTGTCCAGTGACATTGCTGGGCCTTGTCCAAATCTAGAAGTTCGGACACAGAGCATTTTTACTAAATGAAACCTGCACTGACTGAAAGGGGCCTCCCCTGACAGAGGTGATCCCACAGCATTGCCACAGCATTGTGGGGCACTGTGATGCACTGTTGTTCACAGGATGTGCTATGCCATTTGCATGGTCGTTTAGGCAATGTCTCTGAGTATAGCATAGAATGCCCTATCAATGAAACAGTTTTTTTTTTTCCTGTAATTTATTATCATAACATTTTACTACAGCTGTCTCAATCCCTATGGCACTTCTTTTTTATTCCTATCTTCTCACTACTAATTTTTAGAAGAAAGGAAGGAGCTTGCAATCTAGGGTAACGACAGTCTTTGGCCAAGATTAAGAAGCAACTCATCTGGCAATGCTGCATATTAGAGTAATGCTAGTTCTACAAATATTCTATTGCAGCACACACATAAATGCATACCATCACACACACACACACACAATAGCAATTTTTTTCCTATGCATTTCTGTTTCTGCAAGTCATGACGTCTGCATTCAAATTTTGTGTGGCCCTTTAAGTGTGTGTGTGTTTGTGTGCATATATGTGTGCATATATTCATTAAAAAATAAATATATATATTTATTTTTTACTTTGCTCATGAAAAGTCTTGGATGTATACGTAAAGTAAAAATATATCACTTAGGACTATTGCATAAATATGGTTACTTTTATAGCACTACTGACTTTCAAGAAATATATTTGGCCATATATAATTATAGAATAAAAAATCATTTTGTCATCATTACTCTCACTGAAGCGAAACCACATTTTTCTTGTATCAATTTCTGATTCATTTTGTAAAATGTCAATAACTCAGTGCTGAAAGCAGAGACACATTGTTTTACCAATTTATAATAAATGCTTTTCAAAATATGCTTACATATCTTCCACTGCTGAAGCCCATTGTTAAAAAGTCATTTTTCAAATTAAGATTTAAGCAGTCTTGCTCAAACACTGGAATGGCATTCAAATTGTGTGATGTTTAAAATAATTTTCATCCACATAAGAGTAGCTTGGTGCAGCATTAAGTCCAGGGGTAGCACCAACATTGCTCTTGATGGACATTTACCCCAACTTCCAATGGCATCCCAAGGGTGTGCGGAACTCACCGGGTGACACCTCCAGCGGGGGTGATACCAGTGCTGCTGACATCCTCTTCGCATAGAGCATTGTGCTGCTAAAAAATTGTTTACAAGTCCGCTGGATTCTGCATAGAAACAGTCAAAAAAAAAATACTTCATTGCCACCAGATTCACTGTATTCCCCTCCTCCATGCAGGAGGGAAGACTGCATGGAGGAGACGGCTGGGGACATGGACCAGTCAGGAGGTGAGTACTAGGGAAGGCGTAGAAGGGTTGTATATAAATGGGCAAAATAAACGTGGCATATTAGTGGAAAAACTAACAATGGCATATTAATGGAGAATTGACTATGGCATATTAATTGGCAAATTGGTTGTGGCATATTAATGGACAAACTAACACTGACATATTAATGGGAAAATGGGCTGTGGCATGATAATGGGCAAAATAATCCTGGCATATTAATGGGCAAATTGTGGTATGTTAATGGACAAACTAACCCTGGCAATTTAATGGACAAATTGGCTATGGAATATTAATGGACAAACTAACAATAGCATATTAATGGGCAAATTGGCTGTGACATATTAATCGTCAAACTAACACTGGCAAACTAATGAGCAGATTGGCTGTGGCATATTAATGGGTGAATTGCCTTTGCGGTATTAATTGGCAAAATCGATATGGCATATTAAGGGGCAAACTGGCATATTTAATGGACAAACTGTGGCATATTTTAATAAGCAACCTGTTGCATGCAAAATAACAGTGGCATATTAAGGAGCAAATTGGCTGTGTGCATATTAATTGGCAAGCTGGCTGTGGCATATTAATGGGCAAACTGGCATATATTAATAGACAAAAACTGACATTGCAAATGTTTGTTTTTATTATTATTATTTATTCAATTTATTCATATAGAAAAAGACGACAACATTAAAACAAATATACACAACATATAGATTAGGCAATTTAACATTTGCTAGAATGGCACATATTCCCATTAAAAGAGTGAACAAGAGGAATTGGGTCCCAGAGATTTCTGATCAATAATAACTTTAGTTTTAGTTGTAGTTGCACAGGTTAGCCCTCTACTGGTCTGTGTATCTATGTAGCTCTGCTAGCCACTCCAAATTTCAAAATTCCTCGAAGAGTTCAAAAACAGCCAGCTCAAATCTTTCTCCATCCTTGACTGTAAAATTATCTGATTTTTTTTACCATATACCAAGGGATTTTGGAGGGGATTCTCCAGTTTCGTGCTATTATGATTTTTTACAGCAACAACACAATGTGTTATAAGGCAAGCCTGCTGCTTATTTACCTTGGCCCAGTTCATTTGTAGTAGCGCAATGTCAGGTTGTTTATTTAGTTTGAGTGGTCAATGTTTCTATCATTTCAAATGTTTTTGACCATAGTTCTCTTCCGTTCTCACATACCCACCAAATGTGCAAATATGTATCGGTTTGGGAATTACATCTCCAGCAAACTGGGGATGCAGAGGCATACAATGTAGCTAATCAGGTCAGAACTAGGTACCACCTGTTAATAAGTTTAAATTGTGTTTCCACCAATGTCAGGCAGTGGATTCATATTGTAGTATCTAAAAAGTCTTGACCCCATTTTCCATGGTCTATAACGCATTTCAGTTCTTTCTCCCAGATATAGATTTGGGGTTATTTATGCATTTTAAATTTTATTTTTAGTAGATATATTGCCTTTGAGAGTACTTTTTTACTTTCTTCAGATTTTATCTTTTCCTCAGCCTTTTCATGTATTTCAGATTTTATAGCCATAATATGTCTGTTTAAATAGCATTTGATTCTTAAGTATTTAAATATCTCTGAGCTTCCTAAATCAAACTCCTGTACCAACTGTGGAAAGGGTTTGATTGACTCCATTGATAGAAGTTGTGCTATATGGGATATACCCTCTTCTTTCCATAAATTTAAGTTAAGATCTTCGATACTGTGTTCTAAACAATTTATTTGCAGAAAATCATAAGCTTTATTGCTCAGTCCAAAAGGTTTTTTTATAGGAGATAATGGACATCCTTGATGGGTGCCATTAGCCAGTTTAAATCACTCTGAACTGATATTTGTACCTATTGTTCTTGCTGAGGGGGGTTTGTATAGAGACATAATAGCAGAAAACATCCATTGCTGAATAGCCAAAATAGTCTGTGTGTATAGATAGGTTTTTGATATGTGAGTGTATATACAGTATGTGTGTGTATATATATATATATATATATATATTTGTTTTCTAAGTGTACAATAGATAAATGTGACCCACTGTCACATCACCGGGCTCCCATGTGTTGCATAGTAAATGGGGTCCCGTGTGTGGCAAATTTATTGGGTCCCAATATGTGACATAACTTGTGTGTGGAATAATTAAAGGGCTCTTGTGTGTGACATATTTATGGGGCTCCTGTGTGGGGCATATTCATGGGGCTCCTTTGTGTGGCATTATTAACGGGGCTCCTTTGTGTGGAATTATTAATGGGGCTCCTGTATGGCATATTTGATGGGCAATCTGAATGGCATTACTAAGGAATCTGTTTGGTATGATATTGGAGGAAATTACAGGGGGTGACGCCATGACTGAGTTACACCAACCATAGTGATGCCTATGCTAACTTCACAGGTGTGGCAAGAGGTAGTGGTGATTTTTTCAAGTTTTGCATATCTGTTGTCAGCTCACCACAGTTCCCCATTTTGCGAATACACAGTTTTCCCTAGACTGTAATTTGTTATTTGAAGGTGAGTCACATAATGCTTGCTTGAGAAAAGTGTACAGCAGGACTGAAATGCGTTGCATAAGGGACCTTTGTGTGACCAGCTTTTTGTTTCTGTTGAGGTGTCCCTAGCCTAGTCATGTTTAAGTCCTATATTTTATGGTGAGTGACCACTTTATGTTAAGTGATTTGTCTCACTTGAAAATTGGCATTTTGTTATGCACCAGACCATTTTAGGCATTTTTTTTACTTAAATAATTATCTCTTTTGTGTTTTTTTTTATGTGTAATTCTGTTTTATCTTTTACTTAAATATATATATTTTTTTATCATTTATATGTATTAAAGATTCTTTTTTTTCCCATAACTTTTATTGGTATAGGCGATTTGTTTTTCATTTTATTTAGACTGATGAGCTATGTCCATTTTGTATGTTTAGTTTTCTTCATCACAAGATTTATTTGAATATAAGAGTTGTTACTCCCATAACGTTTATTATCTATTCATGGTCTGGCAATATTCTGAAGAATAAGACACTTCTATATTTGATTATCTTTTACCCTCTGTTAGGGGTTGGTAAAGTTTAATCCTTTTTGTATTATCACTTACTGCTGATTTTATTCACATTTGGTGTTTTGATTTAGTGCTGTACCTTAGTAAATCTTTTTTTACTATTTACCAAAAAATTCAGCTTCCTGCTTTTTAATGGGTACGTTTTAGACATGTGCAAAAGTAAAATTTTCGTTTCATTTTCGTCCATTCGGACGAAAATGTTATTTATTTCGTCTAAAACGAATTTCGTTCATTACTGCATTCGTTTCGGACGAAATTCGTTCATTATTTTCGTTTCATTTAGTTGTATTCGTTCATTTTATGGAATACGTGTAATACTATTGGCTTTCTATAAACCGAACGAGAGCCCCATTCATAAGAAATTCTTATGAATGAGGCTCTCGTTCGGTTCATAGAAAGGCAATAGTACTACATGTTTTCTATAAGCCGAAAGTCTATAAACCGAACGTTCTAATGAATGGAGACTCTGTCTCCGTGTAGTGAAATGCCGACAACCTATAAACCGAACATTCGGTTTATAGACTTTCGGCTTATGGAATACATGTAATCCTATTGCTATTCTTTAAACCGAACGTTCGGTTTATAGAATAGCAATAGGATTACATGTATTACATTAGCCGACAGCCTATAAACCGAACGTTCGGTTTATAGGTTGTCGGCATTTCACTACACGGAGACAGAGTCTCCATTCATTATGAATGGAGACTTTGTCTCCGTGTACTTACATTAGCCGACAGCCTATAAACCGAACTGTTCGGCTCCCAGGTGGTTGTGCCGACAGGTCACGTGACCCGGCACGCGTATGACGTCAGTGCGCCGGTCACGTGACTGTCGGCACTTCCGTGTCACACTGCACAGGAAGCTGAACAGAGAGGTTTCTCTGTGCTGCCTGCTCGGCTCCCTGTGCAGCCTGCCAGCAGAGAGAAGGTGAGGGGGGATCTTCTGATCCCTTCTCACCTCCGTCTCTGCCTGCAGGTGCGTTTTTTTTAAAGGAGGATTTGTGGTTTGCACCAAGTTACCCGGTTATTTGTATATTGCTATACTTAAATTTATGAATGGAGACTTTGTCTCCGTGTAGTGAAATGCCGACAGCCTATAAACCGAACGTTCGGTTTATAAGCTCTCGGCTAATGTAAGTACACGGAGACAAAGTCTCTATTCATAATGAATGGAGACTCTGTCTCCGTGTAGTGAAATGCCGACAACCTATAAACCGAACGTTCGGTTTATAGGCTGTCGGCTAATGTAAGTACACGGAGACAAAGTCTCCATTCATAATGAATGGAGACTTTGTCTCCGTGTAGTGAAATGCCGACAGCCTATAAACCGAACGTTCGGTTTATAGGCTGTCGGCTTATGTAATACATGTAATCCTATTGCTATTCTATAAACCGAACTTTCGGTTTATAGAATGCCAATAGACTTACATGCATTCCATAAACCGAAAGTCGTTCTGTTTATGGAATGTAAGTTTACTATGCTATTGTATTCTATAAACCGACTCTATTTCGGCTTATAGAATGCAATAGTACTACGAATGAACGAATGATTTTCGTTTATTAATCATTCGTTCATTCGACTTTCGTTAGCTTAGCATTTTCGTTATTCGTTTTTCGGACGAATGGACGAAAATGCTATTTTCGGACGAAAATGCACTCGTCCGAAAACGAATGCACATGTCTAGTAAGTTTGCCTTTTTTTTTTGTCATAGAGGTTTAATTAAAAAGATTCCAACTGCCTGTTTTTCCAAATAACTTCGTTGGGAAAAAGGTCTTCACCAGCCATAATTTCTTACTTTTGGTTCAATATGTGCACAGCATCAGAACATATATAGGAAAATTGTATTAGTAATTAGCAGGTATTACCTATTATCTGTTGTTTTCATTGTTTATTTTTCAAATATGCAATTTTTGGCTTTAGCTTTTTAAGTAAACAAACAGTTAATTCAGAATTTCCTACCAAGCACTGAAATGCCTATTTTCCTTATAATGATGGAAACCTGGAGTTATCAGGGAAGACAAAACACATTATCATGGGCACAAATAACTGGCATGTCATTAAACTGCTCCTCGTTGGCTAATTTACAAACTGATCGAATAAATGCAATATAAATTCCTGCAAGGAAGGAAAGTTAATTTTGTGGCTACTACTGACAGACCATCGGCTAATTGAAGTAGGCAACAATGGTCAGGATTAAGACTTCAGCACACGTTACAGGATTGCCAGTCAATTTGGGTGATTTCAAAAAATGTTATCATTGGCATATCTTATCTACTGCTGCTATTTATGCAGATTTCACAAAGAAATATAAAAGTATATAAATCACATTACTTTAATTAGATAAGTAATATTAGATTAGTTGCTTTACTGATTTTCTAATTATTGTAA